>OY856395.1:10705000-11905000 GCA_963693495.1 Malacosoma neustria | reverse complement strand
TTTTTGTTCACCCAATAAGTGCTCAACGCGTCTAAAGCAGTTTTCACATCAAAAAAAGTAGAATAGCTTAATCTTCTCACCAGGGTTCAATGCCTGAATGGTGCAGAGGGAATCTTATTAATTAACAACTGTAGTACGTCCGTCTTCTTGTCGATGAAAGGTAATAATTCATAGTCTTCTAATGTGAAAATAAATTTAGTGACAATTCACACGGCGGCGATATCAAGTGTCAAAGTAGTATAGCACTTGTGTTGGGGTACTAGATAATTGGTGCTTTACTTGTATATAAACCTTTTGTATATAAATAGATATTGTACGACGACCTCCGTGGTGTAACGGCTAACGCGCTTCGATACACTTACGGGTTCGATTCCTGTCTCGCGTCTGGGTGTTTATGTATAAAATGTATTTATTTACTAAAGAAAAGTATACATGAAGTATATCAGTCGTCTAGTACCCATAACATAAGTTAACCTACTCCAATAGTTACAATAGTTATCTAATCACAAAGCCATTATTTCACAGAACATTTTAGAGTTATTAATTAGCAATATTCATTATACGTTTCTTCACTAATTGTCACGATCAATTAATAATAAGGCATGTATAAGGCATGTCCAACAATGTAACTGAGAATTATTTTTCAGTGGGTGTCATTCTGGATAAAGCCAGACGCGGCTCCAGCCAGGGTAACCCTCGGAGTGACCTCTCTGCTCACCCTCTCCACGCAGCACGCCAAATCTCAAGCACAACTACCCCCTGTTTCGTATCTGAAGGCAGTTGACGCTTTCATGTCTGTATGTACCGTGTGAGTACAAAACAAATGGCTAATCCCGGTTTGCTGATTCAAGGTTTTAATAATAAAAAAAAACAATTCACATGGCACCATCTTGTCCCAAAGTAAATAGCATGGGGCTTGAGTTATGGCTGATAGAATTCGTAATCGTAATCCAACCCATGGCTGACACCTGACATTGACATTTCAATGAACAAAAGCCGTTAAGCCATAGAGAGGTAGTTTTTGACTACGGAACCCGGGATACACAGTAGGTACTCTCGGTGCCAATAAGCGGTATATTCGTTTCTCGTGATGATCAGCATAATAAAATGTTTATAGAGGAGTGACTGCAGCCTGCCCAGACAGTCAAACCTTAGGTTAGAGCTTTCACTTTTATTAAGCAGTGGAATTGTATTGAGCTCTGAAGTTCTTAGATTATATGAGACTGGAGTTAAATCCTTATCACTCATAGATATGAGAAAGAGTTTTCAGACCGTCAACACGGGGTGCTATTCGGTTTTCCTTTTTTGATTGGCAATTTATAGAGTATTTTATTGCACAAAAAAGTAACTTCTTTAAGAGTATGACAATGTAAAAAAGATCACAGATGTTTTACCCAGGAATGTTGTTCAGTAGAAGGATCTGATGTAAAAAGCTTACGTACTTGGACATTATGAAATTGATGATGAATGATTAGAGCCAAAAGACTTAATTTTTTATGGCATTCAACTTAAAATTCTCGAAATTTATATTAACGACAAAAGATCGTATCTAAAGAGGCCCTTTTGCCATTTAAAACACTAAGTAGTCTACTTCTCTTCACTTCTGCTTACATAAATCTTAATAGCAGCATGTTTATAGGTTCGTCTTTATGGCTTTGATGGAATACTGTCTGGTCAACATCGTTTTGGGAGATGGTGCTGGAAAACCTAAGGTAAATTTATGTTCATAATAATCAGAATCCATATGTGTTCTCGTTGCTAGATACTTCAGCTTCTCTATCCCTGGCATATGATCCTCATTAATAAAAGAGGACACCACAATTCTTTACAAGGATTCATAAAAGGTAATTCAATCAATCCTTTTGAGACTTCATAGACATCAAAAGAGAACCATTCGTATTTTCATTCGATGTCTAAGTCTACAAAATTGCATTCAATATAAACTTTTTTAAATCATCAACCCAAGAAAGGGCTGGGTCGTGGAAAAATACCGACGCAAATATATGATCAGAACTTTTACCGCAACAATATTTAACAACGCTTATATCGACTATGTTTTTGTTCACTTGCATGTTTTACTGCCATGTAGTTAATTTCGACTAATGTAATAAAAATATATAGATATAGATGTTTTGATTTTATTTTATAATATAATATTAAAATTATTTCACTAATTAGCTTGGCTTTGTCCCAATCATTCAGGATCGACACAATGTGTTTTTTTTTATGGCGGCATACTTAAGGCCACAGGTGGTCGCCATCCAGACGGGTTTGAGACCCTACTACGTAGCTAGGGTGGGTTGTTTTGTGGCCTTTTACGACAGGCCGACTCCGGTCGCAGAGGTTAGTTTTCTTTCTCCGCCCCTGCACGGATAATTACACTCTCTATTAACATTTTGCACGTATTTAATGACAAGAAGTGTACAATGGAACTCATTTTAATTATTAGACCTATTCAGATAAAGTTTAAGTTTTAGATGTATTCGTGTGTTATTACACTTCTTTACTTCAATACATTACTTATATTCGAAATTGCGCCTAGTAGGTAAACCATCAAGGTACCGTGAGCGTGATCTGCTAATCTGCACGGCTTAAAGAAATACAGCGCTGTTTGTACAACCAGCCTAGTGCTCAGTTAGGTCATATTTAGGACCAGGAGAGGCCGGCCAAAGCCAGCATGGCCGGCTCAGTCCACCCGGGCGAGAGGCGCACGCGAAAGCATATCCCTCTCTCCCGGGCACCAGGCAGAAAAGGAACACTGGAGTGGTTTTTCGTAGGTAAACGTGCGTGCATTGCACAGGATTCGCGCACTCCCCGCCGCCAGCTCCCAGGCAGCTTGCATTAAGCATTTTCCACCCCACAACAAAAAAAGGTCATATTTAAGATACAATATATATATATATATATATATATATATATATATATATATATATATATATATATATATATATATATATATATATATATATATATATATATATATATATATATACCTAGTCAGGTCATAAATTCTGTCACATGTTTAATGTAAAATAATTGTAACAAGTTTATTAATTATGTAACCATTCATATACCAAAATGAACTTAACAAAACATAGATTCATAAGACATTAAAGTTTATTCAAAATGACCTCCGTGATTTTGAATACAAGCCTTCAATCTGCGCGGCCAGTTGTCTATCGCAGCACGAACGAGGTCCATGTCAATATCGGCGGCTGCCTTAATCAAGGATGTCTTGAGTGACTCCAAATTGAGATGAGGCTTTGAGCACGCCTTTTCCTCCAAGTGTTGCCATATCTTGTAATCTAACGGATTCAAATCTGGACTGGAGGAGGGCCAGTCTTCGTGCCGGATGAAGTCGATTTCACGCGCCGCCAGCCAGTCTTGTGTGCTCTTCGCTCTATGAGCTGGCGCCGAATCTTGTTGGAATACCCAGTGCCTGTTATTGAACATGGTATGAGAAACAGGTTCCACAAGGTTCGTCAGGACTGTATTTTGATACACAACAGCATTTGTTTTTACACCTTTCTCACAAAAATGTACCTCTGTTAAGCCCCAATAAGAAACTCCCAACCATACCATGAGCGAGGATGGAAAATGACCTCGTTGGACACGCGGAATACGGTTGCTCGCTTCTTCACTACTGTGTGCGTACACCTTATCATTTTGTTTGTTGTAGCTCACTTCTACGGTAAACATTTTTTCATCCGAAAAAAGAATTTCCCGATGTTTTTTTCCCGCGTACCGCTTCAACAAAGCGCGGCATCTCTTCAGTCTCAGGTCCATTAGACGAGCATTCAAACGATGTCCTGTTTTTCTTCGATATGCCCGAAGCCCTAAGTCTTCATTTAACACCCTTTTCACCGTGGTTCTGCTTAACCCCATCTGAAGGGCCAACAGTTTCTGCTTACGTTTGGGATTTCTTTGAATTCGTACCTTCACAGCTTTTATCACTGCTGGAGTCCTAACAGACCGAGGGCGACCACTTCTTGACCTGTCATCTACACTAGAGTCTTCATTGTATCGTTTGATGGTACGATAAACGAATCTTTTGGTAATATTCAAATTTTTCAGTATGTTAAAAATTTGAATTGGCGCGTAACCGCAACGATGCAACGCAATAACTGCAACACGGTCTTCTTTAAGCGTCCACTCCATATTTAAAAATGAGTAAAATTCTAAAAGTTATACATTTTTATTTTCATGAACAATTCGAAATTCTAATTCAATAAACTTTTTTGTGGCCAGCATTCTAAAAGAAAAGTTTTTACTGTGTGACAATACTTATGAACTGACTAGGTATATAATTGGAATCTCGGAATCGGCTCCAACAATTTTCATGAAATTTAGTATACGGGTGGTTTCTGGGGCGATAAATCGATCTAGCTAGGAATCATTTCTAGAAAATGTCATTTTAGTCGCTTTTTTTTTATTGGAAGAAAAATAACAAAAATGTGACTTCCTGACATCTATCGGCGAATAATAATACTATTTTTTTTAAATTGCTTTAACGACACAACACTAAAGCTATTCCAGCAGATGGCGTTGTTAAGTAACAAGAAGTCAATGAGTGTTTGCTTTGAGGTTAGACTAAGAAAATCAATTGTTAATTTCCAAAAAACACAATTTATAAAAAAAAATACCGAGCAAAGCAAAGCTCGGTCATCCGGATATTATTTATTATAATACATAATCTGTAACCTGTGTCAGTTGTTTTAAATAAGCGATTTATTTCTAATATATTAATAAACTATTTTCAGGATGCAGCTGAAGCGGCCAAAGCCCGTATGCGAGCTATCAACATAGACCGCTTTTCAAGAGTGTTTTTCCCTTTCTTATTCTCTGTCCTAAACGCCACATATTGGATCCAATTCGCTCAATACATCTGATTTTATTGTAAACTATTTAGGATTCTTTTCATCAGCTTATGTTAATTTTAAGTAGTAATGCAGTGAGTTCATTCTCCTAGATGTTGACGATTTGACCAACCAATAAACGTTGCCAAACAATTTCTAGAAATTACGTCAAGGGAAAATAGCTACTGTAAAAATCAAATTAAACGAAATCATTGTTTCATGCATTTTCTTGGATGTATGATTTTCGCAAATGACGCGAAATTTTGTTGTCCTTTGGACTTAATAGTGTCTCTTGAAAGAATCTCTTTAATTTTTTAAAACTCTAGACTTCATATATAAAACGAAAAATTACGTACAACGCATTTAAATGTAGTCCAATACATTTGTTATTTACAATTTAACAATAGTCGTATTAATAGTAAGTAATAATTACTACTTTAATAGTAAGGTACGTGTGGTAGCCAAGAGTGTGACACCTCGGAGACCAAACGACAGGTAATGGGTTCGTATCCTGCGATGGCATGAACTAATACCTAGTCAGGTCATAAATTCTGTCACATGTTTAATGTAAAATAATTGTAACAAGTTTATTAATTATGTAACCATTCATATACCAAAATGAACTTAACAAAACATAGATTCTTATGACATTACAGTTTATTCAAAATGACCTCCGTGATTTTGAATACAAGCCTTCAATCTGCGCGGCCAGTCGTCTATCGCAGCACGAACGAGGTCCATGTCAATATCGGCGGCTGCCTTAATCAAGGATGTCTTGAGTGACTCCAAATTGGGATGAGGCTTTGAGCACGCCTTTTCCTCCAAGTGTTGCCATATCTTGTAATCTAACGGATTCAAATCTGGACTGGAGGAGGGCCAGTCTTCGTGCCGGATGAAGTCGATTTCACGCGCCGCCAGCCAGTCTTGTGTGCTCTTCGCTCTATGAGCTGGCGCCGAATCTTGTTGTAATACCCAGTGCCTGTTATTGAACATGGTATGAGAAACAGGTTCCACAAGGTTCGTCAGGACTGTATTTTGATACACAACAGCATTCGTTTTTACACCTTTCTCACAAAAATGTACCTCTGTTAAGCCCCAATAAGAAACTCCCAACCATACCATGAGCGAGGATGGAAAATGACCTCGTTGGACACGCGGAATACGGTTGCTCGCTTCTTCACTACTGTGTGCGTACACCTTATCATTTTGTTTGTTGTAGCTCTCTTCTACGGTAAACATTTTTTCATCCGAAAAAAGAATAACCCGATATTTTTTTCCCGCGTACCGCTTCAACAAAGCGCGGCATCTCTTCAGTCTCAGGTCCATTAGACGAGCATTCAAACGATGTCCTGTTTTTCTTCGATATGCCCGAAGCCCTAAGTCTTCATTTAACACCCTTTTCACCGTGGTTCTGCTTAACCCCATCTGAAGGGCCAACAGTTTCTGCTTACGTTTGGGATTTCTTTGAATTCGTGCCTTCACAGCTTTTATCACTGCTGGAGTCCTAACAGACGGAGGGCGACCACTTTTTGACCTGTCATCTACACTAGAGTCTTCATTGTATCGTTTGATGGTACGATAAACGAATCTTTTGGTTATATTCAAATTTTTCAGTATGTTAAAAATTTGAATTGGCGCGTAACTGTAACGATGCAACGCAATAACTGCAACACGATCTTCTTTAAGCGTCCACTCCATATTTAAAAATGAGTAAAATTCTAAAAGTTATACATTTTTATTTTCATGAACAATTCGAAATTCGAATTCAATCAACTTTTTTGTGGCCAGCATTCTAAAAGAAAAGTTTTTACTGTGTGACAATACTTATGACCTGACTAGGTATATAAATAGATTTTCTCGCCTAAGAACTACAACATGGTGAGAAAACCTGTATAACACCAGTGTGTGAAACCTACAATTCGCCTTGAATAAGGGTGGCGGGTAATTATACCACCGGAAGTATACGGACAGTAGTCCGTTCCCTCCAGGGGGAGGCCTGAACACAATGGGACGGTATGAGCTGATATTATTAACGAATGAAAAGGCTTAACACACAGCTGAAGCACAGAAACAGGTATTTTATAACAGAATTAGATCTAGACTTCAATTTGGATCTATCGCGATTATTTTTACTATTTAATTCGTTTACATCTTAGACTTTGGGGTTTGTTTTTAAACTTCTCTTCCAGTCCAGACAATAGTATTCCTTTAAGAGACTATGTGAATATATTGTACAACGTCAAGCAAATTCTACCCTAATTATATCAGGTGGCAATTTAATCGAGAATCTAAAATATCGACTACCAATTTCTCATCACTAATGAAGGGGACACCCATAGCAGCAGAGCGAAGTTTCAGGCTGTTGCAGCGCTCTCGCTCTTTGAGGTTATGCACGAGGACTTAAGAGAACTCTCGAATAAAGTTTTGGGAGTTATTTTTATTTAACAAAACATTGTACATGAATTACATATTAATTATTAATAACTAATTTAATATTATGAAGAGTAATTCTGTCCGTATTTACCTTTAAAGTTACAGCTAATGTTAATGGAAAAGTGTTTATATATTTAAAGTCTTAGAAGTGTCCCATTATCTTAGTTTTTTTTAGGTTAGCAAAGTGCCAATTATTTATGATTTGAATTTAAATCCATAACGACAAAGATTTCAATTAGTATGTAAACATATCTGTTAATAAATATAATTATAAATAAAATTAGATATGAGGAAATATGTTACGTAAATGTATAATGAATAAAGTATTTTTTTTGTTTCAGTAATATATTTTATTTTACCTCCATTTTACCATTTCAGCTAACCTCATCAGTTCTGCGACGGTGTTTCAAAAATTATTCAAAAGAATTAAATAGGTGGCGCAACTGCAGAAAGAGAGTTTTTTTAAATATTGTAATAAAGAGTCAGGAATATACAAATATTATATTAGTTAGTGACAGTAAAGTATCGAAAAACTCAACTGTTATAGTAGTCCAAAATTATTTAGTTAAATATTTGATAAATATAACTTAAAAAATGTACACTAATGCTATTGGGGCGCCACATTAATTTAACTCACTTCGATGGACACTTTTAAACATAGAGATAGTTCTATTACTTCTATCGTCCATAGTGATTGTATTAGTAGTTCGGACATAGCGCAGCCAACCGTTTAGAAGCCATTTTGAATTGTTAATAGCCTCCGGCCATCTTGGTGAATTAATGACAGCCAACAAAGTCCCGCTACTGGGCTTGGACCACCTATTAGAGCAGGCAGTATACCCGCCACGCTTATCCAAGGCAAATTGGCTATATATTGGTAATACTTGAACTACGTTATTATTGTTATTATAAGCACAATAGGGTAGAAAAACGCCGAAGTGATGCATGCTATCGTGAAATTCGAACACGGAACCTTCGATCAGCCCGGAACCTCTAGGTAACTGGCAGCTCAGTTATATATATATATATATATATATATATATATATATATATATATATATATATATATATATATATATATATATATATATATATATATATATATATATATATATATATACCTAGTCAGGTCATAAATTCTGTCACATGTTTAATGTAAAATAATTGTAACAAGTTTATTAATTATGTAACCATTCATATACCAAAATGAACTTAACAAAACATAGATTCTTATGACATTAAAGTTTATTCAAAATGACCTCCGTGATTTTGACTACAAGCCTTCAATCTGCGCGGCCAGTCGTCTATCGCAGCACGAACGAGGTCCATGTCAATATCGGCGGCTGCCTTAATCAAGGATGTCTTGAGTGACTCCAAATTGGGATGAGGCTTTGAGCACGCCTTTTCCTCCAAGTGTTGCCATATCTTGTAATCTAACGGATTCAAATCTGGACTGGAGGAGGGCCAGTCTTCGTGCCGGATGAAGTCGATTTCACGCGCCGCCAGCCAGTCTTGTGTGCTCTTCGCTCTATGAGCTGGCGCCGAATCTTGTTGGAATACCCAGTGCCTGTTATTGAACATGGTATGAGAAACAGGTTCCACAAGGTTCGTCAGGACTGTATTTTGATACACAACAGCATTTGTTTTTACACCTTTCTCACAAAAATGTACCTCTGTTAAGCCCCAATAAGAAACTCCCAACCATACCATGAGCGAGGATGGAAAATGACCTCGTTGGACACGCGGAATACGGTTGCTCGCTTCTTCACTACTGTGTGCGTACACCTTATCATTTTGTTTGTTGTAGCTCTCTTCTACGGTAAACATTTTTTCATCCGAAAAAAGAATTTCCCGATATTTTTTTCCCGCGTACCGCTTCAACAAAGCGCGGCATCTCTTCAGTCTCAGGTCCATTAGACGAGCATTCAAACGATGTCCTGTTTTTCTTCGATATGCCCGAAGCCCTAAGTCTTCATTTAACACCCTTTTCACCGTGGTTCTGCTTAACCCCATCTGAAGGGCCAACAGTTTCTGCTTACGTTTGGGATTTCTTTGAATTCGTGCCTTCACAGCTTTTATCACTGCTGGAGTCCTAACAGACCGAGGGCGACCACTTCTTGACCTGTCATCTACACTAGAGTCTTCATTGTATCGTTTGATGGTACGATAAACGAATCTTTTGGTAATATTAAAATTTTTCAGTATGTTAAAAATTTGAATTGGCGCGTAGCCGCAACGATGCAACGCAATAACTACAACACGGTCTTCTTTAAGCGTCCACTCCATATTTAAAAATGAGTAAAATTCTAAAAGTTATACATTTTTATTTTCATGAACAATTCGAAATTCGAATTCAATAAACTTTTTTGTGGCCAGCATTCTAAAAGAAAAGTTTTTACTGTGTGACAATACTTATGACCTGACTAGGTATATATATATATATATATATATATATATATATATATATATATATATATATATATATATATATATATATATATATATATATATATATATAACTGAGCTGCCAGTTACCTTTTGAGCCTAAAGGCTTACATTGAGTCAGTAACTAACGTCAGTGCACTGCCGAGTCAGTGCTGACCTGGCACTGCCATCGTGTAAATTGATTTCAAATCAGAACAGTACTGTCGCGTCAGTACTGACTTCAATATTCCCGCTTCATGTTTTTCGGCGTCAGTCCGCTCCCCCCGCCACCCACGCCAGTGTAAGTGACGAAGTCAGTCGCTTTATTGTACGAGGACCACGCTGCGTTGCACCACATCACAAAATGACGCGAAAACTGAGCGACACGGAGAACTTAAAGATTATTCAACTATACTTTCACAAATGTGTCTTGACGCTGAATAGAGCTTGATAACAACATAATCAAATCGTCAAAGTCTTTTGGCGTCATTCTCAAAGTCAGTTTGTATTTCCCAGGATCTTCAATTCTCAACTGGATTAACAACAGAGCTGAGCCTCCAGTTTGATATCTGTCATCTATCCATTTTCTTACCCAAATTCGCTTCTTTTCAGATATCTCTTCTTCTAACATACCAGTTAGTTCTTGCATCATCACAAAGGTACATTTTCTCAACAAATTATTGACTCAGAATTTTTGCTGTTTTCGAGAATTCATTTTTCCGCACTGACTTTACAAACGTGTGTACACCATAAGAAATATCCTCGACTACTGACTAAATACTGACTGCGTGGAAATCGTATGAATCACTTTTTTCGGTGCCAGCACTGGCGACAGCTACTGACCCTATGTAAATCTGCCTTAAGCCATATCGGTCCTTTGCCGTTAAAGCAACAAATGGGTTCCTCTTATATTATTATTAGTTTACAGGTAGAAAGAAATGGAAGATGCGCAGAACTAGAACAATACGCATCTCAACTCGTGCTTTAAAATTTAATTTCCTGGACATCTAGCAGATGACAACATGCTTGAGATGATGACAGAAATGGAACTGAATGGAATGGAACTCATAGTGAAAGGAATTACTTAAACTATGTCACGCCTAAACAATGAAACCAATTTTAAATAGAAGGAACAATAGTAACTAGTCTTAGAATTCTTTTTATAGAACACAAGTCTATTCATCTCCTAATTTACTTTTTATACCAAAAAAAGCGCATTGTGTAATTTTAACCGCTTAAATTGTTTATTATTTGCGGAATTACCTACAATTTTTATCTAAAAAGTATTGAAGAAACTGTCCATTAAAAAAATATATAAATTTGACAATAAACAGGACTCTCTCCATGTAGGGGCAGAGTAAAAATATTGACCTCTGCAGCCGGGATCAGCCTGTAATAAAAGGTGACAAAACAAACCCAGCTACGTGATACGGTCTCAAACCCGTCCGGATGGCAACCACCCTTGTATTGTATTCCGACATTAGTGACCCAGGTTCCTGTATCATAGCTACAACAGCGTGTTCGCAGTGCACCTAGAGTCACAAACATCTGTAGGCGACGGCAACTGCTTACAGTTAAGTGAGCCGTCACCCTGCCTGTACAAACAGTCGGAAAAATATATATTTTTCCGACTGTTTACATTTATTTCGCCCGTCGGTGTCATTTTGTTATTATTTATTGTTCATTCTTGTTTTTTTTTGGCCAGAGCTTTGGTAATTTTCACTGTTTTGCGTGTGTCTTTTCAGGAAAACGTAATATTTAACGCTATCAACATATCGTGTTATATTTTTTCAGAAGTAATCTTAATTTTTTTATATTTGAAAACTTAAAATAGCCACCTTTCTGATTTGACCGTTCTTCCTCTTCCTGCCTTTATCCCAAACTATGTAGGGAGGGGGAGGGGGGCACAACATGTTCTCTTCTTCCACTCTCCTCTATTAGCCGTCATCTCAACATTCACACCCTTTTTCGCCATATCATCTTTTATCCAATCAATCCATTCATCTTTTCTTTGGTCTACCTCTGATTCTGTATCCATCTACTATCATTTCTATCATTTTCCTAATTATATGACATTCTTCCCTTCGCATTACATGGCCAAACCAACGCTAGTCTGTTACTTTTAAGTATTTCAACCCCTGGTGCAACTTTCACACTTTCTCTAATATATTCTTTTCTAATTTTATCCATTTTAGTAACTCCTCACATCCATCTTAACATTCGCATCTCCGCAGCATATAACACCCTTTGATCCCTCCCCTTTCTTACTACCAGGGATGCTGAAGACCGTGCAAAGTGGAGAAGAAAAAGTCGGAAAGCGGACCCCGGGTGCCGAAGCGAGAGTTTGGGCTGCAACCGGGATTTAACGCAAGGATGATGATGATGATCCCTCCCCTTTGTGGTCCAGCATTCCGATCCATACAATACGATAGGGCTTATAACGACTTGTAAAATTTTACGTTTGAGTTTAAGTGGCACTCGTGGGTTACAAATTGTTCCTGAGACTTGTCGTCATTTCATCCATCCTGTATTCACTCTGTTTATCACGTCTCGGCCGATCTCAACGTCTCGTTCTGGATTAATGATTTTTGATTCGACCCATATGATTAAATTCACTATATTCCAGGTTACCTTCTGAATCTCGAAGGAAAATTGCGTCTCCTTTGTTCAGTAATTAAGGCCCTGAGAGTCATGGTGGGGAACAAAGGTATACATAGATAAACCACAATTATAATCCAGTGTAAAGAAACAATAAAGCCACCATAAAACCACCTCAAATAAGGATCAACATGATCTTAACCTACTTTACACACTATTAAGGTTACTAAGAAACTCACTATTTATAAGTAAGCTATTTCATGGCAAGTTATTTAATTCACCTAGGGGTTAGCCATGTATTCAACTTAACGAGATCTTGGTGGAAAGGAAATGACTTGAGTTATAAGATGTTAAACAAAAGTTTATATCCTTTAATTTAATTTATCCATGCAGGATCGGAGAAAGAATACTAACCTCTGCGGCCGGGGTAGGCCTGTCGTAAAAGGCGACAAAACAACGCACCCTAGCTACGTGGTAGGGCCTCAAGCCCGTCTGGATGGCAACCGCCTTTGGTCTTGAGTATGCCGCCATAATAACCTTGTATTGTGTTCCGGCATTAGTGACTTGAGGCCCTACCACGTAGCTAGGGTGGGTTGTTTTGTCTCCTTTTACGACAGGCCGACCCCGGCCGCAGAGGTTAGTATTCTTTCTACGCCCTTGCACGGATAATCTAATACAATGACTAGATGGCGCTGTGTGTATCGTCGCATTTTTTATATTTAAGCCTATTATGATACAGCTAGAAGGTAAAAAATTAATTCATTATTATAATAATTACAAAACAAATTGAACTCCAGCATTTCGAATAATAGTTTGGCAATTCGACACAATGTGTAACGGATTGTTGCAAAAATGTCGAATTTATTGCAATGTTAATGAAATGAGAAATTTATTATTTTGTTGAGCTTCCGTCAAATCTTAGATTAGTAATACTAGTATTTTTTGTATACAGTATTTATTTAAATATTTTCCTCCATCCGTTCGATTAATTGTAATAATAATAATTAATTAGTTTATAAAGAAAAATTCTACAAAATCTTGAAAGTCGCTTGTGATAATAATTTAGAAGACGAGTTCGTTTTAGTTTATCATAAACCGTTTTAATGTACTATAAATATAATAAATAAAATATATAAAAATACTAGCTGACCCGGCAAACGTTGTACTGCCATTATAAATAAAAGAATCCTGATGTCTTTCCCCGAGGTCAAAACTATCTCTATACCGAAATTCATAGAAATTGGTTCAGCGGCTGAAACGTAACAGATCGATAGATTTCTCGGATACGGAAGTTATTAATAACAGCACAAATCTGTGAACACTATTATGGCGTGTCTTTAGGGAGACCACGGGTGATGGATATGAGAGGGATGCGGGAACGCGTGGGTATAGTGGTTTCTTTTAACATCTACCCTCCATGTAGACATTTATCTGTGCAGGGTCGGAGAAAGAATACTGACCTCAGCGACCAGGGTCGGCCAGTCATAAAAGGCGACAAATTAACCCACCCTAGCTACGTGATAGGGCCTCAAGCTCGTCTAGATGCAATATGTATTTATTTACTAAAAGAACTATATAAAATATGTAGTGTATCAGTAATGTAGTACCCATAACACAGCTCTTCTTCAGTTTCATTGCTTCGAAGATTCTGAACGTGTCTTGCGTCGTGCGTGCGGCGGCCTATATTTTGACGCCTCACTGCTGGCCTTTTCTTATCGATAATAATGAGTATCACTATGATAAAACTCTAAATACACGAAACACTTCGAAGCATTGATGTATCAGTTTGAAGTCAATTGTCACAGTCTGAAGTCAACTGTCACTTGATCTGCTACCCTAAGTGCGACTATGTTCTAAAATAACATTAAAATAATTAATATAAACAACTTTTTTATAATTTTCATTTTATACAAACCTCGTCCTAACAATAACGAATACACAAAACAAAGAATCATCCAATTTGGTGCAGTCATTCGAACGTGATGAGCGTACATACATTTCGAAGATCCATTTTTATTTATACAGATTATTATATATTTTTTCATTAAATTTGATTATTCTGAGTATAGTAATTTGCTTATTCAGATTATTATGAAATATCCTTTATCGAGACTGTTTAACTTGGAATATTTATTATTTTTTTATAATGTTGTGGATCAACCGACTGGCGGACTTCTTAATAAGCAGTTACCATCACTTAAGGATGTTTGCATCAGCACTGCTAACACGCTGCCCTAGGGGAATTGGAACCTGGATAACTTATGCCGGAACACTAGGTTATTATGGTGGCATATTGAGACACCAGGAGTGGTTACCATCCATATAGGTTTGGAGCCCTACCAAGCACCAGCTTTTCTGGGAAAAATATAAAATTTTAAAATAAAATGATATTTATTTACAAATATATTATTTTAATGATTTCCAAAGACAATTACAATCAAATAAAACCAGCCTATAATGTCCAATTGCTTGGCCCCTAGAGAGATCGGACGGGTTATATAACGGTGATCCCAGCGGCTTCTTCATCATGATTCCCTTTACAAGTACGTGGAAATTATGTTTTAATGTGCATATTGCCTATACAGGGTGACTTTGACAAACCCGTCCAAATTCACACAGAAGAATCTTTAGTAAAAGTTATGAGAAACATGTATTTTAGTTTTGTATCACATAGTACAAAAATGTTGAGTAATCAGCATCACAAAGTCATTCAAAGAACTCGCAATTTACGTAATACGGCGCTAGAGTGCATTGACACCTCTCCATCTGACCTAGTAAAAGGCCGAGGACGGCGGCATTGCACTGGGCGAGCGAATACGCACTACTCATTTACGCGGGAGAGACAGAGACAGGTAATAACAGGTTAACGTTCGCTGTTTGCACCATATGCTTATTCTGTACGATTGAATTAATTATCCTGAAATATTTTATGGTGAAAATTTGACCTACAATTTTTTTTGCAAAAATGGGTTCCTTAAATGATGTTTAGTGCGTAAAAAAAATTTGGACGGGTTTGTCAAAGTCACCCTGTATATTTAGAGCCAAATTCGCGGGAATCGAAACCGCGATCGTTAGATTAGTCTCCGAGTGTAACCGGACATCATTAATAATATGTATTAAGTCTTTAACACAACTTTTTAAGAGTGGCGTTATTAATTGAATTGAAATAAAAAACAAATGAAATTGAAAAAAAAAACTTGTCCCAGAATATTTATTATTATTTATTTATTCATCTTCATGCCCTTACTTGGTCATTATTTGACATGTTCTTTTTAAAATCACGTAAGTAAATTAACAATGAGTAAATAAAGCGAAACGCTTACAATAACTGCGTGACCAATTTGAATGCAAACATATATGGCTCTTAAAACAAAAGGATTCAAATGTCTTTTCAATATTCATGACATACAATATCATCTATACATAATGCTAATAATTCACTTGTAGTGGTTTATGATCACCGCCATTTTTTTTATTTAGTAGCTTCACACAGTTTTACAATTTACAATGGTAAAACCTTTTGCTCACATTTTAATAATTAAAGCTAAACTGCATATTTCATTAAAATTACACGTATGTAATTTTATAAATAAATTTAGAATAAATCTTGTACGAAGAGAATAAAATTTAGGGTTATACTTATTGTCTAGAGTAGGGTAACTACGAGTAGTTGGACTGCTAGGGAACAGTATTATTTCTTATAATAGGGGTAGGTAGACGTCTGTTATGAAAGTAATTGTTACTTTTTTTTTTTTTTTATTTTTTTTTTCACTATATTATTGTACTCGATGGAACAGTTCCCTCTAACGGCTTCTTGCGTGCGGTGTTTTTACAAATTACTCTTCGATCAATAGTACTATTTGTAATCGAAGAAATTACTGTTTATAAACTTCTACTTTGAGTTCTTCATTTTCCTCTGACAGTTCATCGTCATTTCTGATAAACCAAAAATAACTCTTCCTTTTTCCTTGTACCACTTTGTTTATGAATATTAAAAGTCACGCAGCACGCAGAAAGGCACATTGAAATTTCTAATGACGTGAAATCGTACCAATTTCTGCAACAAAGATGTAATTTGTAAGATTAACCTTGTTTTTATTTGTTTAATCGAAAGCAATTAAATCAGAATATTAAAGTTAGGAAATTAAATACACAAAACTCTTTTCTATTATGAGGGAGTGCTGACTGACCCAGATTTCATTAACACCTACATTTACCCTCCATTGTTATGGAAATATACACAATCATATTAATTAAATTTTTCTATCAATAAAGTTGCAACTTTATGATTCGTGCTCTCTCATCACTATTACATCAACTTTTCCCGTGATGATTTTTTTATTTCTTAAATCAAAACAAAATATTGGGCCACATTTGCCGAAACTTAAAATCTGTCGCCCTAGGCCTTCTCAGCCTGGTGGTAAATCTGCAACTGATGTGTACCTAACAAGAGGTTAACTTTGATGCTGATGGTATTGCCAAGGCCCGTTGGAAATGATGATGATTTATAATTGCTTTAGTTAAACAACTTCTTTTTTATCCATCTGGATACTTACAACGCTCCGCTGCGCCTTTCATGTGCGTATGGGACTTCTCTTGCAATCGCCCCGTCATTTGGCTAACGCACGTCTATAGTCATCATTATCTTAGTTAAACCCCTGTTGCAACTAAAACTTCCGCTTCGGTGCAAAGAGTTCGCTTTCCGACTTTTTTTTCTCCACTTAACATGGGCTTCAGCATCCCTGATAGTAAGTCCATTGGCATAGCACCCCTTAAGACGTCAAGCCAGTACTTTTTAGATCTACCCCTCCTGCTGGGGCCCGGTGGAGGTGGTATGGTTAGCTAATGCACGTCACTGGTATACCCACTAAAAAGTTTTTTCGTTAGCCTGGAGCACCGGAGCCGCTGCCCGTGACCGTAGGTCGGCTCATGATACAAGAGCTGGTCTGTTACGCTTTTACTGGTAAATGCCTTAAGACACTGAATATAAGTTATTAAGATTCACCATAATCACAATAAATATGAAATAAATATTTCTTAAATTCCAAGAATACCTAACGATATGAAAAAGTAATTACATTTGGTATTTGATACACAACGATATAATATTTATATAATACTTTTTTGAGATTTTTATCTATAGGTTAAAAAATCAATATGCTAGTGACAAATAACTACATCAAATAATTTAATACTGCGTTGTTAGCGAGTTCCACAAGATTAACATATATTTCAGATTTTAACTATACAAAGGAACCGTACGGTCAATGGCCCTTTACGGGGCCCCCGTTTGGGCGGAGCACCTGACGGCCAAGAGTGTTGCGTTGCTGCGAAAACCGCAGCGCGCACTGGCTGTCAGGGCCATCAGAGGAAAACGCACGGTGCCCTTTGAGGCGGCCTCCCTCCGCGCCGGATCCATGCCGTGGGATCTGGAAGCTCGTCCCTTGACGTCACTGTATCGGTGGCACCAGGAAGCCGTCGTCCGGGGTTCCTGCCCCCGCCTTGTGAAATCGAGGTTAAGCGGGTGGAGCTCCGGAAAAAGCTAACAGCAGTTTAGAAGGAAAGACTTGCGCAACCCAGTGCGGGCCAAAGCATCATCGCAGCCGTGCGGCCCGCTCTACAAGACTGGCTTGACAGGCGTCACGCCACTCTGTCGTCTCACGTGACACAGGTACTCTCGGGGTACGGCTGCTTCGGGCGACACCTGTGTCGTATCGCTCAAAAGGAGCAAACGACAGAGAGCCACCACTGTGACGCCGGCGAAGAGGACACGGCACTTCACACCCTCGAAGTGTGTCCCGGATGGGCATCGGAGCGCCGAGACCTCGTCGCCACTATCGGTCTTAACCGATCTTGAAGGAGGCGTCGGAGAGGGAGTGCGCTAAGCTTCCCCTCCCCCGCTCACGCAGGGCCACTCGTCGCCGGAGATTGGCGACAGACCTCCGGCCGTCGTAGTGATCGGTCGCGGGTGCGGCCCGATGGGAAAGGGCCGCAACCAAACACATGGCTGAGAAAGGGGCGCGCGTGGGTGTTCCGCGTGCCCAGCTCACACCTGCGTGAGGAAGAAGATGCTGGGGCTCGTCATCCCCTCGGATTTGAAGAGGTCCGCAAAAGCGGGCCGGCGCCCGTCGGGTCCGCGGTCTGCCTAACCCGTCGCATCCCGCGGCCTCAACTCTTAAGGCGTGGGAAAGAATACCAGGGTAGTTTTAGTGGGTATACCAGCGACGTGCATTCCCCAGCCTAGAGAATTGGACGTACGAGCATATTGCACGAGGGACTCCCTCCTCTCCGGCCTCCCATTCTTACGCAGCGGGGTGTGTGTCATCCATTTCCACCTCCCAAAAAAAATTTCATATTTTATAAACTTGTAAGATTTTTTGAGTTTTTAATAATATAAAAAAAATTTATGTCATACCTGGGCAATTAGTGCGCAGTTATGGTATATGTGTATGCCAGATGATTTTTACTCTAAACAAATTAGCAATTAGTTCATATTAGAATGACATAATGATTTTTTAGAAAAAGTTAATAATAGTCTTAAAATTATGCAAATTTTAATTATTTTTTTATTAAAAACGGGTTAAATCACTATTTGGCAATAAAATCTGTGAACTAAAGAAAATAAAAATTATCATTTTAATATTTTTATTGTTGTATTTTAGATCAATGTCTTATCTCAATTCTAATGTGGTCAGTTCTAGTAGAACTATGGAAAATTTACCGGATTATGTAGATACCAAATACCTTTGCAAATCTAAATCCTTAATGATAAGTGAATTTATCAAAAATGTCTAAGTACCAGAAGTATTGTTTGGATGAATACGAAAACAAAAGCGGAACGCAACGTTGATTTATTAATTCAAACTTTAGTTGCGTTCTGAACATCGTGACGAATGCGTGTGTGGATTATTTATAATCAAAAGGTCGAGACATTCACTCACCTTTTATAACTAAACACAATTTTTATTTAACTTGTATTCTAAAGATAAACGCAAACAAATCGTAGCAATTCAATGGGTTTTAAAATATATTGATAAAGTGAGTTCAAGTTCATGGACACTGTTTCGGTCTTTCGAATGCACGGACAATCTCTTGACAACATGACAACTTTTTTGTCAAACGTCAGTCCGCCGTTTGATGACATTCGGTTTGAACGTGTGTGTTGATTAAATTATTTCCGCCGCGCGAGTGACCGAGCAATTTGCAAGGAATCGTATTTATTCAATTGCAAATTATATTATTACAAACGTAAAGTGATCTTTGAGGAGGGAGATGTCGGATCGTGGCCCGACGGTGTGGCAACTATAGTTTAATTTAAACAGGTTACAAAAAAAATCCGCGCACGTACTTTGCGAAATCATATTGTTTTGATTAATTTATAATTTTGTGTTGAGAGACCTGAGTGGACAATGAAGGCGAGCAAGGAAGAGACTTCAGATGATGAATCGGGGTTCGGTTATCAGAACACGTTGGTGAGTATTTATAAACTTTCTACTTTCTAGAAAGAATTTGTACTTTTGCAATGCTGGCCGGCCTATTCAGTTCCTGTCTACTTGCAAACGAATACATATTGTATAGTTTACTTACTCTGTCTGTCAGTACACAATCTTTTAAACTGAAACTGATAAAATATTGTTCATATTTGTACTCTGCTGATTACTTGATGAAACTGTTTTTATTATTTTTTTATCTCAAGAATGTTTTCACATAACTAAATAAATATGTATATTGTACAATATTTCTATGCATTTTTTATTAATAAACCAAATAGTTTGGAATAATATTTGTACAAATTGTAGAAATCATTAAATAAGAAAAAAATCTTTTGATATATAAAAAAATTATTGTTTTAGCTGAAATTATGAATTTTCTATATAAATAAATGATGAAAATAAAATAAGTCTCAAAGTTATTAAAAAGACAATAGACATGGTTATTTAACTGGCATATCTTCAAGAAGTTGATTGATAAAAAAAAAACAAATATGAACTGGAGTGTTGACATTAAATCTTGTAATCTCTGAAAACAATGTCAGGAAATAGTTCAGATATAGACAATAGATAAAGTAAAGTAAGAACATTATATAATTTTTTTATGTTTAATTATTACTCACTTCCTGCATACATTTATCTTTATCTCTTAATCCACAGTATTTTAAATATATTTAACACTTAACCTACTAGAGGAGTCAAATAATACACATCACTATTTTACTACTTTTGTTAAATATACATCAAATTTATTGTAAAATTTTTTCCATATCATACTTAATGACAATATTTACTATAGATAGTAAGAAAGAAAGGAAATAAATTTATTTGATGGAACAAAATAAAATAAAAAAATTACATAACAAACCAATTCTAGCACTATATGGCAATTTAAGGATGGTGGTAAGGTTTAATATTAATATCAATAAAAAGACTATGTTTTTTTAAAATGAATATATTATAATTGTTACATTACTTACACCTGTCCAATTGTAAAGGGAAAGTTTTGATCTGAGCCAATAAATGTTTTGTATGGATAAAACAGCTGATTGATAAGGTTCAACCTGTGGTGTTACTGTAAAATGAATTCTGTGTGAATGAGTAGTTAGGTTTTAAATTATTCTATTTTATATATTAAATCCATACTAATATTACAAATGTGAAAGTAACTGTTATATTTTCACACTGAAACCGTTGAACCAATTTTGATGATTTTTGGTATAGACATAGATTGGACCTTGGAGGAGATATAGGCTTTTTTTAATTTATATGGCAGAAAGTTTGGGTCAGCTAGTTATAAAAGAGTTATTAAGTTATTCTACTTAATATAAAATACAGATAGGGTTTATTGTTTTAATATTTATCTGTTAAAATGAGATTGATATATATATTTTTTTGTTATGTACACAGTAAAATAATATTTTTTTGTTTAATAATTATTTTAACCTTGTAAAATTATTCATAAATTTTTAGGAAGGTAATATTATTAATTATATTTGTTAATTGTAATATTGTGAAGGTTGTTTTTTAATAATTAAACATTCAAAGAATAGAGTCATCTTTTGAAGCTTTCAGTACTCCTATATAAAAATTGAAGCAGACACTGTAACTGAAATTGGTTGTATAGTTACACCCATAGACACATTCTTTTACTTTGAAGCCAAAGGTCCAACTTGGCTAGTTAAACAATCATCATATTACACTCTTAAGTGACTGCTTGTTCTTGCATCTAAATAAATATATTGGGATGTTTCATACACTGGCATCTATTTCTAAAGTAAGTAGCATAACTACTTAAATAATTTTTTTAAATAAATAAATACTGTACATAAACACACAGACGCGAGGCGGGAATCGAAGCCGTGACATCCATAAGCGCACCGATATGCCGTTACGCCACAAAGATCGTTAAATGTGTCTGTCATATGTCGATGTTTAGCGTTTAAATAAAACTGATATGTTTTTTAAGAACGTTGAAAAACCGTCAAAGGATCCTTAAAAAAATACCTTGTTAAATTTTCAGCTCTTAATATTAGCTTAGAGATGGCGATTCTTAATTTTCTATTAATTAAAATTAAATCTATCAAAGGTCAAAATGAACGAATGAAGTCAAGACGTTTCAAAGATATCGAGCCTTAAACGATCACATACCATGTTCCTGTATGAACGGCCGTCGCCTCCTTCTGCGAGACAGTCATGTCCGCAAAGGAGGCGGCGGAGCGGGAGCGGGAGTTGACCACCACAATCCCCTCCCGCCAACGCAGGCCACGTCGGCGGCGCCGGAGGGCAAGTAACGACCTCCGGCCGCCGTAGAAAGCGGCCGCGAGCGGCCCCTCTCAACTCCTACAATACAGGAGAGCGCCGGGGGGACGAAACCCTGACCCCCTGGCGCCAACACTTTAGAAGAGGCCCGTCTTGAAACAAAGGGTGGGCCGGCGCCGGCCCGGACCACGAGATCGGCAGGCCACATATCCGTAGACCCGGGCGTAGGCGATAGGAGAACAGCGGCGTTTTTTAGTGGGTAGTCGGATGGCTGAACATCTTTCCCGGAGTCCCCACATATCCCTCGGTCCCCCCGGGCCGGGGGAACCCGTCAAGAGAGGTTTTTCCCCGAGACAAAAAAAATCACATATCATGTACGTAAATATAATATCTCGTCGTCAGCCAAGCGTCGTCCACTGATGGACGTAGGACTCCGCAAGTTTACGCCACGAATCCCGCTTCACTGTTTTACAATGAACAACGCGGTGCAACAGGCTGGGGCGCGTCGTACCGTGGTCGCCAATTCAGAACTCTTTTGTTCCAGCCTATTCGTCTTGGGACAGAAGTAACCGGCCAGCTGCATATAAATAATAGTTAGCTTCTGACTTCAAACATAAATACCTGATTGACGGCTGATCATTCCACACTTATATTAAGCGTGTTTTGTGCGCGTATGCTTTGCTGCGAGCGAGTTTGTTATGCTGTTTTCTCATAGCTGTAACATATTCTGAAACGATAATATGATATATTAGGACCGGTCTGGCTAAGTCGATATGATAGCTTCCCCGCTTCCAGCCTTAACGGCTCTCTCTTATGTTTCTCGTCTCATAGAAATTGCCTCACCGACAATGCTGCCACGAGCTCTACGATCTCGCAAGGCGGGTTTGCTATACCCAAATCTTCCATTATCGCTGAGACAGTCTCGTCATTAAGAAAAAAGGCTGTTCATTCATTCATAATCCTAACTTAATGTTGTAAATGCGAAAGTGAGTTTGTTTGTTTGTTAAGATTTCACCCCCGGCTGCAGAGGTCGGTATTTTTTCTGTCCTTTTCCCTGCACGGATGAAAATTGATTGATACAGAACCCGCTTAATACGATTTCCCGCATAATACGGCAGTCCCTGCAAATTGAGACATGTTTTTATACATTTTTTAACGTTTAATACGATTCGTCTACCCGTTTAATACGCCTAATACGGCAACAACAAGTTACAACTGATGGATCAGGAAATCATAAATAAATAAAGGTCCTTAAAAAAGTTACAGGACAAGACTAATAAGTCTATGATGCGATTCTAAACATTGCAGCGGCATGGAAAGCAATTAAGCCTGAAACCATTCAAAATTGTTTCAAGACAGCAGGTTTCATAAATAACGGGATTGACGTCGTGTTGGAAAACGAAGAATTGATGACAACGTGGAGAATGCACCGTACGAAATTTAACCAAATGAAGATCTTATTGAGAATGTGAATAAAACACAAAAAGAGGCCCTAAGTGATAATGATGAAGACGAAGATGAGTCAACTCCGATTTTGCCAAACGCCCAGACGTTATCAACTGTTAATAATTTAAGACGCTATGTAGCTTCTTTGAATCAAAGCGAAGCAACTGCAAAAGTTAAATTATGTTGAAAATCTTGTAATTTCTAATGCATCAAAATCTTTCTGTCAAACCAAAATATGTGATTAGCTACTTTAAATAATCGTAATTATAATTACACTATGTATTTAATGTAATTTATAAATGTATAATTTAATACTACATTTACGAAATTAGAGCATAATATGTACATAATAATAGTACGTTTGATTTTTCCTATCCCGCATAATACGCTTTCTCGCTTAAGGCGCGTTTTTGGTTGCATCCATGTGAAATCGTCTTAGAGCGAGCGCACATTGAGCTACTGGAGGCGACCACATTAGAACGACTTGTGGCCGCCACAAGTTGCGGACGCGTTTCTCCATACATTTTGTTTAGCATCGGCGCACACCGAGCGTATGAGTGGCCGCGTCCGAGCCACAAGCTGCGGGAGTCGACCGCGCTCGCTACTTGTGGACGCGTTTTGTCGTTCGACTCGCGCGCACACACGGCCACAATCGCCGCAGTGTATATCAGTATGTAAAATTGGATGAACCCAGTAACGCCGATGAATTTGACGTCGATAATTCCTACGTCTTAGTATAATAAGCAACAATAACGAAATCAAGAGTGTGTCCATTTTTGACAAACACACATCCGCCTCTGTCGAGTACACTTAGAACAACTGTCGCAAGTGGCAGCCACTGAAGGCCGCATCTAGCCACCAGTGGCTGCCACTGGTGGCGGCGTGTAGTGGGTCTGACTGAACCACTGGTGGTCGCGTTTAGTAGCGGCGACTGGTGGCCATAATGTGTGGGGGCTCTTAAACGGGTTTTACTGTATTATGTATGTATACGTAATTAAAATTTAATTAGCTGAGGGTGAGCTGACTGCCAACCTTCTCTAGATGGAGAGACACAATAAGATGGAGTTTATAGCTTATATTAAGGACTTGATAAGCCTCCAGTCATAGTCCATCATAGTTTACCGTTCTATGATGATCTGGCTCGTAAATATTTAGTAATTTACTTTCCTTCAGTATTGTAATTAACCACGTGGTGAGGCCCCAAGCCCGTCTGGATGGCAACCACCCTTGGTCTATGTGTTGCGTTCTGGCGTTAGTAACGCAGGTTCCTGTACCCTTAATGAGACAGCAGCGTGTTCGCGGTGCCCCTAGCGTCGCACATTCATAGGCGAGTGTAACTGCTAACTAATAAGAGGGTCACCAGCCTGTTTGTTGTTCTTCAGGAATAAAAAACAAATTAAATTGCGCGGGTACTCCCTTTAGCCCGCCAACACTCACAATCACGCATGTTTACTCTATCTAAGATTAGTAAATATTCTTGTCTTTATTTACTGTCTAATCTGACAGATTTGATTTCGGCCATCTGTCACTCAGTCTATGTCTGTGTCACAAACAGACGTAATACATATTTTATAAAATAACATATTGCACACACATAACATACGTTTCCTGCTTTTAATACCGGATAATACTATAGTTATTTTTAGATTTTTGTACTTCCTATATGTCGAACTAGTGTTACATAGATAGCTGCCGAACCGATCACCGCGTTTAGTCTCTATTTTTTTTTTTAATCTATTAAACCTAGAAACCTAAAAAATGATGTAGGTATATGAATAAGTAAATAATAAGCATGGATACTCGAACTCAAAACGCTACACCTACGTCGCCAGACTCCTTCTAATAATAAAATATCTCCAGATAAAAGGTTGCCTGGATCTCTTCGCTTTAAGAGATAAGGCTACCTATTGTGTATTAGTTGTAAAAACTTCTATGTTTGTAAATAAATTGAGTATACAATAAAGAGTTATCTGTCTATCTATATAATTACTAATGGTGATATTGCATGACGTTTTAATGCATTTGCACTATAATAGAAATTTTTATTGTAAAATTTAATCTTTCAATGCAGATGCAAAATGACAATAGTGACGACTGCGGCCGAGCAGCCTGTTGTAAAAGTGACAAAACAACCCTAGCCAGATTGTAAGGCTATAACCCCGTCTGGATAAATACTTAAATATAATAACTTTGTGTTTCGGCATAAGTACTCAAGTTCCAGTTCGCCTACGCCGACGACAGTGTGTTAGCGGTGGTAATCGAATAATGCCAGCTTTTTTTAAATAGTTTATTTACGGTTGTGTGCCAAGTGTTCGCTTTGTAAGCAGTTCATTAGGGGGCGTCCATAAATTAAATTAATTTAAATTTTCTGTCCCTCCCTCGTGAGATGTCGTGAGATTTTATTCAACCCCATCCCCCAATCTCACGTGAGATTTTTCAAAATGTGGGTTTCTTACGTAAACGCGTTGGATTGTTATTGTAAAAAAAAATTTGCTTCGTGCTTTTATTTACGACTAGTTAAGACTAGTAATCAATATTGCTGAGAGTTTAATTATAAGTGTAATAAAAATTTAACAATAGAATACTTAAATCGTAACTACTGTGATTAAAAAAAGAATATCTACTCTAATTCAATCCACGGAGAACGAATTAGTGAATAATCTTAATCGTATTACGCGATTACGCTCAAGATTGAATCTTAAGGATGTACAATCTGGATTAAATGGACCGAAATAGTATAATTATTTGTTTCAATCAGAAAAAAAAATTGCGTGATATTTGCCGAGACCCCCCCTCTCTCCAACGTAAGATTAGATGAGATTTGACTCGACCCCCTCCCCCCCCTTAAACACCTCACGTAATTTATGGACGCCCCCTTATTGCCACAGGATAAAAAACTAATTGCTAAACAGTCTTTTTTGCAAACATTTTTTTTTATTAGTATTTTCAGCTTATTTTCATAATATAAAAGAATCTTCATGTATTTTAGTGTTCATCTTGATCTCAAAATAAGTTGACTTTTTCTTAAGTAGCGCGAAATATTTAATCCCTTATAATAAAAAAATAAGGAAGTATTAAAAGCATTTATATCAAAAAAATCCACATTCTTACGACATTGAACGCGGTCGGGATAATCTTATTATCTAATCCATTCCGTTATCAGGGTTTGTGATAAGAGTCATGTGCCTGATAACCTATCGTACAGTTATTTGTCATTAATACGTATCAGCGTGTCCACTTCATAGGTTTCGACAGATTCACTGCTGTTCCGGCTACTTGATTACACGGTGACGTCATTGATGATAACACCATAATATCAACGTGAAGTGCATTATATAGGATGTAACTTAATATAGCAACAGCCGATAGAAGTCCCACTGCTGGGCTTGGGCCTCCGAGGCGGGTTACATAGACCGGTAATGTTGGTGTGCAGGTTTCCTCGCGATGTTTGCCTTCACGGTTCTAAAAAGCGTGGGGTGCTCGATGTCAATCGTTATAATTTTTTACTTGTTTCATTCCAAAATGCAAAAAGTTAGAAAGCGGACCCCGGGCACCGAAACGGAAGTTTAGGTTGCAACCGGGATACGGGGATACTACGCTTGGATGATGATGATTCCAAAATGCAGAGTTTAAAAATATCGTACAAAGCACCCCACGCTTTTAGAACAGTGACGTTAATTTTCTCGTCAGTAATTTTATTCATATGTTAAGATTATTTTTTATTTTTAGCTTGATTTATTATAAGTGTGTTTTTTTAATATAATTTATTTGTTGTCAATTCCCAATCGTTAAATCTTTTTATTAATTTAACGCCATCTTCCGGCAGAAGTAAAAGAAAGCCTTAACCCTGATGATTCTGATAAGAACTACTGTGGAAATTATTAAATTTGTGTAATGTCATCAGGTCAAAGGTGCAAAATTTTGACTTTTTCTATCGTTCAAAGTGGGTAAAAATCGAGTCCTTAAATTCCGTTATACATACAGGTCAAGTTAATAAAAGCGTAGTAAAAATTAAAAAAATAAACAAGTTCAGATCCAGATAGATACAAATCGCGATTCTTCATAATTGAAACCCCTCGCGTGTCTCGCCTTGAATCGACCTTGTGTTGTCGTAACCATTCAAAAATCGGCATTATTATAACGTCTGCTATTTGTATTTTAACGTTTCGCAACTATAAAACCTGACCTCTTTGAGCATTTCAACTAATGGAGTTGCCATGAAAGAATCATTTGCTTCGTCTATTTACACGAAAACGTACACAATCAAGTTAATTCGAGTTTTAACTTGTTCTATTACGTTTATCACTGATTTTTATAGTAATTAAATTAAATTGAATTTATTGCACCAAAAAGATTATATTAGAGACTAGCTGTGCCCGCGACTCCGTCCGCGTGGAATAGTGACTTTAGGCAGCAACGGCAGCATTTTTTGGATATATGAGATCAATTTAAATTGGAAATTCAACCTACTAAGTCCAGCCTAAGCTGAACCCTATTTCATATGATCGATCATACAAATCTGAGGTCAACTTAAATTGGTAAAAAATGTCCGAAACTTCTCATTTTTAACAAAAACCATTTTTTTTTTCTAAAATAATAATAGCCTAAGTTACTCCTTGTTACATGAGCTATCTGCCAGTGAAAGTCCCGTCAAAATCGGTGCAGCCATTTCAGAGATTAGCCGGAACAAACAGACAGACAGACAGACAAAAATTTAAAAAATGTTGTTTTGGTATATGTACCGTGTATACGTCCTAATGCACTTAGTAAAAAGCGGTTATTTTAATATTACAAACAGACCCTCCAATTTTATTTATTTGTATAGATTATAAGAGTGAAACTTAAATACTACAAACTTACATGAAATGACTAAAAGTAGATAAAACAATTGATTCCATTGCTCCAGAATTAGATCTAACTGTATCTCTGGAGCAATTTTCCTCTCCCATTTTCAATTAACTAATACTACAAAAATGAATATTATATATTTTATAATGTGAGTGAATTATGCGTATGTGTAGGTGTGAATTTATCTAGCTAGGAGAAATGTGTATTATTCTCCAATATGAATAAAATTTTCTGTGGTGGAATAGTCCAGTTTTAATAGCTAAGATTTTAATTTATTATTAATTTAAAATTAATGTTATTGTGTGAATTTCTTTATCAATTTTGCTATATAAATATGAACTGAATAGTGAGCATAGTTTACTAGCAAATGATGTTCTATTTATAAGTGTATTATTAAAGTTACAGTCATTTGAGCGTGTAAAACTACGATATGAGTTCCTGGGAATGGAGTCATTCATGTCGTGGTCCATAGAGAACCACATGTCTAATGTACACTTTTAAATAATATAAAGATATTTCGGTTCCTTTAGCAGATATCTCCGTGGCTCGCTCAGCTGGCGTGTTTGTTAAACGAAACGTTTTTGCTTGAAACTCGTTGGGGGACGATTTTACTACAACCGTATATCAGGGAAGGAATACAAATCATTAAAAACAATTCCCTCACAAATACTTCGTCGTTTCTGGGTTTTAGTAATATAGTATTGTAGTTACATAGCGAAATTTCTTTAAAAGTATTAAAGTAAAAGGAATATCTCATACAGCTGCAGGAAGGTCTATTTTTTTTATCTAGCGTATATGTATTTAGGTGAAATTCCTCAGATTCATATCTGATGATGTCGACCCGTTGCATGTCGTTTAAGACCATGCCATAGCCAACGGGATACCGGTCACGAAGCGATATAGACCTAATAATAATAAATGTACTGAGTCAATTCACACAACGCCATCTAGTTCCAAAGTACTACTACTACTAACATAGCACTTGTGCTATGGATACTAGATATCGGATATACTACATAATTATATACTTTTATTTTGTAAATAAATACATATTACACATAAACACCCAGACGCAAGACGGGAATCGAACCTGTGACCTCTGCCAGCCTACCAAAGTTCGTTTAAAATATTATCGATGACTATACTCAAACGTAATGCCCTAAGACCGCGTTGCACAAATGCACACGCATCCAAATGGCAGGTTTTGTTGCGCAACGAGGAAAGCGCAGTGCGATTAATCAAACTAAGATAAGAGCTGCGTACGCGCAATATACTGTCATCATTATTGACAAAATACGAAATCGCTTTATTGTTCGTTAGATTTGTTTGTTTATTATTATTAGAATTTATTATTAATATTTTTTTATATTTTTTATTTGACCTGTTTTATGATTGGCTATCTGCCGTACGGATGGCTTGTGGTAATAGTAGGAAGTGTGGGCTCCTGCTCCGATTATGTATTCATAACATTACCAAAAAATGCCATGGTAAATATGAGAATATAATATGTAATAAAAAATAATGATAAAAGTAATGGAATTCTAACTTAATATTATAAATGCGAAAGTGAGTTTGTTTGTTTGTGACGCTTTCACGCCTAAATCGCTTAACCAATTTTGATGAATTTCGGTATAGTCGTAGATTGGACCTTGGAGAAGGACATATGCTACTTTTTTAATTTATATGGCAGAACAACGTTTTCTGGGTCAACTAGTATGTTATAAATAATAAAAAATATATATTTGTCATGTCACAGAACTGATGAAACATGCTTGTTTATACTCATATTTTCTCCGAAGATTCTATTAAAACATAGCAAATACATTTGATGCTATATACGAGCTATACAGCACAGCGTTGGCCCATAGTGGACAGGGCCTCAGTTCTTCGAAGGATTAACAATAATTTAAGATTAGAGTTAGATCACTGCGCAGGTTTTTTAGACCTTTGTTTCTTTTTTAATTGCCCGCGGCCTCACACCATTGCGGCCGAAGGTCATTCGCCGACCTCCGGCGTCCTGCAAAACCAGGAACAAAGCTCTGACATAAGGTTTTTCATTTGGAATCGAGTGGTCATATAGCAATATCCGCTGTAAAACTAAATGTGTTTTTATGCTGATATCAGCACATGAAAAAATGTGTCACGCATGACACCTAAACAAAAGAAGTGCTTCTATTTACGCCTTGCGACAGCACGCAACACTACACGATCTGCACTTCGAATGCACTAGAAATTTATCACTTGGACGATGATGAGCATGGTGAACAAAATAAATAATTATAATATAAATATATTGGGACATTTCACACAACGCCATCTAGTCTCAAACTAAGTATCATAGCACTTTTGTTATGGGTACTAAACAACTGATATACTACATATATATACATATTATACTTTTGTAAATAAATACATATTGTACATAAACATCTAGACGCGAAACGGGAATCGAACCCATAACCTCCGCAAGCGTACTGACGTACATTAGCTGTTACACTACGAGGTCGTCAAAAGGTTATTAACATTTTAGACAGAAACATCAAACGTCTCCATAGAAACAAATTTTAATGTTTATTTATTAAACACTGCGAAATATTTTTTATTGCTGTAAGACAGCAGACAGGCTGACGACCCATTTAGAATTTAGTAGTTACCGTCGCCTATGGTAGTTTGCAACGCCAGTGGCATCGCGAACATGCTGCAGATAGGCTTGGAGCCCTACCACGTAGCTAAGGTGGGTTGTTTTGTCGCATTTTACGACAGGCCGTGACATAGCCACAACTATTCTATTTTCATGTCGATATTCGCACAAGGATAGAGACTGGCCTGACGATACAGCCCACCCCATAACAACGGGATGCAACCCGGGTGAAACTGCTGAATGATTAGTATACTTTGCTGATCAGATTTTCGTTGGGGAAAAGGAGGCCTTCCTCATATCCTTTTCTGATCACCATAAATTAATATTCATCGCCATTTTAAACAATATGCAATGTCGAGGACTTGTCCTCGTGTGAATTTGTATTCGTGGCTTGAGCTAGCATCAATTATAATTGTTAGAGAAATATCACGGTCACATAATTATGTGTATTGCATTATTATATTATCATTACATAATTATGAAGAAAGACAGTTTCACGATATATATATACCTATTTTATAAAAAAAAGTATGTGGTAAAGTGGAAGGAGCTCAACGCCCAATAAAGCTCATGGGTTGGATTCCCACCATGCTTGCTGCTGTTAGACAGTATTTCTCGCCTTCAAGTATACTCCTGTACGAGTAACTTGGGTTACTAATGCCGGAACACAGCACAAAGTTAATATAGCATACTTATAGACCAAGCGTAGCTATCCAGGCGGGCTTGGGGCCCTACCACGTAGCTAGGGTTGTTTTGTCACCTTTTACGACAGATCAGTCTGTCGGACCCGGCCGCAGAGGTTAGTATTCTTTCTCTGCTCCTGCGCGGATAAAATGACGCCTCCTGATTTTTCTTACCTACCCTCACTCTCGGCGCGGTAAATGATAAAAGCGAGGGTGGGACGAATATAATAGAGTAGTAACGCGTGAGCTTCTATACGCACGGAACGGTCGACGTTCGATCGATCTCCCTTCAGTTACTCAACACTCATTGGCCGTGCCATAAAATTGTGTGTTCAGTGCGTGAACTTAGCTGGTGCCAGTCAGTTCCTCCGCGAGCGGACCCGATCCGAACCGAGAAGGGGTGGAATCAATGTCAGTGCGAATTTCTTTGCCCACTGCAAGGTATCGCGTCTCTCCAACCACCGCTCCTCTCCCTCCTCTCTCATACAGTCCACTGCTCTCGAGCTAACCTTCTCATTCCTGTACGGTGCAATCTCGGTCCGTGACCGGCATCGTACATATATAAAACGAATTCATAGAAAGAATTGTGGAATCACCTATTTTGTTTGTAAGCATTATGTATCATCTCCTGCGCCAAACGACGTCACACACTACACATATTATAGTGAATTATTGGATCACATTTTTTATGGAGGTATTAGGTGTTATCGCTGTCTTGTTACAGTTCAAGTTTTGTAATAGAATTGATGGGAAATGACTGTAAAATATTATTGGGCTGCAACCGGGAATTAACCCAGAGATGATGATGATGACTGTAAAATATTGTTATTTTTTAATACATACTTACATTATAAATGTGAAAGTAACTTTGTCACGTTTTCACGCCTAAAGCGCTAAACCAATTTTAATGAATTTCGGTATAGAGATATATTGGACTTTTCAGAAAGACATAAACTATTTTTTTTATATGCCAGAACAACCTTTGCCAGGTCAGCTAGTATTCTATATAATAATATATTTTGTATCTAAGATCGTACGTAGAGCATCCAGACCAACGCTAAGAACATTGCCAATTGCCGGGTCGGTAAAAAAACGGAAAATCAGACATAGACCTGAGAAAAAATCGGCAAATACAAATAATTGATTTTTTAATCATTAAACGATTGTTTTGTGTGTTTTAGTGTGTAATCGGCTTTAATGGCCCTACAATATGAAGAATCACGTGTCTTTTTTAACCATGTGGAAAACGACAAGTGCCAGAACGAAGTCAAGTCAGGAGCTACTTGTTACGGAGATTTATTAATTTATCTTCATTGTTTATCTGGTAGCGTATCTCTCCTAGTACAGCGTCCAGGGGTGGCGAAAGTTATCTGAAAACATTTTAGTAACTTTAAACAACGTCTATTTTACACAATCACAACAGCTTAATCAGGGTAACTATCTATAAAATAAACAATGTCAACGAGCCGGGTGCAACATACTCATTATGTATACAATTAATAATATATAATGTGTACATGCAACCATATATTATGTTTATTGTAAACCTAAGAGTATTTAGTGCAGGACTCTTAATTGAACCGTGTTAATCAGTGGTGGCTCTGGTTGCTTTGCGAAATCTCATTATATATCTACATATTATACTTACGTGATGTCGGTAAAAGTGAATATTTAAAAATAAAGCTTGAAATATTGAGTGTGAATTCAAAACTGAAAAATAACAATCGTTATTTAATCAATATAATATAAATATGCCATACATACGAGATAAATTCTGTTTTAAAAAACTTAGGTAAAATGTGTCGAATTGTGTCGGTTTTGTGTGTGAATTTATCTATACGTCTATACAAATAAATAAAATTGGAGTGTCTGTTTGTAATATTAAAATAACCGCTTTTTACTAACTGCATTTGGGTATATACACGTTATATATACCAAAATAATTTTTTTATAATTTTTGTCTTTATGTTTGTTCCGGCTAATCTCTGAATTGGCTGGACCTATTTTGACAGGAATTTCACTGGCAGATAGTTCATGTAACAAGGAGTAATTTGGGCTACTTTTATTTAAAAAAATTGTTATAAATGATCAGTTTCGGAAATTTGTGAGATCCAATTTAAGTTGACCTAAGATTTATATCATCACTCATATGAAATAGGGTTTAACTTAGACTGGACTTCGTAGGTTCGAATGCATGTATTCCGGAGGCGCATGGCCTAACAGTTGCATTCGATAACACTGTTTGTATATTTCAATTATTTATATTTTAGGGTTTATAGGGTTTGTAATCCAAAATAAACCATTAGATTTATCCAAAAAATGCTACCCAAAGTCACTATTCCATGCGGACGGAGTCGCGGTTACAACAGCAATAATAATTACACAGTTATAAAAATAAGCAATAATTCGTAATTTATTTTCTAATGAAAGTAGATTGTCTAAAATATTTATCTACATTTCCTTGAAGCGCAAGAGTGTACAAAAATTGAAATGCCATCCATCTTTTTTTCACTCTGATTAATCCTGTTTTGCAAGTACACAGAGTATTCACAAAACAGAGAAGGAAGATGTGGGAATAGTGAACCTTAAACTCCAAAAAGCGCACAATTCTTCTGCTACCCTGTGTCTGGGCCGCAGGAATTCATGATCGTTGCTGGCCTCATGGCCAGCAGTGGGGCTAAGTTATATATGTAATGTTTTACAGGTGCAATAATTCGATTCTGTGTCTTGCATCAGTCATTTATCAATGTTTTATTTTATTTATTTATTTTATTTTATTTGCCCCCGTGGGCACGGGCTCGATTCCCGTCCCGAGACCCATAAAACAAGCACTATTGCTTACTTTGATCAGATAACCCTATGTGAATTGTTGCCCTGTCCCGGATTCGAACCCTACGATGGCATGCACCGCTTAGGCAGTTTTCCTCGCCTAACGTGACTACTGAGGTGGAGGAAAACATCGTGAGGAAACCTGCATTGCGAGATCACCGGTATGTGTAACCTGCCAATCCGCCTTGGACAAGCGTGGCGGTATGCTGTCCGCTCCTTCTAGGGAGAGGCGCGAGCCCAGCAGTGGGGGACGCCACGTGCTGTTATTATACGAGTGTATTCATTTATACATTCCAAACGCAGTTTCAATTAACTCATATGAGATATGGTAAAAGAATTGCACTACAATAAACTCATCTATACCTACTCAGTTTTAGATCTTATTTTGGTTGTTATCAGGAGTTTCCCAAAAGTTATCATCTGTCATACAAAGCTGTCATCAGTCAATAAATTTTCAAAATTTCTTTGAGGTCGGGAGAGCGTTGGCAATGCCTCTGGTGTTGCAAACATCCATGGGTGACGGTGACCACTTGCTATCGAGCGGACCATTTGCCCGCTTGTTGAACTCTAAGTATTGTATTTACAAATATATAAAAAATAACTGCAAGTCCCTAGAAGGAACGTTCAATATATACTGTATGCTTATAGTATACTGCCCGTTCCAAACCGTCCAAAGTATACTATGTCCACCAAGACTAGCATGGCGGACATACCAGCCATGTCTAAGGCTAGCTTGCTTCACGATTTTTTCCTTCAACTTAACTTTTTTTTTATTGCGTAGGACATCAGACAGGCTGACAGCCCGCTTAGAATTTAGCAGTTACCGTCGCCTATAGGTGTTTGCAATGCCAGTGGCATTGCGAACACGCTGCTGTTCCATAAGGGTACAGGAACTTTGGTCACTAATTCCAGAACACAACACAAGGTTATTATGGCGGCATACTTAAGACCAAAGGTGGTAGCCATCCAGACGGGCTTGTGGCCCTACCACGTAGCTAGGGTGGGTTGTTTAGTCGCCTTTTACGACAGGCCGATCCCGGCCATAGAGGTTAGTATTCTTTCTCCGCCCCTGCACGGATAAAAATAATAAACTTCGTTTTATTATTCATTACAAATAATTGCCAAAGCAATTTTGTTAAAATATACACGTTAAGCAAAAATATTATATAATATATAAGAAAATATAATAATAATATGTAAAAAAATATCAGAGGAAGTTTGAAAGTAGCGTCAGTGATCGAGAAATTGTAAAGTGACAGACTAGTGTGTTATGGTGCTCCCGGCCCTGGTTCTGTCCATGGTCGGGGGCGATCCTCGATGGACGGCTGTCGCCTCCTTTTGCGAGGCAGTCATGTCCGCAAAGGAGGCGGCAGAGCGGGAGCGGGAGTCCACTACCACACTCCCCTCCCGTCAACGCAGGCCACGTCGTCGGCGCCGGCCGCCGTAGAAAGCGGCGGCGGGCGGCCCCTCGGGGGAGGATCCGCCGAACGCACTATTGCCGCGAGGGAGAGGGCCGCGTGCTGTTCCAGGGCCCCCCTCAACTCCTACAATACAGGAGAGCGGCGGGGGGACGAAACCCCGACCCCCTGGCGCCAACACTTCAGAAGAGGCCCGCCTTCAGACAAAGGGCGGGCCAGCGCCGGCCCGGGCCACGAGATCGGCAGGCCACATATCCGTAGGCCCGGGCGTAGGCGATAGGAGAACAGCGGGGTTTTTTAGTGGGTAGTCGGATGGCTGAACATCTTCCCCGGAGTCCCACATATCCCTCGGTCCCCCCGGGCCGGGGGAACCCGTCAAGAGAGGTTTTTCCCCGAGACAAAAAAAAGTGTGTTATGGTCATATCATATCTAGAGAAGAATGCCATATGACAAGGAAACTGCTAGAAATGATAGTGGATGGGTGGAAAAAAGGAAGGGTAGACCAAAGGAAAGATAATATGCCCAAAAAAGGTGCGAATATTGAGAAGAAGATTAATATAGGAGATTGAAAAGAGATTATATTGTACCGACTCCACATATTTTGGAAGAAGGATATAGAAGGAGGAACACATTAGGCAAGAACTGTCTAAAAGGTGCATGTATCGTAGAAATTAAACTCGTCATCTCTGGGTTGATATAGATACATAGTCTGTGATAATATAGAAAATGCCAATATAAAAAAGAAAATATAAATAACTCAGTTGCAATTCTCTTGTTCATTTGTATACACCACCTTTAAACCGATCGCTGCGATGCGGTCATGGATCTGCGTAAGTGCGTCTCATCTCAAACGCAAGGAGCAAGTACTTAATGGGTAATTGCTTGTCTATTCGCAAGGGGAACACGACGTTTGTTCGCGTTCTCAAATCCGATACGATAAATTATTCGTATATAAAAAAATAGCGGTGTTATAAAGTTTCGTGTAATATTATAGCGATATACCCCCAGCGCACATTCTATGTTCTAATTTTCAATAGGAAGACGAATTTTCATACAATTGTTCATCCCTTTTAGCGTTTAAATATTTATAAGTTTTCCTTTAATGTTTAGTGTATGAAGTACTCGTATACAGCATCAGTAGTTTGAACGAAACTATTTGAAAATCTATTTGAAATGAAAATAGTGTATTATATAATAATAATATACACTAATACTTGGTATACTGCAACATGAATTATAAAATGGCAGTGTAGTCATGCTTATTATGGAAAATACAACTAAAGTAAATTTTTGAATCACTTTTTCTTAGAAATGGTTATTATAAAAGTGTAAAGATAATTTTTATAGACAATTGCATACTCTACAATTTTTGTCTGAGATATTTTTATCATAAAACTTACCGTTTCGTTGAAAAAAATACAAAAATCTCATTTTGACCTTGAATAAAAAAATTTGCACATATGGGGTCGATGGGGACCTTTCCAGTTTCATTGTAATAGTGTTGTGTATGCAATGGTAGCCCTATTTTTTGGATAAATTGATCAGACTTTTTCCAAAGCGATGTAATCAAGAACAGAAAAATAAAACTTCTCATATACGATATATGTATATCAGAAATGTAAAGTGCGCAAAAACGTGTTAATAATACCTGTTAGAGGTTTTTTGTAATTTCTCAATAAGTGAATATCTTTGTAAATGCCAAATTTTTATTTCTTATTATATATTATAGATTCTATCAGTGCAGGGGCGGAGAAAGAATACTGACCTCTGCCGCCGAGGTCGACCTGTCCTAAAAGGCGACAAAACAAGCCACCCTAGCTTAGCATAGCTACGTGGTAGGGCCCCAAGCCCGTCTGGATGACGACCATCTTTGGTTTTAAGTCTTTTACCATAATAACTTTGTGTTGTGTTCCAGCATTAGTGACCCAAGTTCATGTACCCTAATGGGACAGAAGCGTATTTGCAATGCCGCTGGCGTTGTAAAAACTCATAGGCGACTGTATCTGCTAAATTCTAAATGGGCGGTCAGCCTGTCTGCTGTCCTACAGCAATTAGAAAAAGATTACATTTTTGACGTGTAACAATGGAAACGTCATTCCAGCACCATTTATGGGCGATCGCTTCCGTGGGCCGTTTTCATTCAGCCAAGGGTGACGTGGGTATACCGTTATTGTTTTTAGGGTACGTTTCTACCTTTTACGGTAGTTTAAATCATTCACTATCAAATCAAGAACGTAAACGCTATAAGATCTCGTACGGTAATCGTCGACTCTTAAAGTTAGCCAACGTACATAATAAATAATAATAAATACGTTAAGCCATATATAGGTTTATACTCTATCTACAGTCCTCGTTTGCAACGACACGGACACCGCTAAGACACTGCCGCCCACGTAGGGTAAGTGGAACCTGGGTCACTTATGCCGGACATAGGACTACGATATTATCGTGGCAAATGGATTTAGAGTCTTCTTGTCGTCTTCTACGATAGTTCACCATCAGCCGAAAAGTGTATTCTTACTCCGCCCCTGGCCGAAGTTAATCTGTTTTCTAGGAACTCGAAGAAGGTTGGCATAGAAAGAAAATTGTAGTTTTAATAAACTACCTCGAATGTACGTTCATAACATCAGTTCTGCGATTAATAGAACCACCTCAATCCGGTGAGACGGTCTCCATGACTTTGCTTCTCTGACGGACCACTTCGTTATGGAGGCGACTCTTAACTTGCAGTCGAAGCATGCTACATGCTGTCTTGGAGACGAGGCGCGTTGTGGCGTCCGTTCGTGCCTTTTTCGGCACCTTGAAAATGAATAATGTTACGAGCCTGGGGGAGATGTTTTAGTGGCTATGCGGCACGAGCCCTCGAGCATAGGGGGGCATATGCTGAGTCGTCGTGAGTCGCATTCGAACCTCTTGCGGAACACTACCTTATTTAAACTGACACTGCTATTAGGTAGTTGTTTGCCTAGCACCATACATATGTCATACACAAGTAGGGGGCATTGATTCGTCTCTATAATTATTTTTTATATTCAAGTGTGAGTGAAATTTTTCCACTCTCGCGACTGTGCTTATCAGGCTGGAAAAATGTTTGCGCGCCGATGTATCGACGTTGATGAATTTAACCGCCGATTAGGAATTTAATTTTTTATAGTTCCAGATAAGGTTTTCGGTAATTTATTACAGTAAAAATCCAATGATTACATGTAGCGTTATTTTTTTACAATATTTAAAAAATCTCATTAAATATAAATATTATAATTTAAAAATAACATATTAATATTTAGCATAATTTAATTATAAAGACGACTTCCGCGGTGATAAGGCTTTTCACGTCGGAACCCCTGAAGGGGTTCGAGCGCCGTCCCGAGTATGGGTGTTTATTTATGAAATGTATCTATTTATTTAAAATACAATATGTATGTATATCAATTATATACTACTGGCGACTACTTTGGGACTAAATTACACTGTGTGTATTGTTACAGTACATTTATATTTATTTAAATTCGAATTATCTAATTTATACGTCAATAATGTTTCCAGCTACACTATTTAAGTCTTTATTATGGGAAGATTTTGTTTATGTGTCTTAAGATACTACTAAGATCCGGCTGGTTTAGACGCTGGTTTTCTCCGTTTTACTGTATACTGCTGAGGCGTGGGTACACTACGAGAGGTGGAAAAAAAGTAAATAGACGCTCTGGAGATGTGGTGCTGGAGACGAATGCTTAGAGTATCATGGACTGAGTTTCGGACGAATGTCTCTATACTCCAAGAACTCGGTATCAAGTTGCGTCTATCTGTCTTGGTCCATACTCGCATTCTCAAATATTTTGGATATGTCTCAAGGCGGGATGGCGACTCAATTGAGCGTCTTGTCGTACAGGGTAGAGTGGAGGCCACTAGCTCGCGCGCAGATCGCCCATGCGATGGACCGACCAGATTAAATCCGAAGTGGGCGATCCCTTGCACAAGCGCAGTAAAAACACCAAAAATAGAGAGATGGCGAGATATCGTGATGCGAATCACAGCAACACCTGAATAATAATACCGTACCGCTCTGAGAAGAGCGTTACGAAGAAGAAGAGCTAACTGCACCACATTATAATTGTTATTTAACCGAAAATTGAGTTCTCTTACCTTTTTATTATCGAGAAGCTGGATGACCTCAACATGGTGTTGAGACAGGTGATGTCATCATTATCATCTTAGCGTTGAATCCCGGTTACAGCCTAAACTCTAGCTTCGGCGCCCAGGGTCCGCTTTCCAACTTTTTCTTCTCCACTTCGCACGGTCTTCAGCATCCCTGGTAGTGAGCCCATTGGCCCATTGGTCCGGCAGAGGCGGCATGGCCAGACATTTGTTTCCCACGTAAGCATCCGGTTGCCGTAAAACGTGGCCGTACCAACGGAGCCGACACTCATGCAATTTATCTGCAATGTCACGGACACGAAGACGCGAATGCGGGAGTTCCTAACGCGGTCGCTTTGAAGACTCTCTGAAGAGATTGAAGTTATGTAAATAGATTGACAAAGATAAAGGAAAATTTAACGCAATTATGAACCACGTGATTCATTGGATAATTGTATTTTAATTTTATTGATTACAAATATTGAAGTGAATAACAGGAAATAATATTGTTTATAATCTAGATCATCATATATGAAGTAATCAAAGAAGATATTGTTGATTTTTTGAAATGAAATCAAATTTTTAGATTAAAAAAATCATCTTATAAAAATGTAACAACATTTGAGCTTACAACGCAAGTGAGAAAAAAGTAATAATCACGAAAGTGTGTCCTAAAAAGGACCTATCTTAGCACATTATGATAGGTGTCGTGATGAGCGCTGTTCTTTCGCTTGCCTTTTTTGTTATAGGTGGAAATGCTTGATACATACAACTTGGGGGCTCGCGTAGGATCAGTTCACTTACTTGCACACTTAACAAGGGAAACATGTCGCTGGTATATTCTATTAAACCACCCCATTGTTCCTCTGTCCGACGCCCGGGATCATATAAGCACATCCCGTACCTTCACGTGCGTCTTCCTTCCGAGCGGGAAGCGTTGCGTTCTTCCATTTTCTTGTGCCGATATGAATAGAACAATATATGGTCACTTCTGCTATCCCGCCCAAGTTGCGGGATAGAAGTCCCATTGCAGTAATAATAACAGCTCACAACGTCCCACTGCTGGTTCGGGCCTCCCCTTAAGGGAAGGGATAATATGCCCGACAAGCTTGTCCAAAGCGGATTGGCGGATTACACATACAGGTGATCTTAGTATGCGAGTTTCCTCACGATGTTTTCGTCACTGATACATGGCAATTATGAGCACATTAGACGAGAAAACTGCGTAAGCCGCGCATGCTATCGTGATATTCGAACCTGAGAACTCTAGATAGATCTGCGAGTGTAATACCACAGCTACCAGGTCCCATAAACTAAATATATATAAATCATGAAATAGTTCTGCAATTAAATGAAAACAATATTAATGATGTCCCACTATGAATGCGGGTCAAGGTCTAATATTAAGGTATTCCAAGTATCACGTGAGAAGCTACCTGCGCCAGCAATAACTATGCAATTATCACCATATTAGTGTTGGCTATATCGATAAATGTTATTGTTATCGATTGTCAGGGACGCTCTAAAAAGTAGTGCACACTATGAATATGAGGTAACTGAAAAATCGTACATAAGGGCTCGTTTACATGAAAGTCTTTATATTACATTAATAATAAATAAAATTAATGAATAATAAAATTATAGGTGACTAAGCAAATTTTGTGGTAGCAATAGTACTAGGTTCGATATCCTGTTCAGAGGTTACCGCTTCAATTTCGATAATCGGGTGCACATTATAAGTAATTTTGTTGAAAAGATATCTGCACATATTTTTACTACCCCTGAGGTGGCAGCCCGAACTCAACATTGAAAGTTATACAAAGTTTTAAAGAAAGCAGACATTGGCGATGATATTTATGCAAATTGTCTTATAATGGAGGGTGCTATAGCACGTATTACATTCTTATAAGAAGGGAAATGGCAATGTACTCACTACCAAAGATGTAAAAGACCGTGCGAAACGGAGAAGAAAAAGTCGGAAATCGAACCCTGGGCATCTAAGCGAAAGTTTGATGATGACAATAGTGATTCCAGTATCCAGCACAGCAGCGTGTTCGCTGTGACCCAGGCTTCGCAAACTATAGGCGATGGTAACTGCTTACTATTATGTGGTCAGTCAGCCTGTTTGCTGTCCCGCAGCAATAAAAAAATGAAGACAGGCGATTAGACAAAACTGACGACTGAAGGCAGGAAATAACCATCACTTCCTGGCTTCAGGACCAGGAAGCGATGGGTAATTCCCAATGAAATAATTTCCAAATGAAAGAGACAGTATAAACTGATATTTAGAGCTGTTAGCTAGTTCTGTTACTCATATGCATAAAGGATTTAGGCGCTAATTCACGGCCAGGATCTGGCCAATTTACATAATATATGATGGTTGCGAGGAACCGCCTTATTACAGACTGTTGACACCGTATATCCTGTGCTATAATGACTTCCATCTTTGAAAAAAGTAAAGGGTTATCGAAGTCTTATATGGGTTTAGTGGCGTAGCGTGGGTGACGGCCGCCCGGGGCGGAAGACAATTTTGCCGCCCTTTTATTTAGGTATTTCAATTTAATGCACACTATATCTATACTAATATTATAAAGAGATAAAGTTTGTGTGTTTGTGACGTTGTACGCGGTAATCTCTGTATCTACTGAATTGATTTTGAAAATTATTTTTGTGTTGGAAAGCCCATTTATTGAGGAATGTTATAGGCTAGACCAACAGGAGCGGAGCGGTAATGAAAAATCTGACCGTGTTGAGCCGGGCGAGCCTGCTAGTATTACATACATTAATTCTAGATAACTTTTCAAATATTTATATTATTTATTGTGAAATTTCGCCGCCCGGGGCGGGCCGCCCCTGCCGCCCCCACTACGCTACACCGCTGTATGGGTTCCACTATTCGATAGAATTCTTAGCAAAAAATATTTATGAATTTGTTATTTACTCACATATTGAATCCCGAACCTCAAATGTGTGTAGCTCGGAGGAGATAATACTCTAAACAATAGCATACAGAGATCAGAGTCAAATTAAAATTCAATTTATAATTTGATTTAAACACAATATTTGAAATATCTAGGTCTTCAGATTATATCGACGAAAACTAAAATTGTTTAATTATGCCTGTCATAATTGAATTACAAGAAATCAAATTTACTCATGTAATAATCCCACTATCTACTCAAATTTTAGTTCTGTTCACGGGGGCAACTTTCCTGCCTTTTTTCCACTTCTTGCGATTTTCGGGCCTCCGTTAATGAGTTCATTCAAATCAATCATAATCAATTATTTCAATATAAAATCTTATCGAGTCAAGAAGTTACAATTGTTTTGAATCCAAAACGCTGGCTAGAGCACCGGCATATATATACCCGTTCTAATGTTTCTCACTAGCTATAGAATCTTTTAAAAGTCATATGTACAATTTTCTAAATAAATTCATAATTGACAATAAGATCACAACTTGAATGGCTAGTTCAATGAGAAGAAGCGTGTAAAAGCTAAAAAGAAAAAGAGTATATTGTGCAAACTGTAGTTACATACCAAGAATTTATAGTTTTTTAATAATTTGATGATGTTTATCATTACTGACATAGTTATCCTAGCGTTAAATCCCGGTTGCAACCAAAACTTTCGCTTCAGTGCCAGTAGTTCGCATTCCGACTTTTCCTCCATCCTGCTCGGTCTTCTGCATACCTAATAGTGCGTCCATTGGCACATCGCACATTGGTGCATATCATCCTTTACGACGTCAAGCCAGCACTTTTTGGGTCTACCCCTCCTGCCGAGGACTGGCAGAGTGCGCATGGACTCTCGCTAGACCTTTGTTCCCTATATCACAGCCTGAACCTTGTATAGAACTTTGTATATCTTTGATTGTTATCGCATCTACGATAATTCCTATAATGATCAGCTACAGATCGTATTGGTTATTGTGTTATTTTCACGTTTTTGTCTCATTTAGAGGTATAACGCTAAGATGTTTAACACTAACCATATTGGGATTATCATCGACATCTCAGTTCACGAAAATTAACAAAAAGAATCAATTTAATTACCTTTTAAAGGTTATAATGGTGTTTGCTTGTGTTATATCATAAGAAACTGCATAAAAAAGGCTTTTTGAACGAGCTTCTGATTTGGAATGAGCTTCCGGTTAAGATTTTCCCAACGCAGTACGGTATAAGGTTTTCCAAAAAAGGCGTTTTAAAATTTCTTCGAGGAGGCAGCGTGTTGATAATGCCTCTGGTTTTGCAAACGTCCACAGGTAACGGTGGCCGTCTACTATCGGGTGGGCCGTTTGCCTGTCTGCTAATATGATCTTCCCCTTACATAAGGGGATAATATACCCATCAAGCTTGTTCTAGATTGGCGAATACACATATACGTGATTTCAGCAAGTATCTTCGCGATGGTTTTCTTCACAGTTTGAACGTGACAATTGCAACAGTGGCTACCAAAATTTATTACAAACTATCGATTTATATTGTTTTTTAAAGAAATAAAAAGTGAACATACTAAATATATACATGAAGTTAATTTCATATACCATAAGTCAAAAATTGTAGGGATGTTTTATTGAATCGGATTTTAATGATTTTAATAAATCTTTTTGCAAATCGTTGTTGCTAAAATCTGCTTTATGCTAAAAGTAAACTGAGATATGGAGCAAATCATTCTCATGTAAAATTTTATAAGAAACAATTACATTTTAAAGTGATTTAAAGTAATGTTATGATTAGAATCACATTGCGGTTTTTATATGTCAAAGTTTAGGTGGCAAACTAGTTGTAAAAGTCAAAATGTTGAAATCTCAAAAAGGTGCACATAGCAGGTATTGGTTTGACGATGTTTTCAGTGTTCATTAACGTATATGCGTGCGAAGACGCGGGCATATCACACGATTCAAGTAAACCTACTCTATCCGCCAGTTTGAGTCAACTAAGGTCGAATTAAACTATTCTACCGTTTACACGAACCGCGCGAATTCACGTGGGGCCGTACATCACGAACAGCCTCAGTATTACGCTGTACATTGCTTGATGTACGCAGCCTTATTTCACTTTCAGTGCAAGAAGTTTTATTAATGTCAGTTCAGTACTATCTCACCGTTTGGGCGGGCGACGGGATTTTCAAAATTGTGCGCGTTATCAAAATTTGAATTCAAAATTTTAAAAATAGACAGATTGCGTTGTAGTTTTTTTTTCGGTAGTGATGTGAATTTTCGTTTTTACAACATTAAATTATGAATTATAAAATCGATTTTCCTCTCGAATCCAATTAATTTTTAATATAAGGGATTTAAGATTCCGGTTCTTAAATGCGGGTTTTGTATCTTTATTATTTTGCAAGTCAATAAAGCAAAAAAAGTTAACTCATATGACCAAAACAATTTTTTGTCTGATATCGATCGTTAAATTTTTTGCATAAATTTTAGATAAATCGAATAAAACATTCTCTTCTCTTTTAATGTTATTTGTTAATTATTAAATCAATTATAAAAGTCTACGTATTTTTAAGTAACTGTGCTATAAGACTTTTTTTCATGTAATTTCCATTTTCAGTTATAATAATAATCGTAAAGTTTATTTGCAAAATATGCAGTAATCTACATACAAAAATTTCACCCTAGACCAAAGTCTGTGTTACAGAAGTCATTGTTATAACTTAAGCGTTTGAACCAATGAGTACATCAACTTTTGGTTTCATAAAATAAAAATTTCGGTTATTCTTTTGCTCAATGACGCCATTTAAATTGTTTAAGATATCTTCATGTATCACTTATCTACATCAATTACGTACAGTAAAACTATTTTATGAACTTTACAGATGTAACAATAAATATTATTAATTTATTACTATAATAAATAAATTCATTAATGCATGTTATAAAATAATAAAAAAATATCGATAAATTGGTCGCTACGCGCGTTAAGTGTCTGATATTAAACTGCGAGTGTCAATATGAAGTGGAAACGGCAAACCCTAGTGTCGGGAGACACTTCCGAGGATGAGATTGGACATAGCTACTTGAGCACTTTGGTAAGTTTACACTAGGTTACCCTAGTTAAAATTTTGAAGTAAAAGCTACATTCGCATTTCCTTAACTCGTTGCCTAAAAAGTTTTTTTTAATATTTTTATTATAATATTATACAATACTACTCAAAATTACAATAGTTAGGTTATTATTTATTTATTTATTTATTTAAACTTTAGCACTTAAAGTACAAGGCGGACTTAATGCCTTAAGGCATTCTCTGCCAGTCTACCTTGGGGTGATGTAGAGATAGTTTACATGGTAGGTGCACAATTGAATAGGAGTATGTTAATCAAACAAGATCACACATAAAAGCAATATACTACAAATACTTAGGTACATTTAAACTTACATACACATAAATACATATACATAGATTTATACACATACTTACACATACATACATATCTAATTATAACAAATAAACAGGAGATTTAACCTGAATCTGCCAGTTGTTTAATTATTATCAATGGTTGTAAAAGTCATAGAAACATTTTTAATAGTCAACAGAACTCCTTCATCTATCTCACAGAATTCCAGACACTTGATTACAATTTTGGGTCTTCTATCGGCAAATATATCAATTTCTTGAGATTACTTAAAAATTTCATTTAGCCTAATTAGATCACGCTTTAAACGCGAGTTCTTACGGGAAATGGTGTACCATCGTGGCACAGCGAACAAACGAAGCCTGTGAAACTGTTTCGCATTTCTTTGTCTAATAGGGTTATCAAACATATCAATGTTATTATTCCGGCTTTAAATGTTTGTCTATATAATGTAGTACCAGCTGGATGACCGAGCTTTGCTCGGTATTTTTTATTTTTTTTTATAAATTGTGTTTTTTTGAAAATTAACAATTGATTTTCTTAGTCTAACCTCAAAGCAAACACTCATTGACTTCTAACAACGCCATCTGCTGGAATAACTTTAGTGTTGATGTCTCGTTAAAGCAATTTAAAAAAATAGTATTATTATTCGCCGTTAGATGTCAGGAAGAGTCACCTTTTTGTTATTTTTCTTCCAATAAAAAAAGCGAATAAAATGACATTTTCTAGAAGTGATTCCTAGCTAGATCGATTTATCGCCCCCGAAACCCCCCGTATACTAAATTTCATGAAAATTGTTGGAGCCGATTCCGAGATTCCAATTATATAAGTACCTAGTCAGGTCATAAATTCTGTCACATGTTTAATGTAAAATAATTGTAACAAGTTTATTAATTATGTAACCATTCATACCAAAATGAACTTAACAAAACGTAGATTCTTATGACATTAAAGTTTATTCAAAATGACCTCCGTGATTTTGAATACAAGCCTTCAATCTGCGCAGCCAGTTGTCTATCGCAGCACGAACGAGGTCCATGTCAATATCGGCGGCTGCCTTAATCAAGGATGTCTTGAGTGACTCCAAATTGGGATGAGGCTTTGAGCACGCCTTTTCCTCCAAGTGTTGCCATATCTTGTAATCTAACGGATTCAAATCTGGACTGGAGGAGGGCCAGTCTTCGTGCCGGATGAAGTCGATTTCACGCGCCGCCAGCCAGTCTTGTGTGCTCTTCGCTCTATGAGCTGGCGCCGAATCTTGTTGGAATACCCAGTGCCTGTTATTGAACATGGTATGAGAAACAGGTTCCACAAGGTTCGTCAGGACTGTATTTTGATACACAACAGCATTCGTTTTTACACCTTTCTCACAAAAATGTACCTCTGTTAAGCCCCAATAAGAAACTCCCAACCATACCATGAGCGAGGATGGAAAATGACCTCGTTGGACACGCGGAATACGGTTGCTCGCTTCTTCACTACTGTGTGCGTACACCTTATCATTTTGTTTGTTGTAGCTCTCTTCTACGGTAAACATTTTTTCATCCGAAAAAAGAATTTCCCGATATTTTTTTCCGCGTACCGCTTCAACAAAGCGCGGCATCTCTTCAGTCTCAGGTCCATTAGACGAGCATTCAAACGATGTCCTGTTTTTCTTCGATATGCCCGAAGCCCTAAGTCTTCATTTAACACCCTTTTCACCGTGGTTCTGCTTAACCCCATCTGAAGGGCCAACAGTTTCTGCTTACGTTTGGGATTTCTTTGAATTCGTGCCTTCACAGCTTTTATCACTGCTGGAGTCCTAACAGACCGAAGGCGACCACTTCTTGACCTGTCATCTACACTAGAGTCTTCATTGTATCGTTTGATGGTACGATAAACGAATCTTTTGGTAATATTCAAATTTTTCAGTATGTTAAAAATTTGAATTGGCGCGTAACCGCAACGATGCAACGCAATAACTGCAACACGGTCTTCTTTAAGCGTCCACTCCATATTTAAAAATGAGTAAAATTCTAAAAGTTATACATTTTTATTTTCATGAACAATTCGAAATTCTAATTCAATAAACTTTTTTGTGGCCAGAATTCTAAAAGAAAAGTTTTTACTGTGTGACAATACTTATGACCTGACTAGGTATATATATACAAGAATTGCTCGTTTAAAGATATGTAGTATATGTATTATAAGAATTATTATTTAAAGAGATTTTCGCAAGCCCTAAAACTGCTGAAAAATTTTAAGTGTGAGTTTTCGTTAGTTACCCATTAGCAGGAATTACACGGTCTGCTAGTCAGAATTCACCCATCATAGCGAATGATTTGAAATACTTAGCTGTAATTACACATCTAGGAGTTTTATCGCAACATCACACACAGCTTACGTATTTTTCAGTCTTTAAATCGTATGTGCTTTTGTATAATTTTTTTTTGTTAAGTAAGAAAAATGAATAAATATTTTCTATAAGGCATGATTTTATAACCGAAAGTAACATTAAAATATTTTTCTTGCGCGTTTAAATATTTTTCTCGCACTTCCAGTGTGTTCCATAGTCCGGTAAAAATAAAAATACGGTACCTTTATTTTGTAACCCCGATGGAAAGAAAGAATAAACGTGAAACCAAATGGTGTTTATTTTTTTTTTTTTGTTGTTAGAGAGTCCAAGGAAATAACTAAATTAAAATTAAATTTTAGGCACATCTGTATCTACATATCTTTTCTTGGTGGGTAACAGCACACAGGCTGATAACCTACTGATAGTAAGCAGTTACTGGCGCCTATGAATGTTAGCGGCGTCAAAGGCACCGCGAACACGCTGCTGTCCGCATACTAAAACCTAGGTAACTAGTACCGGAACAACCCCAACACAAGGGTATTAAGGCGGCATACTTATAGACCAGGGGTGGTTGCCATCGAGACGGGCTTGGGGTCCTACCAACTAGCTAGGGTTGTTAAGTTGCCTTATACGACAGGCCGATTCCGGCCGCAGAGGTCAGTATTCTTTCTCCGCCCCTGCACGGATAATAATACGGACAAGTTCTAAAACTTGTCTCCAATCTTTATAAAATGTCGTGTTTGCGTCATATAAAGTAGAGATCACACAAATACGCTTTCAATTCGACAATTGTAGAGCGTAAAATCTTGTCCCGAACTTATTCATAATGCACTGAACTGTTTGAAGCATAGAGCAGAAGCGCGCGGCGTTTATTTACATGCTGTAATGCAACATCAATCTTGAATCTCCTTTAAGAAATTGTTCCTCAGGATTAATATCTTTTATATATACTGATTTTTATTCGTAATTTGCCAACGTCTTTGAAAAAAATTATTATGATCGCTGGAGTAATTAAATATATGTTTAAAAATAAGAATAAAAAAAGCTTGAAGTAGTTCTAGTATCTATTGAAGTAGTTGGCTGTCACTAAATTACGCCGAATATTTTTTTTTCTAATTATGAATGAATGAATGAATGAAACTCTTTATTGTTCACCAACTAAAGTAATACAGCATCAGCGAGAAAAATAAATATCTATATACATACTTACATAGCATGAACAATAGGCGGCCTTATTGCTTATAGCGATCTCTTCCAGGCAACCGTTCTAATTATATAATATTAAAGAAGGAAATGTCAGGGATTGGCACCAACTCTAAATTATTCTAGTTTCATCTTGTATATAGCACTCAACAGTGGACTCTAGGGTCCAAATTCATTGATTCAGCCCACTTGGGCATAAATGTTGATTGTTTATTCACTGCCCGCTATCGCTTAAGCGTTTAATCCCCACAGAATTTCCTGTACAAGACGGCTTAAGAAAGTTTATGTTGCGTACTGTTCGGATACGGAATAAGCTTCGGGCAAAAAGCTTGCGTTAAAAATTTCTTACATTTTGGCAGAGCGTTGGTATTGCCCCTTGTGTTGCAAACGTCTATAGCGGAACGAGACCATCTGCTATCGACCGGCTTTATAAAAAAATTAATTTTATTTCACAAAAATAATATTGATAAATATTATACTGACCCTCAAAAGTAAATCGTTCAACATATTAAAATCGGATTGTCACGAATTCTCGGGTAAATGTTTGTGGTAATTAGGACAAGATAATATTTAATTATATGAGTACAGTTGTTTCCGGTTGGTGGCATTATTCGCAGACATACTGGCGCCGTGTTCAAGTTTTGTAAATGCTGATTATCATTTTAACCAGAAATTCCCACAGGTTGTGTTTCTTTATTAGCTAGTGGCCTGTTTAACCGCGGATCAGGCTTTGGTAAGCGTGTCTTTTCGGAATTACGAAAGCCAGATAGATAGCTGTTGTAATACATATTAATAATGTGCTAACAAATTTCAGACTCTGCTCCTATTTTATCTTTAGGGATTCATTACTAAGACGATGATAATGATGAAGATGACAGCAACTATAAAATACAGCTAAATACTGTAACAGAATTTATGCTCTTAACGACGGGGTTTGTAGATGTAAATTGGTAACCCCACTTAATCTCATTGGATCACCACCATAACCTGTAATCGTGTTAAAATAAAATAAAAATTAATTTATTAGCACTAGGTACCGATTCAGACTCAGAACGCAAAGGGGGTTCATCGCTAAAATGATAAGAAAAATAGCCTATGTAATCCCGTAGGTACTTATTATGTATATATATTATTACTAGTATATACTTATATGTATATACGTATCTGTCATATGGCTAAAAAGTGGATTAGGCCGTATTTGTTACGCTTTAACTCATCGATCGATTATCATGAAATTATGTACGTTGTAAGGGGGTTATAAATACAGAAACATGAAAAATTATTCTTTTAAGTCTTTCAGCTAAAGTAACGTAGTGGCTACTATTTTTTATGCGAAAAGGCTAGCTCCGTTATTACGTAACTGATCTGCTACTGTCGGCAAATTATTATTTATATAGTTAAATAATAATACTGATTGTTTTTTTTTTATTGCTGAGGAACAGCAAAAAGGCTGACGGCCCACTTAATAGTAAGCAGATATAGTCGCCTAGGGATGTTTGTGATGCGAGAAGCAACGCCAAAACACTGCTGTCCGTATAGGGGTACTGGAACCTTGGTCACTAATGCCGGAACACTTATACGGCCCTACCATGTAGCTAGGGATGTTTCGTCGCCTTTTACGACATGCCGACCCATCGTTACGTCCTCGAAATTGGTTATGGCCATCGAATGCGCAGACGCACGGAGTAATCAATCGTGATAAACTTATTTACAGCGCACACACAACACCTCCTCCGCTAATACGGTTAATTTGACTATCGCCGGCGCGCACTAATTGTTCATTAACACGCACGAAAAGTAATCATATGATCATGATTAGTTTTCTTTATGAGGTTTAAACTAACTTGTTAAGGAAATTCTATGGTCTGAATGTCTAATTATTTGCACGTACAATTTCGGATACGCGAATAAATTTATAGTTCGACTGGACAGCCAGTATTAATTTTGATAGACATTTAATGATATTTTTAACCGACAAAAAAACGGAGAAGGTTATCAAGTCAAAATTGCTTAGGTATACTTACATTAGTTTAAGAACTTAATTATTAAGGTTGATAAGAAGACGGTTTATTATTTTTTATTTTTCAGTTTTTTCGGCGGTTTCATTTTTTTATCTTTAAAAAGCTTCTACATACTTTGACTGTCTAGAATGTATTTTAATTGAGCTTGTAGGTAACAATGTTACCTACTTTGTAATTTATCCGTGCAAGAGCGGAGAAAGAATACTAACCTCTGCGGCCGGGGTCGGCCTGTCGTTGTCAACTCCCATAGGCGACGGTTTCTGCTAAATTCTAAGCCGGCCGTCAAGCTGTCTGCTGTCATAAAGCAATAAAAAATCCTCCCTATATTACTTGTCCTTACGTCACCATGGCCAGCTCAGCACGCTCGAACGTGAAAACATCCCTCCCGCCCAAGCGTTAGGTAGGAGAGTGGCACGGATTGTTTTAGTAGGTATACCAGCGTCGTGCGTCCAATTGTCAACTATGGGGGTCCACGGGCATATTGTACATGAGTCACTAAGCGGTGGGGTGTCTATGAAGCGTTTCGAAATCAATAAAGAAAATATACGTTTTGATGTTCTATACTTTCATAGTTATACGTACGAGTATATATACCTAGTCAGGTCATAAATTCTGTCACATGTTTAATGTAAAATAATTGTAACAAGTTTATTCATTATGTAACCATTCATATACCAAAATGAACTTAACAAAACATAGATTCTTATGACATTAAAGTTTATTCAAAATGACCTCCGTGATTTTGAATACAAGCCTTCAATCTGCGCGGCCAGTCGTCTATCGCAGCACGAACGAGGTCCATGTCAATATCGGCGGCTGCCTTAATCAAGGATGTCTTGAGTGACTCCAAATTGGGATGAGGCTTTGAGCACGCCTTTTCCTCCAAGTGTTGCCATATCTTGTAATCTAACGGATTCAAATCTGGACTGGAGGAGGGCCAGTCTTCGTGCCGGATGAAGTCGATTTCACGCGCCGCCAGCCAGTCTTGTGTGCTCTTCGCTCTATGAGCTGGCGCCGAATCTTGTTGGAATACCCAGTGCCTGTTATTGAACATGGTATGAGAAACAGGTTCCACAAGGTTCGTCAGGACTGTATTTTGATACACAACAGCATTCGTTTTTACACCTTTCTCACAAAAATGTACCTCTGTTAAGCCCCAATAAGAAACTCCCAACCATACCATGAGCGAGGATGGAAAATGACCTCGTTGGACACGCGGAATACGGTTGCTCGCTTCTTCACTACTGTGTGCATACACCTTATCATTTTGTTTGTTGTAGCTCTCTTCTAAGGTAAACATTTTTTCATCCGAAAAAAGAATTTCCCGATATTTTTTTCCCGCATACCGCTTCAACAAAGCGCGGCATCTCTTCAGTCTCAGGTCCATTAGACGAGCATTCAAACGATGTCCTGTTTTTCTTCGATATGCCCGAAGCCCTAAGTCTTCATTTAACACCCTTTTCACCGTGGTTCTGCTTAACCCCATCTGAAGGGCCAACAGTTTCTGCTTACGTTTGGGATTTCTTTGAATTCGTGCCTTCACAGCTTTTATCACTGCTGGAGTCCTAACAGACCGAGGGCGACCACTTCTTGACCTGTCATCTACACTAGAGTCTTCATTGTATCGTTTGATACGATAAACGAATCTTTTGGTTATATTCAAATTTTTCAGTATGTTAAAAATTTGAATTGGCGCGTAACTGCAACGATGCAACGCAATAACTGCAACACGGTCTTCTTTAAGCGTCCACTCCATATTTAAAAATGAGTGAAATTCTAAAAGTATACATTTTTATTTTCATGAACAATTCGAAATTCGAATTCAATAAACTTTTTTGTGGCCAGCATTCTAAAAGAAAAGTTTTTACTGTGTGACAATACTTATGACCTGACTAGGTATATCTGTTTTGATTTATTATTGCCAAGTGGCTCGCACCTTGGAGCGTTCTTGATCTAAATACACTATTATGCATATCTATACTTTACAAATCAAGTGTGCAATTGTTTAATAAGAACCATCCTTTACTAATAATAACAATGTTACACAGTGGGCATATTGTTTATTAATCCATACTAATCTATATAAATAAAATAATAGTTGTCCACAGTTGTGCGCGTATCACTCACAAAGCTACTGGATAAATTTCAATTAAATTTCTATCTTTTATTTCAAAGACTTCTTGATCCTTGTCTAAAAAAAATATTGCGATATCTTCATTTAATATATAAAGTTTTAAGAAAACGATTTTTATAAGCACTACGTTTTCTTGCCGCGGGGCAAGCAGTGTAGCGCGCCTGCGTACGAAAACTGTTAATATATCTAGCAACGCGGACGAAGTCGCGGGTATCAGCTAGTATTAAATATAATAAAAGAGAAATAGATAAATATTTGTATATTGAAAAAAAAAATACTCATTCAATCAGAAACAATGTATAAATGATCAGACAAAGGTCAATTTTGTCTTTAAAACCTATTTACTATGAAACATATAAATTATTATATGAAAATCTTTAGATAATAACGAGTTGTAGGTTGAGACTTTTCAGGTAATCTGTCATTTTATTCTCCGCCGATCCTTATCGCACGCATTACGAGGATTTTATAAAATCTCTCGTGGCGTAATGGCTAACGCACCTGGATACGCTTGCGGAGGTCATGGATTCAATTCCCGTCGCGCGTCCGGGTGGTTATCTATATCTATACTTCTATACTACTATTATAAAGAGGAAAGATTTGATTGTTTGTTTGTTTGTTTGTTTGTTTGCTTTGAATAGGCTCCGAAACTACTGACCCGATTTAAAAAATTATTTCATTGTTGGGAAGCTACACTATCCCCGGGTGACATAGGCTATATTATATTTTCAAAAAAATTAGGGATCCTTACTAAAACTCCAATAATGTAACCCAAAGTGTAAAATAATTACCTAAAATATTATTTAAATCGCGTGCGTTGCAAAAACTATTGATGATAGAATAAAATAATGTACTACAACTTTGCAGAACACATCATTATTTACAAAAAGTGTCGCGATAGCATATGTCTAACTATTATAGTTATGCCACAATAAGTGTTCTTTTATTTTAAAAATTTAATTGAAATGCCGCCCCTAGAAAAGACTCTTTATTTGGATCTTGGTATTAATCCTTATCAAAATAAATTACTTCATATTCAAAACTGTTTCAATACCTCTAAATAACTTTTTGAATTATTCAATTCGGATATTCCATTCGAAAGATATCACGAGTTTAAAAATGTAAGTATTAGAAAAATGTTGCGTGGTAGCCGCTCACCCTGTTCGGCTAGCTAAGCAGCACCTTATGCAATGTAGGCGTGCGTCACTGGGGTTTTTACAAAAATTAGAATACTTATTAAAAAATAACGAAAAATAAATAAAAAGTAATAACAAAAAAAATCATTAAAATAAAAGCTCATAGAAATAATAATATTCAAACTTTCTTTATAATTTTATTTTTTTAGTAACCTGACGCAAATAGAAGGGTTTGCCCCCAGGGGCGCTCCTCTGTCCGAGGAGTGCACGGGTGTGCGTACCCGAGGTGCCCGAGCATCCGTCGCTTCACTCCCCTCTCCGTTCGAGGCGACAGAGTCCTACCTTTCTTTCCGTCTACCTCTTACATCCTTTCCAACTTAGCTCTCTGTTCGTGGCGTGGTCCCCGGTGGGATGATTGCGAATACTGATTGGGGTCCCGGGTTCTACCCTGGGACCTGATTTGGTAGTCGAAACCATGCCTATTTCGACTGCGCCTGCACAGAGTGTTCCCGGGGCGGGAATTGCATCCTCGCTGTCGGTTGGTCTTGCTGGGCCGGCTACGACGTCAGGCGACTCTACTTTTTCTGGAATGTCGTCTGGTAGTCGTACCCACGCCTGACTAGCACGCGACGGGGATGCGAGTCCCGTCCGGAATTGGCCGCGGACCTGTCACTCCCGGCCCTGGTTCTCTCCATGGTCGGGGGCGATCCTGGATGGACGGCCGTCGCCTCCTTTTGCGAGGCAGTAGTGTCTGCAAGGGAGGCGGCGAAACGGGAGCGGGAGTCCGCCACCGCACTCCCCTCCCGCCAACGTAGGCCGCGTCGTCGGCGCCGGAGGGCGGGCAACGATCTCCGGCCGACGTAGAAAACGGCCGCGGGCGGCCCCTCGGGGGAGAATCCGCCGCCCGCACTATTGCCGCGAGGGAAAAGGCCGCGTGCTGTTCTACAGCCTCCCTCAACTCCTAGAGTTGTTACAAGAGAGCGCCGGGGGGACGAAACCCTGACCCCCTGGCGCCAGCACTTTAGAAGGGGCCCGCTTTAAGACAAAGCGTGGGCCGGCGCCGGCCCGGGCCACGAGATCGGCAGGAAATATATCCGTGGGCCCGGGCGTAGACGATAGGAGAACATCGGGGTTTTTTAGTGGGTCGAACATCTTTTCCGGAGTCCCTTGTTATATCCCTCGGTCCCCCCGGGCCGGGATAACCCGTCAAGAGAGGTTTTTCCCCGAGACCGAAAAAAAATAGAAGGGTTTAATTTTTAATTTTTTGTTAAATACCCGTGCGAAGCTGGGACGGGCTGCTAGTGTGTAATATTTATTTACAAAAGACAAATATATATGTAGTAGATTAGTTGCAGGTATCTGGTAGCTCAGTTCGAATCCCGGTACAGTAGCATGCGCCATTTAGGCAGTTTTTCTCGCCTAATATGCATATGGTAAATACATGGCATAATTGCCATGTACCGACGGTGAAGGAAAACATCGTGAGGAAACCTGCATTCCGAGATCACCGGTATGTGTAACCCGCCAATCCGCCTTGAACAAGCGCGGCGGTATGCTGTGCGCTCACTCTGGGAAAACGCCTGAACACAACATAAGGCTATTATGGCGGTATACTTATACACTAGAGGAGGTCGCCATCCAGACGGGCTTGAGCTCCTACCACGTAGCTAGGGTTGTTTTGTCACCAGTTACGACAGGCCCTGGCTGCAGGGGTCAGTATTCTTACTCCGTCCCTGCACGGATAACAATTATTATTTCCTTCGACGGATGTATTACACAATTATGTCGTACGTAATTTATCTATGGTTGCACATCTAGGAAGAACTGACAAGGAAACTCGGGAGTTTTACATCATGACATCACGAAGATACTGAACTTGACAGTGCTCGTGAGGCGGTGCAGGTTTAATGTCAATGCAAGATGCGGAAGGAGGGGCAATTTCATGCGACTAAATCGTCGCTTGGCGGTAAATTGCTGTAACTGTTGATTTTTTTCAAGATAGCTACCATTATGCACGCAATAATAGAAATGTAGGCGACATTCCTTAGCTTAAAAGTAGATCTGTTCTTGATTTAGGCTTCTCGGACATCTCGGTTGGATCCAATTTTTATTATATTTTAACTACGAAATTAGTTCATTTATCAGCTTTTCCAAAGTATTGCAATATTGTAATTTGTAACTAAATAATACGTGTATTCAAAAGGTAATTTAATATTTAATAAGGTAATATTTTATCGAACCCAAGCCCGGTAAGGTTACAAGTGCAGGTCAATAGGTGATTTAATGTCTGTTCACGTACTGACTGACAAGCATGGATTTGTGCTTAATGAAGTGAGAAGTTTAAATAAGAGTCACTTTTTTTACCTTCAACAAAGTCAAATCTTGTAAGAAACACTCTTACACAGATCTTGTCTTGAATATAAAAACATTTGCACCAGTGTAGACATTTTTTGCTCCAACATTGTAAATTATAAATCAAAAATAATCGAATTATGCAAATGACTAAAGTATTAAGTTTGGATCTCTTAATTTTTTTATTGTATTTTATATTTTTAATTTATGACATTACTATTATTCTTATTAATTTTTATTTTATCTTTATAATATTGTGATTTATTGTAATTGTATGTTTCCCAAATAAATAAAATAAATAAACTTTCCAGTGAATACGAGTTTAATGATTAGTTTAATATATAAATATCCGGATGACCGAGCTTTCCTCGGTATTTTTTTTTATAAATTGTGTTTTTTGGAAATTAACAATTGATTTTCTTAGTCTAACCTCAAAGAAAACACTCATTGACTTCGTGTTACTTAACAACGCCATCTGCTGGAATAGCTTTAGTGTTGTTGTGTCGTTAAAGCAATTAAAAAAAAATATTATTATTCGCCGATAGATGTCAGGAAGAGTAATTTTTCAGTTTAAATTGGGACTACTCAAACGCCACCTTTTTGTTTAAGTTGATAAAACACGAATAAAATGACAATTTCTAGTAATGATTCCTAGCTAGATCGATTTATCGCCCCCAAAACACCCCGTATACTAAATTTCATGAAAATTGTTGGAGCCGATTCCGAGATTCCAATTATATATATATATATATATATATATATATATATATATATATATATATATATATATATATATATATATATATATATATATATATACACACAAAAGAATTGCTCGTTTAAAGATATAGGATAGTTATATTTTTTATTAATTATTCATTCATTTGAAGGCATTGGGATCAAGTTGGATATTTAAAAGGTTGGACCCCGACTGTTGTGGATTGACTACCCACTAAAACTACTATGACTATCCTGACTATACTTTACTAACCAGTTGTATAGTAAATTATTACATAGCTCGCATTAGGATAGCAAGCCTTCAACTTTGACGACCTCCGTGGCGTCCGGCTAATGCACTTCGGTACGCATGCGGAGGTCATGGATCGATTCCCGTCTTGCGTCTGGGTGTTTATGTATAATATGTATTTATTTACAAAAAAAAGTATATATGTAGTTTATCAGTTGTTTAATACGCATAACACAAGTACTATGCTACTTATTTCGGGATCAGATGGCCCTGCGTGAATTGTGCCGGTATATTTATTTATTTTAACTTCAAATACTTTTGTCAGTGTAAAAGTTCCGACGCAGCACTGTTAACGCGCAGTTTTCTGGTTAAAAACGGGACAGTGAGACAGGAAATGTGATAGGAAACAGGCATTCGAAACTATTTGAAATGCGGTTATGTATCACAACCATTCATCCAGTCCAATGAGCGGAAATGATAAAATTCCAATAAAAAATATAAACTTCAACATAACACCGCACAAAGATGAAACCACAAATATAGGAAACACTTTATAATATTTTATATCTCATTCTCTCCACGCTATATTCTAAAAATGTATATAGGTGTATTTTTTTAATGTGACTTTTCCGTTTCATCTAGTTTCAGATCACAATGATGCTAAAGAAATTTTCACTTCAAAAATTAAATATAAATTAATCACAGCCCATAACATCCCAGTGCTTGGCTGGAGCCTCCCTCTAAAGGAAACTGGCTGTATACCCGCCATGCTTGTCCAAGGCTACACATACCGGCAATCTCGGTACTTAAGTTTCATGGCAATTCAGCTATAATATGCACATTAGATGAGAAAAGTTACTCAAGCGGTGCATGCCATCGTGGGATTCGAACCCGATACCTCTAGATTGTTCTCGAAGTGTAATAACTGAGTTACCAGGTACCACAATCGTACTATAACTCAAATAAGTAAAATCGCGTGACTGTCGCGTCTGTTACAATTGTGCGATTTTTAACCAATCATACGTTATATCCGCTTCCCACGGGATGCTTTACGCGTGACTCGACGAAGGAATTGTATAATAAGGTAATTAGGGCCAGGTGTAAGATTGCACCTCGGTAACCTGAGTTATATTGGAGTGTATCGTGTTTAGTTTTAAATAGGCTAATTGGTGATTTAAGGCTTAAATAAGGAAAAGAGTGGGCAATAAATTAAGTAGTTCAAGAGAGGATACTCTTATTTGACTTTATATTGCTGTTCGTAATTGTCCCAAAGCATTCGAAAATAAGCTTTGGTAGATTTGCTAAACTAATAAATCCAATCATAAATTATTTTATTGAATTTTTAAACATGCCACCATAATGATTACCTTGTGTTGTGTTTCGGCGGAGGTCGGCAGCACGTTGGCAATGCATCTGGTGTTGCAAATGTCTCTGGCAACGGTGATCTACAATATATGGGCACACAGGCACCCATCTCCGCAATTAAAAAAAAACTGGACATAATATTGCAGTTTTTTATAATAAGAGATATTCTAGGATGAGGGCAAGAAGGCGTTTAGCTATTTATTGTTGATAGAAAATTGTCTTCCAAATACCGTTCAGCCTTAAATATATTTAGATAATTATAATTGTTATATAAAAGTCTATACGAGTATAATAAATTTTTCTGTAAAACCACAAAAAAGCAAACGAATCAATCTGCCAGAATTTCTGATATTTCTTTCATTTCTCACTAAGCGTCCATCGATCGTAACAAAATCTCTATATGTCTACTCTTTGTAGAATTTCAGAACCCAAGTTTGAAATTTTATTGCTAATCAAATTAAGCACTCGAAGATTTGCTGCTACTGATACTGCTAGAAGCATAGCTATAGTTTAAGTTTATGCAATAACCCCTAGATGAATTTGCTATAAACACGTACTTGTTAAAATGTAATACTTATATTTCTATACCAAGTACAACTGTAATTGTGGGAAATATATCGCTAATGTTGCAAAAAACAAGCCGCCACATGTAACTCGAACAGAATTGACAACAAAAAATACGAGTACAGTATACGAGTAAAATGTGCGTTGCCCAAGCACGTGCTGTATAAAGCTTGATTTCTATTACCATTAGTCTTCTGTGGTAAAACTAAACATTAAATTTTAATCACAAGTGGTAAAGAATGTTAAGTGGCTGGTAATATAACTATCCATCGTATTATGTCAAAACGAGGGTAAATCTAAATTTATGAACGTACGTCGAATAATGATTTAAAGTAATTAGCGCCCATTTGCATGTTTAATGTACGTAAACGATGTTTTAACCAGCATACGGAGTTAGAAGTAAGTAGATAATCATCATCATCATCACAATGACCATCATTCAAACCTTGTACTTTGAAGTTTGGGATCCTTTTTGAGTGACAGTAAAAATTTAGTGCAACGTTGATGCTGTCGCTGACTATTAATCAAGAAACCCTATAGGAGAGTCGCGAGGGAGTAGAATTATATTTAATTTTCCATTCTTGAAAGGAAAATCTTCCACCTCCCCCGAAGTTGCACATTGCACTAATCTTTTTGCACTTAAAGTTCACAAAAACAACATCTCATACTTTAATCCCTTGGTTAGAATGGTACGACATTATAATGAGTTGGGAAGTAACAAAACTAATCTTGATATATTTCAGAATAGTTTTTTTAAATATTGTAATTTAGTAAAACATATTCTCAAATAATTAATAGTTACCAGTTACTGACACATTAAATTTAATTAGATAGTAACTTACATATGTGTGTGAGTGTATGTGCGCGCACCTGTGTGTCTGTGTGTGTGTGTTATAATTTTTCTGTATGCACCTGCTTTGAATTGCAATCCAGATTGTTATGTTAAATATTTAAACTTATAATTCCTTTGGTTGTAATTTGTTTTGTGCATCAATAAAATAAAATAAAATAAAAATAAGTTGAAGTCCGCACTTACTCCACAAGAGATAGGGCGTGTGTTGTTCCACATTGCGCTTCTCGATGCTGGATTGACATGGGAGAGCGCTGGGTTCACTCCCAGGTGCGTCTTGGAAGGGGTCTGCCACGACACGGAGAGCCCCCAAAAGGTGGGCTGGCGACGGCCTGGACTTATAGGACTACTTCTAGGACTGACGTATTGGCTATGTGTCTGTTGCCTCAGTACCTAGACGATATGAGAACAGCGTAATTTTTAGTGCATAGGCGTGGAAACCCCCAAACTTCTCTGGCAAGGGTGAGTTCACAAGGATATCTTACGCTAGCTCGCATGCGCCTTAACACACGTGATAAAGACAGTTAAAAGATCTTCTGCACATTAGTCTTAAAACGGATAGCATTAATATAATATAGTCGATTATTACATATAGGTAAAATATTATGTAAATCACGAGTACAATACCAGCGGTGAGGTAAATAATGGCCAATTACATAAATGGTCTCATACGAAACGATTTGCATGCGAAGCATCTTGAGATCTTATTGTCTTTAGATTAAACATTTATGTTGATCTTATGGCTTATATATGCGTTAAAACCTGTTATTTTCTTATATAATACATTTAATACTCGCAATAAAGAAGTTTTTTTTCGTATCGTATTTTTTTTGAAGTTATAGTTCTTTTAGCGCTTTGGAAAAAAATTATGAGTAAAATTTTTAAGATGCGCGAACACCGACGCCGCGCGACGGTCAAAAAGCGGCATGATGAAGGTACCCGATAACTGTCTCTCTAGTTTCCATGAACTCGTAACTATATTCACAGTAGTTTCTCAAATCTATATATTAATACGTTATGCGAAAACTTTGTACCCCTTTTTACGAAAATTGCGCGGACGGAGAAGTATGAAATTTGGCACAGTTACAGTTTGTATGAAGGAGTGCAGTCAATATATTTAAAATATAAAAGATTTTTAATATTGATATGGTCACTATAAGATGTTGTTAGGTTAGCTAATTACGTAATAACTTAAGACAGAAGGTCCCTTAAGCAGGGACTTAATAGAGTAACCGACGTGGTATTACACGGATCTCACAACTTTTTTACGGTAGAAGAACTGAGTTGCGAGACTTTGTTTTTTTTTTTACATGTTTTGTATTTGATGGCTAAACATTACACACACACACACATGTAATACATAACTTAGTTATGCTTTTGTTTTTTATTAAATATATGGTTACAAAACGGATTTACAATACAGGTTTTGCAATGCGAAACATTTTGAATTTTTACAGTGATGCTGTTCAAACTGACTTAGAAAAAAGGCAAATTAGCTATGATGAAACCTTGTATTATAAAAAAGGTTATAATAAAGTTCAAACTTAAAAATTAATTGAATTATGCTTCAATTTCGACCTGACCCTAGGCGACCACTAGTAGTCATAAATCTACAAAATAATTCATAAATGTAAAAAAAAATTTTTTATTTTAAATTATATATGGTGGTGAATGATAAGGTTATTGTAAAAAATTCGTGATAAAAGTGATTTTTATCTTAAAAAAAAACTTTTATGTATAACATTTACAGATTTGAGGTTAATTATCGGTATATATTCTTTTTATTTTATTAATTTATCATTCCTTTTAGAAACAAAAGGTAGTGGCATACGAGATGATATGTTATATTTAGCTATTTTATTTCTGTTACGCATGAAGTATATCTTCCGTGCGTACACTAGTACACACACACACGTGTTTTTTTCCCAATAAAATATGTGGTCAATTCAAATAGTACAGACAATGCTTCTTATCCTCCCCTTATGTGGGGTAATGATGGGCACAACATGTCCTATCCTTCCACTGTTCTCTGGCAGCATTTACATCACTGCGCCATATTGACGACCGACATTCACCGAAAGGAAAAATTTAACGTTTATATGCAGAAACACGTCAGGGTTCGTTGTCCGTTTTATAGTCAGCCATTTTAATTCGATGCGTACGCGCAGTTTCGTAGACTAGGAAATGGACGTTTTGCACGGGATTAGGGGTTATATGGTCAATGCTCGTGAAACTTTCAGTACGTAAATATCGCATTTAACTATTCGATGGTTAGCCACGTGGTCCTAGCCATATTAGGAATAGGGCTACCTCAGTTATCTTGGAACTAGCACTACACTCCATGGTTGGGACGGTGCGGTTAAAATTAACTTAGCTACATCTGTTTCATCCATCCATTTTCTTGTGAATCTTTGTCAAAAACATACACCAATGGGTTCCTTCGCGAATACATTCTCGATAGGAAATTCCTATCCTACTAATTTACGAAAACTACCAGTTCGCTGCAATGTCGTATTTAGAAATTAGACGTTTCTTATAGTAAAGTTCTAGCGCTCAATTTTCTCTTCTAGTTTATTTAAACAGTTTGTCGTTTTTTTTTCTTCTAAATTCTTCTATTCTAAAAATGTCACAAAATGTATTTTAGATCTGATATGTTTCATTGTTTTTACATTATTCTAATGCTATTAAATACGTTAGAAGACTTTTTGGCTGATTTTGGTTTAAACGTAAGCGACGACCGTCTGACCCCTACCCTGAAAGATAGAAAAAGGAATCCATTTGCACTTATGACTTAGTAAGTGGCACACGGTCAATGTACGTTTGAACTGATCTGAATACATATTTAAATTGTGTATTAAGAAATTAAATTCTATAGACTTTACACTATCAAACAGTGTTTAGTTTATTTTGGTCTTCAAATAAAAACATGGTTATAATAATCTCCGTGTAATCTTTGCTCAAACAAGAACTGATATCCTTGGAAATGAGATATCGTTGTTAGCATCCGACTTTTCTATTGTTAGTGTTCTTTCACGAGCGCTTTATCCAGACTACATCTGGAACACTTTGATAAAGAAATAAAAAAAGATGTATGGGTGTACTTATGTACGCACATAACGCGTAACAGAACAAAATTAGCTATTGATTCCTCCCTGCATGCTACAGCTTTTTGTTTGTAGAAGGAATGATAAATTAATAAAAAAACCATTTATAATGTAAACAAATAAAAAGATTATAAACCGACAATTAAACTCAAATCTATATAATAAATGCACTTAAAATAGTTTTGTATCATTTGATGCTAGAGTGCAGGCACTGTCGTTTTACATCGCGCAATAATTTCCAAATTATGTTTCATACTATACACTTTATACATGGATTACAATACATATTTTGAATATAGTAACGAGTATCACGAAACAGACATACACGAACTACGAACGTTTGAAATTTGAATATGATTTGCCAACTTCACGTCGAATTATAAATCAAAACAAAAATTATACATTTGACGGTTAAAACAATAAGCAAATCTCCACTCCCCAGGGTTTTTTTTTATTGCTGTAGGACAGCAGACAGGCTGACGGCCCGCTAAAAATTTTGCAGTTACCATCGCCTATGAATGTTTGCAACACCAGTGGCATCGCGAACACGCTGCTGTCCCATAAAGGTAAGGTGAGGGTAGTCATACATACTCATTTAATATTGTCTTATTAATTTCCCTTTGCCTGTTTCGAGTTAAACTGTACAGTGTTCAGTGTACCAATTGAGATGACCTTACGTTAAATAGTCCACTTAAGATTTATATCGATGTGATCTAAAAATATAATAAATTAAAGAATGAATTTCGTCAATATATACATGTTTATGGTTATAGAAACTCGCTGAAACCTGTTTTGGTTGTCAATGTAGGTTATTTACATTTATATATTCCAATTGCAATATAGGTTTACCACTACCGTTGCTTCTAGATATATTAAAATTAAAAAACCCATCTCTTATTTTTATTTTATTAATGTTTATTTAAAATTCAACCTCAAAGCAGCCACCATAAATATCAATATGGGAAATGCTATTGACAGTTTGAAATGGCCGTTGAATACTTTGAATTGACATAAAAAACCTTCATGGTGTGTGATTTGCGAGTGAAACTTTTTGAAGTGAAAACTTCTTTGGCGGCGTTGTGCACTTTTTTGTGATGGGTAAAAAAAAGTAAACTCGCGTCATGTCATGTCCTGTTTGAAAATTCGTAAGATGGATTTTTGCTCCAGTAATACCAACCTTATTAATAATGACTTATGGTTTATTTTATAATGTAACTTTTAAATGATTGCATTGCATTACTTATACATATCTATTGGAATTGCGACTTTATTACAATGACATACAGTTGAGTTTTTGAAGTAAAAACTTCTTTAGGCACGTTGAGCACTTTTTGGGTGTACAATTTTTAGTTAGTAAAGAAGTGTTAATTACCAATTTAAACTCTAATGCTTGATCATAAAGAATTTTTCACAAGTTATTTAGTTTTCACTTCTATCGGCAGTCCCCAAAGACTGCCCCGCATGTTTTTTCACATGATACATACGAAGTTCTTCTTTTATAATATGTGCAACATTCGATTTTCGACATTCAATTTTTTTTATTCAGCTTAGTCCAGAAAAATGGATACTTTGAAAATCCGAGTCATTTTTTAATACGAGTCCCGACGCGGAATTAACGCAGTAGAAACGGCTCGCAATATCAACGCTGCTTTTGGAGACTAAGACTGCTCACGAACGCACCGTTCGTTTTTTGTACCACGTAGAAGACCGCCCACATAGGTGAACAACGCTGAATTGAAGGTGATGGTGGATGCCGATCCGAGTCAAATTACCCAGGAATTAGCGGCTTGGTTTAACGTTACGCTACTTACAATATTGACGCATTTGCATCAAATCAATAAGTTAAAAAAATGTGAAAATGGGTGCCTCATGATTTGACTGGTCTGCAGAAAGAAATACGTGTAGAAATTTATGTTGCCTTGTTCAATCGGTACAGAAATGAAGGTGTGAAATGAAGGTAAAAAGTGGATTGTTTACGATTACCAGGACCTGGCGTCTGACTCCAGGTCAAACGCCGCAACAGTGTCCTAAAGCAAAGCTTACCAATAAAAAGGTAATGATACGAGTAACTGTTTGGTGGTCTCTTCATGGTGGAATTTACTATAGCTTTATCAAGATCAAGTAATAACAGCAGATGTTTACTGTGCCAAACTTCGAACAATGATGACGAAACTGGCAGTGAAACAGCCCTGACTCATGAATCGATCTTCACTTACTCCATGATAACGCAAGACCTCACACTATACGAGAAACAGTTGTAACTCTACAGGAACTGCAGTTAGAAACCATAAGTAATCCACCATACTTGCCAGACTTTCGTGATTTGGGCAATTTTCTACGTGACAAAAAAATTTCTTCCCAGGAGACAGTACAAAATGCTTTCACACAGTTTGTTGAATCTAGATCCTCAGGGCTCTATTGCAAAGGTATAAATGTACTTCCGTTTAGATGGCAGCAATGTATAGATAATGAGGGTAAATATTTTGATTAAATAAATATGTAACATCTTAAAAAAAGACAAGTTTCAATTTTTCAGTACAAATCGGCATTTTCATACTTTAACCCCTAATACCTCCTTGGTAAATTGAATTAAAAAAACGTATCTTAAGTGGGATATAATTAATAACTTTTAGTTATATGCCTATTAATTTAAGCAACAATCTATATCTATATATTGACTAGTAGAAACTAATAAATAAAGATGAAAGCCTTTATTCTACCATTCTATTTTACAGTGCTTACCCTAAAATATATTTATACAATGTAAGGTTACCTACCAACCCCAAATTTAAAACAAACTAGGACCTGAAGTTGGAAATACCAGGACAATTTAATTTAAAAAACATGATGCAGTAACAGAGTTCATCATCATCTTGCGTTGAATCCCGATTGCAGCCCAAACTCTCGCTTCGGCGCCCGGGGTCCACTTTCCGACTTATTCTTCTCCACTTCACACGATCTTCGGCATTTCTGGTGGTTAGTCCATTGGCACGCATATCAACCCCTACGACGTCAAGCCAGCACTTTTTGGGTCTACCCGTCCTACCGGGGCCCGGTGGTGGCGGCATGGCTAGACATTTGTTTCCCACGTAAGCATTCAGTTGCCGTAAAACGTGGTCGTACCAACGGAGCCGACGCTCCTGTAATTTATCTGCAATGTCACGGACATGAAGACTGCCGCGAATGCGGGAGTTCCTAACGCGGTCCTTCCGCGTCACTCCACACATCCACCGCAGCATATTCATCTCCGTGACACGCAGTTCTTGCTTATGTGATGCAGTAACAGAGTTGCAATAGTTAAATTAATATGTAGTGAAAATAGGTTGAATTAAATTCAAGTAATGATAATAATCATATTTTTTTAATAGTAAAAGTATTTAAAAACAAGTATTATTTAATAACAAATATTAAAAAATACAGGACGCTGTTCAAAAACGATCCAGGACATCCCAAGACACTACCAAAACTAGGACCTGTCCTGGGAACTCTAATGCCATAGAAGTCGCCTCTGCGCTTTAAGCCTCCTCCAATTTCCTCCGTTCTGTCCCTTGCAAATCTTTGTCAATTTTTCGCACATACATTACATTAAACGTCTTTCCATCTCGTTCTGAGTCTTCCTCATAATCTTTTTCTATCCGGCGGTATCCAATTTAATATTTTACTATTAGAAAGTAATAGTCGAATTTTAACTCTCCCAAATGTATTCCATTGTATATGTAGTCCATATAAGTTACCCGATAGGATTTTCTATTAATTTTGAAGCTTCAAGAAAGCAGTATTTATTCCCATTATATCATAAGAGAAAAAAAATCCCCAACAATGCATATCTAAAAATAACACAAGACCCACGCATTCGCGATGTGTAATTGATAGTCTTAATTGCAACCGACGCGTAAATGGGTATTATTAGATTTGGTTCATTCCTGTTGGGACTCCATGAGGCCGGGAAGTACGGGTTCTATGAGGAATCGGTCCGCGCTTGTTTATTTTATAGGCCTCTATGTATTAGAGATGGGACAATTAATTACTTTTAGTCGAAATCGATTCGAATTTACTTTTAATTTCCGAATACTATGTCACTATACCTTTCCATGTACTGTCTGGCTGACGGTTCACTTAATAGCAACCAGCTACCGTCGACTAAGGATATTTGCGACGTTATGGGTACAGCTAGGGTTGCCAACCGTCCTGTTTTCCCAGGACATGTCCTAGTTTTTGTGGTGTCCTGGGATGTCCTGGATAGTTTTTAAGTAGCATCCTGTTTTTTAATATTCAAATACGTATTATTAAATAATATTTGTAACTAACTTGTTATACTCTCCGTACAGAGGCGGAGTAAGAATAACCTCTGTGGCTGGGGTCTACCTAACGTAAAAGGCTACATAACCACTCTGGCTACGTGGTAGGGTCACAAGCCCCTCTGGATGGCTACTATCCTTGGTTTATAAGTATGCTGCCATAATAATCTTGTGTATGTCTATGGGACAGCAGCGTATTCGCGGTGCCCCTAGCGTCGCAAACATACATAGACGATAGTAACTGCTTATAAGTGGGCCGTCTGCTGTTCCGCACCAGTAAAAAAAACTAATTCTAACTAAACCTACTTAAATATTGCAACTCTATTACTGCGTCCTGTTTTTAAACTAAATTGTCCTGGTTTTTCCAACATCATATCCTAGTTTTTTAAATTTGGGGTCGCCAACCCTAGGTACAGCCAACACGCTGCCGGATGCGTGAAATTTTATGACACCCTTCTTAAATTACCCTATGACGTAGTGCGGTAAAATAACCCCAGCTGACCGCTCATTTCATCTACTCAGTGTGCGCAAAATAAACGTTCTGGAGAACATTTAAGGGAGATTAATAAGATTTCAGAATTGAACAATAGAATAGCTAACGTGCGAAATATAAGATAACTGTTAATAACACATAATTGTAAAATAAAAGTTTATATCACATTATCACATTGCAGTTACTTTAAAAAAAGTGATAAAGTGATAATAGTAAACTTTGTCGTTTACTGTTTTTTTTACAGAGAAACATATTTGATTAAAACATATTTAGATAATAATAGATATAAATATATACTACTAGTTGACCCGGCAAACTTTTTTCTGCCATATGAATTAAAAAATGAGTCTTAGTCGTTCTCCAAGGTCCAAACTATTTCGTTTGTTCGCATTTATAATATCAGGATATCAATATCTTGTAATCATTAAAACCGTAAAAAAAAAGTAATTGTCTATTGATTTAAAAAAATTGTATGCGTAATTTATATAAATTTAAAACTGAATACGATTATTTGTATACATGTGCCGAATCCAATGGCGCATCCCTACTTCTATACATGTAAATATGATTGCTGAAATTATTAAATGAATTTGTCTTATTTCTTTAATTGATGGAACAAAAACGTCTCCGAGGCTCCACTTAAGGTATGGTCGACTTTAATCAATTCAAATTCCTATAATTCTTTAATCACGTGCCACGACACGTGAGGAGTTGTGGATTTATGCGAAATATTTTAGCATACGATATGCCTTCTTTGCTGCACTAATAAATAAAATGAGCCTAAAAGCGGGTTTTCCCAGTACCTAATTAGGCTAATATTTGAAAATTAGTGCAAGCTATTTATTATAAGACAAGTAATTTTAGCTTATTTTAAAGCACATAATATTTAGATATTGGCCGCCCCTCGACTAGCATATACCAAAATATAATAAAAGTGTATACTTTTATTAGTGTCACATTTTATTTCTTGGAAAGTCTGAAACTTTTGGCGGGCTCTTTGGTATTATTATATATTAAAAGTCGTAAACATTTGCTGTGGATTTACATTTCCGAGTCACCCAAATTAGCTAAATCCTCAATACATAGCGTTCCTCTCGCAAATGTGTTTCAATTTTCTCTCCGCTACTGCTTAGAACGCATGTTCTTCCAAGAAAAATATAAAATACTAAAGATGTCTATTGAAGTCTTCAAATGATCAGATTGTTTTGCACATCCAATTTGTAGGATATTGACCTTCATATAGTCAGTTGCCCGAGCATTGGTTCGGTATGATAATTATCTCCAAAGTACAGGGTGCATACAGAACGCGTGTAAAATTAGTCAGGTCGAAAATGTTTATGTTGCCAACCTTGTTAAGCTGAAACATACTGCCCAGACGGACGGTGACCACCTTTGGTCTTAAGTATACCGCCATAATAAATTTGTGTTGTGTTCCGGCATTAGTGACCCAGATTCTTGTACCCTTATAGAACAGCAGGGTGTTTACGATGCCACTGGCGTTGCACACTCATAGGCGACGGTAACTGCTAAATTCTAAGTGGGCTGTCAGCTTGCCTACTGTCCTACAGCAATAAAAAAAATACTATAAAAGTAAGTGATTTTATAGACGTAAAATTACTAGACAGCAAGGAAAAGTTAGCAATAAACAATTCCATACACGGCTTTCCATAACCACGCTCGTCTATATTATATAGGGATGAACACCCAGCTGATGGCCCGTAGTGCGGTGGTAGAAAGACGAAGAAGGCATCATTCTAAATAGTTCCTCAAAATACGTAAAGAGACGCAAAATCTATTCGAAGGCCAAGCGTGTCTAAACCGTCTGTGAGTATGGGATCGGCGACAAGACGAACTGCTCGCCGTTGGATGGATTTTAGGTGATTTAGCTGACAGGCCGGTGCTCTAGTTCATAAATATGAGCAGTACTCTTTTTCTTGGAAGAAAATACGAAGACTTTAGTCTTCAAGAGATTGAATTAAGGTTTTGTTGTCCTAATTAAGAGACCCTCTAGAGAGTTCTCTATTTAAGACACAAGTCTGACCCGACTATCTTCCAAAACTGCAGCAGAGAAGTTTGCACGACCGTGTGTCGTCGGTACATATGTTTGACACGCAGAATAAATAGCCTCGGCGACAGCACACCAACATTGATGGACTTCATACTGGAGCAGGAACCGTCGACAACGACCTTAATGCTGCGTCCAACGCGAAATCCGGATAGCCAAGTGCAAAGCCTCTCAGGTATCCCATAAGATGGAAGTTTCGCGAGAAGGGCCATATGCCAGACCCGATCAAAGGCCTTAGCGATATCTAGGCTAACCTCTCCTTTGCTCTCAACGGCTTCAGCCCATCGATTGGTTAGATAAACCAGGAGATCCCCAGCAGACCTTCCATGCCGAAAACCGTATTGGCGATCATTTAGCAGCTTTAATAAATAAGAAAATATAAAGCTTTAATTATTGAAAGACAGTTTTATACACAATCTGAAAGAGCAGAACATACATTATTATTATTTATTGCAATAAATCCTAACAGATCTCGATCTCATTTCAATATCGGTATCAAAATTTAGTGTTTTACTTACAAGTATTACAATCTCTACACAGCTACTGGATTTGCCACCGTGATTCCAATGGCCTCATTTTTGCAGATAAATCTGTTAAAATATTGACATTTGAGGATTCGCGAAAATAACATTTAGTACATTGATAAGATTGGAATAATTTAGTTATTTTCCAGTAAACATGGAGTATTACACGAAATAAGCTTGTTTTTTCGTTTTGTACAAAGGTTTTGCTCTGATGATTAAATTTGTATACATGCGTTTGATCTTAGATTATTTAAATTATCATATTTGTATTGCAAAAGTGAATTTTTATATTGAATATGGCATAGTTCTAAAAAGAATATTTCTTCCTCTATATGATAGGAACAGGAATAAATAAATAATCTGAGTGGAGAGGAAGAAAGACAAAACAAGCGTTAGAGGCGAAACTGGAAGAGATTTAGTCTGATAATCATTTTAATATAGCGAATTATTCTGATCTGCGATTCTATCTGTGATTTTGATCGTCTTCATCAAAACTTTATAATTAAATCTAATGATCATTTCTCACGGCGCTTCGTTTAGTTATCAGCTAATAGGTATATCGTAATTTTTATAACTCCACTTCAAAATGGCCGTCACCTTTACCTAATTTTACTTACAATACAAAGATTGCAGAACATTATGTTGCGGAAATTCATGAACGTAAAAAGGAAGAAATTTAATGCACAGCTCCATGATATTTGAACTGTTTTTAAAATTATCATAGCTATTCGAATAGACTAAAAAGAAAATCCAACTAAATTTAGTTGAATGAAGAATGAAGGAGAAGAAACTAACACACAATGACAAATTCACATCAACACATTTGTTAGTTTAGTCAAACTGCGATCAGCTGATCGTAGATTTGCCGAAAAAACTCAGTACCTGATCTAGTGAAATATATATACCGAGTGGACCTGGTATGTTATTTTTCTTCTGCTCTTCTACATCAGTAAATGGAATATGCTATTTTTTATTGCTGAGAAACAGTAGACACGCTGACAGCCCACATAATACTAAGCAGTTACCGTCGCCTATGAATGTTCGTGACGCTGCGGTCACCTCGAACACGCTGCTGTCCTATAGGGGTACGCGAACCTGAGTCACTAATGCCGGGACACAACATACGGTTATTATGGCGGTATATTTATAGACCACGGGTGGTTGCCATCCAGACGAACTTGGGGTCCTACCACGTAGCTGAGGTTGTTTTGTCGCCTTTGACCCTGGCCGCCGGAGTTAGAATTCGTATTCCGCTCCTGCACGGAGAAATATATGCTATAATTATAAATATCCTACGTTGTATGGTTGGAACGAAAGCCTTTTCAACATTGACGACCTCGGTGGCGTAACGGATAACGTACGTCGGTACGCTCGCGGAGGTCACGGGTTCGATTCCCGTCTCGCGTCTGGGTGTTTATGTATAATATGTATTTATTTACAAAAAAAAAAGTATATAAGTAGTATATCAGTTGTCTAGGGCCCATAACACAAGTGCTACTTAGTTTGGGACTAGATGACGCTGTGTGAATTGTCACAAAATATTTATTTTTATTATTTTATTAGCCCTATTATATTTTCTTTTTTTTTCATCACCTTCTTCCTTATCTACATTCATGTTTAACCCTTATGGGATATTATTATTACACTTAATTACTATGTAAAAGTATTGGGACGTTATCGTGCCACTGTTGGGCTAGAGCCCGTCAGTGCCAAGAACAGTCTACTCGTCACTATTTTCTAAGGCAGGTAACACATGCCGATGATTTTCGTATCCTCAATGTGTTGTCCTTCACCGTGATACGTGGCAATATGTTATACTCGTAATATACATAGATATATTGAGTGAGAAAAACTGACTTCACTGCATTCAATCGTGGGGTTTGAAATCGTGACGTCTAGGTTTTATAATACCGCCTAGATTCCACGTACCCTTAGTAATTAGATTGGATTTTAATTTAATTCGATGTATTAAAGATATTAATATGCTATAAGAACACCTTTTATTTATATAAAAACCACAAAATTATTTCTGTACGTGTGTACGTGTGTACTATGTAGCTAATCCCTTTTCTCGTGGTCACGTATGCTCGTATTTGGGGATTATCTTTTATAACACGATTAGCTTATCCACGTAATTGCATTATAAATAATTACAAAGGCATCTTCCAATTTATTATCTTCGCCAAACATAGTGAGAGATTATCCGATAGGTTCAGCAAACAACGACAGTCAAGGTTTAAACATAAATGTAATTTTCTAAGATTATTAAAGATTATGCGGTATGGCCACGTTTTACGGCAAGCTAACCTACGTGGGTAACAAATGTCTATTCACACCGCCTCCGCCGGGCCCCGGCAGAAGGGGTAGATTCAAAAAGTGCTGGCTTGACGTCGTAATGCGTGTCAATGAACTCACTACTAGGAACGCCGGAAACGATACCAAGTAGAGAAAAAAAAATCGGAAAGTGGACTCCGAGCACCGAAGCGAAGGTTTAAGTTGCAACCGGAAATTAACGCTAAGGCGATGATGATGAGTGTTTGATATTATATGACATCAGCATCAAAGTCCAATTAGGTTTGAAGGTTTTGCTTAAAGGAATGGGGTCTTTGGGGCTCAAAACTATTGCTAGCTGGTAGATCTGCTGTGAGATTCCTTAAGACGTTGTCAACTAGTCGTAGTCCACTACACGCTAGACATAGGCATTTCGAAGTTTTTCGCCTAACTATGCCAGACCATACGGAAATGTTATCTAAGTTGTCAGCCCATTGGGCTATATCATTAAGACGACAGGAGCTAAAATTGACACACGTGACGTTACGTAAATATAACCTACACATAAATAAACGTAGACACACAAATACACAGACATATACCTACAGACATTTTGAATTATAAGTATAAATATATATTGCTGAGGATCAGCATACAGGCTGTCGGCCCACTTAATACTAAGCAGTTACCATTGCCTATGGTTGTTTGCAACGCTAAGGGCATCGCGAACATACTGCTATCCACGTAGGGGTACAGGAATAGAAAAATTCCAATTTACAAAGCTATCTGTTTTCAGATGTATGGTCGCTACCAACGCGACCTCAGCGAAGCAGCGAGAGAAGAAGCGAGAAGACTCCGGAGGCTAAGGAAGAAAAGACGGAAAGATGACAAATTGCGACAGAAGGAACTAGAAGCTAGCGGAAAACCAAGACCTAGAGGGAAATTCTTTAAAGTTTTCGGTGAGTTAAACAGATTTTTTATCTTTCATTTAATTAGTTTTCTACGATTGTATATTCATACTGTATATGAGAAGTAGGGTAGCTTCTTTAGGATATTCTGAAATATTGACATCATTGAAGATTACTTAAAATCTACCTCATGTTCTTTAGCTTGAATTTCTAAGTCAAATTGAAATACTCTTGGGGTCAAAATTATGAGCAATTGTTCTTTTAGATGTTTAAATTATATTACTATTATTATAGGGTATACGAGTATATCTGTTGTTTAGTTCTAAAGCGATTCAATAGCTTTATTTTCATTTTTCTGAATAAATGGAAGATTTTAAACTCCACCACCGCTTGTAGTGAAAGAGTCATCTCTAAAATTTATTATGATGTTTAACACTGACATATTGTTGTCAACTAATCGTCGTCTACTGCTGAACGTAGGCATTCCCAAATATACCTACCATAAGTGACATCGACGACCACCTTTGGTCTTAAGTATGCCGCCATAATAACTTTGTGTTGTCTTTCGGTATTAATGACGCACGTTCCTGTACCCTGTATAGGACAGCAGCGTGTTCGCGATGCCGCTGGCATTGCAAACACCCATAGGCAACGGTAATAGCTAAATTCTAAGCGGGCCGTCAGCCTGTCTGCTGTCCTACAGCAATAAAAAAAAGATGAATATGTCAATAAAATGAAATTTAATTCAGAAAGAGAAAGAAAGAAAATTTATATTTAGGACACACTTTATACTTGCTAGTTTTGTGTAAAACCAGCGCTGGTCTTCCGCTGGGACCGTGCTCTTTCTTTCTTTCATTCCATTACATTATTTCTTAGAATGAACGCCACGAGGGAATAAAAGTGAATAGTCGCTAGACTGCCCCTGCAATACCCCCTCACTTTTCTATGGCATTGATTGGTACTGACTTTTTAATGGGTAGGCTCTGCCAGTATTTCACTAGTGCTCCTTTTAGGGCGCCAGCTGCCAGGGGAGTTCAACATAACCGTCGCCGAACCACTCCCCTTCGAGGTATCCGATAAGGATTTTCCCAGTTTAAAAAAAAAGTCCATGCTCTTTCATAAAGCGCAGGATAGTCACAGGTAACTCAGGTGTTGGTAAATATCCCGACTGATATATCTAGCCATAGGAAATTAACCAAGTGGAACACTCTTCGATCCTAATTACTAATGAAAATTCCACTATTCTTTAAACATTCTTAGTATAGTTGTGTGTATACTTAATGAACAATGATATTAAGTCTGTGATAGGATACGTATGGAGGCACACATTTGCAAAGCTCGGCGAGGACTGGATCTTCCTCGCGCTCCTAGGCATCATAATGGCTGTGCTCAATTTTGCGATGGACAGGGGGATCGCTGTCTGTAATAACGGTAAGTTGGTTTCAAGTTATCATCGTCAGAGATATGTATCATCATCATCATTTCAGCCGGAAGACGCCCACTGCTGGACAAAGGCCTCCTCCAAAGATTAACACGATGATCGGTCCTGCGCTGCCCTCATCCAACCTATTCCGGCGATCTTGACCAGATCATCGGTCCATCTTGTGGGTGGCCTACCAACATTGCGTATTCCGGTACGCGGTCGCCATTCGAGGACTTTTCTGTCCCAATGGCCATCAGTCCTTCGAGCTATGTGACCAGCCCACTGCCACTTCAGTTTTGCAATCATCCGGGCTATCTCGGTGACTGATTCTCTTGCGAATCTCCTCAGAGATATGTATATAGTTTTAAAATGTGAAATAAATTAAACAAATAAAATGGAATAAACCTTTTTAAAGACACTTCCCTACACAAGGTGAAAACCTGAATCACATAGTTTCACAATATGTGTATTATAAATAGTTCCCAGTAATATTCAAGAGGAGCCAAATCTGCTATTTTTTCTGTATCAATTTAAAAACGACGAGAACTGACATAAAATGCACGGTTTAGTTTCAACTTGTGGCATATTTAATTTTATTAGTTTATCTAGAAGATTACCTTAAGTTTTGATATATGTACGTAATATAATAATGTTATGAATGAAATTTTTTTCACGCATTCCAACAAGATTAAGGTAAGAACGGTCACAATATCAACAGAGAATAAATTGTATTTTTTATTTATTTGTACAATGATCACACAGCACACATTTTTTATTGCTGTAAAACAGCAGATAGGCTGACGGCCCACTCAGAATTTAGCAGTTGCCGTCGCCTATGGGGGTCCTTGCAACGCCAGGGGCATCGCTAACCGCGTAGTGGTATTGGAACCTGGTCATTTATGCCGGAACACAACACAAAGTTATTATATCGGCATATTTAAAAACTAGGACTGGTTGCCATCCAGACGGCTTGGAGCCCTACCACCTTGCTTGGGTTGTTTAGTCACCTTTTACGATAGGCCGAAACCGCAGTATTCTTTTTCCGCCCCTGCACAGATAACACATGTCAAAATTACATACTGATACATAATGAACTGAAAATTGGCCAGAAAAGAATCACACTTTGTGAACTGTACAAAATGGAGACATAACATAAACAAATGAAAAAACTTATTTCTTTAAATTTTTTTGGGAATAGGAAGTGCATGACGCACACCCTGCCCCATGGGAATGGGCGGCGGGATAGTGTAAGACTCCCCGTGCAATGCGTCCGTACCTCCCCTTCCGTGAGCTGGATGACGCACGTTGCTGATATACCCACTAAAACCACCCCGGTGTTCCTTCATACGCCTTAAGTGCCGAGGACGCGGGATGCGACGGATTCGTCTGGCCCACGGTTACAGGCCTATTCAAAACCGAGGGGGTGATAAGCCCCGGTATCATCTTCCTCACGCAGGAATGAACTGGGCGCGTGGAACACCGACGCGCGCCCATTTTCGGCCTTATGTGTGCGGGCTGCAGCTCCTTCCCAGAGGCCGCGCCCGCGACAGATCACTACGGCGGCCGGAGGTCTGTCGCCATCCTCCGGCAAGAGTGGCCCTGCGTAAGCGAGAGGGGAGCCGGGTGCGTTCCCTCTCCCTCTCTGCCGCCTAAAGCTCTGGTACCCATGCGGGACACACTTGTAGGGTATGGAGCGCCGTGTCCTCGTCGCCGGCGTCGCAGTGGTGTCACTCTGTCGTTTTTTCCTTTTGAATGATGCATCACAAGTACCACCCGAAGCAGCCGTGCCCCGAGAGTACCTGTGTCAGGTGAAACGGTAGAGTGCTGTGACGCCTGTTAATTCAATCTTGCAGGGCGGGCCGCACCGCTGCAATGGTGTTTTGGCCCACACTGGGTTGTGCAAGTCGTTCCTTCCAAATTACCGTAAGATCTCCCCGGAGCTCCGCCCGCTTTATCTGGATTTCACGAGGTGTCTGAATCCCGGGCGAAGGCTTCATGACGCCACCGATACAGTGACGCAAAAAGCCGAGCTTCGAGATCCCATGGCATGGATCCGGCGAGGATGGAACACCCCCGTTCAAAATGGCTGACTTGAAAACGTCGACTGCTTCTTCACGGGACTGGAACCTTTGACCACGAAGACTTTTCTTAATTTTAGGAAATGTAAAGAAATCGTTAGGGCTTAGGTCAGGACTGTATGGAGGATGGTCAAGAATTTCTACTTTTTCGTGCTTAAAATACTCAATTGTTTGACGAGCGCTGTGTGAGCTTGCGTTGTCGTGGTGCAGAATGATGCGTCGCTTTGAGTTAGATTTTCGAAGTTCGTCGATGACTTGTGGTAAACAAACTGTGGTATACTACTCTGCGTTAACCGTTCTACGATCTATAAGTGCAATAGTCGCAACATGACCGGTTTTTCCAACGAACGTGGCCACCGTCTTCTTTGAAGTGCTTCGGCAACGAACAACTTTAGTCGGCTTTGGCTCGTCTTGAAAGACCCAGATTGTAGATTGTTGTTTGGAATCAGGATCGTAGGCATAGATCCAAGATTCGTCACCACTGATGATGTCGTAGACGTGATTTGATTCTCCTCGATTGAACCTTTGCAGTTTTCTTACACCATCTGACGCGGGCCGCCTTGTGATCGTCGGAAAGCAGATGCGGTATCCAACGGCAAACTAGCTTTCTCACATCAAGCGCTTTATGCAAGATCTTCTGAATGGTTGTCCCTGAGAGGCCTAATAGAGCCTCTATCTCTCGATACGTCACATGACGATCTTCGAGAATTAGTTGTCTCACAACAATGATGTTATCTTCAATGAAGGCAGATTTTGGGCGTCCTTCGCGAGATTGAGATGAAAGAAGATGTAGTGACAAAAATTGAGAAAGGTATGCTGAGATGGTTTGGACATGTTGAGAGAATGAATGAAGAACGATTGATGAAAAAAGTGTATGAGGCGAGTATGAATGGAAGTGTTGGAAGGGGTAGACCTAGGCGGACGTTTCGAGACCAGATCAGGGACGTCTTGAAAAAAGGCCTGGTCAAGAGTACCCTAAACCGAAGGGCATGTATGAAGGGAATAATGAAAGTGGACGAAGCGAAACAAGTATGTAAGGATCGTAGCAAGTGGAAAGAAGTGGTCTCTGCCTACCCCTACGGGAAAGAGGCGTGATTTATATGTATGTATGTATGTATTCGCGAGATTTGTCACTTACATTAGTATGTCCACGCTTGAATTCTAGATACCAGCGTTCGATAGTTCGCAGACACTGAAGCCGTATCAGGCCTCTTCTAAAGTTGTAGAAAATTGTTACACGAACATTTTTCTTAGATAATTTTCGTACGTGACCTGATAGATTCTAATCGACGCTGTGACTAAACAATAGCATTAATCCTAATACTTTCAGTTGAAAGTATTAGGATTAATGCTATTGTAAAACAGTTGTTTTGAGATTCAAAATTTGAACAAATTCGAATATAGAACAGTTCCAAATTCAAAATTGCCGGGAAATATGGATTCCATTACTGTTAATGAAACGACCGAATTAAGTCTACTAGACAGACATCACCCCTCAATATTGATAAATATTCCTCAGTATAGCATATCTAAATCTCTAAAACAAAAACCCTGCAAAAGGTTAAATTTCTCCAAATGCGATTTAAATAAGGTTAAGTATGAATTAAATTTAATAGACTGGTCTCTAATTCTAAATCATAATGATATTAATGTGTGTTGTGAAATCTTTTACAATACATTATTTGACATAATCAATAAATATACCCCGGTTACTATTGTTAAACATCATAGATATCCAATCTGGTACAGCAAGTCTTTGATTAAATGCAATGAAGAGAAAAATAAGTATCACAAATTATTTAAAAAATTTAATAATCCACGCGATTATGACGCATTCTCACTTCTCAGGAAAAGATGTAAGAAATTAGCAGTTGATTGTTATAATAGATATGTATCTTCTATTGAAAACTCACTTAATACAAATATTAAAAGCTTTTGGAGTTTTGTAAACAATAGAAGAGTCCATGGATCTAACACATCTCTTCCTCAGGTGATGAAGTTCGGAGATGCGGTTGCAACTAGCGGATTGAGAATAAGTGAGCTTTTCTCACAATATTTTAACTCTGTTTATGAGAAAGACACAACTGCCAACTTTTCTTATTCTTTCGATGAGCACAAGTATTTTACGGATCGCTTAAGTAACACATTATCTTCTATTATACTTGATGAGGGCGAAGTTTTTCTCAAACTTAAACTACTTGACATTAGTAAAGGTGCTGGACCTGATCGAATACCGCCCCACTTTGTTAAGAGGTGTAGAAATGAATTATCTTCTCCTTTATGTAAACTTTTTAACAAATCACTTGCTAGTGGTGTTTTTCCTAATCTATGGAAAACCGCATATATCATACCCATCCATAAAAGTGGTGATAAATCGAGATGTGAGAATTATAGACCTATAAGCATTTTATCATGTTTTGCAAAAATTTTTGCATCTTTAGTTCACACGTACCTTTATAATCATTTCAAACCTGTAATTTCTGAAAAGCAGCACGGGTTCTTAAGAAACAGGTCTACTATAAGCAACCTACTAGTTTATAAGGATTTTCTTTGTAAATCTTTTGCTGCTGGAGGCCAGACTGACTCTGTCTATACAGACTTTTCCAAGGCTTTCGATAAGGTCAATCATCGTCTCCTATGTCATAAACTAGACTTGTATGGCATACATGGGAACCTATTTCGTTGGATCTCTTCTTATCTCAACAAGAGAAGTCAGTTAGTGGCTCTGAAGGGCTACTTCTCATCACCTGTCATAGTAACATCAGGTGTACCACAGGGCTCTGTTCTCGGACCCTTGCTTTTTAATATATTTATAAACGACTTAACTGAATATTTAGTATGTAATCATTTGTTTTATGCGGATGACTTAAAAATATTTCATAATATTTCAAGTCCAGCTGACTGCTCCCTTTTACAGCAAGACTTAGATACATTAGTTAAATGGTGTAATGCTAATCATATGTTTTTAAATAATAGCAAATGTCTTGTTATCTCATTTACAAATAAACGAAATAGAATTAATAATATTTATTTTTTGAATAATTGTGTCTTAAATAGGTCCGTTGTTGCTAAAGATTTAGACATTATCTTTGATGAGAAACTTTCATTCCGTTCACATTATCAATATATAACTTCTAAAGCTAATCAACTTTTAGGTTTCGTTCTCAGATCAAGCAAAGACTTCAAAAATCCTTATTCGGTATTACACTTATTTTATTCACTTGTGAGGAGTCTCTTGGAATATGCTACACCAATATGGTCTCCGTATTATAAAGTTCATATCGATGACATTGAAAGAGTGCAGAAAAAATGTCTCAGGGTATTAACTCACCGTTTGAAACCAGGTCGAAATAATCTTAATTATGAACAAAGACTAGCCCAATTTAAAACTGAATCTTTATCTATTCGTCGTAAATACTTTGATTTAGTCTATTTGTACAAAATTATACATTATATTATAAAATCAAGTGATTTAATTTCACAAATATCTTTTAATACCAGATATATTGCGCGTAGATCACATTGCACTAATCTTTTTGCACTTGAAGTTCACAAAAACAACATCTCATACTTTAATCCCATTGTTAGAATGGCACGACATTATAATGAATTGGCAAGTAACAGCACTGATCTTGATATATTTGAAAATAGTTTTTTTAAATATTGTAAATTAGTAAAACATATTCTTAAATAATTTATATTTGACCAGTTAATGATACATTAGATTTAATTAGATGTATCAATATATACACACAAGGTTTTTAGGCATTTGTTGTTACAATTTTTCTGTATGCACCTGTTTTGAATTGCAATCCAGATTGTTATGTTGAATATCTAAACTTATAATTTCTTTGGTTGTAATTTGTTTTGTGCATCAATAAAAAAAAAATAAAAAAAAATAAAAAACGACAGAACTTAAAAGGCATGCCTAGTAACCTTGTGTTGTGTTCCGGCATTAGTGATCGGCGTGGACCTGTCGCTCCCGGCCCTGGTTCTGTCCATGGTCGGGGGCGATCCTGGATGGACGGCCGTCGCCTCCTTCTGCGAGGCAGTCATGTCCGCAAAGGAGGCGGCGGAGCGGGAGCGGGAGTCAACCACCACACTCCCCTCCCGCCAACGCAGGCCACGCCGGCGGCGCCGGAGGGCCAGTAACGACCTCCGGCCGCCGTAAAAAGCGGCCGCGGGCGGCCCCTCGGGGGAGGACCCGCCGCCCGCACTATTACCGCGAGGGTGAGGGCTGCGTGCTGTTCCGCGGCCCCCCTCAACTCCTAGAGTTGTTAGGAGAGCGCCGGGGGGACGAAACCCTGACCCCCTGGCGCCAACACTTTAGAAGGGGCCCGCCTCAAGACAAAGGGCGGGCCGGCGCCGGCCCGGGCCACGAGATCGGCAGGCCATATATCCGTGGGCCCGGGCGTAGGCGATAGGAGAACAGCGGGGTTTTTTAGTGGGTAGTCGGAAAAATCCCGGAGTCCCACATATCCCTCGGTCCCCCCGGGCCGGGGGAACCCGTCAAGAGAGGTTTTTCCCCGAGACCAAAAAAAAAAAAAAAAAAAAAAAAAAAAAAAAAAAAAAATTTGTGACCCAAGTTCCTGTACCCTTATGGGACAGCAACGTCTTCGCGATGCCACTGGGGTTGCAAACACCCATAGGCGACGGTAACTCCTAAATTCTAAGCGGGCTGTCAGCATAAAGCAATTTAAAAAAAAATACAGTTCCCGTCGCCTATAGACGTTTGCGATTCCAAGGCCACCGCCAACACGTTGCATTCTTGCACGCTGCACTTGTGCCAGAACACGAGGTTACTAATAATTTAGTTACTAATAACTAATAAGTGAAAAAACATTTATATTTTGATGTAATTGTTAAATCCTGAAACTAATAAAATGTCATAATGAATTATTATTTATCACTAAGAAGCTGTTTTATCCATATTTTAAAATGTTACAATTAGTAACTTTGTACAGACAAAGCCTCGTTTACTACTAGTTGGTTACAATTGGTTTCGTCATTTTTTCAGCCCGTACTTGGATGTACAGTGAGTTGGCGACGTCGACGTTTAGTCAGTATGTGGCCTGGGTATCCCTACCCATTTGCCTGATTCTCTTCGCAGCGGGCTTCGTGCATATAGTTGCCGCACAAAGTATTGGTAAGTTCATAATGTATTTTATTGTTTCTCAAACTAATATACGAAATAAGTATCTATATGGGAAATAAAAGGTTACACAATCATTTTTTATATTTATGAACATAAATAAAAACTGGGAATGATAAGATCGCTTCCGAGCTTGGCCTTATCCCAATAATTTAGGGTCGACACAGTATGTATTTTTCTTCCATTTTATTATATGCTGGCATTCTTCATCTGTCATTTCACAAACCCCATATGATGTATCATATTTCCACACATTATTTCCATCGCTTTTTAGGTATATTCCTGCCCTTGTATCCATCTACTTTCAGGTTAAACATTCTTCTAGTAATGTGATCAGCATCCCTACTCATTACATGCCCGTACCATGCCATATAGAGTTCCATAAATAATATCATAATGTAATTTGCAATATTATTTATAAAATGAGAATAATAATAGATACAAACATCTCTGGATAGTTCGTTTTACCATCTCGTCTGTCTAGGGGTGGTAAATGTTTGACTTTCAATAAGATGTAGATATGTGATTTAAAACACCATGAGACACATTTACCATATGCGATACAAAAACATTACGATACGTAGTTTGTATTAGTATTATATTTATTAAATAGACCTTCCAAAATACCATTGCACTGAAGTTCCATTTTTAGTATCTTTATTTGAATTCTAACTATTTTTTTAATTTTTATCAATTTACTATATTTTAGGGTCTGGTATACCTGAAATGAAGACCATACTCCGAGGGGTTCATCTGAAAGAATACTTAACATACAGAGCGTTGATATCCAAGGTCATCGGGTTGACTGCCACATTGGGATCTGGATTGCCTTTGGGGAAAGAGGTGGGTTATTGTAGATCGATTTATATGAAGTAAAATATTATCAAAACAGCCCGTATCCCTCTGCTAAGATAGAACCTCTCCGTGCAGGGGCAGAATGAGAATACTGACCTCTGTGGCTACAGATGGCCTGCCGTAAAAGGCGACAAAACAACCCTAGCTAGGTGGTAGGGCTCCAAGCCCGTCTGGATGGCTACTAACTCTATTTCCCAAGCATGTCGCCATAATTACTTTGTATTGTATTGCGGCATAGTGGATCAGGATCAAGTTGCCCCTAGCGGGAGGTTCGGTTCCAGCAGTAAGACATTACGGACTATATATATTTATTATTATTATTTATAACGAGTATATATACCTATATATTTGACAACCTCCTGGCGTAACGGACGCCTAACTCGCTTCGGTACGCTTGCACAGATCACGGATTCCATTCTCGTCTCGTGTCTGGGTGTTTATGTATAATATGTATTTATTTACAAAAAAAAAAGTATATAAGTATTATATCAGTTGTCTAGTACCCATAACACAAGTGCTATGCTACTTAATTTGGGACTAGATGGCGCTGTGTGAATTGTTACAAAATATTTATTTATTTGTTATTATATCTGCAAATATAGAGTGAATATTTTTATTAAGGGTCCATCGGTACACATCGCGTCCATGATCGCGACGCTGCTGTCGAAATTGGTGACCACATTCCAGGGGATATACACAAATGAGTCGCGCACCAGCGAGATGCTGGCTGCCGCCTGCGCGGTCGGTGTTGCGTCGTGTTTCGCTGCACCTGTTGGAGGTATACCTTCATCAAACAACATCATTATGTTAACGTCGTGGTTAATCAAGTCATCTGGCACAGCTCAGTCCAGCCAGATCGTGGGTAAAATGCCCCCCCCCCCCCTCTCCCCGCTGTAGCACCGCGCGCACGTCTCACATAAGCGATCAACCGTGTGCTGAAAATTTCAGAGGTCGGAGGGAAATTGGGGAGACGTTTTAACAACGATTTGGCTGCACTGGTACAATAATGTCTTTAAGCTAGGTGGGCTGTAAAGTTCGTAGGTTAACATAGAAAAAAAAATTGATACAATTTGATTTGATTATTCAATATAGTTGCCTTCGAGAGCGATACAACGATTATAGCGGTCATACAATTTTTTATTTTAATACGGTAGATGTGGAAGCAATTCGAAGCCCAATTCATGGAATTTTGCCATCCTTTTCATTGATTTGTGACACGGTGCATTGTCTTGATGAAACAGCACTTTCTTCTTCTTCAAATGGAGCCGTTTCCCGCGTTTTTGTCCTTTAAACGCGCCAATAATGCTACGTAATAGTCGCTGTTGATGGTTTTCCCTTTTTACGATATTCGATGAATATTATACTCATGCGCATCCCAAAATATTGATGCTATAACCTTGCCAGCCGACTTTTGCGTGTTTCCACGCTTTGGAGTCGGTTCATCACGTGCAGTCCACTCGGCTGACTGTGTCGATTGGACTCCGGTGTGAAATGATGAAGCCATGTTTCATCCATTGTCACATATCGACGCAAAAATTCGGATTTATTACGATTGAGATATGTCCAATACGTTCCTTTTATATCTTTAGGGTCTCAGCTATCAACTTCACTTTTCGGTTAGCAACCTCTTTGGGGCGTCCACTGCGTGCATCGTCCTTGGTTCTCATTTCCCCTCGTTTAAACTTAGCAAACCACTTCTCCGGTTGATATTACTGGTGCAGAGTCCGAATAATGTTAAAAAGCAATGCTTTATTAACACACGAAATTCCTTTTTATCCATTTTTTTAAACAAATAAAAGTTCCTTCACTCAAAATGCTATATCTCACAAACTACGTACGACAGTTGTCAAATTGATACACGTATCTTTTGAGGGTTAGGGCTAACTAAAAATCATACATACATATAATCACGCCTCTTTCCCGTAGGGGTAGGCAGAGAGCACTTCTTTCCACTTGCTACGATCCTTACATACTTGTTTCGCTTCGTCCACTTTCATTATTCCCTTCATACATGCCTTTCGGTTTAGGGTACTCTTGCCCTGGCCTTTTTTCAAGACGTCCCTGATCTGGTCTCGAAACGTCCGCCTAGGTCTACCCATTCCAACACTTCCATTCACACTCGCCTTATACACTTTTTATGTCAATCGTTCTTCATTCATTCTCTCGACATGGCCAAACCATCTCAGCCTAGAAATCATATTAATGTAATACTAGTAGCGCCATCTATATGTCAGCCTAGGAACTTTTCAGCCCACCTGTTATCACTATTAATTGTATGTTTAAAAAAACTCACAAGTTTGCTGGTGCTGCGATGTCTTTATTTTTTTTATCTACGGTTATAATTACAACCTCATAATATCTGCAGGAGCTCATTAAGAATATTGACCCTTGCGGCTTAGGTTGGCCTGTCGTAAAAGGCGACAAAACAACCCTAGCTGTGTGGTAAGGCCACTAGCATGTCTGGATGACAAACATCCTTGGTGTATAAAACTATACTGTCATAATAACCTTGTGTTGTGTTCCGGCATAAGTGAGCCAGGTTATTGTATCGTATGGCACAGCAACGAGTTCGAGGTGCCTCTGGCTTTGCAAACGTCCGTAGGCGATGATAACTGCTTACTAACAAGTGGGACGTCAGTCAGTTTTTGTTATTGCTATTTCTCAAGAAAACTAAAAGACACGCTTTTTATAATTAATCAAATTAAAAAGAAAAAAATACTTCTTAACATAAGAATAAAATTACTGACGAGAAAATTAACGTCACTGTTCTAAAAAGCGTGTAAAAAAAGCAAAAAGCCAACGTAACGCGGTGTTCCCAGGCGGTCACCCATCTAAGTACTGACCGCGCCCAACGCTGCTTAAGTTCGGTGATCGGACGAGAACCGGTCCGTAAATTCATTATTCCTAAGGATCCTGGTAAGGATAATGATACAAACTATACAGATTATTGCATTGTCATCGGTCCTTGATAAGTATACCAAATTTCGAGTTAATCCGACGTTTTGAAGGGGGTCAAAATCATGTTCAAAGTTTCCATTATATACTAACATACGTATGAAGCTAGTAAAAGCGTGTTAATATATTTTTTTCTATCAAATGCCTATTTTGTGCTGAATTGTTGTGATTTAGTTTTTTTTTTTCTTTCTAGGTGTGTTGTTTTCAATAGAAGTAACAACTACGTACTTCGCCGTGAGAAATTATTGGCGCGGTTTCTTCGCGGCGTGTTGCAGCGCTATTGTAAGTATAATAAACGCCTGGTCACCTTGCACAAACAGACACGCCGGTCGGGGCCGCCGAAGTCCCAGACGCCAAATTTAATTTTTTACAAGTTGGCCACCCAGACCGTAGACAGGCCATCGACTGGTCGCCGTGATGCCCCGCCGCTCATATAGGCGTGCGTGCTCCGGTGGCCCACTCCTAGACTCCCCAACCTCCTCTGCATAAGGGTTAAAAGACCGGTCTTCTTCTTGTCTATTAAGAGTTGTTGATTGCAATTGTGCACGCATTTACCTCACATTTTAGATACACGCCATAGTGAGAACTGAACGCGGTACTTTTGATTTATATTAAAGCCACGACTATTTGTAATTTTACAATAATATCGATGCCTAATAGAAAAACTTAAAACTGGTATTTGTTCCCAGATGTTCCGCCTTTTGTCGGTGTGGTCAGGCGCCATGCCGACGGTGAAGCCATTGTTCCCGACCAACTTACCTCAGGATTTCCCCTTTGACCCTCAGGAGTTTGCTGTTTTTGTACTTTTAGGGTAAGATTACGTCTTGTGTTATTAATTTTTCATTGAATAATTCTTCGAAGAGATCGTCATGAGACCCATTATACAAGTTCCTGTACCCTTATGGGACAGCAGCGTGTTCGCGATGCCACTGGCATTACAAACACCTATAGGCGACGGTAACTGCTAAATTCTAAGCGGGCTGTCGGCCTGTCTGCTGTCCTACGCAATTAAAAAAAATTTAAAAAAAAATTTCTTTATTAATCTAGCCTAGTATTCCATAATGTATTTACTATTCTGCCTCAGGCTCGGAAGTAAAATTTTCGATTGCAACCAAGATTTATAGTACATACAAAGCAAGTCAGTTTCCTATAGTAAATTTTGCGCATATAATTGTTGTAAGTCAATTTGTAGGTTACTAAATAGGTGTGCTAAATACACTTCCTTATATACTTTTTTTATTGCTGTCGGCCCGCTTAGAATTTAGCAGTTACCATCGCCTATCGGTGTTTGCAACTCCAATGGCATCGCAGACACGCTGCTGTCCCATAAGGGTACAGGAACTTGGGTCACTAATGCCGGAACACAAGACAAGGTTATTATGGCGGCATACTTAAGATCAAAAGTGGTCGCCATCCAGACGAGTTTGAGGCTCTACCACGTGGCTAGGGTGGGTAGTTTTGTCGCCTTTTACGACAGGCCGACCCCGGCTGCAGAGGTTAGTATTCTTTCTCCGCCCCTGCAAGGATAAAATCAAATAGCAGACACGCTAGCCTGTGGATGTTTGCAACGCTAGAGGCGTCGTTAACACACTGCTGGCCGCGTAAAACTGCAACCTGTGCCACTTGTGCTGGATGATAATACAAGGTTATTATGGCAGCATGCTTAGAGACCAGAGCCATCCAGTCGGGCTTGGAATTACTGCTTGGGTTGCCTCGCCGCCTTTTACGACAGGCCGCCTCAGGCCACAGGAATCAGTATTCTTACTCCGCTTTTAAACGGAGTGAAAATTATGAATAGTTTCCGCTCCTAGAAATTTAAATTTTTTTATTATATAATTTATTATCTTTTTAGCGTGGTCTGTGGGTTGCTCGCAGCGGTCTGGGTTTGGTTGCACAGACAATACGTCTTGTTCATAAGGAACACTAAGTTCCTGAGTACGTTTTTACAAAAAAAGTAAGTTTTCTTTCTAATTTATTATAAAATCCTATTTTTATCCGTGCAGGGGCGGAGAAAGAATACTAACCTCTGCGGCCGGGGTCGACCTGTCGTAAAAGGCGACTAAACAACCCACCCTAGCTACGTGGTAGGGCTTCAAGCCCGTCTGGATGGCGACCACCTTTAGTCTTAAGTATGCCGCCATAATAACCTTGCGTTGTGTTCCGGCATTGGTGACCTAAGTTCCAGTACCTTTATGGGACAGCAGCGTGTTCGCGATGCCACTGGTGTTGCAAACATCCATAGGCGATGGTAACTGCTAAATTCTAAGCGGGCCGTCAGCCTGTCTGCTGTCCTACAGCAATAAAAAAAATAAAAAAAAAAGGTACATGTATGAGTGAAAACTTAAAAATATATTTATAATGACTATAGCCTATAACGACACGCTTCAGGCTCTTCTATCCTCCCGTCTCTTTACGGGTACCACCGAGACCTTGTTTACTCGGTGCTAATGAACGATAGGGGGTGCAAGACAATTCTTCAGAAGACAGTTGCCCCTGTAGTCCCAATTCTGTTCCATCGTCATTTATATGTAGATTATCTCGCCGTCAGAACAGGTATTCACGAAAGAGCCGATGCTCTAGAGCGAAATTAGGGGTCGTAAAAGTCGATACCCTTAGTTACGTCCTTTGAGAATACTCAACAAGACCCCATTTCTTTCCTCATCTTCTCTACCCTTTCTTCCCCCATCTCTATTTCCACCTCTGCCGCCGATACCCCTGGATTCAGTGTGAAACATTTTGTGCCAATTTGTCAAATTTATTTTTCACACTGAAGGTCGAACCCCACGATGGCATGCACGACTTGAGCAGATTTTCTCGCCTAATGTGAATATTATTATATAATTGCTACGTACCGCGTACGAGATCACTGTTATGTGTAACCCGCGTCAGACAAGCGTTGCGTGTAGATTGTTTAATTTCTGTAGGGGAAGGCCCCACCCAAGCAGTAAAGTGTTATATGTTGTTCTTTTTATTAAACATTTGTTAACATTATAATAATAATAATAAATTGTTTATTGACATATACCTAGTCAGGTCATAAATTCTGTCACATGTTTAATGTAAAATAATTGTAACAAGTTTATTCATTATGTAACCATTCATATACCAAAATGAACTTAACAAAACATAGATTCTTATGACATTAAAGTTTATTCAAAATGACCTCCGTGATTTTGAATACAGGCCTTCAATCTGCGCGGCCAGTCGTCTATCGCAGCACGAACGAGGTCCATGTCAATATCGGCGGCTGCCTTAATCAAGGATGTCTTGAGTGACTCCAAATTGGGATGAGGCTTTGAGCACGCCTTTTCCTCCAAGTGTTGCCATATCTTGTTATCTAACGGATTCAAATCTGGACTGGAGGAGGGCCAGTCTTCGTGCCGGATGAAGTCGATTTCACGCGCCGCCAGCCAGTCTTGTGTGCTCTTCGCTCTATGAGCTGGCGCCGAATCTTGTTGGAATACCCAGTGCCTGTTATTGAACATGGTATGAGAAACAGGTTCCACAAGGTTCGTCAGGACTGTATTTTAATACACAACAGCATTCGTTTTTACACCTTTCTCACAAAAATGTACCTCTGTTAAGCCCCAATAAGAAACTCCCAACCATACCATGAGCAAGGATGGAAAATGACCTCGTTGGACACGCGGAATACGGTTGCTCGCTTCTTCACTACTGTGTGCGTACACCTTATCATTTTGTTTGTTGTAGCTCTCTTCTACGGTAAACATTTTTTCATCCGAAAAAAGAATTTCCCGATATTTTTTTCTCGCGTACCGCTTCAACAAAGCGCGGCATCTCTTCAGTCTCAGGTCCATTAGACGAGCATTCAAACGATGTCCTGTTTTTTTTTCGATATGCCCGAAGCCCTAAGTCTTCATTTAACACCCTTTTCACCGTGGTTCTGCTTAACCCCATCTGAAGGGCCAACAGTTTCTGCTTACGTTTGGGATTTCTTTGAATTCGTGCCTTCACAGCTTTTATCACTGCTGGAGTCCTAACAGACCGAGGGCGACCACTTCTTGACCTGTCATCTACACTAGAGTCTTCATTGTATCGTTTGATGGTACGATAAACGAATCTTTTGGTTATATTCAAATTTTTCAGTATGTTAAAAATTTGAATTGGCGCGTAACTGCAACGATGCAACGCAATAACTGCAACACGGTCTTCTTTGAGCGTCCACTCCATATTTAAAAATGAGTAAAATTCTAAAAGTTATTCATTTTTATTTTCATGAACAATTAGAAATTCGAATTCAATAAACTTTTTTGTGGCCAGCATTCTAAAAGAAAAGTTTTTACTGTGTGACAATACTTATGACCTGACTAGGTATAAAAAAAATCCATAACAATTAAATCATTGGTCCCCAAACTAGGTTGACCTGTATCTTGGGGTGGGGACCCGATTCCGATTGATACAATATAATCTATTATTTCTATGTCTATGTTCTTATTCTTAAGGTGCATGCATATGTGAGTGAGTGAATGAGTGAATGAGTGTGTGTGTGTATGTGTGTGTATAAGCGCGCGTGCGTGTGTTAATAATTCATACATTCAAAAATCTTTCTGTTTCATCATAGTCTAAGTTGAGTAGCCAATTATTTACTTTCCTTTTACATTGTAATTTATTTAATTCGTGAATATGTAATATTTTGTTTATTTTATTGTACAGAAATATACTCATATAACAAGATTGATGCTGTAAATATTTCGTGCGTGTGGGAATAGTAACACACACTATCTTTTCTTCTCTTATGGGGTAAAGATTTATTCAAGGGTGTTATTTTGTGGTGTTTCAATACAATGTGAGATACATATGTTTGTCTTACATTGTTTTTGTTTTCAGTCGTTTCATTTACCCTGGCATAGTGACCCTCGTGGTGATGTCGATATTATTCCCCCCCGGCATCGGTAAATACATGGCCGCTGACCTGGGAAACCAAGAACAGGTAAAATACTTAAGTTTGAAACAGACACTTTTCCCTGCATTACCAGCCGCTCTATGGAGTCGTTATCTCGCGTAGCTGCTAGCCTTAACACCTTAGCAGCGGCAAATAAAACATAATTCCTACAATTTTGACCACAAGCCGAAATATATATTTATCTCTGTCGATCTCTTACAAATAATCTATATGACGACCTCGGTAGCGTAACGGATAACGCACGTCGGTATGCTCGTGGAGGTCACGGGTTCGATTCCCGTCTCGCGTCTGGGTGTTTATGTATAATATGTATTTATTTACAAAAAAAAAGTATATAAGTAGTATATCAGTTGTCTAGTACCCATAACACAAGTGCTATGCTACTTAGTTTGGGACTAGATGGCGCTGTGTGAATTGTCAAAATAAAAAAAATCGTTCCTCACCAGCGAGAAAGATAGTTTTCACTATACGCTCCAACCACGAGCGCCGCGGCGGGCCGATGTGTTAATATTTCATGAAACAATAATAATATTTGTTAGGTTTTGGCGTTGTTTTCAAACTTCACATGGGGAGACGCGCTGACGGCGGAGCAGGCGGCCGTGGTCAGCCATTGGTATACTCCGGAAGTCAACTTCTTCGGATGCCTCTTCATACATTTTCTATCCATTGTAAGTATTTGCCGATCTTTTAGGTGAAGAACTGAGTCTGGATCTCCCCGTTTCAATTAGGTCAAGGCCACACGGCCCAAGACAACGAACTGGTCTATTTCAAGTCGATTAGCGGGCTATGAGCTACATTATGTTGTGTGTCTCTTATAAATGAGATCTTAAATCAGAATATCCATAAAAGAATTTAAGTTACCGATTTAACAAGCAAACATTGAGAGTGGGGGGCCATTGAGCATCAAGTTCAGCTGGTTGTGCCGTCGACCAGTTGTTGCCTACTAAGTTTCCGTTCGAGGCTGCATAGTAAAGGCATGTAACAATGGGCTGACAATGATACGGCAGAAACCATTTCTAATATAATTGAATAATATCCTGGAAACAGCGAGACGTCTGTAATGTCTCTTTGAGAGCTAGAATGATTAAAAGCAGAACAAAAGCTAAGATCCTGCGACTGCGATCCCCAAAAAGGCTTAAGTTGGCGACCAGGATTTTTAGTAGCCATGGCTAAGTGACCTCGAGCGAAATAGACAGCTATCTCGGCGCTAGTCAGACAATTGGTCGTAGTTACAGCAAAGCAGCGAATAACCCCATATCCAATGTCGGGAGTTCCGAAGTGGTATCTTTAGGCCCTAGTTTTCGCCGGGCAAAAAAGTTACGGGAAATATGGACCAGAAAAGTGGGAGAAATTATCAAATTAAAATTGTTTATTTCAATATAAGATCTTACAGATCACTTATTGAGTGTCAAGAATCTACAACCGTTTCCAATACAAAACGCTGGCTAGAGAAGAAACGGCGAAACAAACTCCCCAGCGAATGTTCTTAAATATGAGTTAACAAGTAAAGGACTAGAAGTTATTACCATATCTTTCCTAAATGGGAATTGTTCATTTTGTTTAATGTTGTAATTGAAAAACCATTTAGAGGAATAAGGTTACTGATCATTACGGACTAATTAATTATGGTAAATATTCACATTTTATTGATATTTTTGATAAAATATGAGTGACCTTCTCTACCCTTCATTTCACTGTATAGTTTGTATCGTTGCCTCAGAAAATAAAAAGTAAGTGGCAAGTATTGGTAATCTGTCATGTGTCAAATTTATAAATGTCAAAAATAATATTTTTTCCTGCGACTTCTCTTTTTCTCGTATGAACTTTGACAGATATGAGATGGATGACATCGTGTTGACAGCTTTCAATTTTTTAAATTATTTCTAGTGAGGCAACGGCATAGTCCATTGTGCCGTGTGATGACGTCACTTACCTTTAAAATTGAAAATATTTAAACATTTTTTTTAAATAACTGTTTAGCCAATCTTCAAAATATTCAAATTAGTTTCTCAAAATGCTCTAAATTTTCAAAAAATAAGTTAAAATCGAATGGTTAAAAATTTTAGACAATCCCCATTGTCAAATAAAGCTGTCAACTACATATTAAAACTAGGTTATAATGTGAGAATAATCGAGTCTTCTTCTATCTTCTTTCCAGTTCTTTTTGAGCCTCGTGTCGTGCACGTTGCCAGTGCCGGCGGGCATTTTCGTGCCCGCATTCAAAATGGGCGCCTCTTTGGGAAGGCTCACCGGAGAACTGATGCACCATTTTTGCCCTTTCGGGGTCGCTTACGGGGGGCACATACAAAAGATATTGCCAGGTGCATAGTTTTAAAAAATATATATTTTATGGCTATAGTAAGTTTTATTTGACGTATGGTTGTGGTGACCGTGTGACTTCTGTCAACTCACAGGCAGCAAAAATGAGGACTTATTAGCATCGAATTTATTTTTGGATATTTGATAAAAAAATCTCAATTATATACAGGTGACTTTGACAAACCCGTCCAAATTCACACAGAATAATCTTTAATAAAAGTTATGAGAAACATGTATTTTAGTTTTGTATCACATAGTACAAAAATGTTGAGTAATCAGCATCACAAAGTCATTCAAAGAACTCGCAATTTACATAATACGGCGCTAGAGTGTCAATGACCTCTCCATCTGACCTAGTAAAAGGCCGAGGACGGCGGCATTGCACCTGGCGAGCGAATACGCACTACTCATTTACGCGGGAGAGACAGAGACAGGTAATAACAGGTTAACGTACGAAGGTTGCACCATAGCACTATTATGTACGATTGAATTAATGATCATATATGAAATATTTTATGGTGAAAATTTGACATACAATTTTTTTTTTTTGCAAAAATGAGTTCCTTAAATGATGTTTAGTGCGTAAAAAAATTTCCACGGTTTTGTCAAAGTCACCCTGTATATCTTAAAATGAAATAAAAATATTCCTATATTTTTATAATATAATAACCAGCCGCGACAGGTTGCTTTGGAAGACATTCACTTCAGACAATTTGATTCCTAGACACATCATAAGCTGATTGCTGCGGTTTCATTTTCTAGTTGGATTTCGTACGGTAGTTGCTTTAATCCAGATTCTACGCCCCTGTGGATTGCCTCGTCCGCTGGTTAGTCCATACCGACAACTGTTGCCGCCCTCGCCACTGTTCAGGTCTTCACCCGTAACACTGGGCAAGGGTTCTGCGACACACCCCACAGTACTGGGTCCCTGCTGAACTTCGCCATCTATACATTCCTATTAGAATGTAAGATGCTCACTCCCGCGACTTGGACGCGCCAGACGACGTTCTTTTTGCTGTCCACGGTATGCGTAGCAACCTCCTCCAACACCACATCCAAAGCTTCGATCTTTTTCCGGTCAGTCGCACGAATATACCATGATTCTGAGCCATACAGAAAGATCGAGAAGACCAGAGATCGCTAAACTAATGTAAGTATACTTAAATGATTTTGAGTCGGCGCCAAACAAGCAAATTTATTAGTTACGTAAAGTGACACGCCCCTTCACCGGAAAATGCCGAATGTTACATTTACGAAGTTAATGTCAGCGAGACAGCAACCTGAACGGGCACACACGTGATGGCACTGGCGCCGACTCAAAATATCTTAGGTATACTTACATTAGTTAAAGAACTTAGTTGTTAAGATTAATAAAAAAAGGTTTATTATTTTTTGCTTTCAGTTTTTTAGGCGGTTTAATTTTTACATGTCTCTTTATTTAACGATAGAAAGTGTTAGAATATCAAAGCAATGAACCCACTGAAGATTCATCGTGGCAGCGCTCACCGCCGTACTTTGGACACAATTTCATGCATAACAGAGATTATACAGTAGTAAGAAGATCGCAGCTATCTTCTATCTATTTATATATATATTTTTACTTAACAGGTGGGTATGCGGTAGTCGGTGCAGCGGCATTCACGGGTGCGGTGACCCACACCGTCTCCACCATAGTCATCGTCAGCGAAATGACTGGACAGGCGAGTTTATAGAAACACATTTACATACGTATTATCTCCATGTTTTTTGATGTGAAACTGAAGAGACACAAAGAAGAGATAAATATTCATTAATATGATTTAGCCTGCGCGAAAATGAGATAGAATACAAGTATACAGTGTTTCCTATGATCTTCGTCTCCTCTTTCTTCGGTCTTTCGTAGCTTTTATATACTAATACTAGCTGTGCCCGCGACTCCGTCCGCGTGGAATAGTGACTTTGGGCAGCATTTTTTTGGATATATCTTATGGTTTATTTTGGATTACAAACCCTATAAACCCTAAAATATAAATTAATGAAATATACAAATTGCATTCGAACCTGCATAGTCCAGCCTAAGCTGAACCCTATTTTATATGATTGATCATATAAATCCGAGGTGAACTTAAATTGGATTAAAAAATCCGAAACTGATCACTTTTAACTAAAACCATTTCTTTTTTCTAAACAAAAGTAGCCTATATTACAACCTGATATATCAGCTATCTGTCAATGAAAGTCTCGTCAAAATCGGTGCAGCCATTTCAGAGATTAGCCGGAACAAACAAACAGACAGACAAAAATTGTAAAAAATGTTGTTTTGGTATATGTAGCGTGTATACGTCCGAATGCACTTAGTAAAAAGCGGTTATTTTAATATTACAAACAGAGCCTCCAATATTATTTATTTGTATAGATATGAAAAGTAATCCTCTTTTCTGAAGTTCCACTTCTGGCGTACGTGAATTACACGCACAGACAAATTTTTAGGTGAAATTTGGTGTTTTTAAGTGGGTGTTGCCGTTGATCTACATATCTTAAAAAGATATCTTAATGTGATGGCCACACACATTTTTTTATTGCTGAATAATAAACAGTAAGCAGTTACCGTAGCCTATGGATGTTTGGGACACTAGGGGCACCGCGAACACGCTGTTTTCCCATAGGAATCTGGGTCATTAATGATGGAACACAACTTGTGTTGTATCATTGACGCCATAATAACCTTGTGGTTATTATGACATACTTATACAACAGGGGTGGTCGCCATCCAGACGGGCTTGTGGCCCTAACACGTAACTAGGGTTATTTTGGCGCCTTTTACGACAGACCGACCCCAACTGCAGAGGTTAGTATCCTTACTCCGCCCCTACACGGAGAAAAAAATATGATTTATCATTAAATAAACTACTTCCAGGTAACTCACCTGCTACCGATAATGGCGGCAGTGTTAGCTGCGAATGCTGTCGCGGCATTACTTCAGCCGTCTTGCTTCGACAGCATAATACTAATTAAAAAATTGCCATATCTACCGGATCTGCTGTCATCTGCCAGTCGTGAGTTCAATTTACTTTTTTTATTTATGAAATTTTACGTCGTCATACTTAGGAAACCTGTAGCACATTCGTAGAGTATGCGATAGTTTTCCAGATGTCACTGTACAGTGACACAGACACACAACGACTCTTCTTCTTCTCTAGCGTTACACTCTTGCCAGAGTGGTCGTGGCCGTCACGTTGAGGTTTTTGTAGCCTGTTTTACAATACGACGCCACTCTTCGCGAATTGCCGCTCTCCTTGTGCATTCGTGCAGAGGAACGTCGACGGCGCCTTTCACTTGGTCCGTCCACCTCATCGGTGATCTCCCGCGTGGTCGGGTGCCCTCAACCTTGCCCTGCCCTACCAGGCATTCGATGGATTCGCCTCCGCGCCGTGATACGTGTCCAAAGAAAGTGAGAATGCGAGCCTGCACTGTGTTTGATAGCCTCTGATTGATGCCCAGCTCTCGAAGAATAGACTCGTTGGTTCGGAATTCCGTCCACGATATACCGAGCATTCTTCTCCAGCACCACATCTCAAGAGCATCAATCCGTTTTTTCTCACTTTCTCGTAGGGTCCATGTCTCCGCAGCGTAAAGAAATGTGGGGAATATGAGAGCCCTGACAAGTCTGGTTTTGGTGGCTTTGGTGATGTTTCGATCCCTCCATATTTTCTTCAGATTATCCATAGCTGATTTGGAGATTGCCATGCGTCGCTTGATTTCGTCTATGCAGCCGCCACTATTCGATATCAATGCACCGAGGTATATATATGATTGCACCACCTCACAACCCGCTATTTGTGTAACCTGTGGCGAGTTGTTGTTTGCACGATCGACAATCATCATCTTAGTCTTGCGGAGATTTATTTTGAGACCAAAATCAAGGCTGACACAATGACTATCAGCACATAAAAGCCATCGGTGTGTGTGAGCGACATACAAAGGGATATTCGAGAGTGACATGATATTTGCTACCGCCTATAAGATCGCATATCCAACATATTGAATGAGGATAACAAGGGATGGATCGTTGTGGAGAACATTGGGGGGGCCTATGCCAAAGAGCAAGACAATCACGGAACCGGTGTCTTATACAAATAATAACATTTAATTACGTTGCTTTCATAAACAACCATGTTTAATATTAGTAGTACACAAAGTACTTATAATGTAACATATAAGATTGTTAATATAGGCTTTTGTTATTATTATATTATAGGAACGCTACTTGTATATAAAACATTCTAATAATAATACATTTATTAGTTGAACATATCGTGTTTACGAACATTAATAGGCGGTAGGGCTCCAAACCCGACTGGATGCCAACCACCTCTGGTTTTAAAACATAATTACTATGTGTTGCGGTCCGGCACTAGTAGAACAGGTTCCAGTTCCTTCGAAGAGATATTTGGATTGAGTTTCCGGTGAAGTATTCCCATCGCAGTACGATATGAGGTTTTTCATAAAAAGCGTTGTAAAATTTCTTCAAAGCCGCCAGTGCGTTGGCAATGCCTCTGGTGTTGCAAACGTTTATAGGTAGGTGACGGGACACTATTGGGTGGGCCGGTTACCTGTATACCGATCTCAGCTATATATATGCACATACACACACAAATAAGCGCGCGCGCATGCGCACACGCGCTACACACGCATACACGCGTGCGCGCGTACGAAGATTACCTAGCTAAAGGAACGTACAAAGTCACTTAAGTAGCCTAACGGCAAAACAAGCCGGCTTATGACTATGATCATCAGATCATAGTCATAACCTGGCTTGTATGCTGGTATGATTACTTGAATAGTATAAAGACAATTTTATTAGGTTGTATACACACACATTGTAAAAATGGTTACCATTATAAATCGTTGACCGAATTAATATCGTAAAAATATTGTCCGACGAGGATGGGATTCGAACCCACGCGTGCAGAGCACATTGGATTAGCAGTCCAACGCCTTAACCTCTCGGCCACCTCGTCACCTGTTATCAATGGCGAAATTTCTAAACAATTATTATTTTCTATTTGAACAACTGTAATAATATTTGTTTTTACGTAGTTTACATGCATTCATACATAATTTAATGATGCTATAAACTTAAATAACCTATTACATTATACTTTATTATTTTATTTAAATAAAAGACTGACAACTGGCTCTATTTCATTAATTGAAAGAAGATCATCGTTCAATTTCGCTCTTTGAAAGTAAGAAGATAGATAGCTGTATAAAAGTCAGAATTAAGACATAGCTTTTCATTTATATATACTCGTATAAAACAATATCACAATTGACTTGCTCTGAAAATAAAGAAATGACAATTAAATTTTTTTTTTCAATTTATCAATTCCATCTTCCTAAATTTACAATTTTTTAATTAACTAAAAATACAAGCTTAAAATAAAAGTGGCAACATTTTTGACTACTGCCAACATAACTGCTTTACCGACAGAAGTTAGTCGCCATTACTATGAACTAAATGTTAATATAATGTACTGTTTTATTGACTGCACGACTGTGCAGATCTGATCTGATCTATTTTGTACTGGACTCAGTACAAATTAAAGTAACACAATTTCTTTACATATATATTATCTTTCATATCATCCTTAGAGTCATTTGTGCCTCGTTGCACAATTGAAATAATAGTATCGACGCAAACTACGTGTTAGTTTAGGTTGTTTATTGAGAGACGGTCTGTGGCAAACTTCGGATGCATATGGAATTATAGTAATTGACATCTTAATCATCTTAATTGTAGATCCCGATTACTTCATTTAATAGGATACATGTACCCGTTGTCAGCTCGACTTAATTTAACAAAAAAAAACCTGTATTTAAGATATATAAATGGTTTATAAATAAAACAATATAAAAATAGCTATAGATACGGCCGAAATTTAAAGTCCAAGTTATGCTAAAATCATAATGTAATCATAAATCTAATAAAATTATGATTCCTCTTCTCCTCCGATATTTTTTTTATTGCTGTAAGACAGCAGACAGGCTGACGGCCCACTTAGAATTTAGCCGTTACCGTTGCCTATGGACGTTTGTAACGCCACCGAACACGCTGCTGTCCCATAAGGGTACAGGAACTTAGGTCACTAATGCCGGAACACAACACAAAGTTATTATGGAGGCATACGACCAAAGGTGGTTGCCATCCAGATGGGCTTGGGGCCCTACCACGTAGCTAAGGTGGGTTGTTTAGTGGTCTTTTACAACAGGTCGACCCCGGCCGCAGGGGTTTGTATCCTTTCTCCGCCCCTACACGGATAAAAATATATTATTAACAATATTCTATATAGTATTTATAACAATTTTGATGATCAAATTTTCAGGAATGGAACTTCTTGTATTTTGTTTTAAAATGGTTCCTTTTAGACATTCAAGTAATCTATAAAATATTACAATATATTTAAATAAATGATAGTGATTTGATTAATATGTCAATAGTAAGGTGACCGAAGTAAAATCGCGTGAAAATCTTGTTGAATTATTGTAACTTTCATTTTCAGGTATGTACGACATTTGTGTAGAAGATTTTATGGTGAGGGATGTTAAGTACATCTGGAATAGGATGACCTTCCAGGAGCTGAAGGACTTGTTGAAGGAAAATAAGGTAATTATCAGCTTCCACCGTCGCGTAGCTTCTAACCTACTAAAAATTCTAAGAAACACCAGTCTTGATTTAAAATGTTACCTTCACAGACTATAAAGAGTTTCCCACTAGTGGACAGTCCAGCGTCAATGGTATTATTGGGTTCCATACATCGATGGGAATTGGTCAAGGTCATAGAGAAACAAGTTGGCAGAGAGAGACGGTTGCAAGTTGCTGCTCTATGGTACAAGTGAGTCCAACAAAAATGTTAAATTTTATGTGTTTGTAACTCATTTTCTTTCTCTTCTTCTATCATCAGGTGTTTTTATTCAAATCATTTATTTGCTATATTTACATCTCATTACAATTTTGTTTTTTTTTTAATTATGCATTAACTAAATCTAAATAGGTACATTAAATTATAGTATGTATGATTTAATTTGTAAGATTTTTTTAAATCAAAAAATTCATTGAAATAAAAAACAGTTGCTAAAAAGGCATTTATTTTTCTTTTAAATAAGCGAATGAGCAATTTTTTAATACTTACTAGAATGTCATTGATATTTTAATGGCATTGTTTAGATTTTGTTTTAATTATACAGCAAAACTATATGATAAACTGCAGTAAGGAAAAAAGAGTGCTATTGTTTGGGAAAGGAGTTCGTTGGAATCTCTTACAACATCCTAAAAATAAGATGTTCTGGCTCTATTTATGTCATAGTACCTGGATGACCGAGCTTTGCTCGGTATTTTTCGGCTTCGTGAAGTTAGATTGTTTATAAACGTTTTTTTCCAAGATCGTTTAGGCATTTTTAAGTGAACACGTGCATTAAGAAGACACAAATAATATAAATAAACAATTGATTTTCTTAGTCTAACCTCAAAGCAAACACTCATTGACTTCGTGTTACTTAACAACGCCATCTGCTGGAATAGCTTTAGCGTTGTTGTGTCGTTAAATCAATTAAAAAAAATAGTATTATTATTCGCCGATAGATGTCAGGAAGAGTCATTTTCCAGTTTAAATTGGGACTACTCAAACGCCACCTTTTTGTTATTTTTCTTCCAATAAAAAAAAAGCGAATAAAATGACATTTTCTAGAAATGATTCCTAGCTAGATCGATTTATCGCCCCCGAAACCCCCCCGTATACTAAATTTCATGAAAATTGTTGGAGCCGATTCCGAGATTCCAATTATATAAGTATATATATACAAGAATTGCTCGTTTAAAGATATAAGATAGGCTTTATCATTTTGTATTTTATAATAATCTCCTTGCAGGGGCGGAGTAACAATACTGACCCCCAGCGATTGGGTGGCCTGTCGTAAAAGGCGACAAAACAACCCTAGCTACGTGGTAGAGCTGGATAGCAACCATCTCCTGGTGTTAAAAACATGCCGCTATAATGACCTCGGCATTAGTAAACCAAATTCCAGATCATCTTTGAGGCCGGCAGCTCGTTGACCTCTGGTCTACTACTTAATTCTACTTACTTATGAGGATGAACTTTAAAAACTTTTTGTTTATACAGGGAAGCGGAAGCAAGGAGAAGGAACGAAGAAGCGAAGAGCAAAGTCAGGCGGCCCAGCAGATTCGAGGTGATTTAACTTAAATGTTGTTCCCTGCACCGGATGAGAACCTGTATTAGTCGGCAGTATTTAGATCTGAAATAAATATGAAGTTTGAAGTTAATATATATTAGCAAAGGAAAATCATAAATTCTTATAAGAATTTATGATTTTTAATAATTAATTATTAATTTAATTTAAGGACTTACTAATAAGGCGAAACATATAAACGCGAAAGTTTGTATGTATGGATGTTTGTTACTCTTGCACACAAAAACTACTAAATGTATTTGTATATATCAATGATGAATTTCGGTATAGTCATAGATTGGACCTTGGAGAAGGACATACGCTACTTTTTTCTCATTCATATGGCCGAATAACGTTTCCCGGGTCAACTAGTTTTTTTTAATATAAATAACAACCGAATTCTATCATTACCGTTAAATTCCGTTTGCTTCATTTAATAAGTGTTACCAGTTTTTATTATCGGGCGCTTTGGAGTTCCTCGAAACGAACTTATGCTTAGGTTTGTAGCTGCGGGTGCTTCTGCCAACCCTGCTGAAGTCTGGTGATGTAAAATTTTAATGGATATTACAGTATGTTATAACTAAGTAAATAAAAATATTGTTGCAGTTGTTCAAATAGAAAAATAACTCGTGTTTAAATATTTCGCAATTTACAACAAGCGACGAGGTGGCCGAGAGGTTAAGGCGTTGGACTGCTAATCCAATGTGCTCTGCACGCGTGGGTTCGAATCCCATCCTCGTCGATTATTTGTATTAAAATACTGAGATTGTATCAAGTACTGCTAAAAAAATGTTTAATGTTATAATAGCTAGGTTTCAAATATATTCTTAGAGCAACTCAGTCGTTGGGTTTATTATTAATTATTTGTTGTGCAGGTTACTCCTGCGCCAGATATGCTCGAGCTGCCCGTGGCTGGTGGTATGACCAGGGGATCTTCGCTGACCACCAAAGACCAGGGAGGACTACTGCCAGGTAATATATGATTAATGAAATCAATATCGGAGGAATTTTGGAGTCCGGACTTCAGCACGTGTCTTATTTTTTATTACTGTAGGATAGCAAACAGGCTGACGGCCCGCTTATCATTTAGCAGTTACCGTCGCATGTGGGTGTTTGCAACGCCAGTGGCATCGTGAACACGCTGCTGTCCCATAAGGGTACAGGAACTTGGGTCACTAATGCCGGAACACAACACAACACAAAGTTCTTATAGCGGCATACTTAAGACCAAAGGTGGTCGCCATCCAGACGGGCTTGAGGCCCTATCTCGTAGTTAGGGTGGGTTGTTTTTGTCGCCTTTTACGACAGGCCAACCCCACAGAGGTTAGTATTCTTTTTCTGCCCCTGTACGGATAAAGACTTACCGTGGCATATTGTGTTTGCAACGCCAGACGCACCGTTAACACGCTGCTGTTCAAATAAGGGAACCGGAAGCTGATCACTTCGCCGGAACACAACACAAGGTGTGGTGACATATATAAAGACAAGAAGTGTTCGCCATCCAGACGGATTTGGAGCCATTCCACCTAGTTAGGGTTGTTTTGTCGCCTTTTTCGACAGGTCGCCTCCTTTCGCCGGAGTCAGTATTCTTGCTCCGTTAGAGAGACGGAGAAGCGCTATTGGTAATGTTAAAATATATTTCAGATTTAAAAGGCTTCCCAAACCTCTTGTTTTAGATTGTAACTTGTTATTTTCAGCCCCTGGACAATTGTTCAGACCAAAGTCGATCCTCAAGAAGACCAATTCGTTCACTTTGACCCGCGGTCTGGCGTCCCCCTCCTCGGCCCCGCAGACGCCGATATCGGCGCAGCCCTCTGTCTACACTACTGTGACTGGTGCTGAAACTAGGTGAGCAACAACCCAAAAAGTGTAAATCAGCCTTTATAATAATCTGTTTAAATAAAGGCTGTTAGATGCCCTACCAATAACATCGGGTCCAGCTTAATCTTTAAATGCAACCATAATAGTGTTGAAATATACGACGACACAGTTATTATGGCGGCATACTTAAGACCAAAGGTGGTCACCATCCAGACAGGCTTGAAGCCCTACCACGTAGCTAGGGTGGGTTGTTTTGTCGCCTTTTACGACAGGCCGACCCCGGCCGCAGAAGTTAGTATTCTTTCTCCGCTCCTGCACGGATAAAAAAATGTTGTGGCCCCAAATGTTTGTGGTGCCACATGGTAGGACGAATCTTGTAAAGAAGTCGCGCCTTAGGGCCCGGGGCCTTACGTACACTTAACAAGATATGCTATAAACTTGATATTTTTACTGGTCTTTGAGCGAGTTTACGAAGGCAGCACTTTATACTGTATGTTATTCGTAGGGACCGTGTTATATTGATTTGGTTTATCTGTGATGATAGTTGTGTTGTGTTCAAATAATTAAATAAATAAAAGATTTCAGAAATTATATTTTTAACACACTTATTCTAAAAAAGTTAAAAAAACTTTGTAATCTATATTTAAAATACATATTATTAATTTGTTTATTAAGGCACTGGACTTATTATTATAGGTTGAGCGATTGAGAAGAAAAAAATAGTATAAAAGTAAAAGCAAATTAAATTTAACTATATACATAGATAAACTTGTACTACCTGTACACTTAAAGAATGGGATTAGAAATGGCGGCTAATATGTATGACGGGACTGTTACGAATACAAAAGATAGTCATCATAACGGTTGTTGTGTTGTGGTCCGTACCGGCGAGTGTGAGTATAGATAGCGACAGTGTGCGAGTGAGAGGTGAACAAAAGCGACGCCATTTTCAATCCCATTCTTAAATGTACGAGTAGTACATTCGGTAGTCCGAATAGACTTAATATACTTTAATGCAGCCAGGAGTCTCACTGAAGTGATGACAACGTGGCCCCAATATAAAGAACTCTGATATTAATTTGTAAAACCTTTATAGTACAAAATATTGTCCGACGAGGATGGGATTCGAACCCACGCGTGCAGAGCACATTGGATTAGCAGTCCAACGCCTTAACCTCTCGGCCACCTCGTCGCTTGTTATCAGTGGCAAAATATCTAAACATCGCTTACATGTTCTTATTTGAACAACTGCATTTTATTTTCTAGTTATGTAGAAATAAGTATATTATTTTCTTTTTATGCGAAATATTTTGTATAGTTTGTTATGGTTTAGTGGAATTCAATTTATGGCCTTGTGATCTCGGTCACTTATGCGTTGCCCAGATATGCCAAGCCTTATGTCGAAATTGGCAATGTATGAATCACTTTATTTGCCAGTTAACAGACACTAAAGGGAACGGCATCGTTCGGTGATGATTTTGAAGTGGGGGGGGGAGGGCATTTGTCGAAAAGAAAATGTCAAGCAATAACACTCATCCATTAATGTTGAAGTCAGTGATGATATGAAAAATACATGATATCTTTAATTTTTAGAATACGCGCCGCTTTCGAAGCAATCTTCAAGAGGTCCTCGATGCTTCAGGATGTCGAAGGTGGTCTTTCGGATCCCCTAGGTCCCGGTATAACGAGGAGTCCGTCTATCAACAAGAAAGTTACACTGGTAAGTTTTAATTTTACAGTGGATAAATTGTCAATAATTTTAAAAAGTTGTCTGAGAACAAAACGAATGAATATACGCATAATTTATGTGTAATATATTTTTATGACGTCTCATTAAAATATTTGTAAATTAGAATTCATTAATAAGTAATGTTGTGCCTATTTTAATAGCCCCGTGAACGAGTCTGCGACATGTCCCCCGAAGATCAGAAGGCGTGGGAGCAGCTAGAGATGGCCAAAGAGGTTGACTTCGACAGGATGCTCGCGATCGCCCGCAAGAGAGAACTGGTGAGTTTACATTTAAACTAAACTTTGTAGCCTTAATTTGTAATTTTTTTATTAATTGATTTGTATACAGTTTTTTTCCCACGAGAGTGTGATGTGATAACAATAGTAGGGATATTTATAAGTGTTATGGCGGCTGTACACACTCGCCGAGAGTCTCGGCCGATATGGCCCTCGACGAGAGCATCCCTGTACACACTCATTTTTCATTTGTACTGAAGATTACCGCAGTAATGGACGTAGAACTTGCTGCTGCTGTTTGTCTTTGTGCTGTGAGCTATTTAATTATATGCACATTTACTACAAAAAGAAAATACTTAATCCATGGCGAAGTAAGAAGATGGTGGATGGTTACTATGCACCGCAATAGAAACAGGTAAATATATACTTAAAACTTTAAATATAGTCAGCGGGCAACTGAATAAACGAGTGTGTACAGGACAGGATAGCTCTCGTTTGTTTCGTGAGACCCCACAAGGTCCTTTGACTCGGGCGCAAAAAACCGACAAGCGACCGACGATAAGCGAGGCGAGACGCGAGAGAGCGCGACAAGACGAGAGCACCATGTACACACTCGCTCTCGGTCTGTCTCGGGGTGTCTCGACGAGTGTGTACAGCCGCTATTAAAGGTTTAAATGATATAACTATTATTAGAACCGGTTAGAATTAGCTCATTTATTTGACTGGCGCGGCCAGCCAACCAACAATAAGATAAAAACTAAAACTACCCGCAACAATAACAAACAATAACAAAGTCTAATCCCAATGGGAATCATTGAGTGTTCAAAGACCTTTTACCTTTGACCTTTTTTAGACCCTGGGTAAAACCTTTTACCTATTGCACGTTATTGAGCGTCAATGTCAACCTATTGAAGTCTACTACACACTGGGCGTAGGTCATTCCCAAAGTTTACGTCACAGCTTATTTTCGACTCTTCGCATCCAAGTCTTGCCGGACTTTTCTTACTAATTCATGCCATCTGATGAGACAGCACGTCTCAAATGTACGCTTGAAATCATCGATCATAGATCTACGATCGATGCTTGAAATGATAAAAACATCTGATTTCACCGAGTACCCAATTTTTTTTAAAGAGATTTCATTGTATTTTATGAACACATTTCTCACATGGTTGTTGTCAAACATACATGTGGAAATATGTATGTATTATACATACGCTGTCCAAAACAAATCATGTCATTCAATCAATTTATAACATATCTCATTAAATTTCAAGACCTGCTCTTTAAATAAGGGTGGGCTTACTTCGAGTATCCATTATACAGGTTCTGACGCAAGTTGATAATACTTAATTGTATTCCAGCAACCCGATGACCCAGAGTACGAAGATGAAAATCTGTATATATGCCACATAGACCCAGCGCCATTCCAGCTGGTGGAGCGAACCTCGCTTCTCAAGGTAAGGTCATCCGTTACCATCCGTTTATATATATTATATCGAATAGAGAAGTGATTCAAGAGTCTAAAAAGCTATATCCCCCAATGCTATTGTCCGATCCCACCTAGATGGATCAGACCGTATATTGCTAGGTGGTAGGGCTCCAAGCCTGCCCGCCTGGACGACAACGACTCCTCGTTTCCAAGTATACCGCTATTGTAATCTAGTGTTCTGTCAGAAGTGACCCAGGTTCCAGTTCCCCTGCGCGGACGGCAGCGTGTTTGCGATGCTCCCAGCATCCAAACATCCATAGGCATCTGGTTATTAAGTGGGCCGTCAGCCTGGCTACTATTCCACAGCGATAAAAAATACACGCCACTTTAGTCGCGTGCAATCGCCGATTGTGTAATCGCGGATCGGCGACTACACAATTACACATGCTGATCTCAGTATGGAAGCTTCCGCACAATGTTTTTTTTTCTCTTTTTATACGTGTTAATTATGATAATATGTATATTAACTGAGAAAAACTGCGTTGTATATTAACTGTGGGAATCGTACCTGCAACTTCTTGGTTGTTCTTTGTATGAGAATCACCGTGCAATGTGCCTGTACATTCTCCTCTCTAGGCTGGGGGCTCACGTCGCTGATATACCTAGGATACAAACTAGTCAGACGGCGGCCCCGACTGGCGCAGGCCCGCTTTCACGAGCCTCTTTAAAACCGAGGGGTGATGAACCCCGGAATCTTCTTTGTAACACCCGCGCACCCCTCTCTCGTCTATGTGTGTGCAGGCTGCGGCCCTTTCCTACGGCATCCGAAGGTCTGTCGCCAACCTCCGGCGATGACTGGCCCTGCGTGAGCAGGAGGGGAGCCTGGCGCGCGCTCTTTCCTTCTCCGCCGCCTTTTTCGCGGATATGACTGTCCTGCGCCGTCGCCTCCTTTGCAGAAGGGGGAACATAGGAACTTTTCTATTCGGCTTTTTAGTTGATTTGACCTAAGGGTTTAATTAATATTTATTTATTTAGGTACATTCGTTGTTTTCGACGTTAGGCGTGAGCAGAGCATATGTGACGGCCATTGGAAGACTTATTGGTGTCGTGTCGCTTAAAGAGGTATGTCTTTACTCAAAGTAGTTAATAGTAAGTTTATTACTCCAGATTTTTATGGACTTGATGTAGTTATTAATCGTTATTTAAGAATTGAAATTGTTTTTTTTTTTTATAATAATTTGGGACCTTTCACACAACGCCATCTAGTCCCAAACTAATTTGCATAACACTTGTGATATGGATACTAGACAACTGATATACTACTTAAATTTTCAGCAGCCAGGGTCAGCCTGTAGTAAGTAGTGACAAAACAACCTTAACAAAGTGGTAGGGTCCCAAACCCGACAGGATGACAACGACCCTTGGTTTTAAGTATGCCGCCATAAATAAGCTTATCCTGTGTTTCGGACATTAGAGACTCTGGTTCCTGTACCCCTATGAGATAGTCGCGTGTTCGCGGTGCCTCTAGCGTTGAATATATCTATAGGTGATAGTTAACTGCCTATTATTAAGTCTACCGTCAGCCTGTTTGTTGTTCTTCAGCCAACTGAAAATACTAGACAATTAACCGCTGATTGGGTTTCAAACGCTTGACATATTTAATTATTTTTAAAATGCTTTCTCTTACATTCAAGCTCCGCAAAGCGATAGAGGACGTCAACAGCGGAGCGCTAACAGTGGCAACCCGACCGCCACCCCCCTCATCTCCTCTACCGGTGACCATAAAGGTCCAGGGTTCGGAGCCAGCGCCGCCCAGTGACAGTGAAACGGCCAAACTCACCACCACAGATAAAAATTTGTGAGATAAGAAACACAATTTTCATGATGTATTGAAATTGAATTGCCACAGTATATATTGCTACCAGTATATTAAGCTACTTACCTAATTATCTAGTTTAAAATATTAAAAATGCATACGAATCGTGTTTTGTACGTTAGTTTAGTTTACAAAAGGACCAACAAACAAACATTTATTTAGGACAAATTAACAAACGCTCTGATACAAAATAAACAAAAAATCTTTGTTGTCCCAAACTGGCTCAAGACTTGTGCTAGCCAACTAAAGCCAGCGCTGTTCTTCTGCCTGACCATTTGGGTGACAGTAAGTAGAAAATTGTTTTGAAAATTTACTATTTATTTTGAGTTCGATCACTATTTTTTAAATTCACTTGTATTAAAAGGTATATAATGCTTTTCAATGTTGAATTAAAAACCTTACAAGCAACTCAAAGGTCATTATTATGACCCTTCACTTCCGTTTTATAAGAAATAAAGTATATAAACAAGGACCTTTTTATACTAATTATTAGTATGACTCATAAGGGACAGCAGCGTGTTCGCGATGCCACTGGCGTTGCAAACACCCATAGGAGACGGTAACTGCTAAATTCTAAGCGGCCCGTCAGTCTGTCTGCTGTCCTACAACAATAAAAAAAAGAGTATAAAAATTAACATAATTTCTTGTACCTGGTTTTTTAATATTTAAAACTACTGCTAGTAATATTATACTGTGTATAAAAATCACAAGTATGTCATAGTCACAAAATAAAAAGTCAGTTTATTAATATAAGTATTATAATCATAGCGATCAAGTAGGTAACGTTTATAAAGTAATTTGATGTTTTTTTAGTATATTTTGAAAATGTGCTTTTTTTATGTTGATTATGTGAATTAATTGTGAATTAAATCACGTTAAAATTGTTATATTTTTTAAATGTTGTTGCGATTTTTATGAAGATATTTGTTATACAATTGAAGTTTTTGAAGGCATATTAAAAAAAGTGATAAAAATATCGTAACAACAATATTTATTAATATGATTCGAGCATTGAATAATTTAGGTACATTGTTGATGAAAGTGCCTTAGAGTTTCGATATAATTTTGAGTGCAGGGCGCAAATAAACGGTGTTCAAACTTTTCATACAATTCAAATGGTAAATACAGTCTTTATCTGTGCAGGGGCTGAGTTAGAATATTGACCCCAAAATAACATGCGGCCGGGGACGGCCTGTCGTAACCGGCAACAAAACACCCCTAGCTAGGTGGTAGTGCTCCAAGCCCATTCCATTCCGGCATTATTGACACAAGTTCCAGTACCGTTCCGACAGCCGTGTTAGCGATGGCCCTAGTGAAGCTTACTAGTGGGCTATCAACCTGTCTACTTATTGCTCATCACTAGAAAACAGTTACCGACTGTAAAACACATGGGGCTTTAAAAATATTCGACTGCCTTGCACACAGAGTGACCAGCGACAAAAATCACAGTTGTGAGATAGAACTATTCATAGAAAATTTAGCTAAAGTCTGTAGGTCTGTGTTCATTCTATTATTTAACAACCGGTTAATTGCTAAGGTCAAAAATGAATCTATATTTAGAATCTAGATTATTTTGAATGGGGCAGGTTATGTTCTCCCTAACTTTCTGCGACCCCTGCGGCCGGGGTCGGCCTGTCGTAAAAGGCGACAAAACAACCCACCGTAGCTACGTGGTAGGGCCCCAAACCCGTCTGGATGGCAAACCACCCTTGTTCTTATATGCCGCCATAATAACCTTGTGTTGCGTTCCGGCATTAGTGACCCAGGTTTCTGTACCCCTATGGGACAGCAACGTGTTTGCGGTGCCCCTAGTGTTGCAAAGATCCATAGGAACCTTCAGCCTACCTGCTGTTCCTCAGCAGTAAAAAAATACTAAACTAGAAAACTGTTTAATAGGGTTTGATAATGTACGTATATAGACAACCAAGTTTTCTAGCTCCGTCATCATCATCATCTCAGCGTTCATCCCGGTTGCAACCCAAACTTCCGCTTCGGTGCCCGGGGTCCGCTTTCCGACTTTTTCTACTCCACTTCGCACGGTCTTCAGCATCCCTGGTAGTGAGCCCATTAGCACGCATGTCACCCCTTACGACGTCAAGCCAGCACTTTTTGGGTCTACCCCTCCTGCCGGGGCCCGGCGGAGGCGGCATGGCCAGACATTTGTTTCCCACGTAATCATCCGGTTGCCGCAAAACTTGTTTTGTAGTTAACAAGTTTTCTAGCTCCGTAACCAGTTATTATTAGACATAGAACGCACATAATGCCAAATTTAATATACGAAGGCTTGTGATCGATAAAATCATTCCAAATTTGTTTGTAATATAAGTTTTAATTATAGTTAAGAGTAATTGTGAATCCGTTGCTTAAAGGGTGCCATTTATTAAAAAAAATACTTCAAAAATATTTATTTATGTTTTTAAAACAACTCCGTGTTTTTTGATTGCAGGAGTGTTATATAATTAAAAATTTCAGACATATATACACGGATAGAACTATTATATATAAGGATAGAGTTGAGATTTACAAAGATGACTTTGGTCTAATCTAATCTAAGTCCAAATCGACGCCACTTCGATTATTTGCAGTATAAACTTTTTTTATGAAGTATTATACTTAAATGTACTTTCGTGACAAAAATAATAAAGAAATAATTTTAGTACATATGATTTATAAAAATGATAATTGAACCAAAAATATTATTCTTATTTAATTTTCATATTTATTAGATAGAGTAGATGTGAAACATCAAAATTTATTTATATTTTGTAATATATTTATATAATAAAATATAGAAGGTACCAAATTATAAATTCAAATTGATAAAAATTTAAGAACGAAGATGCGTAAATGTATTAAAATAGCATAGCATAGCTTGATTGCATTTCTTAGGCTTTATTTCTAATCAAATTGCGTAAATTTTGAGAAGAAAGCTAGCTTTGAAAATCGCTCAAAAGGCAATGCGATGGCACGTTGCGGCTTTTGATGGTAACATTTATGCTATTTATGTTGCCATATAAAAAAATTATCTGTCAAACGTAAAGATGGTGCATTAGTGGATTTATATTAAAAATTTACAGGTATTTTGTATCCATTATTCCTGTGATTTTTGAAACTTTAATTTTGTAGGTTTTGACGTTATTTGTGGTCAGTTTCTGCTATTAGTTTACTATGGTTTTTAGTGAAATTTTATTTAATGATAAAAATATTTAATAGAAAATATGTATGTACTGAATATTAATAGTGTTATATTTTGGTGAGTTGCTAAATATGTATTCATTTATTTTATATTAAATGTTTTCCAACTTATTTAATAATTTGTAATGTCTCAGAATTGCAATCAGAGACTTTCGTAGTAGTAGTAGTAGGGTCACAGACTTTCGATGCATTATAGTTTACTAATATTGCTTATAAAATAAAAATAAAATTATTATATAAAATTTCACAAAAGATCATCGCTAGTGAGATATTTCATTAACTTATTGGATATTTGAGAGGCATGTGCCGGCGGAGCGAGGCACGCCGCGTGTCGAACTAATATTACATAATTTACAATATACATATATGCATTTCTATTGTGATCTGTTGCTTATTATTTGAGAAATAAACGAATGTTTTGTGCTGTTATTATTATTTTATTTTTATTTCCCCCATTTTTACTATTAATTTTTGATATTAGAATAAGTATAAGGTAAAGTAGTTTCGTTTTCCCCGACAGAGGGCTTAATTGTTTTCTTTCTCGCCTAACTTCGCACTTGAGCGCATGATCTTATTTCAACGGCTGATATTATAACAAAGCTTACTTGTTAAAAGACTGATTGATTCTACGCATTAGGTTTTGGTTGGTTTCGAATACGCCGGGTGAAAATCAGCATTTCCGGCATATTTAACTTTTGAACTACCGAAAAGGTAAAAATGCTGTTCAAGCAACAAAAAAATTAGCCGATGTGTATGGAGAAGATGTAAGTACTTACTGACAGCACGCGAGTGAAAAACTGGTTTTCAAAATTTCGATTTGTCAGTTTTGATGTTGATGCTCCACGTTCTGGAAGGCCAGTTGAAGCTGATAAAAGCAAGGCATTAGTTGATGCAAACCGGCGAATAACAACTCCTGAGATCGTTGAAAGGTTGCATTTATCGTTATATAGGTTCATCAAAGCTAATATAGCGCATGTGGCGGCTCGCGACAGTTGCAATTCAGCGAAAATCGTAAAGCACGGATATTCAAGCACTGTCGCCAGTCGCTACCCGTCAGCCCGCGAGTGAGCCGTATTTTACGTTGATACTGGGATTTATTTCGGTTAATAAGTAAAGGATATTTAGTGTACACAAACTTTCATTTATTTCCCGCTATTCGACACGCCATAATTGGAGCCTAGAGAGAAGTATATAACGGTTTATATTACCAAATTTAATACAACAGCGCATCGTCACTGGGGATGAAAACTGGTTTGTCTAAAATAAATATTTTGTGACAATTCACACAGCGCCATCTAGTCCTAAACTTGTGTGGTACTAGACAACTGATATACTACTTATAAACTACACCCAGACGCGACACGGGAGTCGAACCCGTGACTTTAGCAAGTGTACCGAAGTGCGTTATCCGTTACGCCACAGAAGTCGTTAAATAATGTCAAACATCAAAATGATGTTGAATAATGTCAATCATAGATCATGGAGTAAAAAAGACGGACCGGCTCCAAGCACTTCGAAAGCCAATCAAAATCATCAAAAAAGGTGATGCTGTTTGGTGGGATTTCCAGTGTTTTTTTTTTGAAGTGAAACTTAGCGTCACGAAGATGTGAAACGTTTTTTCTAATACTTACATTTTTAAATTCGTGATGTCTTTCGAATGGAATGTCCGAATTGAATAATTCAAAAAATTATATAAAGGTATTCAAGCAGTCTTGAATATGATGTAATTTATTTTGATAAGGATTAATACCAAGATACAAATAAATAGTATTTTCTAGCGGCGGCATTTCAATTAATTTTTAAAATAAAAGAACACTTATTGTGGCGTAACTATAATAGTTAAACTAAAGTTAACGAATGTTGTGATGTGATTGTGAAAGAATTTTTCAAATCGGGTCAGTAGTTTCGGAGCCTATTGCAAACAAACAATCAAATGTTTCCTCTTTATAATATATTATTATACCAAACATTTCCGCTCGAAGCGCAGTCCATTTATTAAACTTGGATTATAGAAGTCTATAAGGCGCCGATTCATGGCCGTCTAGAGTTCATTAAATTAGTTTTCCAAAGAAGTTTCACTTCAGACATGTGTACTTTGTACGCACGCACTTTTTTACTTTTACCGGACAACACAACGCATCGCAATCAGCTGGAAAAACTGAATGATTCACTCAACAGAAAAGGCCTGATTGATCAATAGAGACGGTGTAGTGTTCCCCCAAGATAATGCGGGACCTCATACAAGATTCGTAACTCGACAAAAGCTTTTACACACACTTACTTTGCCACGCCAACCATATTCTCCAGATCTGGCACCTTCGGATTATTATTTGTTCCAGTCGCTACAAAATTTTTCAACTGTAAAACCTTCACTTCAAATGAGGAGGTCATAAATTACCTAGGCCAGTTTTTTGCCAGCAAAACCCAAAAATTTTATGAGCGTGGAATCATGCTACTGCCAGAAAGATGGTAGACGGTATTAGATCAGAATGAACAAACAGTATATAATAAAATATTTATCACCTATACGAAAAGTGTCTTTCATTTTCACGGAAAGAAACAAAATGACTTTCTTATCAACCCAATACCATCCATAAACATACAGACTTAAGGGGTTGCGACGTGCAATAGTTGTCGAACGTTGTCATCGAATATTTTTCTTTTTTTTTTAGCAAACAGCCAAACTGCCGGGCAACTGATATCGGGTGATAGCAAGTTGTCACCGTCGCGTATGGACGTTAGTAACATCAGAGGAAACCAGCGCGCTCTCATATATCGTACTGAGATGGGAAAACCTGAGCCGGAAGCTCATTCCAAATCCGAGAGTACGCAACAAGAACGTTCTTGAGAACCTTGTCGTACAAGAAAGAAGAGGTTCCGGGAAATGGGTATAAACAACCAGCCGCTGGCAGCCAGTGCGGTGGTAGAAGGACGACGAAAACACCCTGAAAGGGTTAAACAGTTCCTCAGAATATTTTTTGTTGTACAGACGATAGAATACGCAGAGACTCCGAAGGTCTTGCGTTGAAATAGCTAAATTTAGTTTAGTTTTCACGAAGACGAGCCACCTGACCTCCAAATATTAAACCACTCTGTGCTCATATCTTCGCAGTCAACTAGCAAAACTTATCCAATTATAATTCCAGTTTGTAAGCACTCAACTTATGGAAGTCTCTCTTCGGGTCATTGGTACAGTAATCAAAGAAGATTAGCGCAGGACTCTGTACAGCACCTTGTATTGCTGAGTTGAGTACCTTTTTAGGGCTAAAGCAAATGTGCTAAATAGATATATAGACTATTCTTTATTGTCCACCAAATATTATTTAAAAAGTAACTTTAATAAACTTATACCTAGTGCACAATAATAGGCCTTATCGCTAAGAAGCGATTTCTTCCAGACAACTTAAAGGTCGGAATAATTTGCTAGTTTTTTAAAAATAAAATTTTATTGTAACTCGGGTCTCCCATCCCGTATGTCACAGTGTTGACTTTTTCATTTGACATTTCATTTTGATATTTCATTTTAGTCACAAGCAATATGTAATATTTATTTCTAAAGATAATAAAACAATTTATACATCTCACAATATATTTTAATTCTCATATAATTTTCACTAATTTCGCAATATCTTATTAACTATAATACTTAGACACTGTATACGACATCTTTCTCGTCTCATCCAACAGAACTAAGGAAAATCGTTTTAAGTACATTTCATTGAAACAGAATAGAATACAAGTCAACCTTCGAAGCGTCGCGTTCACGATGCAAGTTTTCACTTTGGATACGGGACTTCGTTAAATATGAATATAACCGTTACAGACTTTTCCATTTGAAGGTTGTAATTCTAAAGGGTCTAAGTGCCAATTTTATGTTTTAGAGATATAAAGAGATAGGCATTTGGATACATTTGAATATTAACAGGCTTGGTACATACATCGTATTTTTGTAATAATATTGATTTTATTTTTTTTGGCACTTAGACCCTTTAGAATTACAACCCTTCATTTGTATATATAACTTCTGACGTTACAATATATATGCATATAAAGTAAGCACACAATTTTTGTTGATAATATATCACACTTTCCTGCCCTTATCCCAAACTATGCGGGGTCGGCACAACTCCTTTTTTACCATATCATATTTTACACAGTCATCCATCTTTTCTTTGGTCTTCCTTCCTCTTGTATCCATCCACTCTCATTTATAGCATCCTCCTTGTTACATTCTCTTCGCATTATATGGCCATACCAGGCTAGTCTATTACTTTTCAGCTTCTTAATCACTGGCGCTATTTTCAAACTCATCTATTTTGTAACTCCACTCATCCATCTCAATATTCGCATCTCTGCTGCATTCAATAACCTTTCATCTTTTTCCTTTGTTGCCCAGCATTGATCCATACAATATGGACAAGTCTTATTACAGTTTTATAAATTTTACTTAAAGAAGTCTAAACTGCACTTGTGGATCGCAAATTGTGTCTGAGACCTGTTGCCATTTCATACAACTACATTTTATATGCGTCTTAAAAAAATATTCATTTGAAAATAGTATTAGTAAATATGTTGTGACAGTTCAGCGCCATCTAGTCCCAAAGGAAGAAGTGCAGCTCTGGCTACTAGACAACTGATATACTACTTATATACTTTTTTTGTAAACACATTATACCAAAACATTCAAAATCGGGACTGTAATTTTGTACCACCGACGTGTTCCGACGTCCAAAAGCCGGTGAGCCACGGTCGTCGTGTATGAAATTAAGAACTTTATCTGTCACACTATCATCGTAAGATATACGCTCATTAAAATTACATAAACTATTTACATGCTTATAATATACAACCTCATATTTTAATTTATTTAAGTAAATGCACTGGAAACCTATTTATTACATAAATCACAATATTTTAAACTAATTAATTAATGTACATAACTGTTTTCAGGTGTACGTTATATTAATTTCATACAGTCTGTAAAACAGCTGCTGAAGACGATTTTACAGAATACGTCGACACATAAACAATAACAAAATTAAATTAAAAAAAAAATTAAAAGCCGTAAAACATAAAATTAATTTATAACTACGACCCTCTGACTGCTCTGTTTGTGGACGGAAATCGCTTAAAAATTGTGCATCTTTTATATATTTTAAATGTATATATTAGAGAATTCAAAACTATGTTTTTCCTTAATAATATTTGTTATATAGATCTTTATCATGAGAAAACTAAGTAGCTAGAAAAACAAATTTCAAATGCTTTCATTGAAATTATAAATTTCAATTCAATTTCAGTTACTTTCTATTTATTGCATAATATATTATAAAAAAAATGAAGAAAATTTCTGAAAATATAAAACGGAGAACGAAACCCGCTCCTCAATATAGGAAGAAATACACACGCCCGCAGAAATCGCGGTATGAACAGCAAGAGGGCGATGTCCTTATTTGGTCATAATTATTTAATAAAATAATAGCAAATTTTTCTAATTATTGTTAAAAAATTGTATTCACTAAAAATAATCCTATGAGAACTCAATAATTTAAAAAGGCACTGTATCACAAAATTGTGATACGGTGCTATATATAACTTAAGTAGATAATATTGACTAACCACATTCCACAATAAACGCTCGTAATTAGTTAAGAATAGAAACTCTTTTACGGGCACAAATATTGTTTTTCAATCGAATATAAAACACAAGTTACATAGTTTTAGTTTTCCTATAACACTTCGCTTACAACACTTTGTGTTATGTGCTTCGATCGGATAGCTAAAGCTCCCGTACTGAGTTTGTCAGAAAGATAGTCTACGGTTCGTTTTGCGTTGGTTGCCTGGTGTACAAAGAGGCAGCGCATCCTAACATGGACGAGTTAAAGAGATTATATATGAAAGAGGCCCCACCCTCCGCTTGGGGCGGTAGAAAATTCTGCCGCCCTCATATGTATGTACATATTCAATTTAAAATACTATATTGTGGGGGTTAAGTAAGGAGAGCCATCTCATATGGGGGAGAAATTAAAAAGTGGTCCAGGTGTATGCTTTAAACTAACCCACCAAAATGGCACTAATGTAGATTAAGTGTATGATATAAACGTAGCTGTTATAGACGAATTGAATTAAACCGAGTTAATAATTAATTATCTATCACACTAATAACTTTTGGCACTTTACTCTAAAATTTACACTAATGATATTGTGGCGCCACATTTTAACGGACATTTTTTCAAACACAGAGTCCTCCTTAGCTCTATTCTCGATTTATAATATACAGTAATTCTATAAAACTTTTTGGCAAGAGGAAATTCCGTTTTGATTTGAATCGGTCCGCATCGTAGGTGTGACTTAAATACGAAATGGTATTGTGAAATTTTGCTGCTCCCTAAAGGTGTCTCTTGGAGCGGACAGTCCCATCACGCTACGCCACTGATCCAGAAGTGAATTTGGTAGGCGGATGATTCAATCACATACATCCACAGGACTCCACGACCATGTTTGGCAATGTCTTTTTGGTGACTGTGTTCGTTGAATCTATGTAGAGGAGCTGCAGAGAACTGAAGGTGGTCGGCGCACAGCATGGCTTGAACTCCGATATTCTTTCTGGCACAGAGTAGAAATATTTCTGGGGAAGGAAAAGAAAGTTATAAATGACGAAAGAAAAGGATAAAAGGAGTAAGCCACAAAAAGGAATAATGAAAGGAAGGGATGTTACATACTGATAAGATACAATATTAAAGAAGATAAAATTAGAAATGAGTATATCAGAGGAAAGTTGTAATTAGCGTCAGCGATTGACAAACTAAGTGGGAGGATACAGCAGGAGAGGTAGACCAACGAAACGGCGTAAAAGATGATAAAACAAAAAGGTGTGAATGTTGAATTGATAGCTAACAGGTGCCCAATCCACATACTGTGGGAACATAAACAGGAAGAAGAAGCCTTAGAATGAAGTCAAATAAATCTTGTATAGTTCTGTGAGGAATTTTGTAATGTTTAATAGAAGAAGATTGAAGAGAAGTATGCTAAATGTGTAATGGTACCAAGAAAACGAACCCTTACCCTAATAATATCATGATGATGCGCCTCAACTGTGGTCACAGCCGAGATGGGCGCGCAGCTACCCTTGCAGAAGTAGGCGTGATACCCAGCGGGCTGGATGATCCAATCCGCCCAGCCCAATTCCTTGAAGTCGACATACAAGGACTCCCTGCAGCACTCGCTCGTAGTTGCCCCGCAGTCCAGGGCCCTTCCATGACGCCTCTTGCCAGCGTATTTTGTATACAGGACCAAAAATGGCCTATGCTTTTCATGGAAAGAAAGCGGCGCGCGGCGGGACTGTAAAAATATTTAATAAAATAAGCCTTTATTGCGGTTTTTCTTTTTAACAATAGTATTTTTTTATTATAAATATAATCTAGTTTTTATCGACAATCGGTTACATGTCTTCTACAACAGCTGTCTTTCGACAAAGGCCTCCTGTAAGGCTTTCCAATTTGTCAGATTTTTTGCAATACCTAATCATTCTGGGCCAGCTATCTTCTTAAAATCATCTTCCCAACGTTTAAATAAAATATTACACATAATTTTCCACAAATGTTTTTAATGACAGCCCTCAACCTCCCACTGCTGAGTTCGAACTTCTCACTGGGACGGAGGGAACGGAGTGTATGCCGCCTTGCTTGTCTAAGGCGAATTAGCGAATTGAACACACCCGGTGATCTCGTTATGCAAGTTTTTTCACGATATTTTTTTTCACTATCGCCACATGGCAATTTTATTGCGTAGGACAGCAGACAGGCTGACAGCCCGCTTAGAATTTAGCAGTTACCGTCACCTATAGGTGTTTGCAACGCCAGTGGCATCGCAAACACGCTGCTGTCCCATAAGGGTATAGGAACTTGGGTCACTAATGCTGGAACACAACACAAGGTTATTATGGCGGCATACTTAAGACCAAAGGTGGTCGCCATCCAGACGGGCTTGAGGCCCTACCACGTAGCTAGGGTGGGTTGTTTTGTCGCCTTTTAGGACAGGACGACCCCGGCCACAGAGGTTAGTATTCTTTCTCCGCCCCTGCACGAATAAATTATGCTTAATACGCACATTAGGCGAGACAAACTGTTTAAGCGGTGCATGCCATCGTGGGATTCGAACCCAGAACCTCCAGATTGGTATCAGAGTAAAGAATACCACAGAGTTAGCGGGGACCTATGTATAATACAGTAGTATACTAATCACCTGACAGGTCCTGCAAGCGACGTGCAAAGTGTGCAGCCGTTCCATCTCCTCGAGCCAGACGCGCACGGCCCAGGCCAGCTCCACTCGCACCCACCCCTCGCCCACATCCGTCTCCTTGATGGCGATGGGCTTGGTCTTCTTGAACTGCTGTTGGCTGTCCCAATGCGCTGCTTCCGATATCACGAAGGTCTGATTGTACTCGTCGAATGGATCACGTTCCTAATAATAAGTTTGGTTTATTTGACCAGCAATAATAATTTTGTTACTTATTATTCTTCTCCGTGCAGGAGCTGAGTTATTGACCCTTGAGGGTCGGCCTGGTGTAAAAGGCGACAAAAGAACCTTGTGTTGTCTTCCGCCATTAGTGAATTTTGTACTTATATATGTATTATACAAAATATTTATCATGTTTCCTTATGTTCCAAATTGTTTTTATAAAACTGACCATACCTTATAAAACCATAACTCCACGACAGCTACCTCCTCTGGCTCCACATCCGGGGGTAACTCAAATTGCAGACATTTAAACGGGTACCTGCCTGACGTTAAGCATTCGCCTGTAACAAGGAATCACAATGATATTCACTCAATACTATCTTAGTTTTCGAGTTTTTCAAACAGCTCATCTTTGTATGATCCAGATTTATTGCTCTCGAACGTATATTTTTTCTTATCCGTGCAGGGGCGGAGAAAGAATACTAACTAACCTTAGCAGCCGGGGTCGGCCTGTCGTAAAGGACGACAAAACAACCCACCCTAGCTACGTGATAGAGGCCCAAGCCCGTCTGTATGGCGACCACCTTTGGTCTCAAGTATGCCGCCATAATAATGTTGTGTTGCGTTCCGGCATTAGTGACCCAAGTTTCTGTACCCTTATGCGACAGCAGCGTGTTTGCGATGCCACTGGTGTTGCAAATACCCATAGTAGACGGTAACTGCTAAATTCTAAGCGGGCCGTCAGTCTGTCTGCTATCTTACAGCAATAAAAAAAGTATACAAACACATAACAATATCAATAATAGGTATTAGTGTATGTATAGTGTATAATTTTGGATTGCAAACAAATACACAACATAACAATTCGGCATTAATAAGTCGATATGAAAAGGAAGTTAGAACTAGTTTGAATTGGAATTTAGGTTTAATATTGTTAGTTATATGTGCCATCGTGACAATAAGTCACTCATACTCGTCATATCATTGGTAAACGATTGAGAAGCAATTACGACTAAGAGTAATATTATTGGTATATGTAAATAATGAGTGTCCAAGCACGTACTATGTTGACCCCACGGTAATTGGAGCAAGGAGCGGGCGCGGGTCGCATTCGCCTGATAACGGACATGTGGAGGTGCGCCAATTCATTATCGTTTCCCACATAATACCGGCTTGAAAAAATGCGTTTATGTATGGATGACATGAATAGATGGTTATGACACGGGTGATGCTTTTATCCGTGCAGGGAAGGAAAAAGCATACTGTCCTCCGTGGGCCGGGGTCGAAGTCGGCCTGTCTTAAAAGGCGATTAAATAACCTTTACTACGTAATAGGCCTCTAATCCTGTCTGGATGGCAACCACCCCAGATTTCTAAATATACCACCATAAAAACCTTGTGTTGTCCAGGTCCAGTATCTAGAGGTACTCGAATGACAGCGTGTCAGGAGTGCCCCTAGCGTTGCTAACATCCACAGGCGACGGTAAATTCTAACTTTTTTTATTGCAGTAGGACAGCAGACAGACTGACGGCACGCTTAGAATTTAGCAGTTACCGTCGCCTATGAGTGTTTGCAACGCCAGTGGCATCGCGAACACGCTGCTATCCCATAAGGGTACAGGAACTTGGGTCACTAATGCCAGAACACAACACAAGGTTATTATGGCGGCATACTTAAGACCAAAGGTGTTCGCCATCCAGACGGGCTTGAGGCCCTACCACGTAGCTAGGGTGGGTTGTTTTGTCGGCTGTTACGACAGGCCGACCCCGGCCGCAGAGGTCAATATTCTTTTTCCGCCCCTGCACGTATAAAAACTAAGTACCTAACCACTAAGTGGACAGTCAGCCTGTCTGCTGTCTCAGTATTTTTAACTCTTACTTACTAACTGGCGAGGTTAACAGAGCCTTTTTTTACTAGACGAGCGACTTCTGCAAAAACTTCTTGCTTGGGTCATTTAGGCAGAAGAGAAGAGCATATCACATGTAAGGAACTGACTTGATAAGACGCTCAGTAAGGTCGAACCCTGACAATACTCAAAAAAGAACCCCGGGCATCATAGTCCAAGTTTTCCATTTAACTGCTGGATGATGATATATACATGTAGGACTTAATCAATTATAATTTTTTTATGTTCTCCATGAAAGGATGAAGTAAGAATACTAAGCCTTGCGGCCGGGGTCGGCCTATCGCAAAACTTGTGAACATCCCACCCTCGCTACGTGATAGGGCCCTTCTGAATGGCAACCACCCTTGGTCTTAAATATGCCGCCATAATAACCTTGTGTTGTGTTCCAGCCAGGTTCGTGTTCCAGATTCCTGTACCCCTATGGGAACAAATAAAAACCAATGTAACCAATCTAAAATAGAATCTTAAGAAACAATGCCTTCAATTCCAAGAGAACGTCGCTATAAAATTAGACAAACTGACACGAATGCTATTATAACGACAATTATTACAAATAATGATAACAAGTCAGTTAATTTCAAATAATGATAAATTCAAAACTAGATGAGAGAATGTGTGCCGCCACTCTGCATTCAGAACTTTAAACCGGACATAAGGTTATTAAATAATAATAAGATAACTCTTACAGATAACATATTCCAGGAGCTGAATGATAACGAGCACATGCCATAATTTCTAGCATTAACCTCTAATTGTAGACAGAAATCTCTCACAGTCTGTATCTGAATGTTTGTTTGTATAGTAGCGTGTTTTATATATCATCTGCCTACAATCTACATAAATCGCAAGTGTTTGATAAATAATATAAATATTTTTTCGGAGAATAATATTTCAACTGCAGTCGCTTTTAAAACCACGGAATAGTTGCACCGTTCGCGCGTATCGAACCACTCAGTTTAATTTTGCTTATTTAAACGTAGGTTTGCTGACTAGTGCTACAAATAAAAGTTATTGTTATAACAAAAACAAAGTCTCAAATAATCTACCATCTAAAGGAATTCTGAATTCTATTATTATTATTAGTAGTAGTAATTAATTGTTAACGGTTACGATATTTGACGATCGGCTACGCCACAACTTCCTGCTACGCTGACGCGTAGCAGGAGACGACTTTGTTGAGTTTCACATTTAATATACAAAGTAGCAAAGCAGCGTTTACTATTAAAAATATGGAGCAAATAACATTATTATTGTTTAAACAGGTAAAAGATAAAAATAGTAGAATTTATTTCTAAAATGATAATAAAGAAGAAAAATAAATATGTTTACACACACGTAAAGTACACAATCTATAGTCCAAGGACTTTGATCATTAAAAATTTATTGTAAATGAGATAGCATCGCTATCTGGGTAAACAATGTGATGAATTATTAACGATGTCGCAATAAAGCATGAACAGAGCTTTTATCACAGCTCTATGAAATGTACTATATTTATAAAGGAAAAGAATCAAAAAAATCATTCCAAAAACATTTCATTATGATCATCTTTATTTTGGCTTCTTGGTTAATAAAATGAACTATCTCAGTCAACTATTTTATAATCTGACCTCAATTTTCCTACGAGAACCCTAAATTGTATTAGAATGCAACTGGAAATAAGTCGTAGGGCTATTAAGAGTTACTTTTTTGTTAAATATCTAATAACATAATAAATGTGTACTACATACAAGGACGAAGCTGGTCATCATCTACATAAATAGCACAATGACTGCCTTATCTCAAAGCTTTCACCGAAGTGATCTTTGTAGCTACATTTTCTGCGAATTAAACGTGACATATATAGAAAGATTTATTAAAATTGATTTTATATCTGGAGATATTAGCAATAGTTTATTTAATTTTTCTATTAAATTATTTAGATTAGGTGAGGGAAGTTTTATCCGTGCAGGGGCGGAGAAAGAATACTGACGTATACGGCCGGGTCGGCCTGTCGTAAAAGGTGACAAAACAACCCACCCTAGCTAGGTAGGTGGTAGGGCCTCGAGCCTGTCTGGATGGCGACCACCTTTGGTCTTAAGTATAGCACCATAAAATAACCTTGTGTTGTGTTCCGGCATTAGTGACCCAAGTTCGTGTACCCATATGGGACAGCAACATGTTTGCGATGCCACTGTTGTTGCAAACACCCATAGGCGATGGTAACTGCTAAATTCTAAGCGGGCCGTCAGCCTGTCTGCTGTCCTACAGCAATTAAAAAAAGTGCTGTTTTATGTATTATATCCGTGCAGAGGTGTTAAGTGTATTGTTTATACTTTTTGTTTATTAAATACTGTTTCAAGGTATTGATGTTTATTATATTAATATTTTACTGTTAGTTACATTTTAGTAAATATGTGTGTTTTCTTTACATGTCTTGAATACAAGTGTGAGAGATCTGTCAGATATCAAAACTATTGTACATATAAATATAACATATAAACATAACATATAAATATAACATACTAATAACGTTCTGTTATTACAAAGTATGCCCGGCTAATTGTAATACGCAACAAAATAACCTTAACTAGATGGTAGGGCTCCAAGCCCGTCTATGTGGCACCACACCTGGTCTATATGTATGCCGCCATAATAACCTGGCGTTGTGTTCCGGCATTATCGAACCAGGTTTCAACTCCCCTCACGGACGGTACCGTATTTGCGACGCATTGAGCATCGCAAGCATCGATAGGCAACTACCCACAGCATTTATTCATTCAAGGGCTTCATTGGTGGTCTATATATTATTGTACAAAGATACACAAAATGGAACCGACAATTACCCAAGGACACTATCGCTTTCATTACGGCGTGTGAGTAAATAACATGAATAATATTTATTACGTTTCACATAACCATCTCTCTTAACCAAAGTCATATATTCTTGATAATTCTATTATGTATATTTTAATGCTGTAGGACAGCAGACAGACGGCCCGCTTAGAATTTACCAATAATAATTACCGTCGCCTATGGGTGTTTGCTACGCCAGTGGCATCGCGAACACGCTGCTGTCCCATAAGGGTACAGGAACTTGGGTCACTATTGCCGGAACCCAACACAAGGTTATTATGGCAACATACTTAAGACCAAAGGTGGTCGCCATCGAGACGGGCTTGAGGCTCTACCACGTAGTAAAGACACTTTTCTAATAACAGGAAGTTTACGGCGAATCAATTATTCCCAAAACAATCATATTCTAAACGTTATCTCGAATCTTTTTTGTTTAAATTTTATAATTTTAAACTAATAACTTATCTGTGTCACGTTTACTAATAATTAGATGCGAGAGGTCGTCGTTTTATCATTTCGTTGGTCCGCGTTAACACTCGCGCGGTGCGTGATACGCCCAGAAAGACAAGTAAAGAATGGCGCACACAATGTGTAATATTTTATAGTAAAGCTAGTGGAGAATATATGAAATAAAATATCAGGCTACAGTCACCAATACTTATGATACATGCAGTTTTTAAGGCTTTAAAATACTTACACTGTAACAAAACTTGAACCCTTTGTAACAAACAATGCCTCAAGTTCCGGAAAGAGACAGCCAAAAGTTCACGGAGTTATTACTATGAATGATATTCAAACTTATTGGTAAAATAAAGAGATTTAGATATAAAACAAGACTAGAAAAAAAAACTCGCTGGGAAGTTTTACCGTTACTTCTCTAGGAGTTTTTCAAAAAAGGCGTTATAAAACTTCTTCGAGGCCGGCAGTGAGTTGGTAATGCCACAATGCAAACGTCTGATTACATAGAAGATTATAAGAAAAGCAAGTGTCAAATTATAGATGTTAAATAGGCAAAGTAGAAGTAAAATTAAAAAATGGGGCAAAGCAAGATATAACAGTTGAAAGTATCTGTTGTGACATTAATAAACTAAATAAGATAAATTGCAGACAACAACTTTATAAACCCTTAAAAACATATTATTGATCGAAACTACCCACAACAATTTTTAACCGTTATTACTTATTTTGTATATAGTAGTTAACAATTAACTTAATGATACTAAAATTGTGTCACATAACTATAGTCCTAGGTTCAATTCTCCCAATATCACCTGTGTATAACGAAATTACCAGTCTCCTTGTATGTATCGTTTATATTGTCTTTGCTTATATTTTTCGGAAATTTACATTAAAATATTACTTTTTAAATAGTTTTATAAAATCTTTATGAGCGGTAATCTTTTTTGATTGTGTACAAACACAAAATCTAAGGCTGAAAGAACTCAGTGTTATTGTTATTTTTAACTTAATGATTAAGTTAGGTAAATTAGCTACGTTTAAATTTATGCAATAATATTTCTAAGAAATTGGACGATATTGAATTACTGGCTAAAGCCAAATGACCATGAGATTCTGTAGATGTCAGCTCATCCCGAGAAGGTGGAATTTTTCTCGTTCACGGCTGTGTATGTTTCTTATATTTCCTTATTTTTTCTTGCGAGTAACAGCAGACCAGCTGACGGCCCGCTTAATATGGGAACTGGAAATTGGGTTACTAATGCCGGAACACAACACAAGGTTGTACCAGCATACACATCTGAGATGGCTGGCTTCCATCGAGACAGGCTTAGGGCCCTACCAATTAACCAATTGTTTTGTGGCTTTTTACGATATGCCGACCCCGGCCGCAGGATCAGTATTCTTACTCCCCTCCTGAAGGGGGAGTAATACTCGTAATTATGTCATGTTAAGTAATTATAGAAACAACTAACTGATACCCGCGACTTCGTCTGCGTTGCTTGACATATTAACAAAGTTTTCGTCATGAGGCAGAGGTAGAAAAGACTTCCCCTCTCCTATCCTCGCGATACACCGCTTGCCCCACTTCTCCGCGCGTTCTTAAATCTTTAATAACTTTATAATAAATTAAGATATCGCAATATTTTTTTTATATAAGGGCCAAATATCTAAATAATATATCTTAGAAAGTTGAATTGAAATCTATCCAGTAGTTATTCCGTGATGCGAGCACAACTGCAGACAGTCAGAGCTTATGCTCAAGGTGGTTTTAGGGAATGAAAGCAATCCATAATGAAAACATTTAAGTTTTTAATATATAAAGCTAATTGACACGTGGTATCCGGTATTCTAACTAAAAATATAGTGATATTAATTATTTAGTATTAATTATTGTTTAATTATAAATAACGTAGTTTGTTTCACATACATGTTTATAGTACAAGAAATTTGATGACCCAAACCCTGGCAGGCTTAATAATGTGCGAAAGCCGTTACACCACGGAGGTTGTCATGAATTGAAATACATATTGGTTTTTAAATAGGATATTAAAAAAAAGAATATTTTCTCAATTCTCCATATTCAGTTCTTCGCAGTAATTTCCAGTTTTCCTTGATTTAGAGATAATATATAAAATCAGCAATTCATAGTTAAATGCTAATCTTCCAAAAATGCTAATGCCATCATGCGCTGATCACGCCAAAAACTAATTTTGCTAAATACGTTTTCATTTCCATAAAATTAACATAATTCTTGCGGAAATAAATATATTTAACTTTACAAAACGCACAGGTGTTAAATTATAAGCAGTGTTATAAAAAATGACATTTTATAAATAAATTGTCTTTTAGATAAATTGCCAATCGTTGGAATCGTTCTTGTTAATCCCGGTTGCCTATATTTCTTTCAGTTACAAAGGTACGCTTATAAGTATTCTACTAGCCAATTCGGCTTCATAGAGGGCTCTGCTTTTTAGTCTTCTAACTTGACAGAAAAGCTTTGCATTAGAGTATATTTTTTTCTTCAAAGATTTTGAACTTAAAATAGAAAACTTCTATTATTTGCAAAGGTTTCAATTCGTCTTTGAAGCCGTCAACGCGTAGGCAATCCTTCTGGTGTTGCAAACGTCTATAAGCGACGATGACAATCAGGTGGGTTGTTTAGGTACCTGTCTGACGATCTCAGTTATAAATGTAAGTAAATATGCAGTTTGCCTTATGAGAAAGCTCATGGTCGCTCAGAGGGCAATGGAGAGGGCTATGCTCGGAGTTTCCCTACGAGATCGAATCAGAAATGAGGAGATTCGCAGGAGAACCAAAGTAACCGACATAGCCCGGATGATTGCAAAACTGAAGTGGCAGTGGGCTGGGCACATAGCTCGAAGGACTGATGGCCGTTGGGGCAGAAAAGTCCTCGAATGGTGACCGCGTACCGGAAGACGCAATGTTGGTAGGCCCCCCACAAGATGGACCGATGATCTGGTCAAGATCGCCGGAATAGGTTGGATGAGGGCAGCGCAGGACCGATCATCGTGGAGATCTTTGGGGGAGGCCTTTGTCCAGCAGTGGGCGTCTTCCGGCTGAAATGATGATGATGCAGTTTGATGGTTTACAATGACTATAGAAGATTTCCCACAGACAAATTACAAAAAAAATCTGTGTTATATACAAAAAAAAACATTATATATATATATATATATATATATATATATATATATATATATATATATATATATATATATATATATATATATATATATATATATAAGGTTAGGGTATTTATTTATATAAAAGAGTAATTATACAATAGATAAATAAGAATATTTTTGTACATTTAACACAACGCTATCTTCTCCCAAAGTACATATGCTAAGCACTTGTGTTTGGGACCTACACAACTAATGTACTATTATATATATACAAAGTATATAGTTTTGTTTTGTATTCTAAATAAATGAATATTATAGATAAATATCCCGACGCAGGACGGGGATCGAAATCATGACCTCCGCAAGCGTATCAACGTGCGTTAGTCTTTACGCCACAAACAGTGTCAAAATAGAAGAATAGAAGATAATATGCTAATTTAGGAAATATATGAAGCTCTTTTTATTGTGAAAAAATTAAGAAATCAAACATTCCTTCGAAACAAAGTTATTTAAAATCTCACAATCAATGAACTGATAACATTACAACGAAGGGGTCATAGGTTAACTCTTACGATTATGACAACGGTTTAAACGTGTGTTTTTTATCATCTTCCGTGTTTAGTTCATTTCAAATGCCTTTTGGTGATAACGTGACAAAGTAATTTCAAAGCTTAAAATGTTTTAAACATAGGTATTTAGTGAATCTGTACAAATCCATACTTAATATTATATAGGTATATGTGAAACTAACTGTGTCTGTTACGTTTTCACGCTTAAACCAATTTTGATGAATTTCAGTATAGAGATAGATCGGACCTTAGAGAAGAACATAAACGTGCCTTTATTTTTGAAAACCATTTTTAAACATTACTATTATATTTTTTACTTAAATTTAACAAATATTTCATTATCTATTGAATTCAAATCTATACAAATAAAGAGTTTCACTGGCAGATAGCTGATGTAACAAGGAGTAACTTTATTGTAGAAAAAAAGCTACTTTTATTTTAGAAATAAAAAATAGTTTTAGTTAAAAGTGATAAGTTTCGGATTTTAAGTAATCCAATTTAAGTTGATCTCAGATTTATATGATCAATCATAAAATAGGGTTCAGCTTAGGCTGACCATTTTAGGTTCGAACACAGTTTGTATATTTCATTTATTTATATTTTAGGGTTTATAGGGTTTGTAATCCAAAATAAACCATAAGATATATCCAAAAAATGCTGCCCAAAGTCACTATTCCACGCGGACGGAGACGCGGGCACAGCTAGTTAGTAAATATAGTTAGCATTATTAGTTATCATATTTCCAGGCAATTTGATTTCAGCGAAACCAGAGCAAAATCTGGTTTAATATTTTATTGACATATCTGATGTTAGTCTTTTACCATATAAGATTGTTAGGCTTCAACAAGTCTAAAGACAAGGAAAAAGGCTGAATCCCTGCTAGCACTGCTTCACATAGTAGCTACAGACCTCCCCCAGACTCACCTGCTAAATTTAGATTTTACAGAAGCTATTCCCGTCTGCCATCTTTAAAATGATAACTTCGGCCAGCCTTATCTGCTATTTAGCAAAGTCAGCTGGCTGGTACTGCTGTGGTGGTCTTATCTATGACTCATTGGGTAATAAACTTACGTAGAGTTATAAGATTTAAGTTATCTAATATTAGGTGTTACATAATGTAATTAAATATTCTTTATAATGATTAAATGCACGTGTAAATTGTAATAACTATTGCATGGTAATATGCTTTTCTTTACAATTATTTAGATGGAAAAAACTGTCAAGTGGAGTACAACGTGATTTTTTCGTTTAATGTCTTTTCTTTTTAATAATAATATGAGTTCGAATTTTTCTTTTCCCATATTTTTTTATGTACATACGAGTACTTATTTTACCAATCCTTACTTCTACTACTAAAATATATATTCTAAACATATTATAGATATTCACTATTTATTACTTACATAACTATTTGTTTTTTTTTTTACTTTGCTTGCTACCATACCCTAGATTACATTTAGGCGTAGATTTGGTTTTTGCTTGATGTTAGTTTTTAGGAGGTGACTTATGTCCTGCTAGTGTTTTATAGCATTTTAAAGTGATTGTAGTTTATAACCACGCTGGATTATTAATATAATTGTTTTAAAGTAGCTCTCGGTGAATAAGTTGCACGGAAAGTGAAGAACTAGTTTAAGTAAAAAACATTTTCACAAAGATTTTTTGCTCGCGGAAAAATATAAAAAATTTGATATATTTTTTTAAAATCAAACAGAGTCATTCTTATATTTTTGACCACCATGCTATTCGAGAGGGTTATCGACTCTCGGATTCAACAGGAGTGTACTGTCTCGGAGTGTCAATATGGGTTTCGCCCTGGTCAGGGGGACCATGGACCCTATTTTTGCCCTAAGGACTATCACAGTGAAATACAGGACGAAGAATACGCCTCTGTATTGCCTTCTGGACATGCAGAAGGCCTTTGACTGTATTCCTCGCGTGATGTTCTGATGGGCACTGCGATCTAAAGGGCTTCCAGAGACAGGGGTTCATATATCGTGACTCCGATTCTGTAGTTCAGACCGCTGTTGGCGACACGAAACTTTTCTCCATCACCGTCTGGGTGAACCAAGGATCCGTCCTTAGTCCATTTCTGTTCAGCGTGGTATTAGATGTACTGTCAGACAGCATCAGAAACTCATATGAGCAGCCCCCGCGGCTGCTCATGTATGCTGACGATATCGCGCTGGCAGATGCGGACAGGGGTAGGTTGGTGCAACGCTTGAAGGCGTGGAAGGAGTCGCTTGAGAACGGTGGTCTGAAGCTCAATATGGCGAAAACTATGTACCTGGCCTGTAACTTCACAGATCCCACATCCGTACGCATAGGCGGCAACACGATCGAGCCCACGGACCAGGTGTAATACCTGGGATCTGTATTTCATGCGTCTGGTGGCATTGATTGATTGCGACGTCAAGGCACGCATCGCTGCCGCGTGGACCAAATGACTGGTGTCATTTGCGACCCTAAGATGCCGGTTAAGTTGAAGGGAAAGGTTTATAAGACCATCATTAGGCCTGCCCTTTAATATGGCTGTGAAGCGTGGCCGGTGCTAGATCGGCACAAGCAGGGACTGCGTGTCACGGAGATGAATATGCTGCGGTGGATGTATGGAGTGACGCGGAAGGACCGCATTAGGAACTCCTGCATTCGTGGCAGCCTTCATGTCCGTGACATTGCGGAAAAACTGCAGGAGAGTCGCCTTCGCTGGTATGGTCACGTTTTACGGCAACCGGCTAACTACGTTGGGAACAAATGTCTGGCCATGCCGCCTCCGCCGAGCCCCGGCAGGAGGGGTACACCCAAAAAGTGCTGGTTTGACATGGTAAGGGGGTGATATGCGTGCCAATGGGCTCACTGCCAGGGATACTGAAGACCGTGCGAAGTGGAGTAGAAAAAGTCGGAAAACAGACCCCGGGCACCAAAACGGAAATTTCGGTTGCAACCGGGACTTGACGCTGGGATGAAGAAGTGTCATTCTGATGTTTTTGGACCCCTTTATTTCCCTTAAACTCTCATTATTTAATAATTAATTACACAAACAGAGGTTTTAACCTGTTTAAATTACCTAATGCTCCATTCTCTACCATTAGAAACTTGTATTATATAAAATATTTACTTGTAAAATATATACTTATTATACTTTAATTCCAAAACCAGTCCCATATATTAGACTGTTTTACACCAATAAAAATTAGGAGATTTACTCCAGTAAATTTATTGTTATATATTAAAAGGCATTAAAATTGAATCATACAATGTTACCAAATAATGCACTATTTTAAACAATTTAGTGAATTTTTAGAAAATCAGCTGTTTATTTATTACAAAAAAATCACTTTAACGTATAGAAAATTCTTATAATTTTCCATCGCAATCCAAATCAAATAATTTGAATACAAATATAACATCAATAATTTTTCATAAATCTGTACGAAATTGTCAGATCCATGAAAACTCAAGCTCGTTTAATTCGTTTGTTAAAGTCACGAGACTTGGAACCCATGTCTAAAGTTCAATTCCTTATGGAGAAAATATTGCATAGAACGCGTTTCCGTAAACTGTTTGTTATTTACATCTTGTTCATCTATTTGCTGTTATTAATTACTATTTAAATACAAATGTAACCAGGTTGTTTTAAGAATTTTCATATATTTATTAAAAATATAATTTAAAATTAACAATTACACGAGCAGAGTGAAACAGACATCTTAAAAATAATTTATTTTAGTTAAATATGTCAATATTATATTAATTATACTTACAATAACACACCGAACTAGAGTAAAATAAGATAATAAACAATTCAGAGTTTACAAAACAAGAAAAATTCACAATCTTTGTAAGATGTAAGGTGTTTGTGAACGACAAAAAAGAGCAAAAGCAAAAAATCCAGCATGAAACATGAAATGATTACAACAGGCATATTAACATATTTTTACACCGTTGAAATAATTTATTATTGTGTATAATTAATAAATCAAAATATTATTAATTATACACAATAATATTAGAAATTAATTTAGAAGAGTTTGAAAATGTATCCTTAAAACAAAATAAAACCTTAAAGAACCATTTACATTTTTTAATATGTTTAAAATTTTCTTAAAGATTACACTTAACTCACCTTCTTTTGGAAAGACGATTTTCTGTTCTGTTCTGCCGTAATAGTCGTCGAATTCAGGCGGCTTGTCGGTGCCCTCACCGAGTGTCTGTCCCTGCGCCACCGGCATCGGCAAGCTGTTCACCGGCAGCGCCACCGCTGGCTTCTTGCTGAGCCTCAACTTCTTCAGGATCTGTTGCTTCACAAACTCCAGCCTCGCCTCATTCAATTTGACCACGCTGAGATCCCCGTTCGCGCAATTCGCACAACTACCCAACATCACCCCGTCTAAACTTAAAAAGCTAGTGACTAGAATAAAAACGGACACTCGCGTGAACATTTTTGCGATCATGGCAAATTTCTTCTTCGGAGACAATTAAAATAATATAGAAGATCGAGCCGCATGCGTGCGTCCTGCTCTGCGCCCTGAACGCGACTGAATGCGAGTCCCGACTGACGAACCACTAATATAGGCGCATTCGCATCCATTTATCTCCTATAGTAGGGTGATCACCACCACTGGGGTATCCGAGAATTACAGTCATTTTTATCAGTAAAGTTAACAGAAAATATGGTTGCAAAACATTCCCAACACCCTTATTACATTATTAGTCAACATTTTACTACCGTTCTTGTCGGTAGAGCATCTTCCAGTCCTCTCTACTAAGCACCTTCTCCTTGACTTCCGGGATACGACACAACATTCAGTATTTCCTTTTTTTATTAGTATATTTTAAAAATGCTTAATTATTTTATAAAAGCCTATCCTAGCATCTAATTCTTTATTTGCTCAAATTATTTGATATTTTATACTAAAACAGGATGTATAAAACATAAAAAATATATTTCATAAGAATAGAACAAAGGAGAAGGGGAAAGAACAGTTTATTTGTTTTTCCATAAGAGATTTCCGCAACTACTTTGTAGTATAAATTACCGGATCTAGATTCGATATTAAAGACACGCTCAATTTTCCTCTTAATTTGGAGTAACATGTATATGCTAATTATATTTATTATTCCAAATCGTTTACGATGCGATGAGTAGGTTTTTTTTTTTGAGCAATGATTCATAAATTTTATACATTTCTTTAAATTAACACTTCCAAAACCTTCCAATATTGTGCTGATGTGGTAAAAGCTGAGTAATTTAGATCTGCAGATAAAGCATTAATACTGCTTTTTCATAGAATAAGAGGTAATAATCTAATTCTCTACTTAATCTCATCTACAAGCGGGTGGGATGCACCTTGCTAAACAACTGACGATATCTTGCAGCGTTCTCTCTTTAAATAGGGGTGACTATCTGTTAAAAATAATTTTAAAATAAATAACAGTCCAAACGTCATACTGATGGTGTCAGACCTAGGAGCAAAAAATTATTATCACCACGCTTACCTGAAGCTCATTGGTATGGTTTTCCTTCCTCTTGTTAGTATGTGGCAATTATGTTATAATATGTACATAAGGCGCGAAACCTGCTTAAGTATGGCACCGTTTAGGTATCACGCCACTACGAGTAAGTTTACATATATTTATTTCTTGTGACTTAACATCGAAAATGAAATTGTATTTTTATGAAATACATATTCTCATAATCCTATATTTCAGGCGGCTTTAAATCTATTTTTTTTTTCTATATTAAAAAGCATGCAAAATATTATGACATAATTACTATTTTTAGACACATTTAGTTTCCCAAAGTAAGCAACAATACGCTTGTACTTATAGTACTAAACAACTACTAAAGATATAATTTAATTCCTACTCATAAATCTATACATCTATAGAAATAAATAAAACTGGAGTGTCTGTTTGTAATATTAAAATAACTGCTTTTTACACACGGTACATCATATACCAAAACAACATTTTTTATAATTTTTGTCTGTCTGTCTGTTTGTTCCGGCTAATCTCTGAAATAGCTGTACCGATTTTGACGAAAATTTCACTGGCAGATAGCTGATATTACAAGGAGTAACTTAGACTACTTTTATTTTAGAAAAAAAATAGTTTTAGTTAAAAATGATCCGTTTCGGAATTTTTAAATCCAATTTAAGTTGACCTCAGATTTATATCATCAATCATATGAAATAGGGTTTAGCTTAGGCTGGAATTTGTAGATTCGAACGCACCTATTCCGGTGGCGCATGGCGTAACAATTGCATTCGATAACACTGACTGTTTGCATATTTCATTTATTTATTGTAATCCAAAATAAACCATAAGATAGCGCTATTTAGCTTCAAAGTAAATTGTATAGCATAATTTGTTTTGTGGGAATTTGTACAAATGCATATAATATTAATATACAATTCCTAAACAACATTAGAACCCGTATTGCTCACAAGCGTTCCAAGGTTCGAAAGCCCCTGGAACTATTCCTACTGGCTATACTCTCTTAAGATTCGCTCTATATACACATTCTATATACTAGTATTCTTACAAGAATACAGAAAGATGAACACTTCTTAAAATTGCAACTCCATTCGAAAAACTCAAGCGTCCCTGCGCATTCTTTTGTCTTATTGCCGGTTGATGAAGTTGATATTAAAGAACATAATATGAGTCTTAAATCCACAAGATCTTGTAGGTGGGATGATATTTCTAATACCCTCTTAAAGAATAATGTATATATTTTGTGTCCCCTATTAAACTCATTATCAATTAATGTATAGAAGAAGGAGTTTTTCCTGACGCACTTAAAATTTCCATTGTCATCCCTATATATAAGTCCGGTAACCCAAATTCAATTCATAATTATAGACCAATATCTTTACTATCAGTGATTTCAAAAGTGTTTGAAAAAATAATTACGGTAGGTTAAAACAGTATTTAGAAAAAAATAGTATGTCGTCAGTTAATCAATTTGGTTTCAGAAATAAAAGATCTACTAGTAATGCAATTCAAGATTGGACCTCATTTATTGTAAATTCATTAGATGATGGTAACAAAACTTTAGGAATTTTTTTGGACCTTGCTAAGGCCTTTGATACGGTTTCCTTGCCCTTGCTGGAAAAAAAATTATAATTAATTGGCATTCGTGGTTTACCATTACAATTATTGAAAAGTTATTTAACAAACAGGACACAAGTAGTTCATGGGTTATGAAAGTCAACCTGAATTTATCAAATATGGCGTACCACGTATGGGTAGCGTTCTTGGTCCAACATTATTTTTAATTTACATTAATGATTTGTGCAACCTAAAATTGAACAGTGGTAAAATCATTACATTCACAGATGACACTGTTTTACTATTTACTGCAAAAACTTGGTTCGATGTGAACAAAACAGCCAACGAAGGGTTTGCTGCAGTAACTACTTGGCTTGATGTTAACCTTCTGACATTAAACTTAGAAAAAATAAAAGTAATGACTTTCAGTATTTATGAAAATTCCCAACCTCTTTTTAATGAAATTAATATAAAATCCCACATATGTGGAAGACCTACAAATTTAAATTGTAATTGCTACTCTATTGATTGTATCAATAGTATTAAATACCTTGGCGTTATAATAGACAAAAATTTAAATTGGAAAAAACATATCAGTAAAACTAGTAATAGAATAAGAAACTTTATATTCATATTTAAAACACTAAGAAATGTTGGTCCCCCTAAGCTATTGTTCAGTATTTATTATGCCCTATGTCAGTCGCTACTAAACTATGGAATATTATCTTGGGGTAGTACATCAAAAACCTCAATGTTAGTTATCAAAAGAGCTCAAAGATCTTTACTAAAAGTGATGACCTATAAAGGCTTCTTATATCCTACTACTTTGCTCTATAAAGAAAATAAAGTCTTGTTGGTGAGTAAAATGTTTATAAAATCAGTAATTTTGAATATCCACGTGAAACCACCTAATCTTATATTTAAGCGACGGCAAGATCTTGTTTATAACATTCCACGCTGCAAAACATCATTTGGGCAGAAATTCGCGGATTATCTGGGCCCTAAATTATATAAAGTAATTAAACTAACTTCCCATTGGTAGGTGTAAGAAAGTTTTGAGTGATTATTTGTATGAGCTGAATTATCAAGAGTCAGAAGAGACTATCAAAGCAATTATTTAAATATAATATTACATTTTGCTTATATATAACTTACATACATTATATTCACATACAATCATTGTTTCAGTTATTATATGTATCATATATATTTTTTTCCCTTCTTCTTTCATTAATATTTTATTTTAAATTATTATTTATTTTTAATACTTTATCTCATTTAACTACTATATATTATTTAATTATTAATGTAATGGTAATTATTATATATTAGTACTTATGTTAAAAATACTGGCCCACTGAGATACAGTATTCACTAGTTCAGGGGCCAGTGTGATTTTCACTAGTCAAATTAGTTGTTGTACATGAACTGCTGTGCTATGTATCTTTTATTTTTAAAATTTGTATGTCATGTATAAATAAATAAATACGTTTAATCAACGCAGCGATGATACTAAAGCATGCTGTCCACGTAGACAAGCGCGACCAGTGACAATTTCTAAGCCTGGCGACATGTCGAGCATCACAAACCCATAATTCATCCTACATTTGAATATAAGATGTAGAAAGCGACAAAGCCGTCTCAGTAAAGAAAGATTTTAAACATGATGCGCAACAAATATACTCGTAATTAAAGATCAAATTAATTAAAAAAAACCATTTGATCTTATGTATTTGAAAATATTTCTTAGCTAAATTGATCTGAATTGTGCTTTTCTTTATTTGAATGTGTGCTAATGAAAACTTAATTGATGTGTTTTGTATATTTTTATTATTTTGTAAATTATATTGATTGTTTATCGTGATATGATTGATTAAGCTCCAAAGTCCACTCGTGAAGGATGTTACGCAGGCACATTACACACCTTAACATGTTATCAATGGCAATAGGTTAACAATTTATCTCGTTATTTACAATTGATATTGTTCATTATATTTAAGGAGTTTTATAGATTTAGTAAAGGAGTTTCACTTGTATCAAAAGCTTTTATTATTTTTTCAATAATGAATTCGTATTCAGCAAAATAATATTTTCAGGATGTTGTTTGGGCTGCCACGGCAGCTTTGTTGCCCAAGCTTCGGCATCTTTGCCGAACTTCACACTAACGGCTATAGTGCCATTTTAAGGAAAAAAAGCGTCTCCATGCTGCAGTGCTTGCGGGGTAGCACCAACAGCCTCCTGAAAGCTATAGCTGCGTGGTTTTACTGCCCTATCCAATGACAGTGGATTAGTGTAGTCATAGGATTAGAAAAATAATTAATTAATTTAGAATTACTAACAATTCAACCTACTGTTAAGAACTTTGTAACTAACTTACTAACAATCAATGGATGACATTTTCCGAAGTAAATGACGATGATTATTATTATTATAAACTAGCTGTGCCCGCGATTCCGTCCGCGTGGAATAGTGACTTTGGGCAGCATTTTTTGGATAAATTTTATGGTTTATTTTGGATTACAAACCCGATAAACCCTAAAATATAAATAAATGAAATATGCAAACAGTCAGTGTTATCGAATGCAACTGTTACGCCATGCGCCTCCGGAATACGTGTGTTCGAACCTACAAAGTTCAGCCTAAGCTAAACCCTATTTCATAATTATGATTGATGATATAAATCTGAGGTCAACTTAAATTAGAAATAAAACCTACAGTGTCCAGCCTAAGCTGACCCTATTTCATATGATTGTTGATATAAATCTGAGGTCAACTTAAATTGGAATATAAAATTTTCGAAACATCATTTTTAACAAAAACTATTCTTTTTTTTCTAAAATAAAAATAGCCTAAGTTACTCTTGTTACATCAGCTATCTGCCAGTCGAAGTCCCGTCAAAATCGGTGCAGCCATTTAAGAGATTAGCCGGAACAAACAGACAAAAATTGTAAACAATGTTGTTTTGGTATATGTACCGTGTATACGTCCGAATGCGCTTAGTAAAAAGCGGTTATTTTAATATTACATACAGACACTCCAATTTTTTTATTTGTATAGTTGTATAATGGTACACATTACCTGCCACACGGGAACGCAACAGCCTCTGCACGCTACCCTCGTAGTCGAGGGCGCGTGATACTCCCTAAAAACCTCCCAAAGTTCCTCCCCATTAATCTCGTTCAAAATGCTGGGAAATGGTGCGAGCCGCCCACCTTAACCTCCAATGGTAATGGCTCGCAGTGGTACCGACCGTAGAGTAAGACATCCTTCGGCCACCACAGGCAATTGACACCCCCGGCTTTATTTTTCAATAGGGGTGGGCGCAACCCTAATACGCCTGCTATACATGTACGATGTGGTTTATACAGAGGCGGATATCTGCTGATTTCCAACTCCTTATATCAGTCTTACGTATAATATATGTGCAATAGTAAGACATGTATATACTTCTTCTTATGATGGTTAAAATGGAGGAAAAGAAACACGCTGTTCGCAGGAATAACAAAAAGCTAATGACCACCTTCGTGATTGAATATGCATTTCAAGTAGAAGAATATAAGTCTCTTTAAAATACATCCGCTAGCTGGTGAGGTCACGAAAGCTTTGGTGGCTGGCCTTACATTTCAATATGTTTATCTATTTTACGGCCTCCGTGGTGAAACGGATTCAGCACGTCGCGCGTCGGAACGAGTTCGATATCCATCTCGAGTCTAGCTGTATAGTATGTATTTGTTTACATAATTAATATTGCAGTTGTGTAGTACCCATCTTTGAAATTAGATGGCGCGGAGTCAATAGTCGTAATTAATATTTGAAATTGTTGTCTTTTGAATTACGACTTTAAATCGTACAATTGATATTGTATACAGCGATCATTAGGGGGTGGCATGTTGTACTTTGGACCGGATTCTGTGGATGCAACAATGTCAACCGTACATCACTGTAATCTCCACACAGCATTTACAATGCGCGTGATTAATTATATACGTCTTAAAACAATGCGTTTACCTAGTCAACTTTATATTTTCTTTTTATTGCTGTAAGATAGCAGATAGACTGACGGCGCACTTAGAATTTAGTAGTTACAGTCGCCTATGGGTGTTTGCAACCCCAGTGGCATTGCGAACACGCCGCTGTCCCACAAGGGTACAGGAACTTGGGTCACTAATGCTGGAATACAACACAAAGTAATTATGGCGGCATACTTAAAACCAAAGGTGGCTGGCATCCAGACGGGCTTGGGGCCTGCCATGTATCTAGGGTGGGTTGTTTTGTCACTTTTTACGAGCCGACCCCGGCCGCAGAGGTCAGTATTCTTTCTCCGTCCCTGCACGGATAAAAACTTTATATTTATACTCAAATGGAGCGTAATAATAAAGGTATTGCAAATAAATGAATATGTTACTATTATTTTGTAATAATTTGAAACATAAAAATACGTTTATAAATATTGTACGCCTTAAAAAGGCAAACTGTTGATACAAAATGTACTTACCAACATTATAATATACACAGTTCTAACAATAAATAAATATATAAATACCTAATAGCTCAGCGGTATTGCACTCGGAGGTAATCTAGAGGTCCCGGGTGCGAATCCCACAGTGGCATACATTGCTTAGGCAGTTTTTCTCCCCTAATATGCATAGCATAGTTGCCATGTACCGACGTTGAAGAAAAATACCCTGAGGAAATCTGCATACCGAGATTACTGGTAGGTATATCTAACCTGCTAATCCACCTTGGACAAACGTGGCCGTTATACCTACGTCCGCGCCCTCTTGATTGATCCGGCAAACCTTGTTCTGCCGTTCTATGACTATACCGAAATTCATCAAAATTGGTTCAGCGGTTCAGGCGTAAAAGCGTAACAAACAAACTCACTTTCGTATTTATAATATAAGTTAGCATGTTCTAATATCATAGGAGATATTTGAAGGCTCAACAGCGTAAAAATGATAATGCAACATTTTCAATGAATGAAAAAGTATTTTACAGAAGCATACAGAAAACACACACCGATACAATAATGAAAAGCAACACAGATACACCATCAAAAGAACGCCTAGAAACATTCTGGTCCAGCATATGGAAAGAACAATTACAACACAATGAAAAAGCAAACTGAATTACAGAAGAAGCAACAAAATGGAGTGCAATAGATGAAATGGATTTTAAAGAGATACCATAGTCTGAAATTACACATTTAACATCTAGATTACATAATTGGAAGTCGCCAGGTATAAACAAAATACAAAATTTCTGGTATAAAAAGTTAACGGTAGTACACAAATCTATAGCAAAAAATTTAACAGATATAGTATTAGGAGAACAGAACATACCCGAATTCATTGCCACAGGAATAACATACATGCTACCGAAGGCTAAATATACATCAGAGCCTTCCCAATACAGACCAATCACATGTCTTCCCACAATTTATAAAATACTTACATCAGCAATAACTAAAAAAATTAACTCACACATTGAACACCATAATATAATAGCAGAGGAGCAGAAGGGATGCAGGAGAGGCCACACGGGTTGCAAGGAACAGTTAGTTATAAACTCTACTACCCATAAACATGCCACCACAAAAAATAGAAACTTACACTGTACTTATGTAGATTACCAAAAAGCATTCGATAGCATCCCACACTCTTGGCTAATACAAATCCTACAAATATATAAAATTAATTCGAAAATAATAGATTTCTTACGTAAAGTAATGACACGTTGGAAAACCACACTTCAGATAATATTTAATAATGGACTCATCTCTCTCATGACTAGACAGATACATGTATATATCCCGCTAATAAATATTACAAATATATGTATATTCATATAATTAAATAAATGAGTTTAATATATGTATATTAAACTCATTTATTTAATTATATGAACATATTTTACTTGTTCAAATATTATCAAATTCGATCCCGCCATTTATATATATTTAGTGGTGCTGTATCACTGAATAGATTGTCAATTTTTATTATTTTACTAAACCCGCATATTTGCAACTTATTCATTATCATTTAGAACAACAGTAACAGTTTAGAAAAAGTTTCCATAATTAAAGACTTAGAAGTCTTCCTAGACTCTAAATTACATTTCGATTTTCATACTATTTATATTGTCAATAAAGCCTTACAACTTTACGGGTTCGTAATGCGTACTAGTATGCCATTTAAAAAGTCATCATCTTATCTTTTACTGTACAAATCCCTCATAAGATCACAATTAGAATATGCTACTACTATTTGGAATCCAATCTATAACAAATACAACGCACAGATAGAATTAGTACAGCGTAAATACTTAAAAGTTATGAACTACCGCTGCTATGGCGCTAAGTCCTCGTATGGCTCACTTCTTACCAAATATTCTTTACACAAACTTGAAACGAGAAGGAAGTCGCTTGATGCCATACTTTTGTATAATATTTGTCATAATAAATTTGACTGTAATCCATTAATTAGTAAACTGAATATCCATGTTCCGCAGAGATAGCAAACAATTAGAGAAACACGTACTTGTAAATCATTTACTTCTCGCATTTGTAAAACTGCAGCGGGGGCTCGTGCCCCTCTTAATAAGATTATGAGAGAATATAATAAAAGCTTCACGGATGTAGATATATTTCACCTTCCTGCTGCTGCTTTTAGGAATAGTGTAACTAAACAATTGGTTATGCAAACTGAATGACCATCTGTATGTACATCTCTTTCTTTTTATTATAGGTTTATAAATTATGTTTTAGTATTATGTTTTAATCTAATGTAGTTTACTTTAGCTTAAGTTTTTTTACAGTTTGTCACTGTGGGCAACGATACTGGTTTTAACATTAGTAATTTAAATTTATATTTTACCTCTGTTGTAATTTTTATGGTAAAATTGTTTGTAGCTCTTATTAAAAAAAATCATAATCCCGCGTGATTGGTATTAAATACATACATTTTACACACATTTGTAATTATTATTTTTAAATACTCAATCTCGACGGTAGGCGCAACTTATTTTTTTCTGTACGTTTGCCCGGATTACAACGAATGTTCCTAGAAGTGTGTTTCTGCACACCTGGTCAATTTTCTATGCGCAATTTAAAAATATGATACATGATAACCCAACTTTGTCTTACTAGACAAAGTATGTAGTATATTAGTGAAAAGGCTTATTATTTGATAGGAAAGTTATCTGGTCAGGCTTAGTCTATTTGTTCTGGTCTTCCGCCAACCGCAGAAAACTATTTAATTACTTGGAACGTTTTAATTAAAAACTATGAAGACAAACGCTCCCTCCCAATTTCTTATTTTAATCAACTGTTAAACTTTAAACGTTTATCCGCTAACAAAACATTCAATCTCGATTCATTTGTAAACAATTATGATTCATCCGTACAGGCACTTAAACAATTACAATTAGAAGATTTAACTGATTTTATATTTTTTACATCTCGCATTATAACGCTTAAATACTGATACTGTTAAATTATTTGAGAGTACGTATCGAAAAACTAATGTTACTTCTTGTAAGGACTTAATTAAATTTGTAAAAGAACAAAACAAAACATTGCTTCATTCTTCCCGGCAAACCGCCACTTACGTAAATAAATTACAAAATACTTATAATAAAAAACAAATAAAAAAATCTTCTAAATCAGTTGTAGATACGCAACCTAATATAATCAATAAAAATAACATTGAAAAGTGTCATTTATGTAATCATAATAATCACACGCATCTTTATTTTTGTTCATCGTTTATGAAGTTAACTAACTCCGCAAGATAGATATCATTTTATACAAATTAATTCATTCTATAACAATTGTTTAAGTATTAAACATAAAACCTTTAGTTGTTCTTCAAAACATGTTTGTTCTATGTGTTCTAAAAAACATCATACGCTATTACATTTTCCAAGCAGTAATAATCCTCGAAAAAAACTTTGCTGCCTCGCCCTCGGACCGCCTCGCATTCACCGTCGCCGCCACCGGCTACGGCTAGTGAGCACCGTGCGCAGGCGCAGCGCGGTTTACGTGACGATCGCATGGAGCCGCACAATTCAAATTAACGCGCCTCATTTACACCGAAGTTTATTGAGAACACAACTTTAACTTTATGTAATAATAATAAACATGTTTCGCTCGCATCTCAACTTAAACCTACTACTATTTTATTATCAACCGCGCAAGTTTACGTTTCTTGTTATGATAATTATAATGAAAACTTAATTGTTCGCTGTTTAAGTGACTGCGGCAGTCAAAATAATTTAATAACACTAGATTGTTGTAAACTAAGGGTGATCGCAAGTGTGACAAGGAGACATGGTGGTGGAACGACACAGTCCAGAGGGAGACTAGAGCGAAGAAAGACCTCTTTAAGAAGTGGCAAGCGTCCAGATCTCCTGAAGATCGCGACGCATACCGGGTGGCAAAGCGCGCCACTAAGAGAGCTGTTGCCAGAGCCAGACGAGACCACTTACAACCACTTTACGATAAGTTGGAATCGTCTGAGGGGCAGAAGCTCATCTATAAGTTGGCGCGCTCCAGGATCAAAGCGGCACAGGACATTTCCAAGTGTCGCTGTGTAAAAGACCCTGTGGGCAACCTGCTATGCGAGGACATCGCGGTGAAGGGCAGATAGCGCGGCGTATTTCCACGAGCTGCTGAACACGCAGCACAAAGAGGTGCAGCCGCCAGATCTTCTTCCGAATCAAAGACTAGTGCCACTGGTAACGCCTGCAGAGGTCCAGAATTGTCTTCGCCGCATGAAGAATCGGAAAGCTGTTGGATCCGATGGAGTCCCCATCGAAGCCTGGAAGGCGATGGGCTCTCGTGGTGTGGGCATCTTAACCGACCTCTTTAACCGGACACTCCTCACCGGTACGAACCCGAGCCAATGGAGACTGAGTAGCATTACTCCAGTCTTCAAAGGCAAGGGGTCGGTGCAGGAGTGCGGTAATTACAGGGGGATTAAGGTCATGTCCCACACCATGAAGCTCCTCGAGAGGGTTATCGACTCTCGAATTCGGCAGGAGTGCAGTGTCTCGGGATGTCAGTATGGGTTTCGCCCTGGTCATGGGACCATGGATCCGGTTTTTGCCCTAAGGACTGTCACGGAGAAATACAAGATGAAAAATACGCCTCTGCATTGCCTGTTTCTTGACTTGCAGAAGGCCTTCGATTGTATTCCTCGCGCGATAATCTGGTGGGCATTGCGATCTAAAAGGGTTCCAGGGGCCTATTTTGACATCATCCAAGACATGCACCGTGACTTCGATTCCGTAGTTCGGACCGCTGTTGGCAACACAAAACCTTCCCCATCATCGTCGGGGTGCACCAAGGATCCGTCCTTAGTCCGTTTCTGTTTAGCGTGGTATTAGATGTATTGTCAGACAGCATCAGAAACTCACATGAGCATCCCCCGTGACTGCTTATGTATGCTGATGATATCGCGCTGGCAGATTCGGACAGGGGTAGGCGTGTGCGACGTGTGAAAGCGTGGAAGGAGTCGCTTGAGAACGGTGGTCTGAAGCTCAATGTAGCGAAGACCGAGTACTTGGCCTGTAACTCCACAGATCCCACACCCGTACGCATAGGCGGCGGCGGGGTCGAGCGCACGGACCAAGTGAAATACCTAGGATCTGTGTTTCATGCGTCTGGTGACATCGATTGTGACGTCAAAGCACGCATTGCTGCCGCGTGGGCCAAATGGCGTGAGGTAACTGGTGTCATTTGTGACCCCAAGATGCCGGTAAAGTTGAAGGGACAGGTCTAAAAGACCATCATTAGGCCTGTCCTTTTATACGGCTGTGAAGCGTGGACGGTGCTAGAGCGACACAGGCAAGAACTGCGTGTCACGGAGATGAATATGCTGCGGTGGATGTGTGGAGTGACGCGGAAGAACCGCGTTAGGAACTCCCGCATTCGCAGCAGTCTTCATGTCCGTGACATTGCGGATAAACTGCAGGAGTGTCGGCTCCGTTGGTACGGCCACGTTTTACGGAAACCAGATGATTAGAAAGAAAGAAAGAAAGAAAATATATTTATTTAGGGCTTAAAGTTATTATTTACAATTTATAATTATATACTATATATTTGTCCCAAATTGGTCCCAGCTCAGCATTTGCTGATGGAATTTACCAGCGCTGATCTTCCGCTGGGGCCATTAAGTGACACCACTAACATTATATACACAATAACCACAATAACACGTGTGTAGTTAACACATGATAGAAGTGAAACCCTGAAAAATGTAAACCTCAATGTAATAAAAAACATAAACAGAAAAGTAAAAGTTTATGGAGTTATGCAACTTAGAGCTACAAATCGCTCGAACTTTGAGGTGAAATTATCAGTGTTAAAGTTAACTAAAGTTTACAAATTTCAAATTTTTCCAAAAAACTTTCAAAACTATATTAAATCAAACCATTCCTCAAAGTAGATTCCATATAAAGAGAGAAAAAAAAAACTCAACTGTATCTCATTGTAATAAAGTGGCAATTCAAATAGATATATGAGTAATACAATGCAATCATTTAAAAATTACTCTATAGAATAAGCCTTAACCTATTATTCATAAGGTTGGTATTAGTGGAGCAAAAACACTCAACTGTATTTCATTGTAATAAAGTCGCAATGCGAATAGATATGTATAAGTAATGCAATGCAATCATTTAAAAATTACATTATTTATTAAGCCTTATGCAATAAAATAAAATAATAAAATATTATTAATAAAGTTGGTATTAGCGAAACAAAAAAAAATTATGTGAATTTTTCGGTTTCATTAAGATTCAGTTCACAATGATGTTAGAGAAGTTTTCACTTTAAAAAAATCATCAAACAACAATTACATTACAATTTTACGTGGGATTACGTGGGAAACAAATGTCTGGCCATGCCGCCTCCGCCGGGCCCCGGCAGGAGGGGTAGACCCAAAAAGTGCTGGCTTGACGTCGTAAGGGGTGATATGCGTGCCAATGGGCTCACTACCAGGGATGCTGCGAAGTGGAGTAGAAAAAGTCGGAAAGCGGACCCCGGGCACCGAAACGAAAGTTTAGGTTGCAACCGGGATACTACGCTTAGATAATGATGATGACAATTCATGTGATACAGCACTTTATACAGGGTGACTTTAACAAACCCGTCCAAATTTTTTTTACGCACTAAACATCATTTAAGGAACCCATTTTTGCAAAAAAAATTGTATGTAAATTTTTCAAAATAAAATATTTCATATATGATCATTAATTCAATCGTACAGAATAGTCCTATGGTGCAACCTTCGTACGTTAACCTGTTATTACCTGTCTCTGTCTCTCCCGCGTAAATGAGTAGTGCGTATTCGCTCGCTCAGTGCAATGACCGCCGTCCTCGCCCGCTTAGTAGGTCAGATGGAGAGGTCATTGACACTCTAGCGCCGTATTATGTAAATTGCGAGTTCTTAGAATGACTTTGTGATGCTGATTACTCAACATTTTTGTACTATGTGATACAAAACTAAAATACATGTTTCTCATAACTTTTACTAAAGATTCTTCTTCGTGAATTTGGACAGGTTTGTCAAAGTCACCCTGTATATTACATATATCCACTACATATATTTATGTTATTTTACATTGCAATATCGTACCGCTATAGGTATATTACCCGCTATATTTTTGTATCGCACCTCAACATATACAATGCCGCTATATTCTCAAACCGCACCGCTCTGTAATATTCAGATTTATGGTTCTACCGCACCATTATTATATATGTATATATGTTATACCGCTATTTTAATGTATCCGCACCACATTATTTTAAAAATTATGCCTACTTTTTCTCTATTAGATTTTGAAAGTTCTTTAAACTTTCAAGGCGGGGAGCATGGTTAGGCGCTTTATCCTATGCTTTTTTTCCCTGCCTAATGCCTATCCGCAAGTTAGTTTTAGAAGCTGTGGCGCCTGACGGTGTTTTCGTATTAAATTCGTATAAAACTCCTCAACCACCGCCGCGCCGCTGCCTCTGCTTGGCTTGCGCCCGCGTGAGTAAGTAGATAAGCAAGCTTGACGAACGTTGCGAAGTACAGGAGTTTACTTGGCAGCCGGAGGAACCCTGCCACCGCGATCTAGTAATTGCCTAACGCCATCTAGTGGCGGTGTGGGTAAAACACCGTGTTACACAATTTAATTAAAGTCTTTTGAGGTAACTAGCACCTATGTTACAGGCTCAGCCTGGTTTAGGTGTTAGTACCGAAATGTCTTAGTTTACGGCTAATTTGTGGAACAATGTAGTGTCAATAAACATATTTTTATTTATTTATTTATTTAACTATTAAGTGAATCGTCAGCCTGTCTGCCGTTCTATAGAAATAAAAAAGTTATTTATTTGCCTCAACAACTATTACTGTTGACCTATATTGTAGCTGTTTTATTCAAAAGGTTCGTTAAACTCAAGATAATATAATAGTTATTACTTGTTACTGATATTAATAGTTTTATAATATGAGAATAATAAACACACAAAGGGCATTGGATAGCTTGTTTACCTGTTCAAAGTACGGGAAAATACATTAAAACTACACTAAATAAAGTTCACCTATTCCTTTACACGTAAGACAGGTTCTTAACCAAACTTATAATTGTTGGCTTATGTATTTGGATCATGTCATGTAATGTAATGTGCTCAATTCAGTCATTTAATTAATTAAAACTTCTTAAAAACCTACCTATCACGATAGATTAAGAACAAAGTAAAATGTAAATCGGGGGTTACGTCCCGTCGACCACCTTTGATCTTAAATATGCCGCCATAATAACCTTGTGTTGTGTTCCGGCATTAGCGACCCAAGTTCCTGTACCCTTACTGTTCCTGTACCCATAGGCGACGATAACTGCTAAGCGGGCTGTCAGCCTGTTTGGTGTCCTACAGCAATAAAAAAATGACATTTTTATAGTCGAGTACGAAAGACAGTCAAACGGCCCACCCGATAGTAGGTGGTCACCGTCGTCTATAGACGTTTGCAACACCAAACCTATACCCAACACGCTGCCGGCCTCGAAGATGAACTGGTCCACTAGTGCCGAAACACTACACATGGTCAGTATTGCGATATGTTTTAAAATCAGGATTTATTGCCATAAGGGTTGTTCTGTCGCCTTTTACGAGAGGCCACCCTCGGCTATATACCTAGTCAGGTCATAAGTATTGTCACACAGTAAAAACTTTTCTTTTAGAATGCTGGCCACAAAAAAGTTTATTGAATTCGAATTTCGAATTGTTCATGAAAATAAAAATGTATAACTTTTAGAATTTTAATCATTTTTAAATATGGAGTGGACGCTTAAAGAAGACCGTGTTGCAGTTATTGCGTTGCATCGTTGCGGTTACGCGCCAATTCAAATTTTTAACATACTGAAAAATTTGAATATTACCAAAAGATTCGTTTATCGTACCATCAAACGATACAATGAAGACTCTAGTGTAGATGACAGGTCAAGAAGTGGTCGCCCTCGATCTGTTAGGACTCCAGCAGTGATAAAAGCTGTGAAGGCACGAATTCAACAAAGAAATCCCAAACTTAAGCAGAAACTGTTGGCCCTTCAGATGGGGTTAAGCAGAACCACGGTGAAAAGGGTGTTAAATGAAGACTTAGGGCTTCGGGCATATCGAAGAAAAACAGGACATCGTTTGAATGCTCGTCTAATGGACCTGAGACTGAAGAGATGCCGCGCTTTGTTGAAGCGGTACGCGGGAAAAAAATATCGGGAAATTCTTTTTTCGGATGAAAAAATGTTTACCGTAGAAGAGAGCTACAACAAACAAAATGATAAGGTGTACGCACACAGTAGTGAAGAAGCGAGCAACCGTATTCCGCGTGTCCAACGAGGTCATTTTCCATCCTCGCTCATGGTATGGTTGGGAGTTTCTTATTGGGGCTTAACAGAGGTACATTTTTGTGAGAAAGGTGTAAAAACGAATGCTGTTGTGTATCAAAATACAGTCCTGACGAACCTGTGGAACCTGTTTCTCATACCATGTTCAATAACAGGCACTGGGTATTCCAACAAGATTCGGCGCCAGCTCAAAGAGCGAAGAGCACACAAGACTGGCTGGCGGCGCGTGAAATCGACTTCATCCGGCACGAAGACTGGCCCTCCTCCAGTCCAGATTTGAATCCGTTAGATTACAAGATATGGCAACACTTGGAGGAAAAGGCCTGCTCAAAGCCTCATCCCAATTTGGAGTCACTCAAGATATCCTTGATTAAGGCAGCCGCCGATATTGACATGGACCTCGTTCGTGCTGCGATAGACAACTGGCCACGCAGATTGAAGGCTTGTATTCAAAATCACGGAGGTCATTTTGAATAAACTTTAATGTCATAAGAATCTATGTTTTGTTAAGTTCATTTTGGTATATGAATGGTTACATAATTAATAAACTTGTTACAATTATTTTACATTAAACATGTGACAGAATTTATGACCTGACTAGGTATGTTACTATTCTTACTCCGGGCCTGCAGGAGAAAACGAACTGTCCCTGACCTTTGAATCTTTAAAAAATGTCGTATTAATTCTCGCTGATCGCACGTGATTTATGCGAATTCGAACTTTACAACTAATTATTTATTATCATTATGATTACAATGTAATGATTTTAATTTCATTTAACGATCGCGTGGACATGTCGTAATACCTACACGAGTTTGCGCAAACGGCTTTTGTCAAAGCTTTTGATAATACACACAGCTAATAACTAACCCTATGAATGATTTGAAATTAAAAGATTAATTCAATTTAAGTGCTTGTGGTTCCGTACACAATAAGCATACGGACGCGATAGCGAAGTAGTAACACTCTTGGAAAGAAAACTAGAGGCCATAGGTTCGATGTTTTCGCCGCCTAATATATATTATAAAATAATTGCCACGTACCTAGTGAATTAAATAAATATAATACATAAATATAAAATAAATATTTTGCAACCATTCACACAGAGCCATCTAGTCCCAAAATAAGTAGCATAGTACTAGTGTTATGGGTACTAGACAACTAGTATACTGCATAACTACTTTTTCTTTTGTAAGTAATCTATATACATACAAATATATACATACATACATACAAATAAATAAAATTAGAGGGTCTGTTTGTAATATTAAAATAACCGCTTTTTACTAAGTGTATTAGGACGTATACACGGTACATATACCAAAACAACATTTTTTACAATTTTTGTCTGTCTGTCTGTCTGTTTGTTCCGGCTAATCTCTGAAATGGCTGCACCGATTTTGACGGGACTTTCACTGGCAGATAACTGATGTATCAAGGAGTAACTTAGGCTATTTTAATTTTAGAAAAAAAAATAGATTTTGTTAAAAATTATAAGTTTCGGAAATTTAATATACCAATTTAAGTTGACCTCAGATTTATATGATCGATCATATGAAATAGGGTTCAGCTTAGGCTGGATTAGGCTGGACTTAGTAGGTTGATTTTCCAATTTAAATTGATCTCATATATCCAATAAATGCTGCCTAAAGTCACTATTCCACGCGGACGGAGTCGCGGGCACAGCTAGTTATACATAAGCAAGAAAGGAATTGAAAGCGGAACCCCTGAAAGTGTACCGAAATACGTTAGCCACTACGCCACAGAGGTGGTCAAAATTAAATTAATTGTGATAAAATTTAAAATGAGTATACTAGAAAAAGTGTTTAAGTAGCTCTAGTTATTGAAAAACTTAAAAATAAAAGAAAGGCGAGTGGACAGCAACAAAAATACGCTAATTATGGGCGTACACAGCTTCCACGACGTTTATTATATTATTTAAATTATTAACAGAATTTTTAATTTTATTATAAATTATGTATTAAACAATTTAATTAATTAAAATATCTTAAATTTTAATTAAATCTCATACTCATATTAATACATTAACTATTTTGATAATTATATGGAATACATTATTATTTAATTTTAAAAACATAATACAAATTTGATCTAAACTGCAGCGACCATCAAAAGATATAATGAAGTGTCAAGTTTCGACAAGAAAAGAAGCGGTCGACCTAACTGTGTTAGACCTCCAGCTGTTAATCAAAGGTATGAAGGCGCGAATCGCCCGAAATCCCTTCTGCAAGCAGAAGTTGATGGCTCTCCAAATGGAATCAAGCAGAAAGACTGTAAAAACAGTACTTAAAGACTATACGCTAACAAAAGAAGAAACGATCATCTTCCAAATCAGTCACTGAAATTGATGAGAGTAAAAAGATTCCGAACTACGACGGTAAGCTAAATACTAGCATTGGTACTTACTTTTTACAGACAATATTTTTTGACATTGAAGAAACTTACAACAAACATAATAACAGGATTTAAGCCAAAAACTCAAAGAACGCTGGCCACTCCGTCTCTGGGTGCAACACGGCCATTATGATTTAGCTCAAAATCTACCAGGACCTACGACTTAATTTGGTCATACTAAGGTACATTTTTGTGAAAAGGGTATAAGATTTATCTCAGAAGCTCTTTCAAGAGCATCCCTGAGATATTCAGCAAGATTCTGCACCAGGCCATTTAGCCAAAACTACAAGCTTGGATCGGGCGCCAAAACATAGGCCTTATCAAGGAGGAATATTGGCCGTCCTTCATCCCAGATCCTTTGGAGTGTGGCAAGGTTTAGAGGAAAAAATGTTTATGCTAAGAGTTTTGAGTTAATGTTAAGAGCAGTGCCGGATTAACCACATAGCAAGAGTAGCAATTGCTACGGGCCCCGCGCAAAAGGGGGCCCCGCATATTTAAACCCGCTCATCTCGGCCTGAGCGTAATTTTTTAAATGAAACTTATTAACACGTGGTATCATATTATTATATATTGAATTTATTTGATGTCACAAAAAGGTGAAACGTTACATCTTTTCTAACACAATCTACGTCATACAATCGGTAACCCCCATTATTGCCTTGGCGAAAATAAAACAGAATTTCATACGATAAAAGCACATGTTACAAAAAGTCGCTCGTATAAATGTGAAAAAGTTGAGTCGAGCTCTAGCTCATTATCGGGCCGCGGACCGACTCAAATTCTCCTGTAGACTGGAGACACCACATCAGCAAAGTAGCCAACTGCAAGATCATATCCGGCGAGACTGTCACTGCACAACACCGTCTTCATGTTAAGGACCTCTGCGTGAAGCCCAAAGACAAACGTGTTGAGTGCTTCCATCGCCGAATCAGGTGGTGGCTACTTGATGAAGTCACGTCCCAGGAGCTCGCTTGAGCCATCGGTGACAAGTACATTAGTGATGTAGTTTTTACGTTGGTGCTATAGTTTGAGGTATGGAAGCACACTTGCGCCCAGGTGCGGGGTCCTTTGAAAAGATTTGCTACGGGACCCGCGCTTGCTTAATTCGGCACTGGTTAAGAGATCAAATTTCCGGGGATTTTTTTTTAAATTTGAAGCACACAAATAATTGGATAATAATTTCGTTGGCCTGGAAAACTAATGTTCACGGAACTAACCATCCAAAACCATGTGATTCGTGAATGAACCTATTATAACGTAGCTGTTATCTGCCAACATTGATTTAGAGGGCCTTTTTTTATATGTAGCACGTGGTCGGCACGCCGTACACCGTATGATATGAACCGATCATTATTATTTATTTTGTTTTGCTTAATTAACTTAATCATTTGTTTCTTTTTACACACTTTATATTAGTTTCACTTGTATGTTTGTAATTATATGTTTGTAACCGACTCCTATGGGGGCGATTTTAAACGGCCAGATTTCGTTCAAACTTTGTAGATATATCGAGGGCCGATAACAATGCAATAATCTGTATAGTTTGTATCATTATCCTTACCAGGATCCTCAGAATTAATGAATTTTCGGTTCTCGTCCGATCACCGAAGTGAAGGAGCATCGGGCGCCGACGAAAGACGACGAGGTCACCATTCTAAATAGTTCTTCAGAACACTCCCCGGTGTACAGATGGTAGAATACGCAAAGAGACGCAAAGTCTCTCCGAAGTCCAAGCGTGTCTAGATTGTCTGTGAGTATGGGATCGCCGACAACACGAACTGCACGCCGTTGGATGGAGTCTAGGGGATTGAACTGACAGGCGGGTGCTATGCATTGCCTCTGGTGCTGCAAACGTCCATAGGTGACGGTGGCCACCTACGAGGGTGGGCCGTCTGCCTGTCTGCTGAACTCTAGATATAAAAAAGCAGTTGCTTTGGACTGAAATCTCGTGTCACGTCTGTTCATGAAGCTTAAGATTTATATATTAGATTTATTTTTAAAAAAATTACTAAACAGATGGTGTCGTTTTTTTTTTTTTTGGTCTCGGGGAAAAACCTCTCTTGACGAGTTCCCCCCGCCCGGGGAACCGAGGGATATGTGGGACTCCGGGAAAGATGTTCGACCATCCGACTACCCACTAAAAAACCCCGCTGTTCTCCTATCGCCTACGCCCGGGCCCACGGATATATGGCCTGCCGATCTCGTGGCCCGGGCCGACGCCGGCCCGCCCTTTGTCTTAAGGCGGGCCCCTTCTAGATTGTTGGCGCCAGGGGTCAGGATTTCGTCCCCCGGTGCTCTGCTGAATCAACAGTTGAGGGGGGCCGCAGAACAGCACGCGGCCCTCTCCCTCGCGGCAATAGTGCGGGCAGCGGGTCCTCCCCCGAGGGGCCGCCCGCGGCCGCTTTTTACGGCGGCCGGAGGTCGTTACTGGCCCTCCGGCGCCGCCGGCGAGGCCTGCGTTGGCGGGAGGAGAGCGTGATGGTCGACTTCTGCTCCCGCTCTGCCGCCTCCTTTGCGGACATGACTGCCTCGCAGAAGGAGACGACAGCCGTCCATCCAGGATCGCCCCCGACCATGGACAGAACCAGGGCCGGGAGCGACAGGTCCGCGCCGATTTGGGCGATGAGGGCGCGGCGCTCCTCGCGCCATGCAGGGCACACGGCGACAGTGTGGTCCACCGTGTCCTCCTCGTCGCCCGTGCCACAGTGGTAGCACGCCGACGTCATCTCCCGCCCTATGCGACACAGGTACCTCCCGAAGCAACTGTGCCCCGAGAGGACCTGCGTCAGGCGGAAGGTCTGGGCGCCGTGGCGCCTTTCCAACCATTAAGCCAGGACGGGCCTCACCGCTTCGATGGTGGCGAGATCCGCGCTGGGGTGCGCGAGGTGCTCCTTCCACTCCACAGACCGTGTCGTATCCTATCGCCACCTAGGCGGTTTTAACCGAAACCGTCGTAGAACCTACCCATACTAATATTTCATGTTATTTACAATTTTTTATTGCTGATGAACAGCTGACAGGCTGACGGCCCACTTAATAGTAAGCAGTTACCGTCGCCTATGGATATTCGCGACGCTAGCAGCACCGCAAACATGCTGCTGTCCCACAGGGGTATAGGAACCTGGGTCACTAATGCCGGAACACAACACAACAAAATTATGTCTTCTTATTGTACAGGGTACAAAGTGTTACCCTTTTTGGCCAATTTCTTGTTCATTTTATGTATGAAGAGGAGCCTCTAAAACCGCGGGACGGTCGACGTTTGACCTCCCTGAAGATTACTCTCTGCGCGGTACGCAATTGGCTTCAGTTACTCCTTACTCTCATTGGCCGTGTCGAGACATAACATTGTGTATTCAGTGTCAAGTTGTGACATTTAGCTGGTGCCGTGCAACAGCGAGCGGACCTGAACCGAACCGGGAAGGGGTGGAATCAAGGTCAGTGCGAATTTTTCTGCCCACAAGGCATCGCATATCTCTTACCACCGGTCCTCTCCCTTGCCCCTGTCATAAAGTCCACTGCTCTCGAGCTATCCCTCTTATCCCGTACAGTACACTGTTGGTCCGTGACCGGCATCGAGCAAACTAGTTTTGGTATAAGTTTGAAATTTGTGCTGTGTGCTCATGTGTTGAGTTAAAAAGCTCTCCAATCCGGCATAAATATTTTCGAGGGTGACTCAAACTCAAAAATGTAGGTCCTCTCATTGTTATACATATAATCAATATGTCTTAAAATGTTCTTTTTATATTCGGGTTTGTATTTTGAATGTGCATAAATAAATTAAAGGACGCGGAATATGTTTACCACGATGCAAGTTACACAGAGTCGGATGAATGAGTTTACTTACATTTACCTAAAGTTGATTGTCCGTCGTGGTCATGGATTTAGGTCATGTACATTCTGAGATAATATTCTATGAAATTGCGTTTAACTTATAAATATGAAAATCATCATGGACTAGTATTTTTTCATGCGATTATTGTGACAAAGTCAAAGCTTGTTCAGAATTGAGCTGGAATATATGTAAAATTTTATTCATAAAAAGTTTTTATTTAATAATTTTTTGTGGCTATAATCTACTAATGACTACAGGCATAAATAAATCCGCTACCAATGGATGAATATTTGCGGCGTTTCAGGATCCCTTGTTGTGTAGCAGCAGCACCGGGTACCAGAGATGTCTCTGGAATATATCACGTAGCAGATATACCAGAGGGCATTCCATCCTCCAGGGCACCAGTGTAAATCCGTACGGTCTCTTGGGATCGTCGCGACATTGTCCATTCGGTTCCAAAATGGAAGGCTCTCCGACGGTGAGAAGAGAACAACAGATATTAATGCAGCGTGTCGTGGTATTCGGCCAGCGCTTTTAGTCATTAAATTAGTTAAAATAAAATTGTTTCCTTTATATAAGATTTTTGATGAATAAATAAAATAAACTATTCATATTTGTAGAATTAACAGGAAAGGGAATGTGGTAACATCCAGGAGTAGGATTTCTCCCTCCACTATTTTTATAGCTGGAACTCAGCGAACAGGCCAACGGCCTACTTGATGACGCGTGGTCACCGTCGCCTATGCGACACCAGGGGCATTGCCAAAGTGTAGCCGACACGACGCTTGGGGCTAGATCTGGTGAGTAAGACGGATGGTCAAGCAGTATCAGATAATAGAAATAGAGAATCTACACGCGTTTAAACTGGTCTGAAACTTCAAAGCATTTACGATTTTGATTAATGTCACGTAATAAAATATTGGTAAAAAATCTCACCAGATATTTTATCTAAATTCCTTATGAGTACGGTTGCCTGGAAGAGATCGCTGTAAGCAATAAGGCCGCCGACTTTTCACCGTCAATTTATTCTAAACGTTATCGGTGCAGGGGCGGAGAAAGAATACTAACCTCTGTGGCCGGGGTCGGCCTGTCGTAAAAGGCGACAAAATAACCCACCGTAGCTACGTAGTAGGGCCTCAAGCCCATCTGGATGGCGACCACCTTTGGTCTTAAGTATGCCGCCATAATAACCTTGTGTTGTATTCCGGCATTAGTGACCCAAGTTCCTGTACCCTTACGGGACAGCAGCGTGTTCGCGATGCCACTGGCGTTGCAAACATCTAAAGGCGACGGTAACTGCTAAATTTTAAGCGGGCCGTCAGCTTGTCTGTTTTCCTACAGCAATAAAAAATAATAATAAATAAAATTAAATTGTAATTTTGGTGACAAATAAAGCGTTACCTATCTATTGGTACATATTTTGCGCAAAATAATAACAGCCCTCTCGGAGAGCCCTCGTTAAGGGCATTGCAAGAATTACAGTGATTGGCGTTTAACTCTTAAAATCCTCTCTTCTTCCTCCTGTCCTTATCCCACATTTTATGGAATCGACACAACATTCTTTATTCGCTCCTTTCACACTTTTCTGTTAGCCGTCATCTCAACATTCACACTCTTGCAATCCATCCATCTTTTGGTCTACCTCTACTCGTGTATCTGCTCCCCTCATTTTTATCATTTTCCTTGTTATATGGCGTTAGTTAGTCTGTTACTTTTAAGTTTTTCATTTTCTCTTTTCCTTTTTCATTCCTAAAAGCCTCTGTAACCTGTTAATATACGTTCCCACGATGGCGTATTTATAAACAATATAAAATCGTTTGAAAAAACGGAAACACATGACACGACGGGCGCCAAATTGACGATAACTTTTAACTTAATTAAACGATAACCTCGCATGATACTGCGGCGTGTTTGGACGTTTAACAACTATTCAATAATTCAATAAAGTTGTATAGATTCACTAAAATATTCTTATCTGAATGCATTCCAATTAAATCAATGAAATAAACAAACGTATATCATCGAGATAATACAAAATTAAATAGTAATTTTATATAATTTGATTGTCCTCGACTTCGTTCATTAAACGTTTATGAAAAATTGTTTTTATATTTAGGTTACTTTACTTTTATATATCTCATAGCTAACTTTCTAAGTTTTGTGCTTGCTTTTTATATTTCATTTAGAAATATTTTTACTATAGACTTCGACGACTTCCGTAGTGCAACGGTTTACACACGTCGAAATGACTGCAGATATCACGAATTTGATTTCGTTTTGAGATCAGTGTCTGTATTTATTTACATAACTATGCTGTGCCCACGACTCCGTCCGCGTGGAATAGTGATTTTGGGCAGCATTTTTGTGGATATATCTTATAGTTTATTTTGGATTACAAACCCTATAAACCCTAAAATATAAATAATTAAAATATGCAAACAGTTAGTGTTATGCAACTACGCCATGCGCCTCCGGAATACGTGCGTTCAAACTTATAGTCCAGCTTAAGCTAAACCCTATTTCATATTATTGATGATATAAATCTGAGATCAACTTAAATTGGAATATAAAAATTCCGAAACTTATCATTTTCAACAAAAACTACTTGTTTTTCTAAAATAAAAATAGCCTAAATTACTCCTTGTTACCAAGTATCAGCTATCTGCCAGTGAAAGTCAAAATCGGTGCAGCCATAGCCAGAACAAACATACAGACAGACAGACAAAAATTGTAAAAAAATGTTGTTTTGGCATATGTACCGTGTATACGTCCGAATGCACTTAGTAAAAAGCTGTTATTTTAATATTACAAACAGACACTCTAATTTTATTTATTTGTATACATAAAAGTATATAATCATGGTATTAGTAGTATTAACACAAGAGCTTTGCTGCTTACTAGAGAACTAGATGGAGCTACATAAATTGTTGCAGTATATTTATTTATTTATAAGGAATATTTAAAAACCCGTGACTTTGTTGGCTTTGGAACGTTATACGGAAGCCGAAGAGTTATTTATGGTGCAATCGGCTTATGCGTTAATTGTCCGAGGACATGAATATCTGTCGAATTGCTTAATCCCAGTTGCATGCAATTGTGGACTTTGGAGCGGACTCCCAACTGCAGGATTGGCTGACTGGCCGCGGAAATTAATTTTAGGGGTCCCTCGACGGTAGGGAATGCGAGGGGTATATAGAGACTTCGGATCTTTAAAAACTACATTATTCTTCTATAGGCCAACGGAAAAATGACTTGTCTCACGTCTTGATTTCTTTTTCATCACTAAAAATAATAGTTATCAGCTCATACATATCTAGTAGTATGTTAGTATATTTATTTATATTACCTGATATAGTGTTAAAAACGTACAAAAAGTGGACTATTTCTTTATTAAGACAATTTAAAATAATTTACATTATTTAATTCAAGTGATACAATTAATGCTACATTCGTTAATAAAGAGAGAAATTAAAAATGAAATAAAATTCGTGAGGGTATTTAAGAATATTTAAGTTCGTTCGTAAAATGGACAAGAGTCGGAAACACAAGTATTAACAAATTGACTAAAAACAAACGAAAATGCTTTGTCATTTTTCATACATGAATCATTTAACCCCAAATTCGAATAACCAGGCGACAATAGAGTATCTTGATAGTATGACTCTGTATTGCCAAACACACGTGTAGTAAAAATAAACAATTTTTTAGATCTTAAGCGTACGAGATATGGCCAAAATAGATTTTACTCAAACGCGTTAATAACCAACTAGTATCAATCAGCGTTGTGTCGCGGTGTCAGAAAGCACGATGTGGAACAGTGACTATAGTATTTATTTATTTATTTATTTTATAGGTACACCAACAGCACAGTACACATTAAATAAGACCATGATATACAAACGTAACAATTATATACATATATGCATACATGCCAATGACAGGCGTACACAGCTTTGTCTACAATTTGACAATGTTAATATTTATTTTAACTTCTAACTTAAATTAACTTAATCTTCACGAAAATATATGATTAATTTCCTTTTAAAATCCGTCAATGAGTCGCAAAAGATATCTATGTTCGGAATTTTACCGGCCATTTCATTATATTTATTACATATTCTAGACAATGGTAGGTGCTGGCCGAGATTGGTTTTACACGGGGGAATCCGAAATACACCAGGTCGAAAATTGCGTGGGCAATTAAAAGGGACATTGATCTGTATACGAGCAAGGAGATGCTGACATTTGATTTTATTATTGATTATTTTATGCAGAAATATTAAATCACTCATTATACGGCGATGATGAAGGGTAGACATTCCATGATAAATATCATCTAGCGAATATTAACACGCTAGCTGCGCGGCGAAAAAGCAGCAGCTAATCTCAGAGTAAACAGCAGAGCGCTCGTGCATTTTTCTTTTTTTAATTTTTATTATTTCTGTAGGCCAGCGACAGGCTGACGGCCCACTTAGAATTTAACAGTTACCGTCGCCTATGGGTGTGTGCAATGCCAGTAGCATCGCGAACACGCTGTTGTTCCATAAGGGTACAGAAACTTAGGTCACTAATGCCGGAACACAATACAAGGTTATTATGGCGATATACTTAAGACCACAGGTGGTCGCCATCCAGACGGCCCTACCACGTAGTTAGGGTTGTTTTGTCGACCGACCAAGGCCGCAGAGGTCAGTATTCTTTCTCCGCCCCTTCACGGATAAAGATAATATAAGAAGACTATTAGACTCTGAAACATGCTGATGACCCACTTAATAATTAGTGGTTACCGTCACCTATGGATGTTTATAACGCCAGGGGCATCGCTAATACGGGAACTGGGACACAAGGTTAACGGCATATTTAGCGGCCAAAGCTTACCCAGACGGGATTGCAGCCTTACCTAACTTAACTATCGCCTCCAGCCGTAGGAATCAGTATTCTTACTTCACCCCTTCAGAGAAAGAGGGCACGTTTTTCTTTTTTAAAATATTATATATAAATAACCAGTCAGTAAAAGGAGCACCAGTTACTGAGAAGCTGAAAAGTAATAGACTAGCCTGCTATGGCCATATAGTGCGAAGATAAGAAGAATAAGGTCATGTAACAAGGGAAATACTAGAAATGAGAGACTCAAAAAGACTGCATAAAAAATAATACGACAAAAAAGGTGTGAATGTTGAGATGATTACTAACAGAGAAGAGTGGAAGAAGAGAACGTGTTGTGCCGACCCTACATAGTTGGGATAAGGGCACGAAAAGAAAGATAAATAACCAGACTTGGGAAGGGTGGTTCACGATTGAGGGTGTCACTTATTAAATCTGGTTCGGCGGCGGTCGCATCCATTCGTATTAGTTTTGTTTTTACTTTATTATACTACTAGAATAGATTAAAGTATTAAAATAGATTTTGAAATCACTTACTTAACGTTTACTTTCGAGACCTCAGAGAACGTTACAGAATTTGCGACTGATGACACCTCTAAACACAACCCAGTTCCTTGTAAAATCATTTTTTGTACAATCTGTCGCGCTTTGGAATGCTCTGCCATTAGAAATCAGATTTGCTAAGATAATACACAGCTTCAACAACCTTTTAAAAGAGTATTATATATCATTATAAACTAGTTATTGTTGTTATCTAATAAGACACCTATCTAATAGATTATATATATATATATATATATATATATATATATATATATATATATATATATATATATATATATATATATATATATATATATACCTAGTCAGGTCATAAATTCTGTCACATGTTTAATGTAAAATAATTGTAACAAGTTTATTCATTATGTAACCATTCATATACCAAAATGAACTTAACAAAACATAGATTCTTATGACATTAAAGTTTATTCAAAATGACCTCCGTGATTTTGAATACAAGCCTTCAATCTGCGCGGCCAGTCCTCTATCGCAGCACGAACGAGGTCCATGTCAATATCGGCGGCTGCCTTAATCAAGGATGTCTTGAGTGACTCCAAATTGGGATGAGGCTTTGAGCACGCCTTTTCCTCCAAGTGTTGCCATATCTTGTAATCTAACGGATTCAAATCTGGACTGGAGGAGGGCCAGTCTTCGTGCCGGATGAAGTCGATTTCACGCGCCGCCAGCCAGTCTTGTGTGCTCTTCGCTCTATGAGCTGGCGCCGAATCTTGTTGGAATACCCAGTGCCTGTTATTGAACATGGTATGAGAAACAGGTTCCACAAGGTTCGTCAGGACTGTATTTTGATACACAACAGCATTCGTTTTTACACCTTTCTCACAAAAATGTACCTCTGTTAAGCCCCAATAAGAAACTCCCAACCATACCATGAGCGAGGATGGAAAATGACCTCGTTGGACACGCGGAATACGGTTGCTCGCTTCTTCACTACTGTGAGCGTACACCTTATCATTTTGTTTGTTGTAGCTCTCTTCTACGGTAAACATTTTTTCATCCGAAAAAAGAATTTCCCGATATTTTTTTCCGCGTACCGCTTCAACAAAGCGCGGCATCTCTTCAGTCTCAGGTCCATTAGACGAGCATTCAAACGATGTCCTGTTTTTCTTCGATATGCCCGAAGCCCTAAGTCTTCATTTAACACCCTTTTCACCGTGGTTCTGCTTAACCCCATCTGAAGGGCCAACAGTTTCTGCTTACGTTTGGGATTTCTTTGAATTCGTGCCTTCACAGCTTTTATCACTGCTGGAGTCCTAACAGACCGAGGGCGACCACTTCTTGACCTGTCATCTACACTAGAGTCTTCATTGTATCGTTTGATGGTACTCGTTTATCGTATCTTTTGGTTATATTCAAATTTTTCAGTATGTTAAAAATTTGAATTGGCGCGTAACCGCAACGATGCAACGCAATAACTGCAACACGGTCTTCTTTAAGCGTCCACTCCATATTTAAAAATGAGTAAAATTCTAAAAGTATACATTTTTATTTTCATGAACAATTCGAAATTCGAATTCAATAAACTTTTTTGTGGCCAGCATTCTAAAAGAAAAGTTTTTACTGTGTGACAATACTTATGACCTGACTAAGTATATATATATATATATATATATATATATATATATATATATATATATATATATATATATATATACCTAGTCAGGTCATAAATTCTGTCACATGTTTAATGTAAAATAATTGTAACAAGTTTATTAATTATGTAACCATTCATATACCAAAATGAGCTTAACAAAACATAGATTCTTATGACATTAAAGTTTATTCAAAATGACCTCCGTGATTTTGATTACAAGCCTTCAATCTGCGCGGCCAGTTGTCTATCGCAGCACGAACGAGGTCCATGTCAATATCGGCGGCTGCCTTAATCAAGGATGTCTTGAGTGACTCTAAATTGGGATGAGGCTTTGAGCACGCCTTTTCCTCCAAGTGTTGCCATATCTTGTAATCTAACGGATTCAAATCTGGACTGGAGGAGGGCCAGTCTTCGTGCCGGATGAAGTCGATTTCACGCGCCGCCAGCCAGTTTTCTGTGCTCTTCGCTCTATGAGCTGGCGCCGAATCTTGTTGGAATACCCAGTGCCTGTTATTGAACATGGTATGAGAAACAGGTTCCACAAGGTTCGTCAGGACTGTATTTTGATACACAACAGCATTCGTTTTTACACCTTTCTCACAAAAATGTACCTCTGTTAAGCCCCAATAAGAAACTCCTAACCATACCATGAGCGAGGATGGAAAATGACCTCGTTGGACACGCGGAATACGGTTGCTCGCTTCTTCACTACTGTGTGCGTACACCTTATCATTTTGTTTGTTGTAGCTCTCTTCTACGGTAAACATTTTTTCATCCGAAAAAAGAATTTCCCGATATTTATTTCCCGCGTACCGCTTCAACAAAGCGCGGCATCTCTTCAGTCTCAGGTCCATTAAACGAGCATTCAAACGATGTCCTGTTTTTCTTCGATATGCCCGAAGCCCTAAGTCTCATTTTAACACCCTTTTCACCGTGGTTCTGCTTAACCCCATATGAAGGGCCAACAGTTTCTGCTTACGTTTGGGATTTCTTTGAATTCGTGCCTTCACAGCTTTTATCACTGCTGGAGTCCTAACAGACCGAGGGCGACCACTTCTTGACCTGTCATCTACACTAGAGTCTTCATTGTATCGTTTGATGGTACGATAAACGAATCTTTTGGTAATATTCAAATTTTTCAGTATGTTAAAAATTTAAATTGGCGCGTAACCGCAACGATGCAACGCAATAACTGCAACACGGTCTTCTTTAAGCGTCCACTCCATATTTAAAAATGAGTAAAATTCTAAAAGTTATACATTTTTATTTTCATGAACAATTCGAAATTGTAATTTAATAAACTTTTTTGTGGCCAGCATTCTAAAAGAAAAGTTTTTACTGTGACAACACTTATGACCTGACTAGGTATATATATATATATATATATATATATATATATATATATATATATATATATATATAGGCCGCGCAGATTGAAGGCTTGTATTCAAAATCACGGAGGTCATTTTGAATAAACTTTAATGTCATAAGAATCTATGTTTTGTTAAGTTCATTTTGGTATATGAATGGTTACATAATTAATAAACTTGTTACAATTATTTTACATTAAACATGTGACAGAATTTATGACCTGACTAGGTATATATATATATATATATATATATATATATATATATATATATATATATATATATATATATATATATATATATATATATATATATTTGTGTGTATATCTTATGTATCTTATATATGAATTATGTTTTTTTTTTATCTTTAATACTTATAGATAATTTTTTGGTTGCTTCTTTATTTTATTATTTTTAATTGAATTATTGTGTGTGTACACTACATCAAACTTAAAATCTTGTCCATCCAAAGGTTGCCTGGAAGAGATTGCTTTTAGCAATAAGGCCGCCCGTTGTACCTTCACACCGTTTTAAGTTGAAATGTATAGTGTAATTATAATGTGTACAATAAAGAGTAATCTAATCTAACGTTCATTTCGCCCTTGAATCTGCCATATAGGATAATGTCTAAACTTTCTATCGAACTCCTACTTAGCACTACTAGTTCTACCAAAAAACAAGTTGTACGATGCCAGTCACAGATCAAGATTGCACCGTACAGGGATGAGAGAGGACAGCTTGATAGCAGTGGACTGTATGAGAGAGGAGGGAGAGGAGCGGTGGTTAGAGAGACGCGACACCTTGCAGTGGGTTGCTTAACGTCAATAATGCGTGCACTAAATATCATAAAAACCACTCTAGGTTATTTTTATTAAATGAAATATTATAATAATTACTGTATTATAAACTTATTGGAGAAACTGTTTTATTTAATCAAAGCGTGTTTTTATTAAACTATTCTTTAGTTTTATATAGGTATATTTTTATTTTTAATAAAATATTTTAATAGAGGATAGTCGCTATTTAGACACTTATATTTAAACTTGTATTTGCAATAATTTTGCTCAAATTAATATAATATAGTGAAAAAATGTAAGATAACTTTTTTTTAATTTTAATACATTAATTAATTAAAAAATAATCATCCTACAACGACACTGGTTTCATATTTCAAAAACTGTTGACAAGCTTAAGTACGTGTCAAAGCAACAGAGCAACTGTTTGCTAACCCACTAATCCTGCCAGGACACTGGGAAAATTTTTTGAAAGGAAATTAAAAGTGCATTGTCATGGGTTATTGATAAATGTGAAACGTTTCAAGTAAATCCAATAATTAAATGTGATTGAAAATTATGTTCACAGATTCCGTTACATGGTTACTACAGGTCAAGTAAATATAAAACATTTAAAAAATAGACAAACAATGTGTAAAGCGCAAACAAAAACAATCTAAGTTCAACGACAAATGTGGTTGGTCACTTTGAGAGAAAATGGCAGCGAACTCGACTATTGTTGTTATTTCAATTTTCTAATATTAACGCAATGTAATTTTAGAGCTATTGCACTATACATGACTTCATCAGACATGACGTATAAAGATTAAAGGGGCTTACACGAGTTTTGTAATGAATCCTGTATAATTTTTTTATTGCTCTGGGATAGGACAGGCACCAGACGCGCTAACACACTACTGTCCGCGTAGGGGAATTAGGATCTGGTCATGTCTGAACACAATACAAGGTTATTATGGTGGCATATTTACATACCAGGAGTGGTTGCCATGAAGGCGGGTTTGGAGCCGTAAGTTGGGTTCTTTCGTCGCCTTTTACGACAGGCCGACCCCGCAGTTGCCATTATTCTTCCTCCGCCCCTGTACGGTGCAAAATATATATGCTGATTCTCACGACACTGCTGGATCGGTGATTACGCAAGTCGCCTAGAGTTGGGTAGCGTGTCCGTGGTTCGATCCCACGGAGAACAAAATATTTATGTGATACAAATAATTTGTTCGAGTCTTACTTTTATAAAAAGCGTTTGCGATACGGATATTCACCAAGTGCTGGAACTGTTTTTAAAATAATACTTTTGTGAGAATAATGTTGAGAGCCGCATCATTAGTTAATTAATAAGTGAGATAAAAAAAGAGAAACGAACCCTGCAGCCGGGGGCGGCCTGTCGTAAAAGGCGACAAAACAACCCAACCGAGGTTATAGAGCTGCATGCCCGTCTGAATGCCATCCACCCATGGTTTGTAAATGCCGTTATAATAAGCATGTGTCGTGTTCCGTCATAAGTAATTCTAGTTTCCCTACGAGGACGGTAGCATCACAAACATCTATAACGGTAAATGATTACTATTAAGTCACCGTCAGCCTGACTGCTGTTACACAACAATAAAACAAAGCTTCGTACATCGTTAAGTTGAAATGCTCTGTAAAGCAATCATCGCAAATATGCAACCTATCCTAGGACCGGTATGGCCTTGGCATGCAAACTTGGTCTCACAATAAAGATTGTATATTATCTACATATATACCTTTTGTATGACCACCTCAAAAATGGAAGACTAAAAGATATTCCCAAAAAAAATCCTTACTAGCACCACGTCGTCCTGCTGGAAGCTGCGGTTTACAGCGGCCGCCTTTTTATGCCGCTGCCCATTGAACCTTACGTAAGGGTATTTATGTACGATTTTTAATCATTTCTCAGCGAACATCTAAATATATCCTCTTTTAAGTAGTGCTGTGAGATAGATTTCGAATTGGCCTTTGAACCGCACTAGTTTGTTGCCAACGCAAGAGAAATGTGAATGAACTTACCTTAGCGCGGATTTCGATAAGGCAATGACAATCGCTTCTAGCTATCTCCTTCTATATTCAAAATAATAGAAACTATTATATGTTTGTTAGTGGAAATCTTATATAATTAAATTAGTCAACAAAATGACTAGATGGAAAAAAATATATAGTATATAATCGTTGTCAAAACAATACCTGCTCTGTGCAAAAAGTTAAACTTTGAGATATGGAGTAAAAATGTCGTCTTATAAAATTTTATATGGTAAGAAACAATTTCTATTAAACTGATTTATATTAATGTAATAATTAAAATCACACAGCGGTTATATATCAGTTTGGGTGGCAAACTAGTCATAATAGTCAAAATTTTATTCGTGCAGGGGCGGACAAAGAATACTGCCTCTGCGGCCGTAAAAGGCGACAAAACAACCCACCCTAGCTACCCAAGCCCGTCTGGATGGCGACCACCTTTGGTCTTAAATATGCCGCCATAGTAACTTTGTGTTGTGTTCCGGCTTTAGTGACCCAAGTTCCTGTACCCTTATGGGACAGAAGCGTATTTGCGATGCCACTGACGTCGCAACATCCATATTATTTATTTATTTTATTTAAATTTATTTTAATATTAATTTTTTTTATTGCTGTAGGTCGGCAGACAGCTGACGGTCTACTTAGAATTTAGCAGTTACCGTCGCCTATAGGTGTTTGCAACACCAGTGGCATTGCGAACACGCTGTTGTCCCATAAGGGTACAGGAACTTGGGTCACTAATGCCGGAACACAATACAAAGTTATTATGGCGGCATCCATCCAGACGGGCTTGAGGCCCTACCACGTAGCTGGGGTAGGTTATTTTGTCACCTTTTTCGACAGGCCGACCCCGGCCGCAGAGGTTAGTATTCTTTCTCCGCCCCAGCACGGATAGAATGCACGGATCTCTATTAAAAAGTAAAAACTTTGAAAAAAAAAAGGGGTTTGTAGTGTAGACGCTTCCGACGCCACATACGAACAACGTTACAGAAATAATAATTTAAATTATTTATTTATCTCTTTTAAATGTGTAACCTATGTCAAAATACACTTTTGAGAACCGACAAAAATTTGGATTTAAGTTCTACAAGTAAGGTCTTGAAAAAGGTAGCAAGTTCAAATATAGATAATTAATATACTAAAAGCTTCGTTTAACAAATATAAACCAGCTTATTTGATGAAGACAGAGATTTCCTAAAATGCTTACTTATATTATAAACGCGAAAGTTTGTAAGTTTGTATGTATGGATGTTTATTACGCTTTCACGCCTAAACCGCTGAACCAATTTTAATGAATTTCGGTATAGTCATAGAAAATAAAAAGTAGCCTATGTTTTTTTCCAAGGTCCAAGGAAAAAAACCTATATTATAAACCTATGTATGCTACTTTTTTTTTAAAATTCATATAGCAGAACAATGTCGGCCGGTTCAACTTAGTTAAGATATTATTTGCAGTTAAGTTGCAGTTCTGAAAAAAATTATATTTTCAGTTTTTAATGTAAATGAATGCCTGGACTAAAAAAGCAAGCATTGTCGAGTTACATAAGCAGTGTTATAATATTTGTTTATTGTTTGATCTTTGCTCCCGGTAACAGATAGGGGCTACCTAATAATGCGCGGAGAAAAAAGGTGTCACTCCGTTAGAGAATGATTTTGATGATGTCTCCGTATTGCGTATTGCGTGAGAAATTATTTTAATTGTTAGTGAATTAGTAACAGATAAGAATAGTATACCTTGAAGTTTTTTTTTTATTTTGGTGGAAATGTCTCATACACACCCAACGCTTGGGGGCTGACGATGTGCGTACTCTTTTAAGTTGGCAAGGAGACGAACATCAAAGGAGATGTCGCTGGTATTGCTACTAAAGCTATCCTAATGTTCTTTACCTGCCTGACTAATAACTGACGCCTGGAGGTATACTTTCGCGCAAGTCTCCTGCTTAGGGCTAGGAGACCAGCAAACTTTTAATTTGATTATTGGCTACTTTAACAGTGGATGCTGAAGTATACAAAGCAAGCTTTAACCACTTTGTTGATGATGATAAAGAAAACAATAAATTAACTACTATTAAAATAAAAATTGTTTATTTAACCCCGAGAGAAAAACAAGCCTTTCCTCTGATGTAAACTCGCAAAAGGACGAGGACTGTTTGATAACTCCGTGACTTTTTCAATTTCCCGCGCAGTAACTTCAAATGCAACACTTCTGCCGTCAACCGCCATCTTTTAATAGACTACTGTCAAATTTTGAGTAAGCTACGACATTTAGTTTGTGTTAGTAAAGTTGAAGGGAAAGTTGTATAAGACCATCATTAGGCCTGTCCTTTTATACGGCTGTGAAGCGTGGCCGGTGTTAGAGCGACACAAACAAGAATTGCGTGTTACGGAGATGAATATGCTGCGGTGGATGTGTGGAGTAACGCGGAAGGACCGCGTTAGGAACTCTCGCATCCGCGGCAGTCTTCATGTCCGCGACATTGCGGATAAATTGCAGGAGTGTCGGCTCCGATGGTACGGCCACGTTTTATGGCAACCGGATGCTTACGTGGGAAACAAATGTCTGTCTGTCTGTCTGCAAAAAGTGCTAGCTTCACGTCGTAAAGGGTGATAAGCGTGCCAATGGGTTCACTACCAGGGATGTTGAAGACCGTGCGAAGTGGAGTAGAAAAAGTCGGAAAGCGCACCCCAGGCACCGAAACGGAAATTTAGGTTGCAACCGGGATACTACACGTCGCTTAGATGATGATGATGAATATATCAGTTGTCTACCCATAAACACACACTCTTCTACTTACTTTATACTAATGAGAATAGATGGCGTTTGGTGAATTGTCACACTATATTTATTTATTTATATCATTAGTGTTGTGGCACTCGATTTTTGTGAATTTTCTTGTATGATTTTGATAGAGAAATAGGGAAAGATGTCTGTCTGCCTGTTACGTTTTCACGCCTAAATCGCTGGACCAATTTTACTAAATCACAATCCAGGATGATAAAAGCGGACCCCGGGCACCAAAACGGAAGTTTAAGTTGCGACTGGGATACAACGCTGGGATGATGATGATGATCCATTAAAAGCAAACAACCTCGTGCATTTTAACAAAAAAGTATTTTTTTATGCAATTAGTCATAGAGTTATCAAACAGCCCTCGTAAGTTCAGCCTTCAGGACTTTAAAATTACGGTCGTATTCTTATTTCTGGTCCGCACCACGTAACGTTTTAATTCAATGAGCCTTAACCTTAAAGTGCTTCGATCGCTCGATCGCGACACTCAGTATTGGGAAAAATATTACCCAACCCGAAATTACCCAAATAGTACCCAACAATTTTCTCAGTGCAGAGGCGAAGACTACTGACTCCGGCGGCTGGGGTCGGCCTGTCATAAAAGGCGACAAAACAAACCTAACTACGTGGTATACTACGGACGCTGAGCAGGGAGAATTTCGTACAATGACCTCTTTACCTACTGACAGTGGTCACAAACATTTTTGTATTAAGTGCGGAATACATAAAATGTTTGAAGGAGAAAAAAATTTACTAAATTATTAAATAAATTGTTATTATAATAAATTATTTATTTATATTTTATATTATAACAGTTCTAAAAACCGAGTTACAATTACTACGAGGCATGCCCTTTAAGTTTTATCGTTTGAAGAAAAAAACACAACTAAAACCTTATAGTAGTTTTTATTGTTTTTCAAAGTATTCACCACGTAGCTTATTACACTTTTCCATTCGCTCAAACCAGTTATTATAACATTTATTCCACTCTAAAGTCGGTGTTCAAAATTGCTTTACAATCCCGAGGACGGCGGTCATTGCTCTGTGCGAGCGAGGACTTATTATATTTACACGGGAGAGACAGAGACAGATAATAACAGGTTAACGTACGAAATTCTTCCTGCTCCGCGTCCGAACTTTAATCCAAGCCCGGCTGGATGCCAACCACCACAGGTATATAAGTATGACGCCATAATAACCGTGTGTTGTGTTCCGGCATTAGTCACCCAGATTCCAGTACCCCTATGCAGCGTCTTCGCAGTGCTCCTAGCGTCGCAAACATCCATAGGCGACGGTTGCTGTTCCTCAGCAATAAAAAAAAATTAGCTTAGCAACTGAACAATGTTTATGGTACGTGGGTAAGACTGGGAATAATTATGTCTATGGATAGATAGATAGCGAATAGCGATGGGTAACTCGTCTATTTTAAATGAGGATGAGTGAGCTCCTCATTTTTCCTCGCGAGGTACTCATGACATACCCCTCATTTGAGGTGAGGTAACGCTTGCTCGACTCACGTCCGGGCGCGGGCGGTGTGTTGGTTGAGGCCGAACGAGTGAGTCAATCAGTCGAGCATGTATTGCGCGCGCTTTATACTCGAGTCGCGCTTCGTGTTACCGACGAATGCCGTCGCCGGTAGTGTTGCCACATTTCAATTCGATAAATCTGAATTAAAAGGTCAAAAAATCTGTATAAAATCTGTATGGGAACAATAAGCTATATTACTAGGTAAACTGACAAAATAAAGAATATCTTAAATAAAATATGATTATTACTTTTTACACATATTTTTATTCATTTTGGAAATCAAATTGTTATCGATATTAAATTTATAATATGGCTCATTATTGAGTAATTGTTTGATTAAAATTAGTCCCTCCATCGTTTCAGTACCTAAATGGTTTTTTGTTTTAGTTTTAATCAAGTTTATTGCAGAAAATATCCTTTCAACCGCAGCAGTGGAGTGAGGAAGGCACAACAATTCAGAAACCACTTTACCAGATTTTATAATAACCGTTGTTTTTGTACAGCCACAAGAAAATTCTTTTGCGATGGTGGAATCCTTACAGATTGTTTTTATCAGTTGGGGGAGGTGTTCTATGACATTCATAGAAAGGTTATGCTCAGCAACAAACCACGAAAGTAAAATTTCGCCTTTCTTTACATCGTCAGCAATATTACATTTTTGAAAAAAAACAGTAACTGGATTTTAAATGGTAGAGGAACTGTGAACCGAGTTTAGGTGTTAAGCAGTTTTCATGTGTCACACAAGATCATTTTTTCCACCACCTCCAATCGAAAGATCTGTTAAACAAAACTTACAGTAAGCGTGATCTTCTCCCTTTTGACTTGTTCTTAAACATGATTTTAAATAGTTCTCTTCCAGCCAGCGTTGATTAAAACGTTGCGTATTCCGTGACTTTTTGGACAACATAATAATTTTTTTTAAATTCAAAAAATAAACAAAACATCTATGCACAAACACTCAATATTTTTTATTCTTTATTTTATTTACGTCTTAAGATCTCTGTGACTTTTATTTTAGCACCCCTAATATTCCTTCTATAACTAATTACATTCAAACAAACAAGAAATACAAACAGTAAAAAAATATATAAAAATAAGCATGTTTGTAATTTCGTTTGATCTGAGACTTCCCAATTCAGTTCACCTCAATTTGACTGAACTCCCTCGTTTCCATTCATCTGATTCACGTTAACACATAATAACCTCGCCAAACATTTTTCTCACTCACTAACTAGCGTGAGGTTCGTGAGGTGGTTCAATGTTGAAATTCGAGTAACTCTTTCAATTTACTGTCACGAGTACCTCAAATGAGGCAACTCGTGAGTGAGGTATCCAACTCTAATAGCGAATTAAAAGAAAGGTTTAATTGAGTTGTAATTGGAGTGCTAGTTTTTTTACTTTTAATTGTGGACCGAACAAAAACTAACTATGCATGTTAATGTTAAGAAGAATCTGAAAAAGGTATGTATTATAGCTTGATACGAAATTGTACTGTTAAAGTTAAATTATCCTTTTTGAATAAAAAAAAGCCATTTGACAGATTGATTTAAATTTATTAGGGCTTCGACTGGATATTTTTAGGACTTGAAATTGGTGTCTTTGTGTTAGCCAAAATTGTAGGTAAAGAATTCCGCACAGCCTTGTCAACTGTGACCATTTCCATTTTCAAAGCTCGGCCAATTATGCAGGCTCTTGATTAACACTTTATAGAAGTTCTGTTGTTATTCCTTGTATTCTAAACATTTTTCAGTTACATCTATATCCCAAATTAAAACAATCTACCTCCAGAGAATTTTATACAAGATTTAAATATTAACGACTACGAGCGAAACAAATTACATAAATTCTCGAAATACTTCAAATATCGAGATAAAACCTTACCATAAACTAATGTGACGCATTTTAATTGCATTTGCGGATAATGAACACATGTGATGGACATAAAAGTTATTTGGCTGCTGGCATTATGTGCGTAGACCCAAACATTGCATATCAGGCCTAAAGATGTACTTACCGGGCACTGTCCGACGAGTAGGCAAGCCAGGTATGACGTATGGTTCATCCTGCGTATTTCTCCTACAATACACACACATTGTGTACGTGTTATTAACTTCGATTCAATAATATTTTGGAGCTTGTGACTGTCTTTTATTTTCGACGCGCTAAGAAGTTAGTAGTATTTTTGAATTTTTTAATACGTTATAAAATTATTTCAATTGGTACGGAAGTTCGAGATATATGTTGTGGGATCAATGTTAGATAAATTGGTTAATCAGCAGAGCGACCTCCCAAGATACGGATAAAACGAGCAACAAGAAAAACTTGATAATGATATCCCCTTTTTTTATTAATTTAATAATATAATAAATTATTATTTGATTAGACATTGTTATTTATTTTTAAATTATTTTAACTATTTATAAATTGTCAATTCAAAAACTATATTTATATGATCTTTATATTCTAAATATTTATTAATTAACTTAAACAGAATTACATTTTTTTGTTTAAAAATGTACTATTAATGAGTGTAAACTTAATTTACTGCATATTTAGTATATTATAATTATATTACGAATTATATTTTTATTTCCCAAATAAAGTAAATTAATATAAATAAAATTAACATTTTGTTACACAACACATGTTTGAAGTAATAATAATAAATGGAACTACAATAATTTTTTTTATTTTTGTTATAAAATTAACTTAGTTTGACCATAGATTTTATCTATGAACAAAAGTACAGTAATTATCGTATGTATGTATGTGTAAGTTGTGTATCATTCGAGCAATAGTGTGTGTAATGTTTATTTTAATTAATTTAATGTATTTCTAATGGATTTTAGGCAAAAAATTGCTTTCTGCACTTCTCTTCCATATAAACTTTAACTGTACCAAATTTCATACTCCTGTGTCCACGCAACTTTTGTAAAACGGGGTACAAAGGTTTCGCTTCACGTATTAATAAATATATAGATTTAAAAGGCTCTTCTCGTGCAGGGGCCGAGTAAGAATCTTCTGCGGCTGGGGGCGGTCTGTCGTAAACGGCGAACCCTAGCAAGGTGGTAAGGCTGCAAGCCCTTGATGTCAACCACCATAATAACGCTATGTTTAGTTCTATCATAGACGACAGCGTGTTATCTGTGTCACTGATGTCGCGTCGCAAGCATCGAGACCCGCAGGATGTATGTATATATCAGGTAACAAAAAAAAAACATTGATAAATATAAAACCCCTTTTTATTTCTCGCCTGTTCATTACAACAACTATTTACACTTTCCACAATTAACATAATTTCATTTAATAATACCACTGTTTACAAAATCATGAAAAATACATTATTCAATTTCGTTTCTGGTAACACACAGTACCGCCTAAGTCCGGTGGATTTCAAAAATCACACTAAAACAAGTTGCACTGTATATACGATCACGTATATCGCACTCTTTCATCACTATATAGTCAGAAAGAGTGCGATATAATCATTTGTCTCAGTGACAAGTCTGCCGTGTTGACATTCACACGTGTATACATATACCCTCCAGGCAAATACAATCATTGACATACTATTAGATATTTTTACTGTTACTAGTATTTTATTTGGGAAAATATATCACCAGACCAATAAAACTGACATAAAGGTATATGCTAATAGATTCACTATCAAGAATGACTGTACAAGAGAAGAGAAGGAGAAACACCATCGGAAAGCTGTTTATAGGCACCAACTTTGAATTACAACTGCACACATACAAATAATTATGAACTTTAACTAAATATATGGTGACCAATCTGTAATGATTTTTATCCGTGCAGGGGCGGGGTGATACTAACCCCTGCGGCCGGTTAGCCGGTCGTAAAAGGCGACAAAACCACTTTCTCCGCCCCTGCACAGATAATTAATAATAAAATATATGAAAAATCGTGTCCATAACACTAAATCTCAATAAACCCTATAAAAATGAATCAAAAAAATAAAAATAATACAAAAAACAACTTTACAGCCACATTTCATAGAAAATAATCTCATTAAAATTAATAAATTCCATATATATCACCGTCAATTTCAATATTTATAAGTAATAATTATTATTTATTGATTAATAACTGGAATTTTATACAAAACATCACTACATAAATCGAAATTCCCGTGTTACGACTGTACCCAAGTGAGTAATAAATAAACATTACACATATGCCCATTACTATTAGTCTAGGTGTAAGATAAGACAGCCAAGTGGTTCACTCGAGTTTCAATCCAATAGGTTCGATTACCAACATGACATATACGTCGAATTTTTTTCACCTAATATGCATATAGAGAGACAAACACATCAGAGTACACTGTCTATTCCTTCTAGAATATGTTCAAACCCTGCTGTGGGATGTCATAAGCTCCTCATTATCCATATATAAATGTAAAAAAGGCAAGATACCTTTTTAAAAACAAAAATGTTAGAACTAACTCGATTACTAGCTAAAATTCTTTCAAATAAAACTTCACAGATTATAAAAAGTAAACGTAAATAAGCAATAATACAACTTGAAAAAAAAAAAAACAATAAATATCAACTTGTTCGTCGTGTGATGGCCCTTACTGTCTCGTGCTGTTCCAATTGACAAATTTCGATGAGTCCTTAATTAACGACTCTCATCCTTTAGTATTAAAGGATCTCTATCTAGATCTATGTATATAGATGTTTAAATAAATGTACAGAAAAACCAGAAAAATATCACTTGTACCTAAAAGTCAAAGCCTACCTGTTTTTGATAATTCAAGACCCCTATCGAAATTAAATACTGCTTCCTTAATTACATTGCCAATGAAAAAGATGGTACTTAACAGCTGTAACACGTGAAATCAGGATTTTTCATGTAAACAACACACTATACACTTCACAATACATTTGCAAAGTCTTTTCACTAGTCTGAACGCTCGGCACCATCAGTGGCTGTCGTTTGACGTCGAAACCGGGTGACTTGTAATAGTTGTCAGTGCCGTCGTGACGGCGGCGCCATCTTTGTCCAGGGAGCGGAACGACCAGTTGCCCGCACCGTCGAACTCTAAGACGTGGGTGTGGTATTTCCTGTAGACAATATAATATAGGTACCTGGTCGCTAGTATTTAGCGGTGCCCGAGGTTCAAATCACATGAGAACTTACACCCTTTAAGCAATTTTTTATTTGTGCAGGGGCGGAGAAAGAATATTGACCTCTGCGGCCGGGGTCGGCCTATCGTAAAAGGCGACAAAACAACTCTAGCTACGTGGTAGGACCCCAAGCTCGTCTGGAAGGCGAACTTGTGTTGTGTTCCCGTATTAGTTTTTTTTTTTTTTTTTTTACGGGGTGGGGAAATCCTCATGGACTACCTCCGCCTGGGGAAAGGCGGAGGGGCGTGCCGGATTCTTACCGGCTAAAACCACCACCCCGGTGTCTCCTCACACGTGCGCGCGGGGCCGCGGGAATCCAAATTCTTCCGCAGCCCCACACTAGTGCTGGCCCGGTGTGTCCGGGCCTCGTCTCCTGCACGGGGTAGTGAGATGTTTAACTACCCCGTGCATCGCCTCAGAGGCGCGCGCCGACACCCGCGCGCGCCTCCACCTCGGGTCCATCGAATAGGGGGCGGGAACTTCCCCAAGTCCCTCGCCCCTGGACCTATTCATGGGGGCTGGAAAAGGGCGTTGTCCGCCCTTCTCCTGCGCCCGGTGCGCCTTCTGCGGCCGGGGAAGGGATTCGAGATCTCCCTCTCCCGTTCCGCAGTTTCCTTCTGCGACATCACGTCCTCACAGAAGGACACCACTGCGTCCCACGACTCTGCGCTACCGACCATCCTCCGCACTACGGCCGGCAGCGAGAGATCGTCTCCCACTGACCCAAGTTCCTTACGGGACCGCAGCGTGTTAGCGATGCCACTGGCGTTGCAAGCATCCATAGGCGACGGTAACTGCTAAATTAAAAGCGGGCCGTCAACCTGTCTGCTGTCCTTTTTTTATATTGCTGTAGCACAGCAGCAATAAAAAAACATTCTCACCTAATGTGCATATTATAACATAATTGATGTAGGAAAACATCGTGGTGAAACCTGCGCATACCGAGATCACTGATATACGAAACCCGTTAATCCGTCTTAAACAAGCGTGGCGGGTGCACTGAACATTGTTATTATTATTATAATATATAGGGTACGATATAAGTAATAATAGTAATCGGGGTTAATAATTAACCTTATCGGCAAGCTGGTGATCCCTGTTGATTAAAATGAGACTAAGGTAAGGTTCTCCTGCCAGGGATGGGTCAAATGGTAGTCAGTCACCCTTACCAAAAGTCAACAGTATTTAAATCTAAGTTTTTCAGGTGTGTCACTGGGATGAATATGTTGGGGTAGATATGCGGAAGGACCACGTTAGGAACTCTCGCATGCGCGGTAGCATTCATTTCCGTCACATTGCAGATAAATTGCAGGAGTGTCGCTTTCGCTTTGGCTATATCAAGTCATATTTTGCGGCAACCGACCACTTACGTGGGGAACTAATGTCTAGCTGTGCTGGCACCGCCGTACACAGCAGTGCCTATTTTATGTCTACTAGACAACTGATGTAATTAATACTTGTATCCTTTTATTTTTGTAATACATCGTACATAAAAATCCAAACTCGGTAATGTGAATCAAATCCATGAACACCGTTACGTTCCGATACATTCCGACGAGCGAAAGCCTAGGCTACTTTTGTCGCGAAAGCGAAACTAAAAGGGGGTGAAATAGGATTGAATAAAATATAAATAAACAAAGCGCCTGATACAATATTAGTTTTAATACATGGCAGAACAACGTTTGCCGGGTCTGCTAATAGGAAATATATTACTCACCATACGGACGGTCTGTGCGTGATAGACAACAAAGTGATCCCCTCCTTGACAGCTTCCTCGTACATCACCACCTCAGTCTCCATCGACACTGCGCTCGTGCACTCATCCAGTAACGCGTACACCGGCCTAAATATATAACGCGTTATGTATGTACACAATTTATATTTTACGATATCATTTGCCTTAACTTTGCTATACCTTTTAGCCAGTGTTCTATTCCCATACTTTCAGTCATATCGCGGGCAAAATTACCCGCCATTGTAAAACGGCGCGCGCGTCGCACGCAACATAAGCGACCATGTCGGTAGTACCCGACGGAAACCAAATTTAACCGCCGATTAGAGGGGATTGCCCCTAAGCTTTGTATGCATGACCCCTGGTATGTACAATAAAGTACCAACACAAATAAAAGCATTAAAAACAAGTATATTTAAAAATCAGCTTAAAAAATTATTAATAAGTAAATGTTACTACTCAATACAGGAATATTTAAATGATAAATTATTATAATTAAAATAATAATAATTATATCCAGTGGCCTCAAGCAATTGACTGTCTTCTCTACTAATGACGATTATTTCTTTAATAATATAACAACATAATTTTTCTCTATTTTTTTGACTTTGCATAATTTTCATAGTGTTTTTCATAAATTTTACCTTAAAAACTATTTTACTTTGAAATATTAGTCTTTTTTTTTGTATATTAAAGTGTACGTGTATGTCAATTTTATTGGCAAAACATGATGCTCAAAATGACTATATAAAATCCTTTAACCGAGTATTATGCTAATAAAAATTACTATTAACACAAAAGTTGGCGCGCACGGTGCCAGAGGGGGGGGGGGGTCATTTTACCCAAGATGTGACTGCACTGCATACATTCCTTCTCCGTTTAGCTCTTGACAAATCCGACGCCACTAATTACAACGAGCACATCTCTCTTTTTAAAACACTCATTATAGTCTAAGCCACTAAATATATTATTATTATCTGTAGCACGTTTTAGCAATACCATTGTTTAAACTGTTTGCAACGCCAATGGCATCGCGAACACGCTGCTTTCCCATAAGGGTGCAGGAACTTGGGTCAATAATGCCGGAACACAACACAATGTTACTATGGCGGCATACTTAATACCAAAGGTGGTCGCCATCCAGACGGGCTTGAAGCCCTACCACGTAGCTAGTGTGGGTTGTTTTGTCGCCTTTTACGACCCCAGCCGCAGAGGTTAGTATTCTTTCTCCGCCCCTGCACGAATAAAAATGCATGCAATTATTACATTAATTTTATTTAATGTTATTATTTAGTTTAGTTATTAAATTTAATTATTCAGTATTTTGTGACTATCTAGTATATCAGTTGTCTAGTACCCATAACACAAGTCCTATGCAACTTAGTTTGGGACTAAATCTCCTAATCTATTTATTTATTAAAATTTATGATAAATTTTAAGATACGCGCACCCTTAAGCCGTAAGATGTCAAAGAAAGTCTTATAAAAAAACAAACGGCATCCATTCCAAACACTTTTTAAATGTCATTTTAAAATTTTATTCTTCAAGCATCACTATTAGGATGTGCGAATATTCGATTGGAATTTCGAATCTAATGTCACTATTCGATTTTAATACTATTCGCACAGTGCTAATCGTTTCACAACGATATTAATCTAACCTGTGATAGAACATCCTGGCCATGGCCATCCTCTGCTTCTCGCCGCCAGACAAGGTAGCCCTCCAATCCCTGACAGCCCTCAGGCCCCCGTGTCTGCTTGCACACGCATCCAGCCGCACCAGCTTGAGGATGTGCGCGGCCCGCGCCTCCGCGGCCATGTCGTCGTTGGATACCCTCGAGGGGTAAGTCACCTGGTCGATTAGGGATCCCATCGACATGTACGGTCTGGAAAACAATGGAAAAATGTAAAAATCAATCGTCGTGATTAATTGTCATATGCAACGGGTTTATTGTCGCTAGGATTGTCCTAAAGAACTAAGACGTGGGCACTAGCGACGGGACTGATCCACAAATTTCAACGACAAGATACGAAATAAGGAAATCAATAGAAGGTCCAAAACGATTGATATAACTTGCAAATGTTACTTGCATGTAACATTTATAATTTAATCTTCTTTAACACCAGTAAACTCTATATTAATTATTCACTCAATTATTAAAATTATTCACTTAATTTCAGTTTTTACATACTTTTTATCCAAATTTTAAATGTGTTAGTAATTGGCTTGTACATATTCTATATATGTATATATGTATGTATTGTTATTATACCTTACATATTATATTATTACTTAAAACATTACATACATAACTTATAACATAACTTATAACTGAAATCTTGAAATTTTCGATATTGTTTTATGTATTTATATTAATTTATTTAAATATTTATTTTATGGATAATCTGTTCATGCTGATTGATACATATTAAAATTACTAATAATAATGTTTTTTTGTAAAAATGTAATCCGTTTTGGATGTTTGAAAGTCTACAATGTGTAATGCTGCTGGGTTAAAATATTTTTTTTATGTGGTCTATGGAGGTTGATACTGAAAACCAGCGCTATGCTTGAATAACTTCAGGCACAGCATATGCTGAGTGATTGACCTCATTGGCAGATGTATATATTTCATATTGTTTCTTTGTTATTGCTGTTAATCTATTTTGTATCATTTGCCAATAAAGCTTTCTTTCTTTCTTTCAAATATACAAGCTGAGGTGGCAGACTGTCGGTCATATTTGCCGCAGGACCGTTGGAGCAAACGGCCCGATGGATTAACCTGCGCAAGGAACCGGGATTTGTGGTGCAAACTTGAACAGGTGTACGTCTAGCGGTATTCCAAGGATTAGCTGATGACATATATAAAGACCGTAATGAAACTATTTGCTATGATGAACATAAAAATATCTAAAGAGGCACGCTTAAGTTTCAAAGTCCTTACCTCTGTGGTATGTAAAACATGATCGGCCTGCTGGTGCAGTGGTCCGTGTCAGCCAGGTTGGTCTCGTCGGCGCAGTGCGCGCACTCGCACGGCCGCGGCACGTACAGCTCGCCGCCGAACACCGGCCACAGGCCCGATATTATGCGGAACAAACTGGTAACAATAGAATATGTTAAAATCTCAAATCACATTTAAGGCCATTTTATAAAGCATTCCCTGTCAATCACTATAGCTCTTCCTTTAATTTGCTACAATGAATAGAAAATCGAGGATGCGCAACAAGAGCTAAAGAGGGAGACGATTGTCTATTTTTGTAGTGTTATTAAATAAATATGTTGGTACATTTCACACAACACCATCTAGTCCCAAACTGAGTTGCATAGCACTTGTGATATGGGTACTAGACAACTGATATACTACAAATTATATACTTTTCTTTTGTAAATAAATAAATATTATATACAGGTGGCTTTGACAAAACCGTCCAAATTTTTTGTACGCACTATTGTATACATATATAATATTGTACACCCTAAGGGGTAAACTGTTGAAACAATTTAAATGTAAACCATCTCTGTATGTACACAGTTCTGACAATAAAAAGTATGTTATCTTATCTTACAAAACATCATTTAAGGAACCCATTTTTGCAAAAAAAAATTGTATGTCAAATTTTCACACTAAAATATTTCATGTGATCATTAATTCAATCGTACAAATAGTCCTTTCGTGCAACCTTCGTACGTTAACCTGTTATTAACCTGTCTCTGTCACTTCCGCGTAAATGAGTAGTGCGTATTCGCTCGCTCGGTGCAATGCCGCCGTCCTCGGCCTTTTACTAGGTTAGATGGAGAGGTCATTGACACTCTCGCGCCGTATTATGGAAATTGCGAGTTCTTTGAATGACTTTGTGATGCTGATTACTCAACATTTTTGTACTATGTGATACAAAACTAAAATACATGTTTCTCATAACTTTTACTAAAGATTCTTCTGTGTGAATTTGGACGGGTTTGTCAAAGTTACCCTGTATAAACATCTAGACGCGAGACGGGAATCGAACACGTGCATTTCGCAACCGTACCGACATGAGTTAACCGTTACGTCACGAATGTCGTCTAAGTAGTATTTAAATAGAATGTCACATATCGCATATTTTACCTCCGTCTTTAGTGTGATTCACATTTCAAGTAAGTAAGTTTTTAAGAAGCGCAGAATCTTTTTGTTAGAAAATTTGTTAGAAAATCTTTTTGTTTTCTAATAATGTTTAAAATACATTAAATTAGTATAAACACGTTTGAGACACACGTACATACATTCACAAATACAATAAATCTATACTATTTTATTTTTTATAGTTAGTCTATGGTCACATTGAGAAGAGATAAAAATTATTGGTCTATAATCATATGATTTATGGTCGAATGGGTAGGTAGCATATAGCTTTCTCTCCTGTGATGTTAACTACCACATATTATACGGCTTTTAGAGGATGTCACAAAATATAAAATGTATTATAGTATGTTCACCTGGATTTGCCACAGCCATTGGGCCCGACGATCAGCAGGTGCGTGCCCGGTGCAATGTCCAGGTTCACCCCGCTGGCGACCACGTCGCACGCCGGCGTCACTATTGGCACGCTCCGCAGCCGAATGGAGAGGTCCGTCGTGTAAAATATTTTGCCTACAGATAACAAATATTATCTTACTCATTTCATACGTGCAGGGAAGGAGAAAGAATACTGACCTCTGCGGCTAAGGTTGGCCTGCCGTAGAAATAACTAAACAACCCTAGCTATGCAAGCTGGATTGCAACCACCCTTGGTTTGTAAATATGCCGTCATAATAACCTCGTGCTGTATTCTCAGATTTCAGTACCACCACTACGCGGATAGCAGTGTGTTAGCGGTACCCCTGGCGTTACAAACACCCATAGGCGATGGTTACTGCTAACTGCTAAATGGGCCAGCAGCCTGTCTGCTGCCCTATAGCAATAAAAAAACACAGCTGGTCTAATAAAGTTTGATGTAGCCACCAACAGCGTGACTTGTTCAATAATTTTAAGACGCTAAGCGGTCTGTGTTGTCTGCGTGACTGAGTCAATGGTAAAGTCTGCTGTAAGACTGATGGGCGATAAAGCATACTAATCCTGAGTGGATATCATCAAGCGCCATAGAACATCCACCACCCCGAAGGACAAGATAGATGGAAAGGGCGCGGAATCAAGACTTGGGGTGCTAACATAAGCACGTCCACTTCCGGTACCGATGGTGATCGGTTGACGAAGATATCTAAGGTCAGGATAAAACATTGGCAACCAATTTGAATCAGATACGCTCTATATAAGAGCATACGAGTATACGATCAAATGGTTAAAGACATTATAAACATCGCCCCTCCGCACTTCCCGATCCTTACAGGCTTAATATTATGGTCGTCGAACTTGGGAGATGAACAACTGAGGTTGCGAAACCACCGAGCCACAGACTAGCCAACAGTCGCTGATGACCAACAATAGCCAAAACTGGCACACCAAGCCAGAACGGGTCAACGTGGAGCCGCGATAAACACGCTCAACATATGGCTACGCGCTCTCTTCTCCCCAAGAAAACGTGGCGAATGACCCAAAGTAATCAAACTATTACTAACAAACCTTGGGGCATGGGTCTGTTGTCCTTAAATGTGACCTGGAAGGCCGTCGTGTGCGAGGGCGCCACGTGCACCGCCCGCACGCACTTCCCTTTGGCCACCTCGCCGAACACTAGCAGCATGTCTGACACGCGGGTCGCGTAGCCCGCCAGAGTCACTATTTCCTAGGACAAACATTACGAATATTGAATAATCAATTAAGTCGATATTTTGAATGATATGTATAAGAAAAACTAACTCATCAAAGAATGAGATTTAATTTTCCAAGAAACAGGAAAAATGTCGTTAAATTAACTCATTAACGGCGAAGGGTCCCGATTTTTATATCAAACTTTGAACGCGATTGTTTTTTATGATTAAATCGACACATTTTTCATGTCTAATTTGATTTTGAGCCGGAAATCCGGATTCTGAAAGAACTTGAAATTCTACGTCGAAATAAGTGACAAGGAATTTTTTTAATGACGATAACATAAAATATAACGCGTTGAAAATTTGCTAAAAAATCGTGACAATCGTGGTTTTAATGGATTAAGGAATTTACTCTTTCACCAATAATTTATAGTAAAATGCATATTTAAGTGTCATTAGGAACTGTCACTAAGCATCTACAAAGTGCATTTATGTGCCCTTTACTTGGCAATCTGAAGAGACAGGCCACTTCGCATATTGATTTGCGACGCCAGGGGTACCACGAACACGCTACTGTCCCATAGGGGTACAAGAAAACCTGGGTCACAAATGCCAGAACACAGGGTTATTATGATGGCATACGTATAGAGCAAGAGTGGTTGTCATCCAGACGGGCTTAGGGCCCTACCACGTAACTGGGGTTGGTTTGTCGCCTTTTACGGCAAGCGGACCCCGACCGCAGAAGTTCGTATTCTTACTCCGCCCCTACACGAACAGAAAAATCTAAAAGATTTCGCTGACAGTTGAAGGATAGGGATATACTAGTATGTAGAGTTATGTAGAGTTAAGTAGAGTTAAGTAGAGCTAATAGAGTACCTGTCGCTCCCGGCCCTGGTTCTGTCCATGGTCGGGGGCGATCCTGGATGGACGGCCGTCGCCTCCTTCTGCGAGGCAGTCATGTCCGCAAAGGAGGCGGCGGAGCGGGAGCGGGAGTCGACCACCACACTCCCCTCCCGCGAACGCAGGCCACGCCGGCGGCGCCGGAGGGCCAGTAATGACCTCCGGCCGCCGTAAAAAGCGGCCGCGGGCGGCCCCTCGGGGGAGGACCCGCCGCCCGCACTATTGCCGCGAGGGTGAGGGCTGCGTGCTGTTCCGTGGCCCCCCTCAACTCCTAGAGTTGTTAGGAGAGCGCCGGGGGGACGAAACCCTGACCCCCTGGCGCCAACACTTTAGAAGGGGCCCGCCTCAAGACAAAGGGCGGGCCGGCGCCGGCCCGGGCCACGAGATCGGCAGGCCATATATCCGTGGGCCCGGGCGTAGGCGATAGGAGAACAGCGGGGTTTTTTAGTGGGTAGTCGGATGGCCAATCATCTTTCCCGGAGTCCCACATATCCCTCGGTCCCCCCGGGCCGGGGGAACCCGTCAAGAGAGGTTTTTCCCCGAGACAAAAAAAAAAAAAACAAAAAAAAAAAAAGAGCTAATAGAGTCCTTTAAATAAAAATGCTAAGTCATTTCACGGTTCTACACCAAACAAACTATACATTTATTACCTTGTAGCTGGACATGAGCCTTTCGATGGCATCCGCAGCCGAGTTGAGAAGGTTTCTAGACGTCGTCATGTATTCCGTGCGAGCGCTTATACTCTCGCCCGTAGTGCCTGTAATAATGCATACATCATCAACCCCTATTTAACCCACAATACCTCTGTTTAGCTTTTTGTATTTCCTTTTTATCAGTTTCTCCCCTTTTTTCGTACTTTACACGGTACACACTAAAAATGGTTGTTTGCAAGCATATTACGAAACCATCCGTTTCGTTTAATTGAAACCCAGGTCAGGATAGTAAATGTCTGTTTCTATTTTAGTATACATATCAATAATGAAAAGATGAACAGTAACAATTCCACATAAAGTCATCTAAGCCCAAAGTAAGTAGCAGAGCGTTTGTGTTGAGAATAAAATCATCATCATCATCATTTCAGCCTGAAGACGCCCACTGCTGGACAAAGGCCTCCCCCAAAGATCTCCACGATGATCGGTCCTGCGCTGCCCTCATCCAACCTATTCCGGCGATCTTGACCAGATCATCGGTCCATCTTGTGGGGGGCCTACCAACATTGCGTCTTCCGGTACGCGGTCGCCATTCGAGGACTTTTCTGCCCCAACGGCCATCAGTCCTTCGAGCTATGTGCCCAGCCCACTGCCACTTCAGTTTTGCAATCATCAGAATAAAATACAATCGATATATTACTATGGCGCGAAGTGGTTCACTCCGCTCGCCGTCGTATTTGATCGGGAAAATACCGTTGGGCGCGAACGCCACCCTCTGCTGTCTGGGGGGGCTCATTCGAAATCACTCGCCACAGCCGTCGTTAACCGAGTGCCAAAACTGAAGGCTCACCCTAGCTACGTGGCCGTCTGCGACCACCTTTGGTTTTAAGTATACCGCCATAACAACTTTGTGTTGTGTTCCGGCATTAGTGACTTAAGTTCCTGTACCCTTATGGGACAGCAGCGTGTTCGCGATGCCACTGGCGTTGCAAACACCCATAGGCGACGGTAACTGCTAAATTCTAAGCGGGCTGTCAGCCTGTCCTCAGTCCTAAAGCAGTAAAAAAAATTATTTTTATTTGTTTATATTATGTTTTTTTAAGACAGCAGACAGGCTGACGGCCCGCTTAGAATTTAGCAGTTACCGTCGCCTATGGGTGTTTGCAACGCCAGTGGCATCGCGAAGACGAATATTTTATTAATTTGTCATTATTTTTACAAAGTAAGTGTTGTTTGTTGCATATGGGTTTGAAACCTTTTGTTGCACCAAATAACTATAACTTCTTACTTACGTATATATACACACAAGTTTATTGTTATCGACTCTTTGTAATACACTTACCATCACCCCTTTTCCCCGTGAGGATAGGCAGTGCCAGCATGACCATTCCGGTCCCGGACCAGACGTACTTCATGCAGAACTGCTCCAGCATCACGTACCACAGTTTCTCGTTGAACACTGACGTCATTTGGGCAACTAACTCCTTGTACGCAGACTGCAGTTGGCCGTGTTCCACCTGACGAGTACAATCTCTGATAAGTGATCTAGTATTGCGAAACACACTGCGAGATGGATGGAAGAATAAATTCAGTCAGCTAAACCTCTTACCACATATTTAATAGATTAGAGTAGAATAGATTTAAACATGATACATAAGTTGTCAAAATAAAAAAATACCACATGTTTCACCAACATGCGGCATGCAATATTGTTTTAAAACTAAAAATCTTTTTTGTGCAGGGGCGAATACTAACCCCTGCGGCCGGGGTCGGCCTGTCGTAAAACGCGACCAAACAACCCTAGCATCGCGATAAGGCCCCCAGCTCGTCTGGATGGCAACCACTCTTGGTGCTCCAGTATTTAACATCCATAGGTGACGGTATCTACTGCTAGTGGGCCGTCAGCCTGTGTTGTTCGTCAGCAATAAAAAACTAATAAATATTGAATTAAGCCTAATATTACTAATTTTTTAATTTTATTTTAGTAATTACTTTTGAATAACTTTGTTTTGACTTATGTATATTTACATCATAAATCTTAATATTTTGACATTATATTATGCAAGAATAATGTTTATTAAAAAAATTATACTCGTATGTAATATGTTTCATAAGATACAATTTTGCGAAAAGGACATTATGTTACTGTAATTTGTGACAAATAAATAAATAAATCTCTATTAAGAACAATATTAACAAGTATCACACAATAACTCAATAATGTTTATGCTTAAAATATGATGTGTGGTGGGGGGAAAGGCGCCATTCATTCAGTCCAATGATTGGCCACTGGGTACAGCTGCGCACAATGATGGGCAACACGAACATTTAAAATTTTGTATTTGTGTTTATTAACAAGTTGACCTGTAATCTACTAACCCACTGTGGATATAATATTATAATTGTTTGGTTAATTAAATAAATAAAGATAGCGCTCCAAAAATCAAAAACTTTAATTCATCGAAAAAAAAAACGAATATTGAAATTAAATTTATTAGGAGTTGAAACTTTAATGATAAGATGGAAAAACTCGAATTACCGTGTTTATGGACTAATATTCTCACCTTGTGTCCACCATAGAAAGCGACCTCTTCAGCATGAGCGATAAGTCTGGCGTGCACATGTCGAAGGTTGGCCTTCATTCGAGCCTCCTCACCAGCCAGGGCACCGAACCTGGGACTCAGCATCCGCAGAAGCTGACCGGTCAGGCAGATCACCACTGTCGCTATCCCGGGACCTGGTAAAAAGTGTACGTTTAATGTAATGTTTGAAAGTAGCGCGTAGTAGTAGTAGTGTAGTAGTAGTGATTGAGAAGCTGTAAAGTAATAGAAACGAGAGTAAATGGATACAAAGGGTACCAAAGAAAAGATGGATGGATTGTGTAAAAGATAATATGGCAAAAAAAAGGTGTGAATGTTAAGATGACAATTAATAGAGGAGATTGGAAGGAGAAAACATATTGTGCCGACCCCACATAACTTGGGAAGGGCATGAAGTATGTGCTCAGTGGAAACAGATGTTTTATGCATCCAATAAAGCTAAGGTATTTACAACCATTTTATCCGTACAGGGGCGGAGAAAGAATACTAACCTCTGTGGCCGGCGTCGGTCTGTCGTAAAAGGCGACAAAACAACCCACCCTAGCTACGTGGTAGGGCCTCAAGTCCGTCTGGATGGCGACACCTTTGATCTTAAATATGCCGCCATAATAACCTTGTGTTGTGTTCCGGCATTAGTGCCTGTTCCTGTTCCAGTTCCTGTACCCTTATGGGACAGGAGCATGTTCGCGGTACCACTGGCGTTGCAAACACCCATAGGCGACGGTAACTGCTAAATTCTAAGCGGGCTGTCAGCCTGTCTGCTGGCCTACAGCAAAAAAAAATTACAGGCGCTCCCTTTTTTTACTGGTGAGGAACAGCCATCAGGCTGATGGCCCATTTAATAAAAAGAAGCCCATTTAATGAAAGAAGTTATTGTCGCCTATGGATGTTTGCAATGGTAGGGGCACCGCAAACATGCCGCTATCCGTATAGGGGTACTGGAACCTGGCTCACTTATGCCGGAACACAACGCAAGGTTATTATAACGTCTTACTTAGAGACCAGACGTGCTTCAGTCTGTCCAGTCGGACTTAGAGCCATACCACCTAGCTAGAGTTGTTTTGTCGCCTTTTACGACAGGCTAACCCCGGCCGCAGGGGTTAGTATTCTGACTCTGCCCCTACACGAAGACAAAGAACTCCCTTAAGGAAGTCCACTTCTTTTTGTGAGCGGGAAATTGGCTGACAATGAATATTTAACACGAACTGAACTAAAACATAATTAATAAGAAAAATAATCTTCCACTTACCAATAAATATGTTGCCTTTCATCTTGCTAGAATAACTGGCTAACGTCAGCACGATCAGCAGCAGATCGAAGCAGGGCTTTGTCAGGGAGCTGTAGAGGTGAGCCACGGACTGCGTGAACACCGACACGTCTTCCGTTAATCTGTGGATATAATAATTTTTAAAATACGCAGAAGAGGCGAAAAGGAGAATTTGAAGCTATCAGAATCCTGGGAGTACAATACATACATATACACTTCTCATCAAAAAAATCGAAACACCCCTGAAATTTGGTTTGAAATGAGTTTAATTTTTTTTTACATTTAACCAAAATATAAATAATGCCTGTTAATTGTGGTTATTAAAAGGTATCAACCGTTTAACAAATATTAATGTTTCAAAGTAAATTCAAATTTCTGTAGCTATTGTGTTTTTTTCAACAGGTATGTTTTTACCATTTAAGAAAAAATTGTTAAATGTTAGAAACAAAGATGCGAAACATAAAAATGTAAAAAAGGCTCTTGTCACTGCTTCCATGTGGTTTCTCATAGAACAGCTATGCGTCACAATATTGTGTTGTGGGATATTATCCCACTCTTCTTGTATATCTGTTTTAAGCTGGCCAAGCGTCTCCGGAGCAGGATCTCTCTGACTCGACTCTTCAACTCATCTCATAGGTATTCTATAGGATTCATATCCGCGCTTCTTGCTGGCCAGCCCATAACCGCAATACCGACTTCGCTCAGGTATTCATTTACAATGCCTGCGGTATGAGCCCTGGCATTGTCCTGCATGAGGCTCCAGACACTCTTCAATATAAGGTGACCCACCATTTAATGATGATAACCAAGGTCCAGATACAAACGCAAGTTCGGTTTTTCTATCGGCGTTTATGCCTCCCCAAACCGTCCATGAACCGGCACCGTAACTGACTCTTTCTGCAATGCAGCATTGTGCAAAATACTGTCCCTCTCTTCGATACACCTTCTTTCTTCCATCATTACCATACAGCATGATCTTACTCTCATGATGATCTTACTCTCGTCAGAAAAGAGAACTTTGTTACAATGAGGGTATGACCAATTTAAGTGCTCAAGTGCAAAGTTGAGGCGCGCTCTTCGGTGGTCTATCGTCAATTTTGGGCCATTAGCTGGTTTATGAGGGTTCATGCCACGCTTCGCCAATTTTCTTCTTATCGTAAGAATCGCTTACAGTCAATCCTCGAACCTCACGGAGCCGCTGCTGCAGTTGAATAGAGTTAAAGTGGCGGATCCTTAGAAAAACTGACACAATATACCAGTTATCTTGCTCAGACGTGACTCGTTGTCTACCAGATCCTAGACGGCAAGTAAACATACCAGTATCCCGATAACGTAGATACACTCTATTGACAGCTGAGAGGCTTACGTACAATCGTGCAGCTACAACACGCTATGCCGTGCATCTAGCAACACCACGACTTGGGCGGCTTCTGTGGGCGAGATATCCATATTTTTAGGAAAAGATCTCTTTGGTAGGGTGTCACAGAGCTTAGTTAACTATCACGCTCAGCTCAGCTCAGAGATCAGTAAATAAAAAACTATAATTTATGAAAAAATGTGATTAAGTTCAGTCATTACGACGAAATACACTTTGAAAACAACCTCTATATTCATTTATTGGATGAAAATTCGAAAATTTAAATTCAAGTTTAGAATTATGGTACACCATTGTGCAGATTAAACTGCCAGCTATTTATTGGCGTATTTTTTTAATGATATCAATCCTCTTTTTTATTTAAATGCCACCTGAATAATACTTGCAGTAGTGTTTCGATTTTTTTGACGAGAAGTATATATATCATGTTTGATTAGATATTACTCATAAATAGGAGAGTAATACCCCTGAGTGTAAGAGACAGTACGTCTGTCGGCCTACTCTAAAGCTTTAAGTACTTTTCGGCGGTCTTTAAGTAATAAAAATGTAAAATGCTTTTGCGAACGCAATCAAATATAGTTCGGATATTCGGAACGCAACGGACGAGAGCTCTTTCACTTTATAACAAAAATATGAACACTATTAAATTTTTTCTTCATGTTGGGGCGAATTAAGAATAACCACGACAGCAACAAAATAACCTTAGGTGGTTATTTTCTTATAGTCTGGATGGATCTTTGGTCTCAAAAAATGCCGCCATAGTAACCTTCTGTTGTGTTCCGGCACAAGTGACCCGGGTTCTAGTTCTCCTACGCGGACGGTTGCGTGTTAGCGGCGCCTTAGACATCGCAAATATCCACAGGCGACGGCAACTGCTTACTATTATGTGGTTAGTCAGTCAGCCTACTGTTACTCAGCAATAAAAAAGATTAAAGTAAGTTTTGTTCAATATGTGGATTATGCTACACACAAAAACAGAGTCTATCATTGCTCTCTCCCATAAATTAGAAACAATAATAAGGGGCTTTCCATTAATCACTTGAGGCCCGAAAGGGGGGGAGGGGTCCATAAAAATCACAAAATATCACAAGGAGGGATGGGGGGGGGGTGTAATAATATATCACGTGTATTTATTTTTTCGTCAAACACGTACAAAATCGAATTTAGCACTGTGCCAAAAACTGACTTGCAAGATGCTTATCCAGTTATTGGTGTCGAAGAAAGTCTTGCTAATCGGTGGTCCGAGGATACTGTACATTAAAATATGTTCATTGTTCATGTATTAGTATAAAAAAGTTTTTAGCATTTCTTTCATTATTTTTATATCAGTCAAAAACAACCTGCAACTTTTCTGTCTACCTCTAAACGTTATTATTGTCTTTAATTTTATATAATAAAATTAGATGATACTTAAAATTAAGATCCTTTGTAGTTACTAAAAAAATACACGTGATATAGGGGGGGGGGGGGTAGTCTTAAACCTCACCATGTATCACCAAGGTGGGGTTAAAAATGCCAAAAAAACATCACGTGATTAATGGACGGCCCCTAAGTAAAAAATATAAGCAACTATAAGATTAAATTAAATAATTATTATAATTTACAAAATGCTGTATACAATAATAACATTTTCTGTATAAAATATCCTGTAGCTTTGTTTTGAAAGTATTAAAGTTACTTTATTGAATACTGTCCGGTATTTTTATATGTTCTTCTTCCTGCTGCTTATACCACATTATGTGGGATTGGTACGTCATGTTCTATCCTTCAACACTCCTGTGTTAGCCGTCATCTCAACCTTTTTCACTATAATATTTTAAACAATCCATCCATCTTTTCTTTAATCTACCTCTCCTCTTGTACCCCCCATCATTTCTATTATTTTCCTTGTTATGTGTCATTCTTCGCTTCGCATTACATGGCGAAACCAAGCTAGTCCGTAACTTTTTAGTTTTTCAATTACTGTCTGTTTGTTACGTTTTCACGCCTAAACCGCTGAACCAATTTTGATTAATTTCGGTATAGAGATAGATTGGACCTTGGAGAAGGACATAGGCTACTTTTTAACGCAAAAATGAAACTTGAAAGGGTTAAATAGGGGTAAACGTAATTATGTTATTATTTTTTATTTATATGGCAGTTTTCCGGGTAAACTAGTAATTAGTTTATACCTATATAGTATAACGTAACTCACCTGTGATCCGCGTTCTCGATCCTGGCGTCCAGATTCGCCACCCTGTAATACGTCTGGTTCTTGAAGTACAACTCGTACGCGTGGTTCACCAGCCGAGTCCTGAAGGCCAGCGCCAGGCGACTCTCCAGGTATCTGATCATGGAGTTGATGAATGTGGCCGGGATAGCTATGCTGAACCACTGCAGCAGGAGCGCCGAGAAACGGCCCAAGTCTTTCTGGACTATGTGCCGCACTGGAAATGGAAATAATTAAATATGCTAGACCAGTGGTCGGCACCCTTGTCATCCAAAATAATCCAAATTCTATAAAAAATATCAATAATCCTATACAAAATAATCCTATCATCCAAATATAGATAACACACAATTGAAATTTATTCAAAGAGCCATTATTTAACATTCCGGCGGCTTAATTATCAGAATGCGTAACTCCACAAAATATCGAAATCAGACTTTTAACTGTTTTGCTGCGACGCGACGCGTCGATATAACGACGTACACTATACATTTCTGAAACTGTGGAGCGCCGCTGAAGCAAAGTTGCATTTTCAGTGCACATAAATAACTTTTTTCAGTGCACGTAATAAAGCTGATTTATTGCAATATGGTTCAAACATATTTTATTTTAATATAATATTTTGATTATTTTATAACCTAAATTAAAAATAATTAATAAAATCCGTAAATATTACATGAAGTTCTAGTGTTTTTAAATTTACCATTTCAAAAAACGCTCCCTAAGTTTAGGGAATCGATTACGCAAGTCACTTCCGCGGCCAAAAGGTTAAATTTAACTAGATATAACTAGTAGAGTATTTTTAAGTCTATCTATTGGATTACTTCGTATGTTCTACAAAAATATGGCCAATTTGAGTAACAGTGTTGAGTAAAATAATTCCCGTTCACAGCAAAAACAAAGAATTTACTTGCTTCTGTAAAGTTTATCCAAATTGAGTTAGTTACACATTCTGATAATTAAGCCGACGATATGCTTTACTTTGGTAGGAAACATTATTGCGGAAATAATTATAAATAACTATAACTATAATTTATTTATTTATTTAATTATTTATACATGACATACAAATTTTAAATATAAAAGATACATATCACAGCAGTTCATGTACAACAACTAATTTGACTTAGAGAAAATCACACTGGCCCCTGAACTAGTGAATACTGTATCTCAGTGGGCCAATATTTTTAAAATAAGTACTAATATATAATAATTACCATTATATTAATAATTAAATAATATATAGTAGTTAACTGAGATATAGTAGTAAAAATAAATAATAATTTAAAATAAAATATTAATGAAAGAAGAAGGGAAAGAATAAGTAATATTCCGCGTCTGGATTAAACATTTCGCGGAAGAGCCGTAGCCGAGGAGTCAAAAGCCGCGGGTTCCCATCTACTGTACTAGCACTAAAGTATCTTTTGTTATGAATACTAGACTATCGATTTTTTTATTGCTGTAGGACAGCAGACAGGCTGACGGCCCGCTTAGAATTTAGCAGTTACCGTCGCCTATAGGTGTTTGCAACGCCAGTGGCATCGCGAACACTCTGCTGTCCCATAAGGATACAGGAACTTGGGTCACTAATACCGGAACACAACACAAGGTTATTATGGCGACATACTTAAGACCAAAGGTAGTCGCCATCCAGACGGGCTTGCGGCCCTACCACGTAGCTAGGGTGGGTCGTTTTGTCGCCTTTTACGACAGGCCGACCCCGGCCGCAGAAGTTCGTATTCTTTCTCCGCCACTGCACGGATAACTCAATGTCATCAGTCAATAGATACAAAGTATTGTTATATTTTATTGATATTACATTTTATTTTAAATCAATTAAATGTCCTTTATTTAGTCACCCAATTTCAGCCCTTTATTTTAAATACAAATTAATAAAAAAAACACAATAAATGCTTAAAACGTCAGTATTTGGCAAGTCACAAACCGGAAAACCAGCAATCAAGTGACTATCTATTAAACATTATCATTGATATCATGAAACTTACTAATTCACTACAATCTGTGATGTACATAGTTATATAGAAATATTGAGTGTATAGAATAAATTATGTATATATTTTTGTTTATATAATATAAGTATTATATTTATTCAATTCATTATTATACACTTTATAAAAAAATATGGCTACAAATATGTCTAACTAAACAAGTCTGCTGAACTCGGCAGACTGAGTTCATTCTTCATACATTAGAAGAGTATTTCAAAGAAAAAATTGAATGACATAATATAGAATAATAATATATGACAATAAATTATAAATTTTGGACATTGTTAATAAAAATTGTATTAAAAATATACCTTACAGTTGATATTTTCTGTCTGAATTTTTCTTTATTTATGTTACTAATCTTTTGTTTCCTTTAATATTTAGTACAGACATATAAATGTTAATTGCATCAATTCAAGGATCCTAACGGAAGATAAACGCAGGATGCTCTCTAAACTTTTTTTTGTTATAGTTTTAAGCTCTAAATCAATTATTTTTATTTTTTTCTTTAATTGTATTGGACATGTGTATATCAAATTAGGATGTATGGTGATTGTATTAATATTTACACGCCGAAGAGGAATAAAACACGTTGTCCTGTATGTTATCATGCTAACAACTTTGTACAACCGTGTTTTCACGTAAAATAAATATAATTAATTATATTTCATCCATCTCAATATATCATACAAGGTTCCACACTTGCACAAATAACAGTTAAAGAATACAAATCTAAAGTGAATTCACCACATAAGTCAAGCGACGAGGTGGCCGAGTGGTTAAGGCGTTGGACTGCTAATCCAATGTGCTCTGCACGCGTGGGTTCGAATCCCATCCTCGTCGGATAACATTTTATCAGTGAACATGAACATTTCATCCATTACATTAACATGTAATAATTACAATATGATTAATTAGCAAACTTACGAATGTTGAAAAAGATGAATAGTGTATTTACTAAGACGTACTCATAAGGTATTTGAACTTCTTTAGCAGGAGCTTCTATGTTGCAATTGATTGTTACTTCTTTAAGCAACCTTAGTCTTATACTTTTGGTTTAGCCTCACCCGTGAGCAGTTATTTTTTACCTCTACCATATTAATAGTGAAAGAAGACAATCGTGGAAAATAACCTGAGACAGGTTGCTACATAATGCAGATAATTTTCTTTGAAAAAAATATAGTATACATATATAACCATTATTATCTATTAGCGTTTATAAAGTTTTTTTTTTAATTTGTATTAATAACTAGCCGTTCTCTTCCACTTCCGTGAATAACAGAAAAAATTAAATCGAAAAGTTATGAGAAGTTTTCCTAAGTATGCGCACTACACCGCTTGCCCCACTTCTCCGCGACAAGAAAACACACAGATATTATTGACCAGAACACATAGTGCTTATAAAAATCGTTGTTTCTTAAAAAGTTAATAAAACATTTTTTTAGATAAGGGCCAAGTGTCTATGAAATAAAACTTAAAACATTTAATTGAAATCTATCCAGTAGTTTTGCCGTAATGCGCGCACAACTGCAGACCTCTATCATTTTATTTATATAGAGTATCTATCTCAAAATGTTATAATTCGCGTTATCCTACGTTTGTAGAAAAAATTATTTTAGTTTATGATGTAAATAAATAAATACATACCATCAACTAACCTCAAATTCTACAAACGTACTCAAAAGTAATAAAATGTGTAAAAACCACTTTTATCACTTGTAATCACAGTAAATTTTCTTTAAATTATTATCGATCAAAAATGAACTATTTTGACATTAGCAACTGAATAAAATGATGTGTTAATAAATTAACATTTCAGCTGAGGAGTAATAATGTTCAATTAATCCGTTTTTGCTAGCCGGTTTTATGGTCGCAATTAAGGATTATTACATACCTATAGATCCTTCTAGAGACGCAACATATATGGAGAGGAATGTTCTGGAAAAGAGGCACATCGTGTGGACCGTCAGCAGAGCCACTTCGTGACTCCTGACCCCCGGCACCATGATCTTGACTAATTTGATCAGTTGTTTCAAAAATTCCAGATTCAGACCTGGCACGTGCTCTTCTATTGATGTAGTTTCGTCTGCGTCTTCCTGGAATTGAAGGTTTTTTTTATTAAATAATAGGTTTAAATAATAAAAATAAGTATGTAAATAATTAAATCTCTCTCTCTCTCTTAGTCCCATTATTTGGGGTCGGCTCTCCTGGTCCTTTTTCGCCAGGCCATTCTGTCCTGGGTCGTCGTCGGTGTTAAATTAGCATCCCAAATAATTAAATAATAATAATAAATATTGGGACATTTCACACAGCACCATCTATTCCCAAAGTAGCATAGCACTTGTGTTATGGGTACTAGACAACTAATATACTACATATATATACTTTACTTTGGTAAACAGATACACATTAAACATAAAAACCCGTGACCTCTGCAAGCGTACCGACGTGGGCTAACCGTTGAGCCACGGAAATAATTAAAATTTAAATAATTAAATAGGCGGTAGCCAAGTAATCACAGAGAAGAACCTGGAGGGCACAGATTCGAATCTGACGATGACATGCACCGCTTAAGCACTGTTTCTCCTCTAATTTGCATATTACTCGTAATTACGTGATAATAATAATAAATTTATTCCGAAAAAATATCTTATACAAATCTAGTTTCATTCTCGTGGCCCCTGAATTAGTTTACATTGTACCTCGGGAGCCAGGTTCCTCTCTGGTGATCAATAATAATAAGTCTTTACCTATGAAATTGCCGTTCTGCAATACTGGCCATTTCAAATCAAAATAATTTTTGTTTGGCTAAGTATTCTAATTTCAAATTAATTTTATTTTAAAAACATGGAATTCTTTTTCCAAAAGCAGTCCTTTGTTTATTGATTAGTGTTACATTTTCATCGCATTTCAATCTTTTTCGCCATCATGGATACGTTAAAAATTCGAGTAATTATGGAATATGAGTACCGTCGTGGCAGCAACGCGGCACAAGCGACACGCAACATCAACGACGTTTACGGAGCTAACACTGCAAACCAATGCACTACCTGTTGTTGGTTTGCTCGTTTCCGTTCTGGGAATTTCGACCTGAAAAATGAACCTCGCGGTCGTCCGAAGACTGGTCGACAATGACGAATTAAAGGCGATTGTGGAAGCTGATGATACACAATCTACGGCTGAATCAGCAGCAGCTTTCGATGTTAGCGTCAAAACAATATTGGTCCATTTGCGTCAAATTGGCAAGGTAAAAAAGCTTGACAAATGGGTGCCCCAGGAACTCAATGATCGCCAGCGCGAAGTACGCGTCGAGACGCACCTTGCACTGCTCAACAGACACACAAATGAAGGAATTTTGAACCGCATTGTTCCCTGCGATGAAAAATGGATTCTGTTTGATAACCGCAAGCGCTCAGCAAGTTGGTTGGATCCTGGTTCAGCACCTAAACAATGCCCTAAACGAAAACTTACCCCTATAAAAGTGATGGTCACTGTTTGGTGGTCTAGCGCCGGTGTGATTCATCACAGCTTCTTACCAAACGGGGTGAGCATTACTACAGATGTGTACTGCGAAGAACTAAACACAATGATGGAGAAGCTGGCACATCTCCAACCAGCATTGGTCAATCGCTCGTCTCCGCTGCTCCTGCACGACAACGCGCGACCTCTTACTGCACAGCAGACGGTCTCCAAGTTGCAAGAACTGGGGTTGGAAGTTTTCCGTCATCCGCCCTACTCACCAGACCTTGCGCCTACAGACTACTACTTTTTCCAGAATTTGGATAACTTCTTAGCGGGAAAAAAATTCAATACCCGAGAGGCAGTACAAAATGCCTTTGAAGAATTTGTTTCCTCCCGTCCAGCTGATTTCTTTAAGAAGGGCATCAATAAACTGCCACTGCGTTGGCAAAGATGCATTGATCGCATGGGTGATTTACTTCGATTAATACAAATAAAAAATACATAAAAAAAATTAGTTTAAATTTTTTCATACAAAACCACAATTTCATAGGTAAAGACCTAATATTTTATAATGTAAGTATATGATTATAAAATTACAAAAAAAGGAAGAAAACTGAAACCTTTTTATCCGTGCAGGGGCGGAGAAAGAATACTAACCTCTGTGGCCGGGGCCGGCCATTCGTAAAAGGCGACAAATCAACCCACCCTAGCTGCGTGGTAGGGTCTCAGGCCCGTCTGGATGGCGACCACCTTTGGTCTTAAGTATGCCGCCATAATAACCTTGTGTTCCGGCATTAGTGACCCAAGTTCCTGTACCCTTATGGGACAGCAGCGTGTTCGCGATGCCACTGGCGTTGCAAACATCTATAGGCGACGGTAACTGCTAAATTCTAAGCGGATCGTCGGCCTGTCTGCTGTCTTACGGCAATAAAAAAAAACTATACTAAACGGACCCGTAACAAACTAATGAGCGCGCTATGTTTGTGTTTATGTGTGTGTGTGTATGCGTGCATGTATATGTGTGTAAGAGAGAGACAGATTGTATATTTGTGACATAATTGACGTGTACAAACGCAACGTCGTGAGGTAATCTGCATTCCGAAAGCTCTGGCTTGTGTAGTCCAACTTAGACAAACTTAAAAGGTGGCCCGATCCCAGCAATGGGACATGATGGGTTGTTATTATAATTAAAAAAAAACACGTACGCAATAACTGGTATATAAAGTAGTTAGCCGGTGTTGAAGCAGAACAAACACGAGCTAGTGGAGGTAAAGCGGGCGGAGCTGCGCGATGAGGTACTCATGGTGGAGGCACCCTAGCGCGGGCCTCGCCACCATCGAAGCGGTGAGGCCTGTCCTGGCCGAATGGGTGGAAAGGCGCCACGGCGCCCTGACCTTCCGCCTGACGCAGGTCCTCTCGGGGCACGGTTGCTTCGGGAGGTACCTGTGTCGCATAGGGCGGGAGATGACGTCAGGGTGCCACCATTGTGGCGCGGGCGACGAGGAGGACACGGTGAACCACACTGTCGCCGTGTGCCCTGCGTGGCGCGAGGAGCGCCGCGCCCTCGTCGCCCAAATCGGCATGGACCTATCGCTCCCGGCCCTGGTTCTGTCCATGGTCGGGGGCGATCCTGGATGGACGGCCGTCGCCTCCTTCAGCGAGGCAGTCATGTCCGCAAAGGAGGCGGCAGAGCGGGAGCGGGAGTCGACCACCACGCTCTCCTCCCGCCAACGCAGGCCTCGCCGGCGGCGCCGGAGGGCCACTAACGACCTCCGGCCGCGGGCGGCCCCTCGGGGGAGGACCCGCCGCCCGCACTATTGCCGCGAGGGTAAGGGCTGCGTGCTGTTCCGCGGCCCCCCTCAACTCCTAGAGTTGTTAGGAGAGCGCCGGGGGGACGAAACCCTGACCCCCTGGCGCCAGCACTTTAGAAGGGGCCCGCCTCAAGACAAAGGGCGGGCCGGCGCCGGCCCGGGCCACGAGATCGGCAGGCCATATATCCGTGGGCCCGGGCGTAGGCGATAGGAGAACAGCGGGGTTTTTTAGTGGGTAGTCGGATGGCCAATCATCTTTCCCGGAGTCCCACATATCCCTCGGTCCCCCCGGGCCGGGGGAACCCGTCAAGAGAGGTTTTTCCCCGAGACCAAAAAAAAAAAAAGAACAAACACGAGCTGTGTCATGGAATACCAATAATAATAATAATAAAGCCTTTTTATTTCCAGATCCTCTCTCTTTCCAAAATGTTAGCAGTTGATTGTTAGTAGACTTTCTTATTATATGTGTTAGTAAGATTTGTATTTTCTTTTATAGATATGGATACCCCTTATGAAGGCGTCCTCCAGCTTCCTCCAAACATTTGTGTTTTTAGCAATAAGATGCCAGTTATTCCCTGCTGTTTCAGTTAAATCATCAGCCCACCTTCTTGTCGGCCTACCTACTCTTCTTTTCCATTTTGGTCCCTTCCATTGGGTAGATTAGACATTGATATGAGATGGACATCCATAACTACCCAATGGTGTTATAGAATAAAAGTCCTCAATACATAAACACTTACAATATTCTGTTTGTTGTCGGTGTCGGCGTCGCCCCGACAGAGGGCGCACTGCTCCGCCCCGCAACGACCTCCGCACGTGTCTTTATCCTTCGCATTTTCAACTGTACTTAGGTTACCATTTTTAGCCAACTGAAAAGTGAAAATTAAAAATCAAACAAATTCTACTTCTCCAAGAATCAAATCAAAACCTTCTTTCACTGTGCAGGGCCGGTGTAAGAATACTAACTCCTGCGGCCGGGCGTAAAAGGCGACCAAACAACCCTAGCTACGTGGTAGGGGCACAAGTCCGCCTGGATGAAAACCACCCTTAGCCTATAAGTACCTACGCCACCATAATAACCTTGAGTTCCGGCATTAGGGAAACCTCCTGTTCCTGCACCCCTATGGAATAGCAGCGTGTTCGCGGAGCCACTAGCGTCGCAGGCATCCATAGGCGACAGTAACTGTAAAGTGGGCCGTCAGCCTGTTTACGGTTCCTCAGCAATAAAAAATAGCACCGTTGTGATTTGAAAATTCGATGAAACGAAAGATTCGATGCAACACCAAAAAAACAAACATATTTATAAATTGGATTTAGCCTTCATCCGTGCAGTGGCGGAGAAAGAATACTAACCTCTACGGCCGGGGTATACTTGTGTATACAGTGTTTCATATATTCTTGGTCTCCTCTTTGTTCGCGCTTTCGTGTTATAGTGTATGGAAAATGAGACTCAGAATTACAATATAACGTATCCCAATTTTAAAAGGTACTCGCATAACTTACCTTATAATTATTGTTATTATTACACGGAGGCGCTTGTTTCTTCTCCCTGGTGCCGTAAAGTGCACATGCTGCAAGAGCAACACCGACGCCAACACCCAGCGCGATGGAAGGCTGCACCCTCGACGCCTGCTCCCTCAGCTTGGTCAAAATCGCCGGCATTTCCTCTTTTAATCTCGTTATCAATTAATTTCCCACTGTATAATCTCTCTTTTTTTCTTATAATTTATGTTTCTTTTATTCTACTACAACTTTTTTAACTTTTCGTTTTGTGTGTTATTTTATTGAGTGTAGTTTTTAATATATTTTCTTTAAAGTATTTTAATTTCTTATTATATCTTATTTTGTTCTTATTATCTTTATCCTAACTGTGTATAAGAGTTCAGGCAGTATTAATTTTCTTTTCAAATATATTTGTATCGGTTTTGACCTTAATTATAATGTATAATGATATAAATGGGGTTTCTCTTAAAATAAACGGAGATCTCTTAAAATGTACAAAAATAAATCACAGATATTTGTTTATGTATGAATATCGACCAACGCTTTCTTTCGATTATCTTTAAAGCGACGATCGTATTATCTCGTCCATTTTCTGAAAACAAAGAAAAAAAAACGTTATTTTTTATGAAAATGACGGATTAGAAATGTTTGCCATATACGAATACTTATATCGATGTATAACTACTAAAAGAACATAGCGTCCCACAGCTGGGCTCAGGCGCCTCCCCGTCTTCCCCAGGAGGGGGCAAACGGTATACCCATATGTACTTGTATAAGGCATATTGGCGGATTATTGGATTGGCGGTTCCTCTTTTTCCGTCGGCACATGACAATAGCATATTTATACATTGAGAAAAACTGCCTCAGCAGTTCAAGCCATCACAGGATTTGAACCCGGGACCTCTAGATTGGCCTCCAATACCACCGAGCTACCAGGAACCCGCAGCAACGCATAACTATCTAAAAAATAAAAAGCAAAGCAACAGAGTGGAAAACAAATCGTTTATCCAAGAGTCGTCGGGATAAAAAGGTGAGAAAATTAAAACTCACAATTTTAATTTTTGAAAGATTTCATTTACAATATTAGTTTATCGAATATAATTCGATCATTTCTATAAAGTAAAAACGTACAATCTGTATACTACAAAAAAAATCATAAATGACACCACATAAGGTCATATTATGACATATGTAATAAATAATAACCAAGACTATTAAATACAAAAAAAATATTACAACATTAGCCTTCCTGTTTTTGAAATGATAAAAAATATAAATCCCTTCCAATAAAAAATCTTTAATTAAATATTTCAAGTGCTAAGAAGTAGTCTAAGATCATTAAGTTAAAAGGAGATGACCGGTTGCACCTACCGCCAATGTACTCTTCATCATCATCATCATCATTTCAGCCGGAAGACGCCCACTGCTGGACAACGGCCTCCCCCAAAGATCTCCACGATGATCGGTCCTGCGCTGCCCTCATCCAACCTATCCCGGCGATCTTGACCAGATCATCGGTCCATCTTGTGGGGGGCCTACCAACACTGCGTCTTCCGGTACGCGGTCGCCATTCGAGGACTTTTCTGCCCCAACGGCCATCAGTCCTTCGAGCTATGTGCCCAGCCCACTGCCACTTCAGTTTTGCAATCATCCGGGCTATGTCGGTTACTTTGGTTCTCCTGCGAATCTCCTCATTTCTGATTCGATCTCGCAGGGAAACTCCGAGCATAGCCCTCTCCATTGCTCTCTGAGCGACCATGAGCTTTCTCATAAGGCCCATAGTTAGCGACCACGTCTGCGTTCCGTATGTCATCACTGGCAACACACATTGGTTAAAAACCTTCGTCTTGAGACACTGCGGTATTTGGGACGAAAAGATTTTACGGAGCTTCCCGAACGCTGCCCATCCGAGTTGGATTCGACGAGTGACCTCTTTCGCGAAATTGGACCTGCCTAACTGGATCGTTTGACCCAAGTAGACGTATTCGTCAACAATTTCGAAAGTACACTTCCCAACTGTTACGGGGGTAGGTGCGACATGGACATTAGACATGATTTTCGTCTTGTCCATGTTCATTTTGAGACCTACTCCTTGGGAAGCTGTATTGAGGCCATCAAGCATATGGCTTAAGTCTTCCATGGTTTCAGCCATGATTACGATATCATCTGCGAATCTAAGGTGAGTGATGTACTCACCGTTAATGTTGATGCCCAGTCCGTTCCAGTCCAGAAGCTTGAAGACATCTTCCAACGCAGCAGTGAACAGCATCGGCGATATGACATCGCCTTGTCTGACTCCCCGCTGCAGTCGGATAGGCTTCGAGTTCTGATCCTGGAGACGGACTGACATGGTGGCGTTTTCATACAAACACTTCAACGCTTTGATGTATCGATAATCAATGTGGCACCTCTGGAGAGACTGAAGCACCGCCCAGGTCTCGATCGAATCAAAGGCTTTCTCATAGTCCACGAACGCCAAGCATAGTGGCTGGTTATACTCCTCCGTCTTCTGTATAACCTGCCGCAGCGTATGTATGTGGTCTATGGTGCTAAAACCTTTTCGGAATCCGGCTTGTTCGGGAGGCTGGAAGTCGTCAAATCTGCGCGCGAGACGATTCGTGATGACCCTTGAAAACAGCTTGTAAACATGGCTCAGAAGTGATATCGGTCTAAAGTTCTTCAAAAGGGTTTTGTCGCCCTTTTTGAAGAACAGCACCACTATACTTCCGTGCCAGGCCTGCGGCGTTTTGCCATCGAGGATGACGGAATTAAATAGCTTCTGGAGGATTTTAAGCACAGGAGTACCACCAGCTCTCAGAAGCTCGGCTGTAATTCCATCATCACCCGGCGCCTTGTTGTTTTTAAGCTGTTTAAGGGCCACACTAATCTCGTACAGACTGACGTCTGGGATATCTACGGTGTAGTGTCGGGTTAATTTGGCTCTTGGGTCTTTAGCCTTGTTGTTAACAGGTGCCCGTGTGGTCGTGTATAGCTGTCCGTAGAACTTCTCGACTTCCCTCAAAAGTTCGGGTTTAGACGAAACGACCCTGCCGTCGTCGGTCTTCAGCTTCGTCAGTTGGCTCTGCCCAATAGACAAGTCTCGTGCGAATACTTTAGAGCCCTTGTTACGCTCTATAGCCGCCTTTACACAGTCTGTGTTATGGCGGCGGATATCGCGAGTCAAGGACTTGGAGATCTGTCTATTTAGCTGCCTATACTGGGAAGCATCGTCCGGGGACTGAAGGGTCATTTGACGTCTCACATCCATCAATTTGAGAGTAGAATCTGAGATTTTTCCGGTTCTTTTTGAACGGCTGGCCTTGAAGAATTTAGACCCGGCCGTTTGAACAGCTTCCACGAACCTGTTATTATACTCGTCCACGTCAACGCAGTCACCGAGGCATTCGAAGCGGTTTTGCAATTCGAGTTGAAAGTTTACCGGGTTTTGGATCTGTATGGGTGCAGGTCGGAGCGTAGACTTCACCAGTCGAGACCTCTCCAATTTTGGATTGATATTCAATGTGCCTCTTACTAAGCGGTGATCACTCCCAGTTTTCACCGAATTGATCACAGAGACATCATTGAATATCTGTCTTTTGGTCGACATAATGAAGTCAATCTCATTTTTGGTGGCACCATCGGGACTAATCCAAGTCCATTTGCGTTGTTCTGGCTTCATGAAGAAGGAGTTCATCATATACAGGTCCTCCTTCTCCATGAAGTCGGCCAGCATCTGGCCTCGGGTGTTCCGATTTCCGAACCCAAATTGCCCCACTCTCAACTCATCGCCGCTACGTTTCCCCAATTTTGCGTTGAAGTCTCCCATGACAACGTTAAAGTGGGTTTTAGAAGTGTGGATGGCTGTTGAGATGTCCTCATACATGGCTTCCACCTCTTCGTCAGGATGTGTCGAAGTCGGAGCGTAAACCTGAATGACCTTCAACGAATACCGTTTGGTAATTTTGAGTATTAGGTACGCTACCCTAGTCGAAACACTCCCCACCTCAGTAACGTTGTTCACAAGAGACTTGTGAACGAGAAACCCGACACCACCTTGGGACAGTTGGTCGCCCTCCCGGAAGTAGAGCAGATTTCCGGAATTTAGGATTATTGAGTCCTCTCCCTGTCTTCGGACTTCAGATAACCCCACAACATCCCATCGCAGTCTGCTCAAAACTTCCTCCAGTTCCTCCAACTTCTCGTTGGTCCGCAGTGTCTTGACATTGTATGTTGCCAGGGCCAAAGGTCGTCGTTCTTGGTAGCGAATCCGAACCCGGGGATTCTTCGCACCCCCTGCCCCGTCGCTTATGTGGCTGCTACCGTGACCACCACGAACGGGGCCGCCGGGGACTAGGGGCCGGGGCCTGTGTGTATCTGTCATTTTAGGGGGGGGGTTTTGCCATAATCGCCACGCTTGGCAGGCGGGTTGGCGATCGCAGTATTCGCAGTTGGTGATGCTCTCACGGAAAGATGCTGCTGCCCATCCTCCGTTCTTTCTATCCCTTAGTCGTCTCTTACGACACCCAAGGGAGGAGATGGGGTGGTGCTATTCTGGTGCGACACCACACACTACAACAGTGACAATAAAAGGTAGTAATTAATGGGCAACTACAACATAGTTTACAAAGTATTCCAATTTCACACAACTATTTTTAAACTCTACACATATATATGAGCGACACCAATAAAAATTCCAATAAACTAAAATAAACGATAATGATCCATTATAATACATGATAATGACAGTTGATTTGTATTATCTTTATAAACACTATTATTAATGGAGTATGTTTTATAATAACTTATCTAAATTGTAGTATAGTCTTGAAATGGGTTATATTTTCAGATTTCAAACGTTCAATCACACACATAATTATTAAAATAAGTAGTAAACGATGCGCTATTTTTATATATAGCATAAAGATAAGATCTGCTGATCTCCATTTATGAAAATCTTCTTCCTCCTGCCCTTATCCTACATTATATAGGGTCAGCACAACATGTTGCATGTTGCAATAGTTATGGCTTAGTTTTTACAACCGCCCGCTTGCCTGACGTTAAGCCCTTTTTGGGGGAAAAAAAATCAGTCATCCTTTTTATTTAAATTATTTTCTGGTTTCACATTGAAAGTAGGAAACGAAATTTCGTTGTTAGTCATCTAACATATCCTCAAGCTACACTTTTATTGGTTTCTTCTTGAACAAACAACATCCGAGTGTCGGTTTGGATGTGCAGGGTGACACTTTTGCTGGGTCGCCGACTATTACGGGGTCCGTGCACAATCACATTCAACAACTATGTCATGAGAGCTTCTAAATAGGAAATTCGCAGTGTCAAGCGTCTTCGATTGCTCTTAGTCCTGCATTTCATTGCGCTTGAATGCAGAAACAGGCAGCTTGCGCAGGTGCTTGCGCACAATCTTCTTATAATTTAGTGGTGGATCACAGCAATCTTCCTCTTAGAAAGTTAGAGGCCTTGAAACACGCAGCTTTTTCACAATAATACATAACCTTCGGCAAAGGACATCGTGGCAAGCAGGGATAGCATATAGGTGGATCTTCATAGCACGTTTTTGTACAAGGGGCCACTAACATTATACATACTGCAAATTGTTCGCAGTCTTTAGGATAAAAGCACGTCATTTTTATTTAGATTTACTTCTTATTCATCTGTAAATTTTATATAATAATAAATAAATTTCCACTAGAATTTTGATAATTTTGACGGAATTTTTTTGTACTCTTAGCGCTTGGTTAATCGGGAATTTTACACAAGAAACTATGTCATGTCACCTGCTATTATTTTGTAATTGAATATGGAAGGAAGTAAAACGTTCTAAATAAACTCCAATAAATTTTATCTATACTGATTCAAATGAAATTAAACTTTGGACATAATTTTTATAAAACTCTTAATAATATTTTTTTGTATAATAAACTGAAATCAGATCATCAGACAATCAGATAAAGTATCCGCGTATACTTCATTGAAAAGCTTTTCGCCGATACGTTCCGTCATGGTTGAAATACTTGGAATTATATTAAAATTGTGATAAAAACGTAAATACCAAGAAAAAAAAATTTTTTTGTTACGTCTGCTTTATAACCTAAACACGATACGCCAAGTTTTTGCAATATTCTATATCGCCCTGGGTATCATAAATTGAAATAGATAATGCAAGTACAGTGACGTGTTAACTCGTCATCGGTCAGCAACGTTTGTGTATGAAAAGACGAGTTCACTCGCCACCGGCCAGCAGTGTTAATATTAGTCAAAAGTACTCACAAGTAAGATAAAAAGAATTGCTGAAAAATCCATACTAATATTATAAATGTGAAAGTGTACTTGTTTGTTATGCTTTCACGTCTATACCAATGAACGCGGTCGCCATTCGAGGACTTTTCTGCCCCAACGGCCATCAGTCCTTCGAGCTATGTGCCCAGCCCACTGCCACTTCAGTTCTGCAATCATCCGGGCTATGTCGATGACTTTGGTTCTCCTGCGAATCTGCTCATTTCTGATTCGATCTCGCAGGGAAACTCCGATCATAGCCCTCTCCATTGCCCTGTGAGCGACCATAGCTTTCTCATAAGGCCCATAGTTACCGACCACGTCTGCGTTCCGTATGTCATCACTGGCAACACACATTGGTTAAAAACCTTCGTCTTGAGACACTGCGGTATTTGGGACGAAAAAATTTTACGGAGCTTACCGAACGCTGCCCATCCGAGTTGGATTCGACGAGTGACCTCTTTCGCAAATTGGACCTGCCTAACTGGATCGTTTGACCCAAGTAGATGTATTCGTCAACAATTTCGAGAGTACCAACCATTCCCAAATTGTACAAAAATACAAACCGATATACAAGTTTAAAGACTTGGACAAGATTTTTATAAAACACTGGCGGATAGTCCGCCTAACGAGACTAACACGTTAATTAATTATTCTAACGCTCTATCTTACGCGAACGTTCCATCGAATCTGTTTGGAAAAGAAATTAATCCATACTAATGTTATAAATGTGAAAGTAACTCTGTCTGTCTATTAAGTTTTCACGTGTAAACCACTGAACCAATTTTGATAAATTTCGGATAGATTGGACCTTGGACATAGGCTACTTTTTGTCGCGAATATGAAATTTGAAGGGAGCTAAAATAGGGATAAACATAATTAAGTCTTGTTTTCATTTAAATTTATATAACAGGACAACGTTTACCGGGTCAGCTAGTTAAGTATAATTAAGCACTCCAATAGGTCAATTGCTCTAAACATAAAGATGTAATAATTTTTGATTGTAAAATATAGTGACGTAGTTCACGGTTAAGTATACTTTACAGGAAATGAAATCTCGTAGATAATTTATAACAGGTTTATGTTACGTAAATTCTTATTAACTTTTTTATTCGCACATGTCATTATAGTAGATGATTTACGATCCGAATAGACGTGGTTTGGAGGTGAAGGGGGAGGAGGGAAGATAATTAATAATCAATTACCTCTAAAATTAATGTAAGCATATTTATAAAATTACTATTTTAGATTTTCACCAGATAGTTGTTCTCGGCTCCTTTACCATAATAGCTTGCCTGGAAGAGATCGTGACGAGCGACATGGCGGCCTATTGTTTAACACCGTGTTAGTTTTAATTTTCCTAAGGCCCACTTGCACGTTCCTGGGTTATCTTAATTAACTCGGTGTTAACTGCTAACACAGGGTTAAATAAATAATTTATCTTGCGCCATCAAGAGTTAGGAGTAACCCTATGGTTAAACTTTTAAATATCTTAACCCACCGATGTGGACAGGTTAAATCGTTAACACAGGGTTAGTGAACTGTAATGTCAATTGTAAAAATAAATTGAGGTTAAGTTGCGCTGTATATTGTGTACCTATCTATACTATTTTGTAGTGTGTTATCCATTATTCTTTAAAATTCGTTTATCACTTATACGCCACAAACTCACAAAACTAAATAAATGACACGATACAATACGGTTAAAACAAAAATCTTCAAAAGTCATACATTGTGGGATAAAAAAGGAAGCCTATACAGTATGCTGTATATAGGTAAAAGAGATAGACATATAAGTTTCGTTTTTCATCTTTGGTTGGGTTACAATAGGAAAGCATAGATTGCAATGTTCCCAGCTAAAAAAAGAAATGTCAGGTTGGTTAACCCGGTGATATTTTTTAGTGGTGAAAGGCACAATGAGAGTTAAGATTTTAATTAACTAACCCAGAGTTTACAAACTCTACACTTATTTATTTAACCCGACTATGCGTGCAAGTGGGCCTTAGATGTTAAGTAATATTAAAGTTAAACAAGAATTATTTATCTATTTTCCACACTGAGTTTTTAAGCACTTTTTCTTCTATATAATACATGGTTCAAAAAATATTTCAATACTAAATGGGTTCGGTATTATTGCATCTTTTAATAGACGTAGGCTTTCCCAAATTTTCCCCCATGCAGCCCCGATCGGCCACCTTCGTAAACGTCCCATCAAGCTGAAGAACCCACTGTATTACTCATTCGATTCATAATTAACTGCCGCGATGCAGTCGCTGCTGCAGGACAATTTTTTGCTTATGAGTCCTTTTTTCACTTCTTCAAGTGGAAATGTTTGATGCACACTTCGCCGTAAGCCCCTAAGCGGCAGGGTAGGGTGAGACTGCCGTGAAATGCTTCCGTGCAATAATTGACAAGGGGACGCACGTCTCTTTTATACCAACTAAAACCAACCTAGTATTCCTCTACTGGCCGATACGCGGATATGCTTTCGCGTGTGCCTCCGATCCGGGCGGTGTCCATTGGTCCTGCGAGACTTGGTTAGTCCACTGCAGCTTCAGCTTACATATTTTGCGGTCACAATACGGATATTATTAGGGATATTATTTATGATCTGTTGATGTTGACATTTGAGAACTGATTCCACCGTCAGTGTTAGTTAGGATGTCTTCTTCTTCAAGTGCCTCTCCAACTAGTGAAGGATGGCTACCAACTTCTGGAATTGTTGTCTGTCCTTAGCGAGTCGAAACAATTTGGATACGGTCGCTATTCCACACACTCTAGTGACGTCACATATCATTAAATACTTGTACGAAGGCCTGCTCGAAAACGTCAGTTTTCCAACACTGAGAGACTTCCAATCAAACACTCCATTATATAAATAAGGTATGTATTTGAAATGCATTTATTATGAACTAAAGGCGTTAAATTAAATAATTAGGAAGATCTAGAAAGGTCTTGACTAGAAAAATTACTTTTAGGAAAAAATTCATGATATAACTAATAAAACTAGTTTTTTTTTTATTTCGCTTCACGATTTATAATAGTCTAGAACACTAAAATGGCATTTTATATTTTATTGTGAATATTAATACAGTATAAATTTAAAAAACAGTGAATACTCAATAATTTCGTGTTTTTCAAATGTTATACCACCCGTGCGCGGGCGCATGTTGAATTGTAATGGCATGTTTAATCATGACCGTCGTTAAGCATTGGATAGATAGAGGTCAGGCTGGTTTGTTCGTCTGCGTCAGAGCACTACCTTAATGCATAAATAATACTATCATTTTTTAATGTGTCGAGGCTGTTGGTCTCAGACGACAGCGACTCCGGACGAAATATACTATCAACATCAACAATCACGTCCTTATAGAAATGCGTGACCTTTTTTTATTTTGAGATGGACATGCTCGATAAACACCTCACTGCTTGGGGTCTCACGGCAGGGTAGTTTGAGACTCCCATGCGTACCCACTAAAACCGCTCCAGTGTTTACTGCCCGACGCCCAGAAGGATATGCACTCACGTGCGCCCCCAATCCGGCCGGGCTGGATCCGCCTCTCCTATATCAGTCGGGGTGTGTGTTTATCACGACTACCTCTGAACTCTTATCTTACGTTTTTGACCCGAGGTCTTAGAAGTAGTTGACTATTCTCCACCGCCGTCGTCGCTAACGGGATATACAAGGACTCTAATGCTTTTTTTGGGATCTAGGTAGGATCTAGGTGGTAGGGCCCCAAACCCGTCGGTATAACCACTAAACCTAGTCTAAAAGTATGCCGCCATAATAACCCAAGTTGTGGCCCGATATAAGCGACCCAGGTATCCATACATTCAGTACCTCTATGCGCACAGCAGCATGCTCGCAGTGCCCCTGATATCGCGAACACCCGTAGGAGATGATAACTGCGTACTATTAAATAGACTGTCAGTCTATCTGCTGTGCCACAGCAACAAAAACAACAATCACACGTTCAGCCGTATCATTGTTTTGTAAAGTGCTTATTTCCGATTGCACATGAACCTATCTCTGTGGAGCCCGAGGACCGCTGCTAAAAACAGTCACAGGGGGACACTTTTGTACGGTGTTTTGAAAGGATACCCTGCTGTGACACTTTCTCTTCCTGGGAAAAGAGCCACAAGAAAACAGATGAAACAAACAAGACTCGGGATGGCAGTCGAACTTGTAATACCAAAAGGTGAGACGAAAGGCTGTTGTGCAATGAAGTTCATTGAAGATGGGGTTAGATTTGCTTTTCACAGGACATGCCGTAACCTACAACTCTGAAAGGAAAATCAGAACGGCGACCTTCTTTGGCTGTCTTTTTTTATTGGCGAGGAACAGCAGACAGGCTGACAGTCCACTTAATAGTAAGCAGTTACCGTCATCTATGGATGTTTGCGAAGCTAGAGGCACCGTGAACACTCTGAGAACCTGGATCACTAATGCCAGAACACAACACAAGGTTATTATGGTGGCATACTTATGGACCAAGGGTGGTTGCCATCCAGGCGGGCTTGAGGCCCTATCACATAGCTAGGGGGTTGTTTTGTCGCCTTTTACGGCAAGCCGACCTCGGCCACAGGAGTTAGTATTCTCACTGCGCCGCGGCACGGAGAATTATACCTGTCTGTGATGTTACAACTCCCTGGTAAAACGGTGCGGTAAGACTTATTGAAGTGAAACGAAAAAGCGACACAAACAGAGACAAACATATTCATAAACAGGATTTAGCCTGCGACAGATAGAGATAGAAAACAAGTGTAGGTACAGCGTTTTCTATAACTCCGTCTCCTCTTTGTTGAACTTTCGTAGCTTTCATACACTAATACGAAACCTAATCTGCTTTTCTGAAGTATCACTTCTGCCGTATGTGAGTTGCACACATACACATTTTTCAATGTCAATTATTAAATAAGTCAATTAAAGCGATAATTATACAACATAAAGATAAATATTAGTTTTTATCGTGAATCGTTTGTATAACAATGGTATGAAAAGGCTTTTGTAGCCTTTGTTACACTCGACAGATAATGTGGCAGCAACGCAATTATGTCCGTGTTTCACACTTTTATAATAACAGTGTGAGGCGTTTAATTGCTGTGTACATGGGGGGGTTTCGTTTGTTATAACATCATTATTATACTATTTATTATCTAACATAAAGCCTGATCCGGCTCCCCCTTTTTTATTGCTGTAGAACAGCAGACAGGCTGATGGCCCACTTAGAATTTAACAGTTAACCTCGCCTATGAGTGTTTGCAACGCCAGGGGCATCGCTAACACGCTACTATCCGCGTAGTGGTACTTGAACGTGGTCACTTATGCCGGAACACAACACAAGGTCATTATGACGACATGTATCATGACAATAAGCTAGCGTTCGACGTTCACATCAATAATATCGTCAAGAAAGCCTCTCAGACCCTGGGTTTTATTATGCGAATTTCGAATTGCTTTAATGAGATCAAAACATTAAAAATTTTATACTACACTTATGTCAGAAGTCACTTAGAATACGCGTCTCACATATGGAACCCTCGATATCACAAATATATTGACCGTATAGAAAGTATACAAAAGTGGTTCGTCCGGTATTTATGCTTTATTAGAGTAAAGACCCACTATTCTAGCGAATTATATTTAGACCTCTGTAAGAAGTTTCATCTTTCACCACTTGAGGATCGACGGGATATAGCTGACTGTATACTTTTTTTAAAAATCATTTCGTCTGATATAGATTGCCCAGATTTATTAAGCAAAATCAACTTTAACGTTCCGGCCAAGTCTGTACGTGTCAATTTGCCAATAAATATACCTTTCAGTTCTACCAACTATAGGCAAAATGCATTCCTAGTGCGAGCAAGTAACTATTTAAATAATAATAGTAAGCAGCAAAATGTCGACCCATTTGGGATCAGTATTTCGGGAGCCAAGCGGTGTCTAAGCAATAAACTTTTCTGTGACTAGTTTTATAGTGTAATGTAGATTTGCATATACCTAGTCAGGTCATAAATTCTGTCACATGTTTAATGTAAAATAATTGTAACAAGTTTATTCATTATGTAACCATTCATATACCAAAATGAACTTAACAAAACATAGATTCTTATGACATTAAAGTTTATTCAAAATGACCTCCGTGATTTTGAATACAGGCCTTCAATCTGCGCGGCCAGTCGTCTATCGCAGCACGAACGAGGTCCATGTCAATATCGGCGGCTGCCTTAATCAAGGATGTCTTGAGTGACTCCAAATTGGGATGAGGCTTTGAGCACGCCTTTTCCTCCAAGTGTTGCCATATCTTGTAATCTAACGGATTCAAATCTGGACTGGAGGAGGGCCAGTCTTCGTGCCGGATGAAGTCGATTTCACGCGCCGCCAGCCAGTCTTGTGTGCTCTTCGCTCTATGAGCTGGCGCCGAATCTTATTGGAATACCCAGTGCCTGTTATTGAACATGGTATGAGAAACAGGTTCCACAAGGTTCGTCAGGACTGTATTTTGATACACAACAGCATTCGTTTTTACACCTTTCTCACAAAAATGTACCTCTGTTAAGCCCCAATAAGAAACTCCCAACCATACCATGAGCGAGGATGGAAAATGACCTCGTTGGACACGCGGAATACGGTTGCTCGCTTCTTCACTACTGTGTGCGTACACCTTATCATTTTGTTTGTTGTAGCTCTCTTCTACGGTAAACATTTTTTCATCCGAAAAAAGTATTTCCCGATATTTTTTTCTCGCGTACCGCTTCAACAAAGCGCGGCATCTCTTCAGTCTCAGGTCCATTAGACGAGCATTCAAACGATGTCCTGTTTTTCTTCGATATGCCCGAAGCTCTAAGTCTTCATTTAACACCCTTTTCACCGTGGTTCTGCTTAACCCCATCTGAAGGGCCAACAGTTTCTGCTTACGTTTGGGATTTCTTTGAATTCGTGCCTTCACAGCTTTTATCACTGCTGGAGTCCTAACAGACCGAGGGCGACCACTTCTTGACCTGTCATCTACACTAGAGTCTTCATTGTATCGTTTGATGGTACGATAAACGAATCTTTTGGTTATATTCAAATTTTTCAGTATGTTAAAAATTTGAATTGGCGCGTAACTGCAACGATGCAACGCAATAACTGCAACACGGCCTTCTTTAAGCGTCCACTCCATATTTAAAAATGAGTAAAATTCTAAAAGTATACCTTTTTTATTTTCATGAACAATTCGAAATTCGAATTCAATAAACTTTTTTGTGGCCAGCATTCTAAAAGAAAAGTTTTTACTGTGTGACAATACTTATGACCTGACTAGGTATGTGTGTTAGTTATTCAAGATATTATTCGTGAAAACCTGTAATTGGCTGTCTGATAATAATTTCAAGTATTTTTTCATGTGTATTAGCTGTAGGTTTGCCATCATTAAATAAATAAATATTTAAAAACTAGGGGTGGTTGCCAGCCAGACCGGCTTGAAGCCCTACGTTGGGTTGTTTAGTCGCCTTTTACGACAGGTTGACCCCGGCTGCAGAAGTTTGTATTCTATCTCCAGCCCTGCACGGATAGAAGCGTTAGAGATCAATGCACCAGTGAATATATTAAGCGCTGGAATACAATTCCAGGTTTAGAATAGAATAGAATAGAATATACTTTATTGTATAATATAATTAATGAAACAATACAAAAACAGCTTAGAATTAGATACAAATGGCGGTCTTATCGCTGACAGCGATCTCTTCCAGACAACCTTGGGATGGAGAGAGAAATATGGCACAAAAACTAGGGCAGGGTTCTGTTGCACAATATTAAAAAAAAAAATTATAATAATATTATAATTTTTTGTTTTTTTAAGCTACTCTAAGTGCTTATAAAAGCTTACACCTGTCGAAGCACTAGCGCTGTTCAGAAATCAGCTATGCACCTAAAACGAGGACGCTAACGGGGCATTGCTGCTCAAATAAGCACCTCAACATCGTAAAGATTAGGGATGAGGCACGAGCAACTCCTGTGAAAAAACTGCTTAGTTAGCTTAGCGAGGCAGGCTTTGTCAATGAGCTATAAATGTGTGACGATCACAATAGTTCATTAAACTGGACCCAGTGATACTAGGTTAAATAGACTGCATGGTGCATAGCCACCATTCGAAATAATAATAACTTATGGACATCGCAAACTGAATCCTAAGAAGATAATCTTTGATATTCGCGAATCATGAACATAATGTGACAATCCAACAGCTCCATCTTGTCCCAAAGTAACCAACAGAGCACTTGTGTTACGGGTACTAGACCTTAAATATTTTTATTTTGTAAATAAATTTTTATTACACACCCCCAGACTCAGACGGGAATCGAACCCGTGACTCCCGCAAGCGTTCCGGCACAAGTAAGCCGTTGCGCCAGATCGTCTTAAATATACCTACCTAGACGTGATTGTATAGGAAGCCATTAAGAATTACGAACCGATTTCCATATATTTTGACTGAAAATATGATAAACATATCTGAATTCAGCCGAATTCGACAAAATATTCTAATTCAACTACAATTAATGAAACTGCAAACTCTCGGACTTCAATTATGTTACAAAGCATATATATGTATATAACGATTGAAAGACATCATTTACTAAGTGAGTGAACTTTCCAGGAAAGTGATTTAAAGGTCCAATATTATTATAACTCACCTAATTGATGGATTGAAATGATCCAACAGAAAATAAATAATCGTTTCAATCCAACAATTAGGTGTTATATTATTTTTTTCTAAATATTTGAACTTCAAATCACTTTCCTGGAAATTGCACATAATGTCGCTCAGTAAAGGTTGTGCCTTTCAAGCGTCGATATTAGACGACAGCTAATAAAATGTACACAAACAAAAAACTAATAGTAAAATAAAACCTGTGATAACAGTTCTCCATTCTTCTGACATGTTCTTTATCTTCATCAAGCAATTCATCAATAATATAACATCTTGGCTATAGTGTAATAATATATCTTAAATTATTTATAAAATTACATTGAATATTTTTAATGTTGTAATCTATACAAATAAATAAAATTGGAGGGTATGTTTGTAATATTAAAATAACCGCTTTTTACTAAGTGCATTCGGACGTATACACGGTACATATACCAAAACAACATTTTTTACAATTTTTGTCTGTCTATCTGTCTGTCTATTTGTTCCGGCTAATCTCTGAAACAGCTGGACCGATTTTGACGGGACTTTCACTGGCAGATATGTAACGAGGAGTAACTTAGGCTACTTTTATTTTAGTAAAAATAAATGATTTTAGTTAAAAATGATCAGTTTCGAATTTTTTAAAATCCAATTTAAGTTGAACTCAGATTTATATCATCAATCATATACATTACCCTACAGACCCTATTATATAATATATAATAGGGTCCAGCTTAGGCTGAACTTTGTAGGTTCGGACGCAGTTTGTATATTTCATTTATTTATATTTTAGGGTTTATAGGGTTTGTAATCCAAAATAAACCATAAGATATATCCAAAAAATGCTGCCCAGTCACTATTCCACGTGGACGGAGTCGCGGGCACAGCTAGTCCAAAATAAACCATAAGATATATCCAAAAAATTCTGCCCAGTCACTATTCCACGCGGACGGAGTCGCATGCACAGCTAGTAACTTTATATTTTTATAAGTAATTGTTTAAGTGATGAATAATTCATTTAAAACTATACAAATACTAAAACACACAGAGAATAATAAGATGTTATTAAAACTTCGTATTAATTGAGCGTGGTTTGTAATTATTAAAACGTAATTAACATATCTAATCAAACACCCGGTGTATCATGATAATGTATTGGAATGAAGGAATTTGTATATATCGCGTAATTGAAATCTGACGTTACCTCAATATTATTAGAAAGAAAGAAAGATGTGTTTTATTTGGGACATAATAACACTTATAACTATATATATGCGGAGAAAGAATACTAACCTCTGCGGCCGGGGTCGGCCTGTCGTAAAAGGCGACAAAACAACCCACCCTAGCTACGCCTCAAGCCCGTCTGGATGGCGATTACCTTTGGTCTTAAGTCTGTCGCCATAATAACCTTGTGTTGTGTTCCGGCATTAGTGACCCAAGTTCCTGTACCTTTATGGGACAGCAGCGTGTACGCGATGCCACTGGCGTTGCACATACCCATAGGCGACGGTAACTGCTAAATTCTAAGCGGGCCGTCAGCCTGGTTTGACTTAAAAATGTGTATGTAAAGGTCTGAAAAGTTTCCGACCTAACAAAGATACAAGACATTTTTTCTGATTTATCTTATTTATTTTTCAACATAGTCTCCTTGTAACTCTACACACTCTCCCATCCATCCATCCATCCATCTCTGCAACCCGTCCAAATAGTACTCGGCGTTTTTCTCTGCAAAATAATTGTTCACGAAGGTGATTGCCTCTTCATTTGACGAAAATCTCTGTACTCAGAGCGCAATTCTTAGATGAGGGAACAAAAAGAAGTCGCTTGGGGCTAGATCTGGTGAGTAAGGCGGATGGTCCAACAGTTCAAACCGTAATTCGTCATTTCGCCATGGCTACCGCTGAGGTGTGAGCCGGTGCGTTGTCTTGGTGAAACAGGATTTTCTTTTTCTACAAATATGGCCGTTTTTCCGCAAGTTCTGCCTTCAGCTTGTTAAGTAATGATGCGTATTATGCTCCTGTAATGGTTTTCCTTTTTGAAAATAATCGATAAATAACTATATAATAATAATAAATAAATAAATTGTTCATTGACATATATAAAAATCCATAACAAACTCCATTACTATCCCAAAAAATAGTCACCATAACTTTCCCAGTCGAAAAAACAGATTTTGTTTTTTTTTTGGAGCCGGTTCCCCCTATGGACTGTATTTTTGTTTCGGGGGTATAATGGTGTATCCAAGTTTCATCTACAGTAAGTTGCGCCTAAACTGCGCCAACAGAGCGTTGGAAATGTTCATTCGTACCTACACGTTTTTGGTCTAATGTGAGCAAACGCGGCACCCGACGCGCGGACAGCTTTCTCATGTCTAAATGTTGATTTAATATGTAACAAACACGTTCTTTTGACATGTTCATAACCTCTGCTATCTCTCTCACTTTAATTTGGCAGTCGTCTAGCATCATTTAATTTGGTGAATTTTAGCGATGTTTTCGTCGGTAGTTGCAGTTTTTTGACGTCCCGAACGTTCATTGTCTCCCAAGCTCTTACGGCATTCTTATGTTTAAATTTAGCTGCCCAAAATTTCAGTGTGGTAAATGATAGAAGAGAGAGAATTTCGATATGGCGGTTTCCTCACGATGTTTCCCTTCGCCATCAGCACATGACAATTGGGTATTTGAAAAAAAAATATTATTGATTTTTTTATGTATTTTAAAACTTTATTATTAATAATATTGATAATTAATGCAAAAAACTGAAAAAAAAAATTTTGAATTAATTATTAAAAATTGATGAAATTTAAATAAAAATCACGTGACTATAAACGCGCCATGATTGGTCACCATAGTTGTGACGACATAATGTTATACCTATTCAATAACAGTACAGCGTTAAAGGCTAAAATACGAGTTGTTAGTTCCGATTAGCTTTGTGTGATAAAGGATTTATTAAGGCAAAGTCTGATAATATTCCTGATGTTGATATATTTATGATAACCAATTTAAAAAAAATGACGTTCGGTTTAATTCTGCTGAAGTCCGAGGTGCCAAGGCATCAAGGTGTCTGTTAAAAAATAATATAATAAATGAAAATATTTAAGTATTTATTATATTATTTTGTTTTGGAATTATCACGGTGCATGCACTGCTTGAAACCATTTATTTCGACATTTGTCATCTTGGGGAACATTTAAAAACATTTTGTCAGGAGTTGTTTTTGTAGTATTCGTACATAATGGTACAAAACAAGAAAGATAACTTTTAGGTTCAACATTTTTAATATAAATTTAAATATTTAACAATGACAACAAAATTAAATAGATCAAAACACTGTATTTATTATTTTTCTATCAACTGCAATGAGTGAAAACTAACATTATGACGTCACACACGTGTTCGGGTTTGTTCGAGAGTTATCGGCGTGTCTTCGGTACTTGATTCAAAATTAAATTTTTATTTTGAAATAACTTTTGTATTATTGCGAAAAAAAAAAAAAATAAAAATAGTTTTGTTATTAAACTTATATATGATCTTTTCATTTATCACAAAAAAAAATTTTTTTTCAAATACCCAATTATTTTATAATATTTACAAAACGGAGAAATCTGCCTAAACGGTACATGCCATGGGATTCGAACCCGGAATCTCTAGATTGGTCTCCGAGTGTAATACCACTGAGCTACTAGGTACCATTATACCCAGATATACTCCCTGTAACCAAGCGTAGTCTTTTGAGTACCTCCCTGATGAATGGGTCACGTATACAGTTTGATTTCCTACCATAATAATCTTCCATATCAACAATGCACGTTTCACGAGTCATTCAATCGCGTGCAGTCTAGCTTCCCAATGCTGCGTACAATGGTTTTCCTTTTGTTCTTGCCATCATTGTCCTGCGTCGTGCCAAGTTTCATGTGAGTCACGACCAGGGTCAAAGTTATTTGATGAATGTCTCGATGTTGCAGGTGTAAGGTGTTTTGTTTGCATACCATGGTAAATAATATCTTTATCTCTCTATCTCAGACAGGCTAGCGGACCACTTAATAGTAAGCAGTTACCGTTGCATATGGTTTTTGCGACGTTAGGGGCACCGCGAACACGCTACTGTCCCACAGCGGTGCAGGAATCTGGGTCACTAATGCACACACATGACACAACACAAGATTATTATGGCGGCATACTTATTGACTAGCTAGAGTTGTTTTGTGTGCTTTACGATAGACCGACCCCGGCCGCAGAGGATAATATGCTTATTCCACCCCTGCACAGAGAAACGTCCTTTAGATTAGAGGAGAGTATACCTACCAAGCTTGTTCGAAGTGGATTAGCGGGCTATACACGCCAGTGATCTCAGAATGAAGGTTACATATGCTGCTATATTTTCTTATGCTTGTTTTTTCTGACACCAAAAATATATTCTTCAATAAGTAATATATAATTTTAATTTATAATAAAACTAATGAACGGACTAATATTCAACTTCAACAACCTTCGAAGAGATTACCATACGGATTATATTGATGCGACGAATAAAAAGTTACGATAAAATAATTGACAAGTAGTAATAAATTTCGTAAACGAAACGTCAGGAATGCTAATTTCCAATTCGCTTAATATTCTGTGCGTGAGAATAACAAATATTAATTAATTATAAATCGACTTGCGTCAAACGTCTCAATAATCGAAGAGCCACGTTCAGGCCTGGATTATTTCAAAATCCTCTCACGTTTTAGCCGACCGATGCGGTGACAGGACCTCACAACTGCAAGGATATATTATGGAGAATAGCAGACGGAATTAATTCAATATAAAATGCCCACATTATTAATGATGACTGCCTAAAAGACAAACCAAAATCACAATACGTGATACTTAATATCAGAAACCATTGACAAGAATGAGTCGTATTTAAAAGGAGCTCGAGTGCCGGCCATAAACAATATACTTTGACAATATAATAGCGCCAACTATTATCACAGTCTAGTATCAAAGTAAACAGCAGAGCGCTTGTATTATGAGTACTAAAAAACTGATATCATCATCATCATCATTTCAGCCGGAAGACGCCCACTGCTGGACAAAGGCCTCCCCCAAATATCTCCACGATGATCGGTCCTGCGCTGCCCTCATCCAACCTATCCCGGCGATCTTGACCAGATCATCGGTCCATCTTGTGGGGGGCCTACCAACACTGCGTCTTCCGGTACGTGGTCGCCATTCGAGGACTTTTCTGCCCCAACGGCCATCAGTCCTAAAAAACTGATATACTACTTATATATTTTACTAAACTAATACATAATTAATGTGACGTAACAGCTTTTCCAAGGCGCGGAAACTGTTACGTCACAGAGGTTATCAAATAATAAGAATAGGGCTATCCCAAAACTCGTACAGCGCGCATGAATCGATCACTGATCAAAAAGGTATCTTTTTTTATTTCTAAGTAAAAACTAAATTTAGTCACATCTTTGCTCAGACAAGAGAAGGATTACCTATGCCAAAAGTAGGCCAAAGTGCCACAGCCCGGGTCATGCGATGGACGGACCGTGGTATATCTGTGGACCCAGGCATAGGCGGTAGTACCTAGTACAGCGGTATTTTTAAAAGTCAGATGTCGGTTATCTCTCCCGTAGTCCCACATACCTCCCGATCGCCCAAGGTCTGGGGAACTAATCAACTGCGGTTCCTCGAAACAAAAGGCCAAAGTACAAATCTGTGACAATGCGCAGTAGTTAACTCCCGCTTCGGGAAAAAAATTTTAAACAGTAAAACTATATTCCTATTTTTATAACGACATTGAAAAAATATATAAAAACATCTTAATTAATTCTTATATTCATTATATTTTTCATATTTATTTATTATTGTATTGTTATTTTAATTCATAACTTCTTTAAATTAAAATTCAATTTATAAAATTCAAAGAAGTGCCACTATAATAATAATATTTAAACCCAGACTGTGTACCAGGTTCCCAGAAAGCGAGATATGAACTCCGGTCTTTGGCAATGAAGATACATGTTGATCTCTTTGACGACATTTTCACCGTTTAAGCACTTTAGCAGATGAAATGCGGCTAAGTTCTGGACGTAAGTAGCGTCCTGTGGGAGCTGTCGCCCCATATTATTGTCTCTCAGCTATAAAAAAAAATTATCTATCTAATCTCTTACGACCTCGAGTTGTAGGTGTCCCTTGTGTAAGCAAGAAATCATTCAAAATACCAGAGATGTCACACTTTTTGCGCAGTGACAACAAAAAAATACATTGCAAAACCCGACACTAGTAACAAAGCATAAAGTAATTTATTATGGCTTCATACTAAATTACGTAATGCTAGGATGATAATTATGTTAATCTAGCTAAAAAAATTATATTTAATTGAAAAGAGGATTTAAAATAAATAACGAATCATGAATACGTTAAAAATCAAATGTTTTGAAAATAATGGTACAGAAACTTGTCTAATTAAATAGTCAAAAATTTGTTTCCCAAATAACTAAGTTTATTTATAATGTATTTTTCTTCATCATCCGAGTGATTCGTCTGAATAGCATTCAGAGTTTTGAGTTTAAAGCCCGGCGACCACTACAGAGTACAAGACACAGGGAAGAACTTTAGTGCGCCTTTTGCGTCGATGCCCCTCAGTGAAACTTCTTTATTTTATACGATATAAAAAAGAAACTGTAGCAGATGTCGCTAGATATCAGATGTCGATTTTTACAAGGGCGATTGCCATAAATATCATTGCCATAGATATGTCAGAGGAAGTTTGAAAGAAAAGTAACAGACGCTGGTACGGTCATATAATGAGATGGGAAAAATGTCATGTGGCAAGGAAATGCTAGGAATGAGTGGATGAATACAGAAGTAGGGGCGGACCAAAGGAAAGATAGATGGATTGCTTAAAATATGATAGGGCGAATAAGGGTGTGAATGTTGAAATGTGCCTAACAGAGTAGAGTGGGAGGAGAGCATATTTGTGCCAGACTTACATAAGAAGGAGCGATTGCCATCTAACCCCCTAACCCCGAAAGAAGAACCTAACCTCGTCCATCCTTTCTTGTCTATTAACTGGTAAAAGGAGTAAAAAGTGATTGGGTAGGTAAACATGGTCCACATTGATTAGTTATCCTATAATGTTTATAACGACAAACTTAATGTAACGTAACACTAAAATTACTTAACCCATTTACCTTCATAATCTAATAGAGACTGTTGTCTCAAATAAATTAGAATGTTCCAATTACAGCTACTATGTCAATAACACAGTCAATATATAAGCTATTATATATTGACATTATATACGATTGTATAAATATTTTGATTTTAAATATGACGCTCAGTGTCAAACGCTTTACACAAGTCTAAAATACGGTATAATTAGAGTATTTTGCAACTATGTGATTTTTAGTTATTATTCATACACTAAACTAGTACGATAAATCATATAAATATAAGCAATGGATTCAATTATCTACGTATTATTAGTAAGATATACTCTTCGTTCCCGAGTACATTCACTTACAAGCGTTTTATCCCAACAACATCCGAAGCCAGTGAGAATTATGTTATTCAGTACAGTCAATAATTATATGCGCGACTTTATTTGTTAGCAAATTGCTCAAAAAATAGATATGGCTGAATATTTTTAAAAATACCTCATCTACCTCTTACCCACCTGATAAGCTATTAAAGCTACTAAATAACCGATTTGTTGCATTTTACGAATTTATACGAACAGTCATGACGTATTCTTATTTTCAGCCAGGATTACACCATCAACTTTCTTCAATGTCGACACGATATTATAAACAGTCATGGACATCCACGTAAAATGATACACAACATATTTACAACTTTTATCCACACATAGATTTCTTTAATGTTGTGTCAGAAGATACTCGGTATCTTTTCCAAACCCTATCGGTAACCTATTACATCGGACACAGGTTTAGAAGGCTAACACGTATCTTTGACAAGGTTACGAACACCACTAACACCTTAATTAAGATAGGTAATAATCAGGTTCGTACATCCGTAATTCAAATATTCTCTTTTACATAAATGCAAATTGTATTAGTAATGAATCAAATTATGAATCGTAATTGAGCGAAGGTTATAAATCATCAAACAGGTTATAAATCATCAAACAGGTTATAAATCATCAAACAGGTTATAAATCATCAAATATCGTCTGTGATTAGGGAGTACAACCGGCATTTGTGGTGAAACTTAAAATTATTAATAAGTCCTTTAATCCCTACAGACTATACATAAACTAATTGTCATCTAATAAAATGGCTTAATCTTCATATGGCTGAATTAATTGTCATCACTCCATTAGCATAGAACCCCGTTCTCTCTCCATCAAAAGTTTAAAATAGAATAATATATTTATGTCCAGTATAAATGATACAAAATTTAACTTCTTACGACTCAAATTCAATCACTGTCTTCATGATTATTTCAATTAAAAGGAAGTGTCAAGGAAGCGCTCAATCGCAAATAAGTTAGCCAAATTTAGCTCTGTCGACAATACCAACCATACCATATACCACGGTATATGTGTAAATCTCGAAAAAAATAAAAATTATAAACTTACACCAGTGTCATCCGTTGTTCAGCAATGTAATAGTTGTAATGTGAAAATGAATTGAGTCCTGGTCTTTTTGGGACCTCCTCACCCTAAGCTTAAAGCAATCACTCTAAGAACACCACTCAATGTACATATAAATATAGATACTAAATCGGATCTAGGGGCGTCAATCTAGGTCCCATACAATTCAAAGCCGACACAGCAGGAAAACGCATTTTTTGTTAACAGCGTCTCAGAAGGTCGAAACTAAAACTTCCTCTAAATGTTTAAACTAAACGATAATTATTAAATTAAAACCGGTTTGAAATATATTAAGTATTATTATATTGTTAGCAACAATGCTGCTAAAAAAAAGTTGTTGGTTTCTTATTATTATAAAACTTAAGATGAAGAAATAATTTAATCGCATCGAAATAAGGTGAATATTTTAGAATATCTTTCACGTAAATCAATTTTTTAAGTGTGAACTTATAAGCAATCCAATGGATCTTTCCGACGGTCTACATTATGTGTATGTGGCTTTAATTCCTACGGAAGACAAAATGTTAGTAGTTTTTATGGTCTGGATGTATGGTATGTATGCGTCAATAGTATTTTTATAAACTAGATGAGCCGGTAAATTTCGTAATCACCTACATATACGAGAATGTGGTCAAAACTTACGCCTAACAAAACGAATTAATAGGGCTAAACTACAGAAAAATCAAGTGAAGCACAAATTAACATCAAATCGGAAATTCGTCACTTCATAAATCTCGGATGGAGTAAGTTTTCCAGATATAAATATAACACCCGAAGAATTTAAAGAATAGGAAATGATCGAAGCCGAGCTAGATCCTAAGAGCACGCCGGGTTCGCCAAGATACAATTTATAACGACATCGTGAGGTCAAGGCAAGCAGGTTCTTTGACGCCATGACAACAATATTAGTAGTATGGATAAATTATGTGATAAGATACTGTTATAAATTAGTTAGTGAACGTTTGCATCATAAAGTAAGAACGAGTTGAAAAAGTTGAAAATTGGAAAGACTACACCCGACCTTTCAAACCCTAAGTGTCAACATAGAATTAAATAGATAAGCTTGTTATTTTCCAGCACACAGTTACTAGGAATATTTATAAAGAAGATTTATTTTTAAAATATGAAGCAACTTTATTGCTGGAAAGCGATCACTGACAGAAAAACTAACAAGCGACTATTGAATGCAAGTCTCAGTCGGAATCAACAGTCACTCAATATCGTTTATAGTAGGTCTTTACCTATGAAATTGCCGTTCTGCAGTACTAGCCATTTCAAATCAAAATAATTTTTGTTTGGCTAAGAATTCTAATTTCAAATTAATTTTATTTTAAAAACATGGAATTCTTTTTCCAAAAGTAGTCATTTGTTTATTGATTAGTGTTACATTTTCGCCATCATGGATACGTTAAAAATTCGAGTAATTATGGAATATGAGTACCGTCGTGGCAGCAACGCGGCACAAGCGGCACGCAACATCAACGACGTTTACGGAGCTAATACTACAAACCAACGCACCACCTGTTATTGGTTTGCTCGTTTCCGTTCTGGGAATTTCGACCTGAAAAATGAACCTCGCGGTCGTCCGAAGACTTTGGTCTACAATGACGAATTAAAGGCAATTGTGGAAGCTGATGATACACAATTTACGGCTGAATACTTTCGACGTTAGCGTCAAAACAATATTGGTCCATTTGCGTCAAATTGGCAAGGTAAAAAAGCTTGTCAAATGGGTGCCCCACCAACTCAATGATCGCCAGCGCGAAGTACGCGTCGAGACGTGCCTTGCACTGCTCAACAGACACACAAATGAAGGAATTTTGAACCGCATTTGGAAAATTGATTGTTTGATAACTGCAAGCGCTCAGTAAGTTGGTTGGATCCTGGTTCAGCACCTGAACAATGCCCTAAACGAAAACTTACCCCTAGAAAAGTGATGGTCACTGTTTGGTGGTCTAGCGCCGGTGTGATTCATCACAGCTTTTTACCAAACGGGGTGAGCATTACTGTAGATGTGTACTGTGAAGAACTGAACACAATGATGGAGAAGCTGGCACATCTCCAACCAGCATTGGTCAATCGCTCGTCTCCGCTGCTCCTGCACGACAACGCGCGACCTCATACTGCACAGCAGACGATCTCCAAGTTGCAAGAACTGGGGTTGAAAGTTCTCCGTCATCCGCCCTACTCACCAGACCTTGCATCTACAGACTACTACTTTTTCCAGAATTTGAATAACTTATTGGCGGGAAAAAAAAATCAATACCCGAGAGGCAGCACAAAATGCCTTTGAAGAATTTGTTACCTCCTGTCCAGCTGATTTCTTTAAGAAGGGCATCAATAAACTGCCACTGCGTTGACAAAGATGCATTGATTGCATGGGTGACTACTTCGATTAATAAAAATAAAAAATACATGAAAAAATTCGTTTAAATTTTTTCATACAAAACGGCAATTTCATAGGTAAAGACCTAATATTATTTTTATTAGGAATTATTAGGCAATAAGCCTAGGAACAGCAGACAGGCAGACGGCCCACCTAACAGTAAGCAGTTACCGTCGCCTATAGATGTTTGCGATGCTAGTGGCACCGCGAACACGCTGCTGTCCCATAGGAGTTCAGAAACCTGGGCTACTAATGCCGGAACACAGCACAAGGTTATTATGGCGACATACTTTAGACCGAGGGTGTTTCTCATTCAGACGGGCTTGGGGCCCTACCATGTAGCTAGGGTGAGTTGTTTTGTCGCCTTTTACGACAGGCCGACCCCGGCCACAGGGGTTCGTATTCTTACTCCACCCCTGCACGGATAAAAATATTTCTTATAATATTATTCCAAAAATGTTTATAATAAATATATAATAGCATCATCTTAAGTAAACAAAAATCTGACCTCGTTATTTTGCCGACTCACCATAACGGTGCGGCCGAGAAAATAAACTGGAACGATATCGTAAGGCCGAAAAAATTATGCAGGCTCATAAATATACAATTGACGCACAATACACTTAGAGAAGAACGAACTATTTGCAGATGATACGAATATTTTGTACTGGAAGATCCAAACCACAGACACTTAACACCATTTACGTAGTCATTGGACCAGCAGTATTGAGTTCTTGAATACTATAATATATAGGGTGAGTCAAAAAAATCGACTATTTGTTTACTTTATTCTCTGAAAAATAGGTTACTAGACACCTCTAGAAAATTCTCTCCAAATATAAGCTCTACTGAATGTTGAATCTCTACTGAATATCCACCCTATTGAATAAGTTCTCGCTGTTTCTTCAAATATGGTAGTAGCAACTTCCAAGGGTACACCCTATCACTCCTTCAATTTTTGTAGATAACAGTTCTTTACAGAGTAAACAATGTAATTTGTAAATAGTTTTGCAAATGTATTATGCCAAAAAAAAGGATTTGTGGAAAAATTTACTAAACTATTTTTTTCTATATCTGCAGCTGAAGCAAACAGAATTCTTCAGGCATACAGCGACAATGCTCTATCGGACACAATATGGAGAGACTGGTGTTGATGCTTCAAAAATAATGATTTTGAACTTTGAGTATAACATTCCGGTGCATCGAAAAAATTGCTAAAATGTATATAAATCTGAAAAGTAAAACATTTTGCAAAACTACGTTTTAAATGTAAGTTTTCGTTAAGGCAAATTTGCAATGTTTTCTGATATATTCGTCTGTCTGAATGTATGTTACTTAGATTTGACCCCAGAAATTTTCCGTTACATAATGCTCACAACACAAGCACAACATCTTAGTCTGGTGATGTTGTATTATTGTTTGCATTATTTTCATTATTTAGATGACCTAATATATAATTTGTACTGTTGCGGAGTAATTGCTAAATATGTAGGGTATCTATTTCTATATTATTGAATTCGTGTAAATTTGTAAAATTTTGTCTGTGCAGTTTTATTTTCTTAACTGGACAAGGAAATGGTTCTATATTAGTTCATTTAACTAATGACCGAAACTTATCGCGAGACTTCTTTGTCATGTCTGCCTAAAATTTGGCTTCGTAGAACTCAAAACATTATAGATGCCAAAAATAACAACATAATAATAATAAAACTCACACTCTTATGTTAATTGGATATAAGCAATTCGGTTTAGAAAAAATCTGTAAACAAATAAAAATTTATAGATGATCGATACTGTACAATTTATTACTGAATGGAGTTTCAACCTTTCTGACACGTAATTAATTGGCAAATCAAAGTGTCAAAGTATTAAAGTAATAAATACGACTGACAAGTGACAACTTATAGCGGTATTTTAAAGAAAGCGTAAATATTGACATTACAGTTATCAGAACAAGTGTTCCTGCCTTCCAACCGAGTTCAGCGAAGGAAACCGCTTCACTCATTATCATGGTATTCGAACCCTAATGTGACTCAAATTGGTGTAAATACTTCTTGTTGAAAATACGTAAGAATTTGGGGCAAGTTAAAGCCAAGCCTTATTCCAAAAGTACTCTAACTCATTACGCTTTACATTACCTTCGTAGTAAACACTCAAAGTCCTGCACCCCGGTTTTTTTGTGGACCTCCATTCAATGCGGTTAACGGGTAGTCGTTCCCAACACATACTCAATACCGTGTTTGGTCTTGTGACGCTTAAACACGGAGAGCACGTATCTGTAGAGTATATCCATCGCATACGGTGACAGTCTCTCGTGTGGCTAAATACTAGAGCTCTTGTATAGAAAACACAAGCCAGATCGTTTCTCGTCCATCACGGTTGCACCTAGAGAGAATAGGAGAGGATCGTGCCGTGAAAAGAGTGTACTTGGGACAACCAAATGGGAGACCCCACTTGGACGTCTTTCATACCGCTGGGAAGACATAATAGCTCAAGACCGAGAGGCATGGCGTGATCTGGTGTCGGAGGCAAAGACTCACTTTGGGTAGTTGCGTCACCGTAGTTACTTATGGTTGCTTTCGATTATTTCACAAATTCGATATTTAATGATAGTTCACAAAAAATAAACATAAAAAAGCGCTCAATTTTTTTTTACGGAAGCGCGTCATTAGTCTTTTGAAGCGGTAATAAATTGTTTGTTTCACACACAGCATAGCTACTAACACAAAATTTTAATGTCATTATAATGACTAGAATAAACAAAACATTCCGACAAAAATATAATAGTGGACATTACATTGCATCTTAAACACTTACAAAACACTAGGGTGTTGTAACATGCATTAATATCGTAAAAGTTGTTATTGGAACATAAAAAAGCTGTTCGGTGATAAGGTCGTCGAGTTGACCAATTCTATGGTATTCAACTCAATGCCAAGTGCAAGAGATCGATTATTACACATTTATGGTTATCCATACTAATATTATAAATGCGAAAGTAACTCTGTCTGTCTGTCTGTCTGTCTGTTCCTCTTTCACGCCTAAACGGCTGAACGGATTTTGGTGAAATTTGGTATGGTGATAGATGATAACCTAGAAATGGTCATAGGCTATAAATAATCACGCCATCGTTCTTAGGGGGTAGGCAGTAGGCAGATAACTAAATTGAGTTAGTGATTTTTTGTGCTTATCCGGTATCTATGAGAATCGGCCAACATCTATTTTTCATCCCCCTAAATGTTAGGGGTAGTCCACCCCTAAATTTTATTTTTTATTTTTTGACATTTTATTATTTTTATGGCAGAACAACGTTTGCCGGGTCAGCTAGTATTTGAATAAGTAATGCACATTATTAATCAGTTACTTGGATATGGAATGCAGTGACCCTGTCATCGTTGGTCAAGGCAGAGTTTAAAAACCAAAAGTTTACTTCTATTGAAAAGTTTCACTTGATCTCCAAGTACAATTGGAGAATTTAAAATAGCTATCACTGAAAAAGGTTTCATTGTAAAGTCCCGCGGCTCTGGCGCTCTAGTCCTAAGAAGAAACACTGGAGTGGTTTCAGTTGGTGTATACCTATATGTCGCTGGTATCAGTGACATGCGTCTCTCAATTGCGTATGAGCGATAAGCATAAACCTTCACCACTCCGAAGCACAAATTCCCAAACGGCAGGGAGTGCGAAAAGTATTTTCACATCGAAAAAAAAACAAACGCGTTAGAAATATCTATAATATTACCAGGATCCTAATAAATTACAAGCCACCTATCTATCCGTGCACGGGCTAAGAAAGAATACTGACCTATGCGGCCGGGGTCGGCCTGTCGTAAAAGGCGACAAAACAACCCATCCTAGCTACGTGGTAGGCCTGTCTGGATGGTGACCACCTTTGGTCTTGGATATGCCGCCATAGTAACCTTGTGTTGTGTTACGACATTAGTGACCCAAGTTCCTGTTAAGTGTTAAATTCTAAGCGGACCGTCAGCCTGTCTGCTGTCCTACTACAGTAAAAAAATCCACATAACGTTTACTAGCACGTCGACCCCAGGTACGAAATTTTGTAACCATATATATATACGATTATCTAAACGTTTATATATTGCACACATTATTTCCGCTCAAATGTTAGACTATTATAACATATATGTATGTTAACTTTTAAAAGATAATTTATATTTCAAAATAATGACTGACCTCAGTCAGTGTTCACCATCCATCATCGTGGACACCATTGTTACATTCATTGAAATTATATTTATGACAATCATCGTCAGAAGCACCAGAGGCTATTATAACTTTCTCCGTCGGTTGGCTCGTGCGATAGTTATCGGGTAGCCCAGCTCTCTAGTTCGTAGAAAGTTTAATACAAGTGGTTTTCAACATGTCGTTTCCATGACTGCAGTACACGTTTAAAAGATATTGTCAAACTTTAGATTACTTCTCAACTTAAATAGACTTTAAAATGGAATAATAAAATACTGCCAACGGTTTTTCATACCGCCTAAAATCTAGTGACCAATATATAAAACTCTAAGCCTAAAAATTACGACAAGCCTAAAAATCAACAAAATCATTTTGATTTAACGGATTTAATCAGGCGAAAAACGTACGGGTTTTTTATATAGTTGAGATCAGCAGATAAGTAAACGGCCCGTCCGATAACAGGGCTATATATATATATATATATATATATATATATATATATATATATATATATATATATATATATATATATATATATATATATATATATATATATATATATATATATATATATATATATATATATATTTGCAACACCAGAGCAATACCAACGCGCTGCCGGAAGAGGAGCTAAAACCTGGTTTAACACAACACTAGATCATTTTGGCGGCATGTTTTAAAACCAGGGGTGGTTGCCATCCAGTCGGGCTTTCAGCTCTACCACCTAAGGTTGTTCCGTAGCCTTTTACGACAGGCTATCCCTGGCTGTAGGAGTCAGTAATCTTACTCCGGCCCTGCACGGAGAATAACTACGTAAGATAACGTAACATTTCAATCGACAGATTGCTAGATAATATATAAATATGACTAAAAGAGAAGTAATGAAAAGAAGCCCACTTTAATATCCACTTCTTTTCGAGATCTATCAGTCTTCACACAGATAATTACAACATGCAAGAAATTATTTAATGTTGTAAAACCATATAATATGTCCCACTCTTAGACTTATTCTAAGGTCCCACTAGAATTTAGGTGGCCTGTTTTACTGTCTAACATTAATGTATTGAAATGTACAATTTCATTTCATTAGTATAATTTTGAATCAATTTTGTTAAGTCGCGCACCACTGACTTATCGACTATACTGACTACTGACTATATCGCACGGTATAATAATTTTTTAAGTCGAACAACTAATTAATTTCTAATTGTTTCAGGAATACGAATGACATATATAATACTAGCTGACCCGGCAAACGTTGTTCTGCCATAAAAATAATAAAATGTCAAAAAATAAAAAATAAAATTTAGGGGTGGACTACCCCTAACATTTAGGGGGATGAAAAATAGATGTTGGCCGATTCTCATAGATACCGGATAAGCACAAAAAATCACTAACTCAATTTAGTTATCTGCCTACTGCCTACCCCCTAAGAACGATGGCGTGATTATTTATAGCCTATGACCATTTCTAGGTTATCATCTATCACCATACCAAATTTCATCAAAATCCGTTCAGCCGTTTAGGCGTGAAAGAGGAACAGACAGACAGACAGACAGACAGAGTTACTTTCGCATTTATAATATTATTATTAGTATGGATATATACATACCCAAAACTTAAGACAACTGATTACATCACAAAGAATTTTCCAGTATCCAAAAATACGTGGGAAACATAAAATTTCATGAGATTAAATGTTTAATAACGTGAGAAAAACTACAATGTTAAATAATTCTAGCGATATTAAATTATTAATATTAATCACATCCTGTTAATTAAAATTAAAGTAACATAATACTGTAATTTTGACGCCAATTAGTTATATATATATTTGTTATATTAGCAAAAATATAATAAACAAATACATATTATAACTAAAGAGCAAAATGTAGAACTAAAATTAGTTGACATTCAGTATACGCCTGAAGTTTGAATGAACTTCAAACTTTTTAAATAATATTGATGTTTTGAGATGGTGTCCTAATGTAAGTGTAATGAACCATCACTTGTAATTGATAAATAAAAACTGTTTCTATAAAAAAAATCATATATTGACGTCTTTTTTGAGCCTCGCAACTGCGTATAACCCCTTTTTTTTTTTTTTTTTTTTTTTTTTTTTTTTTTTTTTTTTTTTATACCGAGGAAAACTGTTACAGTTTCCACCAGCCTCCGGGGGAAGGCCGGTGGGGTATGTGGGATTACCTCCCGAGGGGGCTGCCTACTCCCCTCGGGCGGACCGGGGGCTAAGGCCGCCGGTCCTACCCACTAAAAACCCCGGTCGCCACTCTTGGCCTTAGAGGGGGCTTCGCAGGATCGCCTTTTGGCATTACTCTGCTAGGCCCCCAGCCAGACGTCTCCAATGAGGGTACCCCGAGTGACAGTTCCCGCTGCCGGCGGTCACACTAGACCTGCCGGTGACCAGACACAGAGTGTCCAGTCGGGGTAGGGCACCCTCCGTCTCATTGCCTTCGCCGGGAGCTTCCCCCGGAACTCCCGGCTGGCCGCTCTTACAAGAGAGCGACCGGCAACCCCTTCTCAGGGTGGGATGAGGTGCGCATAGCGTCTCCTTCCCCGATTCGTCCTACGCCGACGAATCGGTGGAGCCGCCGCGTCCTCCTCCCTCGCACGCTCGATGGCCTCCTTCTGCCGCATGACACTTTCGGCGAAGGAGACCACCGCGTTCCAGTTCCTCTCGCTGCGGAGCATTTGACCTACGATTGCCCGCAGCGAGAGGTCACCTCCTACCACGCTCTGCATATTGAAACGCTGGGGCCCCCAGGCGGCGCACTCCGACACCGTATGTTCCACGGTGTCTACTGGCGCGCCGCATTCCCAACAGGCCGGGTTCGGCTCCCGCCCCGCAATCTGGTGCAAGTACTTGCCGAAACAACCGTGGCCGGTCAGTACCTGCACCAGCCTGTATGTCAGGGTCCCGCTTGACCGCGAGACCCATTCCGACAAGTAGGGGCGGATTGCCTCAACCGTAACCCGGCCCGGCTCGGGTGGCCCCAGGATCCTCAACCAGGACTGGGTCAAGGCCTCCTGGGCGAGATCCCTGACCAGTCGCGACTCTTCCGGGCACAGCCGGAGTCCCCTCTCCCTGGCATCGCGGCGCAGGCGGTATGTCTCCGCGAGGACAACCGCCCGCAGCTCCCAGGGCGGGTCGGCTGCCAGGAGTGCAGCCGCCCGCCAGGACACTGTACGGTACGCCCGAATGGCCCTCACATCTATGACCCTCTGAGATCTTCTCAAGAGGGCCCTGCTACGAGATGTGAGGTGGTCTGCCCAGACAGGCGCACCATACACCGCCATGCTCCGCACGACGCCAGTGTACAGTCTTCACCCCTTAAGTAACGCTGTTGCGTCGTCTCGTTATTAGCCTCTCGTTATTACATAACAAAAATTATAGCCAGAAGAAACACTACGGTCTCATGTTTGACAATATCCTATAGCTGAACAATGCTAATGTGGTTGGTTACATACATATATGTTGGATCTATATTATTTCATACTAACTGTGCCCGGGACTCCGTCCGCGTGGAATAGTGACTTTAGGCAGCATTTTTTGGATATATGAGGTCAAATTAAATTGGAAATTAAACCTACTAAGTCCAGCCTAAGCTGAACTCTATTTCATATGATTGATAATATAAATCTGAGGTCAACTTAAATTGGATTATAAAATTTCCGAAACTTATCATTTTTAACAAAAACTACTTAGGCTATTTTTTTCTAAAATAAAAATAGCCTAAGTTACTCCTTGGTACATCAGCTATCTGCCAGTGAAACTCCCGTCAAAATCGGTGCAGCCATTTCAGAGATTAGCCGGAACAAACAGACAGACAGACAGACCGACAAAAATTGTAAAAAATGTTGTTTTGGTATATGTACCGTGTATACGTCCGAATGCACTTAGTAAAAAGCGTTTATTTTAATATTACAAACAGACCCTCCAATTTTATTTATTTGTATAGATAACTTACGAACTTCATGCATTGTCTCACAAAACGCATTGCGTGCAACATGAATTTTAATTTAAAAAAATATTATTTACAACCCCATTTGATCGTAAACCAGGTCAAGTATACTAAGTTCTTTAACTGCTCTAATGTCGAGGTAAGTGACGTGAAGGTCGCGCGAATTTTTAAATGAATATATATAATATTTCATAACCATATAAATGTCTTTGCTTTGTTTGACATTAAAAATATTATATTCTACGAATATGTTACCATACAAATGTTGATGGAATCGAAAAAATATTAGTCACAAATAAATATTAATTATTGGATTTTTTTTTTAATGAAGCTAAGATTATATTGGACTAATCACTACCGGGATTTATAACGAGAGCCTCTTTAACCTCATCTTTACCACCAACACCTTGAAAAGTAATAAATCATTGAAATAGCATTTGTCCACAACTTGTAAAGAAATCTGATTTGCGCCCAAATGGAAACGAATACGTATGTAAATACAATATTTCTCTTCGTGTTAAAATTATGATTCAACAACACTATAATTATAATTATTATAATTGAAACGAAATGTAAATTACAATCATCAAGTCTCCCTGTTTATCGGGGTAGTGAGTAATAAAAAGTACATACTAATCCATATTAAAAACTATAATATAAATAAATAAAATATGTGTACATATACGCAATAAAAACCGACAGCTATAGATACATCATCATTTCAGCCGGAAGACGCCCACTGCTGGACAAAGGCCTCCCCCAAAGATCTCTACGATGATCGGTCCTGCGCTGCCCTCATCCAACTTATTCCGGCGATCTTGACCAGATCATCGGTCCATGTTGTGGGGGGCCTACCAACATGGCGTCTTCCGGTACGCGGTCGCCATTCGAGGACTTTTCTGCTCCAACGGCCATCAGTCCTTCGAGCTATGTGCCCAGCCCACATATATTTAATAAATATAAATCCATACTTCCATGCTAATATTATAAATGTGAAAGTAACTCTATCTGTCCGTCTATTTCGTTTTCACACCTACACAGCTGAAACAATTTTGATGAATTTCGGTATAGAGGTAGATTGGGACTTGGAAAAGGGCAGCTAGTAATAAATAAATGGATATGAACGAATAATACATATCTACAAAATATCCACTATAGGGTGGTGGTGGTCCATAGTAATTGAACTTGCAACCCAGCTATATCCCTAGCTGCTTAGAAGCTAAGCTGCTAAGAATGGTCACAGGGCGATGCCTTTGCTCTCGCACACCGTGAAACGTTCTTTGTTTACCAAGAAGACGTATAGTAATATTAATAAATAAATATTTATCGTACAACCAGTTCTTGAATTGGGTAACATAATGAACCTAGATAACCCACGGCCCACAACACACTACATAAAAGATAGAGAACTTTTTCATCACACGAGGAAATCGAAATATTTATTCTCCAAAAAATATTTCAGTTGCTTTTGAACATTGTACGTATTTTCAAGTCATTCCAAATAAGCATTAATTTTTATATTAGTCAGGATTAAAAAAAAACAGTACACTAGAAATGTTATCATCTCTAACCACAGTCTACGGGTTCAGTTCCCATGATGGTGTGCATGCATACCTCTAAGGATTTTTTCACCTAATTTGCGCTTTATAAAAGCACCACGTACTGACGGTGAAGTTATTCTTCGCCCTTGGACTAGCGTGGCGGTATACTGTCCTTGCCCTCTTGCTAGAGGACCGAGCTAAGTAATGGAATCTTGTTAATATATGTAGTAATTACGATGAATAATAGAAATACAACTCAAAAAATTATTCCAATCGCCGTTTGTCACAAAACAATGATTCATTCCACTACCATATTACTGTAGATTAAAGAAGTTATGATAAGTACATTATGGCCGTCGAGGCCCCAGCAGGAAATTATAATAATGCTTCTCAATTACTTACGGCAATAAAATGGCAAAAAAAAAATTGATTCTCGTTTCCTACTCGCACTTAGTAAAGCACTATTTGGTCTAACAGGATAATTCATCGCTACTCTAAGAAGGAAAGTATTAAGGTCAGGCTACCTACCCATAGGTTGTTAAAACTGGCATTGTATGGCATATTAGTCATACCTATTCTTGTATGTATTTATAGCACTAAATAAACATTGTTTTCTTTTTTATTTACAAGACCCAAATGTGAAAACAGCTGGCAAGATACTAGGGTAAGCGTAAGACTGGAGACCCAAAAAGAAAACGCTAATATCCGAAACAAGCCTGACATAGGACGGTCACTAAAAAGTAAAGATCATCAGCAATATCTGAAGTAGATCAATTCAAGATTAAGTCTACTTAAAAAAAAACAAGTTTATTTTATTGCTTTTTTATTATTGTCATTTCTTATATTGTGTTTTTTAATTCTCATTCCTTCTATTTTACTTCTTTTTTAATCTATTTTCTAATAACATTAATTATATATTTTTTTTATCATAAATTTTGTGACTACTTGTTTGCAGTGTCAGATAATGACCCTCTTAAGTTTTAAGTGCTGTATATTAGTATTATAATCTTATTTTTTTAAATACTTAGATGTGAAATTATTTTAATTTAAATTTTAAAATTTTTTCGGTATGTAGATGTATTGTAGATGCCCTCTACCCCATCTAGTAGATTCAGGAACATAATGTAGTTAAAAATAAATAAAAGGTCATAAACGTTTGTGTATTGTAACAATTATTAATGTTTACCTCCGTGGTCTAGTCAACGAGGTTGGCTCATAAATGTCCTTGGTTCGTTTTAAGTATGTCAGATATGTTTTTACGAAACTTCCTCCACTCTAATTATGTTTTAATTATTTGTTTACACTACTGAGTCTGTTTTTTAGCGACATCACGAATTTAATTCTTACTTTAAATAAAAGATTTTGTTTTCCTAAATGGCTTACATGAAAAAATTCATGAGCGAAGCAACAAAATAGATATATAAAAAACATACCAATAAAATATGAAATAATTCATCCAACACCATACAACCAATTAGCACAGAACGATTATTACGTATATAATCTCAAAATTAATTGCAGTATCGATTTTATAATTCGATAATCGATTCGAATACCATGAAGAAACACACGCGCAACGCGAATCACGGCTGATGGCCGACTGGCGTTAGTGGCTGACTGTAGCTGGCATTGCTGGCATTCGCTTCATATCTTCAAACGTGAACGTTTAAAGATAGCGAAGGATTAAAAAATATACATGATAGACTAACTAGTGTTTCGTCCCGATAGCACCCGATTTTTGAAAGCGAAACTGTGCATCGTTTTTTTCCCCCCTTTCTGGATTTGATATCCCGGAGATCCTTTTAGTATAGAAATTTAGGAAAACAGTTGGAAGAAATATTGCTTGTGGATAGGCGCTTGGTTACGCTTGTAATAGTCATCGAAGGCTTGACTTGCGGTCGCCACAGTTAAACGTCGCTGACAACACACTTTAGACGGCGTATTTGCAGGAGAATTTGTTTCGCCGTCTCTTCTCCCCCAGCTATGACACAGTGAAATGGTAGTACGATAGATCAAGATCGGCTTCGACAGCGAAATCGATATGATCCCCCCACTCCCGCCATGAAATGGTCGTGCCAAAGTCGTATCTCACAGTAGGTGCATTTTCGAACACACTTCCGCGGGCTGTAGGTCTCGCTCGCGGGGCATATAAGCCCCAATCGGGTGGTATCGTCGTTGTGTGGTTCAGACAGTCTTTCGTCATTATGACAAAAAGTAGCGTTTTATGAATTCTTAAGAAAAAACTATGACTTTATAATTAAAGTTATACCTACTTCTTTTGGCGCATTTGGAAAAAATTACGAAAGTAATATTTTAACGATGCGCGCGCACACCGACATAATGAAGTTAGCTGATTACTGTCTAAGTTTCCGTAAAAACTCGTAAATATATTCACAGTAGTTTCTCAAAAATTCATAAATTTACAACATGTGTTTTATATGTGGAGATGGTGAAAATATATTTAATTTTATTCATACATGTTATTTTAAATTATATAATGATAGTTGACCATTGTAATAATTCGTAATAATAGTCTTATCTTAAAAAAACTTTTAAAGTCCTTTTTTGAAGATTTGAGGTTAATTGTCGGTAGTTTTTTTTTTTTGTATTGTTATAGAACAGCAGACAGGCTGACGGCCCACTTTGAAATTAGCAGTTACCGTCGCCTATGGGTTTGCAACGCCAATGTATTCTATTTCTTTACATTATAAATTATTTTTTCATATGGTTTACATCAGAAACACGAGAAAAGGTACTCTAGATGTAACTGAGTAAAACTGATGGACAGGTGAACGCATCGAAGCCCAGCAAAACATCTCCCTGCGAGTGTGCACAGGTGCGGGTGGGTACGTCAGGAATGATGTGATCGGCCGCGACGTAGACTTTGTGGCGATCATGCCCCCACGCACACCTCCACGGCATCGCCCCTCTGCACGCCCGGACACCAGATCACCGCGGCATTTGGCTACCGACCGACGAAGGGACTTAATAGTTCGCAGGTCGAACCTGGGCGATGAGCATCTTAGGTCACGAGATCATCATGCACAGATAGGCCAACACAAGTCGCTGATGACCGCCGATAACCAAGATGAGCTAAAGTAGAACGCGCTGACGCCATACCAACATGGACGTGCGTACCCGCAGCTTTAACCACGTCACCAGGGGGTCGTTGCCCCCTGAATTCACACCAGGGTAAAGAGTAACTCAAGGCCCCAAAACCTCCCCCAATAACAGACTGTGGGATAAAGACCCGGATGATGTGAACAACACGTGTCATGGTGAGGATCAAACTCGTTCTACTCAACTCTGACCATAATTATAATATGACCAGCTAACAAGAATAACAAGCTATCAAGAATAACCTGTTCAAGCAATTATCAATTCTATTCACAATGGTAATTTTATATCATTTATTAATCATTGTTTTATATACAGATTTTATAGTCTCGTTTTAGTAAATAATATATTCTTATACACTCAAGAGCATGTTTTATATTATATTCGAAATGCGTCAAATTAAAAATTACAATTAATTAATATCTTTAAAGTAATTTTTAAATACAAAAGATTAATTGTGAATACTTTTATTAAATAAATATACTGGCCAGTTCACACAGCGCCAAAGTAGCAAAGCACTTGTGTTATGTGTCCAGTACACATAACTGATATTAGTATTTATAAACTTTTCTTTTGCAAATAAATACATATTATATATAAAAACTCCTTGCAGAGTACTCCTTACGGAGTAAGCATACTAACCTCTGCGGCCGGGGTCACCCTGTCGTAAAAGACGACAAAACAACCCTCGCTACGTGATAGGGCTCCTAGCCCGTATGGATGGCAACCAACTTTGGTCTTAAGTATGCCGCCATAATAACCTTGTGTTGTGTTCCAGCATTAGTGACCCAGTTTCCTATATTCCTATGGGACAGCAGCCGTATTCGCGGTGCCGCTAGCGTCGCAAACATCCTTAGGCGATGGTGACTGCTTACTATTAAGTGGGCCGTCAGTCTGTATTCTGTTCCTCGGCAATAAAAATAAACCAGACGCAGGACGGAAACCGAACCCACAACCTGCGCATGCGTTGCTCGCGTCAGCATTTACGCCACGGAGGGTGTCATGAATATAAAACAAGGATAATGTGTTATCAGCCAACTGTGTGTTAAACAAGGACGTAGTAGAACATTTGAGTCCAATGTTCGATTATTTATCAATATTGTTTGTAATCATTGTTGTTGACTATTTCATTTCCAGAACATTCGTAACATATACTAGAATTATTTAAAAAGTATGTCCTAGCCAAGTGTTATCACACTCGCAGAGCAATCTCGAAGTCACGGATTCCAATCCACGATGGCATGCACAGTTTACGCAATTTTACACTGCCTAATTTGCCGACGATGTGGGAAAAGGAACCTGGTAGCTCAGTGGTATTACCTACATTAGATCAATCTAAAGGCCCCGGGTTCGAATTCCACAGTGACATGCACAGCTTAGGGGGCATTTCTCGTCCAATGTGCATATTATAGCATAATCAGCATGTACCGATAAAGAATGAAAACATCGTGAGGAAAGCGGCGTACCGCGATCACTGCTATATGCAACTCGACAATCCGGGTTTGACCAACGAATTTAAATAAATTTAACTCAGTTTTATATCATAGACACTTGGCACTTATCTAAAAAAAATATTGAGATATCTTCATTAAATATAAGTTTATATCCGTGCAGGGGCGGAGAAAGAATACTAACCTCTGTGGCCGGGGTCGGCCTATCGTAAAAGGCGACAAAACAACCCTACGTGATAGGGCCTCAAGCCCGTCTGGATGGCGACCACCTTTGGTCTTAAGTATCCCGCCATAATAATCTTGTGTTGTGTTCCGGCATTAGTGACCCAAGTTCCTGTACTCTAATGGGACAGCAGCGTGTTCGCGATGCCACTGGCGTTGCAAACACCTATTGACGACGGTAACTGCTAAATTTTAAGCGGACTGTCAGCCTGTCTGCTGTCCTACGCAATAAAAAAAAGTTATTGAAGTTTTAAGAAATAACGAATTTTATAAGTATTACGTGTTCAGTGATGTGTATTTTCTTGACGCGGAGGAGTGGGGCAAGCGGTGTATAAACTTTTCATATTTTTTTTTATTTTCATTTTTCTGTTATTCGACCAGCGAAGCGGGCGGGGACGGCTAGTTTATAATAAAAAATCATACATTTAAGGGTGGATGACGTTTGCCCTGTAATAGTTAAACCCAGAACGTTGTTCTGGTTTTATCTTGTTCAGGACAATCTATTCATGGGAACCCAATCATACCGACCTGCCTAAGAGTGTATAGGCGATGACACATTGTTCTAGACTAGGATAAAAGACCGAATAGTCTCGAACTAACAAGAACGAAATGATCAATCTCAACTCGTTTCTAGAGCGAAGTAGAAAACGAGGAGAATACACCAACTAGACTAGGCAGCAAAGGAAGACAGAATACTGACTTAAGGTTCAAGGTATAAGGGCAAACAGCAGTCGTCCCTGTCCGAATATAGCCAAGTCTATTCTTATTATGTCACTTGTCTCTGTCTCCAAAGAGAAAAAACATGAGCAGAAGTTTTTCCCACCGGCTTTACTATAGAAGCCTAGGGGGCGTCCATAGAGGTGTTTAAGGGGGGGGGGGGGGGGGGGGTCGAGTCAAATCTCATCTAATCTTACGTTGAAGAGAGGGGGGGTCTCGGCAAATATCACGCAATTTTTTTTTCTGATTGAAACAAAAAAATATATACTATTTTGGTCCATTTAATCCAGATTGTACATGCTTAAGATTTAATCTTGAGCGTAATCGCGTAATACGATTAAGATCATTCACTAATTCGTTAGAAAGAAAATAATTTCATTCATACTTCGACGTTATACATTTACTGACTGTCTGATCTGACTGATTCAACCGCTGAATGCCCTCATCAGCACGCCTTATGATCTCTATTGCCCAAGTGTACGTGATGATTTAGAGAAAACATGCTGCAGTACATGCGGTATTTACTTTGCATCTAGCACAAGAGCTGCAGAGCACAGGCGTGATCGCCTGCGGTGCAATGTGGGCTGATGCCCACATTGCACCAGCTAAGCAAGCGCGTATGTTCCGCAAAGTGCGACCCTCACGGATTGTCACAAGACGAGCTAATGAGTTACTGTGTGCAAGTGCCAATGGCTTAGAGTGGCTAGATCAGAACGAAGTTGAAGGAGCAGATGATTTTACTGAAAATCATATGGACATGTTGGTTCCAATAGTCTCTCTTGAGACCGTGCATGATTCTCCATGGATTGAATTAGAGTAGATATTCTTTTTTTAATCACAGTAGTTACGATTTAAGTATTATATTTAATTATTTAGTTAAATTTTTATTACACTTATAATTAAACTCTCAGCAATATTGATTACTAGTCTTAACTAAGTCGTAAATAAAAGCACGAGGCAAATTTTTTTTTCTTTTTACAATAACAATCCAACGCGTTTACGTAAGAAACCCACATTTTGAAAAATCTCACGTGAGATTGGGGGATGGTGGAGGGGGTTGAATAAAATCTCACGATATCTCACCATGGGGGAGGGAGGGACAGAAAATTTAAAAAAACACCTCACGTAATTTATGGACGCCCCCCTACTTTAGATGCAATTAAGATGAAACGCGTAGAGACTGTCTAGGCCAGGGCGAGATGGGGAGAGCAAGGGACCGTGATTTGAGGCGAAAACTTGGGGAGACCGTCCAGCAGTGGACAAAGATTGGCTGAAGACAAGATTAAACGGTTTGAAGGAAAACAGGACAACCAGATCCTCCGTTAAAAATCTGGTACTTGAAAAGTATGCCAGGCCACAGGAAACAAAACGAATAGTCAATTATAAGTCACGTGTCGAACAATCACGTGAGGTCAACCGAGTGTTTTGAGGAAAGCAACATAAAAAGGCAAAAGTTATTTCATAACTCGCAAGCTAGTGATGGGCATCATCACTAAAATAGAATATCGACATATCGATAAATTATGGCTAGTTTATTCAACTTGATATAAACATTAAATTCAACATATACTTAGTGATGATGCGACTGAAGGACCAAAGAAAAAGAAATGGTGGAAAAAATGGTGGTGCGGCTTATATCTAGAAGATACGGTAGCCGTGGTGCGGGAAACAAAGGTAAAGCGGGTTCGATAATAAACGTGTAAAAGAAAGGAAACGGAAATACCCAGTAAGTCGAGAAAGATCGGTGACTCACCTGATGTTCTCCGATCTGCTACCTTCCATGGCTGGTTCTGCGGTTTGCAGTCTAGGCCTTTGTAATTAACGGTTTACAATAACACAAAGTCAAGTTTAAATTGATGGCGTGAATTAGCGATGCGGTCGCCAGCCAAACATAGCGGTATGTGACCTCGGCGCGGGCGTTAGCCAAGAACAATTGTGAAACGTTTCCTCGACGCCAAGCACTCTGCGGTGCGTGTAGTCGGCGCGGGGCTAGCCTAGTACACGGCGGCGAGGCGGTAGTGGAATAGTTTTTCAAATCTAAACTAACTTGCGGGTAGGCAGTGAAAAAAGGATAGGATAAGGCGCCTAATCACTTATAATATTCGGCTATTTTCGGTTGTCTGGTATTTAAATTCAGTTTACATTTTAATTTTCGTATTCTATAATAATATTACGTGCGAAATGAAGGGAAGTTATTTATAAAGTAAACAGATTATTAAATCTAACAAGAAAACGTTAATAAATTGTTATAAATAAAAATTATTGATAAGAATAATGTATGCTCTGTTTTAGAAGATAACCTCAAAACAGTGAGCTTATGGCTCACGGATACGGATGAATCATGCCCTTTCCATTCGCTGATTGTCATATGCAACAGCTATCGTATACACGCGTAGTGACAAAAGGAGGTACGCAATCATTATACAGTTACGTATGATTTTATTATCTTAAGAATAAACCCGATAATTCTTAGAGATTAAATTTATAAATACTGGTCTGATTTAAGTATAGCTAAAATTATTATAAAATGATAAGATTAGCTACAGAGATAACCTCGGTTGTTTAATTAGATGTTACGTGCTATAAAGTCTATTAGTATTATAAATGAAATACGTAAAAAATAATATAATATAAATATAATAGGCATATCAGCTCTGATTGATTAACAGACAAAACCACTAAACATATTTTCTAGAAATATCTATTTTAGTTACAAAAATATGCTATTTTAATTTTAAACCTTTTAAAGACTATATTAGGACATTGTTAGATTTATATATACTAGGAATTCTTAGAGTATACATAAGCAAGGTATATGTATACTCTAAGTAGGAATTACTAATAACGACGCAGCCATGATAATGATATTAAGTATTTGTTCAATGATATTATAATTTGCAGGCATGTATTCGTGTTTTAGAATAACAAACTAATAAAATACGGTTCTCATCTACATTGAAAGAAGCTGAAAAGTAATAGGCTAGCCTCATCATCATCATCATCTTAGCGATGAATCCCGGTTGCAGCCCAAACTCTCGCTTCGGCGCCTGGGGTCCACTTTCCGGCTTTTTCTTCTCCACTTCGCACGGTCTTCAGCATCCCTGGTAGTGAGTCCATTTGCACGCATATCACCCTTTACGATGTCAAGCCAGCACTTTTTGGGTCTACCCCTCCTGCCGGGGCGCGGCGGAGGCGGCATGGCCAGACATTTGTTTCCCACGTAAGCATCCGCTTGCCGTACAATCGGAGCCGAAACTCCTGCAATTTATCCGCAATGTCACGGACATGAAGGCCTCCGCGAATGCGGGAGGCTAGCCTGATATGGCCATACAATGTGAAGAGAAGAATGTCATGTGACAAGGACAACGCTCGAAATGAGAGTGGATGGATATAAAAGAAGAGGTGGGTGGATACAAAGAAAAATGGATGGATTGTCTAGAAGGTGATACGGCAAAAAAGGTGTGGATGTTTAGATGAAGACTAATAGGGACGTGGAAGGGGAGAACATGTTGTGCTGATCCCACATAGATTGGCATAAGGGCAGGAAGAAGTAGATCTGCATTAAAAGTAAAAATAACAATTCCTTATTGTAAACATTTATCGATATCGATCAAATAAATTCCATCCAGCACACGTCTACAAAATATCTCAGAACGAATCGCACGAGAGTATTCTGCGTCGCTCGGACATCATAGTGTGGCCATCTGGCACGCAATGACACGACCTCTTATGGCATGATTATGAAACAATATACATATATTGCTTATGTACGTTGACACGCAAATGATGGAATCATAAGCAAATTGCGTGGTGAGAAATATCTGGGTATAATTGTTTTTTTTTTATATTAAGCAATGCTATTGTTCAATAAATAAATATTTTGTGACAATTCACACAGCGCCATCTCTACCCAAACTAAATAACATAAGCACTTGTGTTATGGATACTGGACAATTGACAAACACCCAGACGCAACCCAGACGCAAGACGGGAATCAAACCCATGACCTCCGCAAGCGTACCGAAGTGCGTTATCCGTTACGCCACAGAGGTCGTCAAAATAAATAAAAGGATGTTACATGTTGCTGAGATTCGAAAGTTGAGATGGGTGTGTGGAGTTACGAAAATGGATAAAATTTGAAATGAGTATATTAGAGGGCATGTGAAACTAGCACCAGTGGTTGAAAACTAAAAAGTAACAGACTAGTGTGGTTTGGCCATATAATGCGAAGGGGAGAATGTCAGACAACAAGGAAAATGATAGTAGACGGATACAGGAGGAGAGGTAGACCAACGAAAAGATGAATAGATTGCGTATAAATGATATAATAAAAAAGGGTGTGGATGTTGAGACGACGGCTAACAGAGAAGAGCGAAAGGAGCGTACATGTTGTGATGACCGGGATCCCATATAATGTGGAATAAGGGCAGCTGTCGCTTGAAACTTATGGGTTACTAACGTATGCTATTCGATGTATTAATTATTTATCTAACTGTATACTATGTAGACAGATACTGTATATTTTCTTTAATATAACTTCTTCTACTTAGAGATAGAACTGTTTTTTCTTTCGAGTACAGGCTTAGACTTATGCGCATACAAGAAATACGTACGTCCGATCCTTATCGGACGTAGGAGCCTTACTCCTAGAACGGTCCCGAGTTCTTGTATCCTTTTTCTCTTCACATTGCGTTAGTCCTGTTAGTCTGCTCCAGTGTAGTAATGTTGATAAGAATAGTAAGAATAAATAAAACATTTCTTATAGTGCTCATATAAAGCAAATAACTAATAATTTAAACTCCTTTCGGCCTTTAAAACTATTACATAAATATTCGATTTGATTTTGGCAGCAAGCAAAATAGTTACTTAAAATTTTTTTTAACTTAGATACTATAATACTTACGTACATAATTTGCGTTGCAAATCTGTAACCGAAATGACGAAATTATTAATATACATAATATATACAAACAGCAGACCAGGAGCTACGTGATCCGAAGATACGATCACGGGCCACTGGGTCTTATTTCTAGGGGTCGTAAAACGCGATAAACTGCCTGGGTAGTTGGTAGGAAGGAGTCCTTTTTTTGTTTTTGAGATGGAAATGCTTGACGCACACCCCACCGCTGGATGGCTCGCGACGGAGTGTACCGCCGTACGATGCCTCCACTGTTGACAAGGGGAGGCACGTCGCCGGTACTAAAACTACCTTAGTGTACTTATTGCCCGACGTTAGGGCAGAATTGTAAGTTTTCAGGTGCGCTTCCAGGCCAGACGAAGTAGAAAATAGCTCAGACAACAAAGGAAGTTTCATTAACCAACATCGTACTCGATCTCTTGCTCCCGACCACCATCCTGACGATGGTTGGGAGCCAAGGCTGGTGGGACGCCGTCGCCTTCTTCTGTGAAACTCATGTCTGCGAAGGAGACGGCGAAGAGGGAGCGGGTGCGCGCCAGTTTCCTCTCGCTCCCGCAGGGCCACTCGTCGCCGGAGGTTAGCTACTGAGCTCTGGTCGCTGTACTCAAGAGTCGCGGGCGCGGCTTTTAAGGAATGGGGCGGAGTCCACACACACATAGCCAAGAGAGGGACGCGCGAAAAAGTTCCGCGCACCTAACTTACCCTTACGTGAGAAAATAGATGCCGGGGCACTTTGAAGAGGTTTGCGAAAGCGGTGCGGTCGCGGCCTTCACCACGTCCCGCAGCCTCGCCACTCAAGGCGTCGGAAGAAACACCTTTTTTTTCTTAAAGCTAAAGCTGTTGTTGTCTCAGACGACTTGACAGCGACTCCGGATGTTAAGGCGTTCCAACCCAGTGGGAGCGGGGTCGATCAGGCGTGGCAGCGTGCTCGGTCACGCGCCTCCTATGAGGTGCGTTTCCGGCTCGACCGCTGCATGGGGACAATTGAGAACAGCCACGAATGGCAAGAATACTATTTATTTGGGGACTATCGACTTCACCGGTGAAGCCGATCCTATTCTAATCTACTACCGTTTCGGAGTGCTTATAGCTGGGGGAGAAGAAACGGCGAAAGAAACTCCCCCGCAACACATCTATTCTACGTGTATTCATGTCATGTGTGATTGTGACTCTATATGCTATGGGGGGCGGAAGGTATCCCTAAACCTATTCCGTCGGGCTGGTCCATGCCGGGATGGGGGGGCATAGCGTCCGCGAGAGCATTCGCTTCAGCGTCCTAAAGATGGGGTCGCGTCTATCCGTGAGCACGTTTCGCGGGCGGCGACGTGGGTGAGTTGCTCGACGGTTGGGCGTATAGTTGACCGACTCCACCACCAGTGGATTGGGGTGGTGGGGAGCGAGACCGAAGAAGGATCGCGAGAGGGAGACAATGTAATCCTTCACGGGAAGGAGCTCCAGGTCGCGGTTGGGACAATTTAAAAAGAGCTGTATATGCGACAAACCCTTTGCCCACGACAGTGGCAGCACTAAGAACAGCACTTTCAGAAGAATGGGACAATATTCCGCAAGATCTTTTAATAACCCTAATAAAATCTATGCGGAACCGATTAGAATCCGTAATAAGGGCACGTGGAGGTAATACACCTTATTAAAACATAAATAAACCCTTGCATAAAGTTTGTGTCTATTGTTAAAACCAATTTTTTAATTAAACCAATTTTTCTTAAACATAACAGATGTTTTCTTCAAAAAAGTCTTAAGGCCCTTTCCAGTACACAAACTTAAACTTAAGGATATGACCCTACGCTGTTTTAAAGTTCACGAACCAATCTAGAGGTTTCAATTTAAATCTGTATAGAAAGTTTGCATACTTATTAAAAAAAATAATTTCAAAGTAATCCTGAACTTTGATGCAGTTTATGAGTCCGTCAGTTTACATAATATACCTAGTCAGGTCATAAGTATTGTCACACAGTAAAAACTTTTCTTTTAGAATGCTGGCCACAAAAAAGTTTATTGAATTCGAATTTCGAATTGTTCATGAAAATAAAAATGTATACTTTTAGCAATTTTACTCATTTTTAAATATGGAGTGGACGCTTAAAGAAGACCGTGTTGCAGTTATTGCGTTGCATCGTTGCGGTTACGCGCCAATTCAAATTTTTAACATACTAAAAAATTTGAATATAACCAAAAGATTCGTTTATCGTACCATCAAACGATACAATGAAGACTCTAGTGTAGATGACAGGTCAAGAAGTGGTCGCCCTCGGTCTGTTAGGACTCCAGCAGTGATAAAAGCTGTGAAGGCACGAATTCAAAGAAATCCCAAACGTAAGCAGAAACTGTTGGCCCTTCAGATGGGGTTAAGCAGAACCACGGTGAAAAGGGTGTTAAATAAAGACTTAGGGCTTCGGGCGTATCGAAGAAAAACAGGACATCGTTTGAATGCTCGTCTAATGGACCTGAGACTGAAGAGATGCCGCGCTTTGTTGAAGCGGTACGCGGGAAAAAAATATCGGGAAATTCTTTTTTCGGATGAAAAAATGTTTACCGTAGAAGAGAGCTACAACAAACAAAATGATAAGGTGTACGCACACAGTAGTGAAGAAGCGAGCAACCGTATTCCGCGTGTCCAACGAGGTCATTTTCCATCCTCGCTCATGGTATGGTTGGGAGTTTCTTATTGGGGCTTAACAGAGGTACATTTTTGTGAGAAAGGTGTAAAAACGAATGCTGTTGTGTATCAAAATACAGTCCTGACGAACCTTGTGGAACCTGTTTCTCATACCATGTTCAATAACAGGCACTGGGTATTCCAACAAGATTCGGCGCCAGCTCATAGAGCGAAGAGCACACAAGACTGGCTGGCGGCGCGTGAAATCGACTTCATCCGGCACGAAGACTGGCCCTCCTCCAGTCCAGATTTGAATCCGTTAGATTACAAGATATGGCAACACTTGGAGGAAAAGGCGTGCTCAAAGCCCCATCCCAATTTGAAGTCACTCAAGACATCCTTGATTAAGGCAGCCGCCGATATTGACATGGACCTCGTTCGTGCTGCGATAGACGACTGGCCGCGCAGATTGAAGGCTTGTATTCAAAATCACGGAGGTCATTTTGAATAAACTTTAATGTCATAAGAATCTATGTTTTGTTAAGTTCATTTAGGTATATGAATGGTTACATAATGAATAAACTTGTTACAATTATTTTACATTAAACATGTGACAGAATTTATGACCTGACTAGGTATATGATATATAGCCTTATTGATTTTAATTATTTTCAATTAATTTTTGTATAGAAAAAATAAATATCAGTAGAGAAGTAATGCAAAAGGGGGCGCAGACATCAACGCGAGACCTTGGGTTGCGAAGTGAAGAAACCTATGGGGCGGCAGCGTGTTAGCGGTGCCTTTAAAAGGGGGCCGCCAGCCAGTCTGCTGTTTCTCAGCAATAAAATAAGCCTAGTTCTGGGTCCTAACCCAATTTAACCCTGGCCCTAACACAACAAAGACACTGCTAAATTGAGATAATTATCACAGCATAGACGGTAATCTAGTGTACCCTACTATCAAAATATTATTAATCGATCGCCAGAATCAACATATTTCAGTCATTTCGACATATTTGAAAAATTTCAAGTGTGCCCTATTATTATTTCTTAATATTACCGTAGCTAATCGAATTGATTGTAGTAATAATGTTACCAAACAAGTCTTTTGAAAAAACACCTGATTCAAATAAAACATATAATATAATTGTTATCTTACTCATTGTGTTATATGTATATGTTACATTTGTTTTACTTTATATTACATATTGATTCTGACTAAATATTATGTTCACACGAAAACAATATTTGTAAATTTTATTTACTCATTGCTTTTACTCACAAAAAAGGAAAAACAAATGACTCCATATATGAGTCAACTGAATACGTATACTGTAAAAAAAACAACCAACCAAACAGCCAAGTGTAGGCTTTGTCTTTGGAAGCATCGTCAAACTGACAATCACGTAAAAACCCTTGCTGTAATACCAGTAACTTAATATTATAAAATGTCTTCCACATAGAAAAATAATAACAAAGGCCTTGGTAGCCTTGAGGACGCTAATTTCTGTTAATTTGCAAAAAAAAATATTAAATTGTACTTAATAAGTAGAAAAACAAGTTTAATTTACATATCTTAATAAATTTAAGAAGATAGGACACATATATACTAAATCAATCTTTACTACGTGGTAGCGCCTTGTGGCGCCACCTGGATGGCAACCACCTCTGGTCTCTAAGTATGCCGCCATAATAACCCTGTGTTGTGTTGCGGCATAAGTGACCCAGATTTCAGTTGCCCTACGTAAACAGCAGTGTGTTAGCGGTGCTTCAGAGGTCGCAGACATCCATAGGTGACGGTGACGATAACTTACTTATCTATTATTCAAATATTAAGTGAACCACCTTTGATAACTTTAGAAGGCAAATTTAAACTCAGCCATATATGTTATACGAAATTATTTACCAATCCAATGCATAAGTCATGCAATGGCCAAGATCCGTAGGTACGTGGTCGGCAACTAGTGCAACGACTTCCGATCGCCGCTGGTGCGATTACCGTTTTGTAATACAACCTCGTAGCGAATACTTAGGGCCGCAACATCAGAATTCGTGTTCCCTCAATGCCAGAAAATTACGTGGTGGACATAGACCTCCCCAAGTTTGCGCTACAAATTCCGGTTCCTTACTTTTCCCATACAGCCCCGACCGGCAACCTTGTGCAGGTCACCTGTCCATCGATGGGGGGACATCCTACGCTATATTTGTCCCCACTACAGGACTCGTTTGCTCCAACGTCCTTCGGTTCTGCGACAAAGGCGGCCGGCTCATTGCGACTTCAGCTTGCATATATTTGGCGAGCTATATCGGTTACTTTGGTTCTCTTACGGATTTCCATATTTCGGATTTTGTGCATAAAAGAAACACCCAACATAGTTGAGTATTAAATAAAACCAACTTGAACGTTAATCACCACAGATATATTTCGTATTTACTTCTCAAATATATTTCTTACACTGCACATTTTTTCGTATTACACCGTCTTTTATAATATACTGTCGCTAGTTTTTATATCCCGTCGACAGGTGTCTCCCCTCCTGCCATTACTTGCCAATAACCAAAATTAAATATCTACCAAAATATTTATAACAGAAACGGAAACAATTCCGCTAGTTAATATTTATAGCAAAATTATATTATAATTAAAAATGTGAACATAAAACTATTTAGGCATTAATTATTATATTATCTCTATAAGTATTTTGTATTAATTTTGGTTATTGCATTTTTAAACATTTACAAACTTCCGTTTAGTTTATATTAAGGAAACTTACCTACATCATAAATAAAGAAAAACGAGTATGTAGATTTTTGACAACAATATGCATTTAAGGGTTAAATTAGTAACTTTTCACAAAATATTAATATAAATTTCTTAAGATTGTGTGTTCAATTTCGTCCTATTCAATCAGAAAGAAACCTACCTATAAAATCCTCATCCCTAAAATATTTTTCACTATTCTTTCTTGATCTATTTATTTTCTATATATTTCGTCGATGTATATGTTTCTATTTTGTATTTTCTCTTCAGAATTTTGCAGAAAATATACATAACTGACGAAAAAATATAAACATAATAACATTTATTATAATTTCATAATATTATAATTAAAAATAATTAAAACGTATTTTTTATCCAAAAAAGACCACCATGTCCTTTTTTGTTTTATCTCCTTCCGCTCTGCTTTGTTACCCGCCATCGTAATAGTTTTGTGTAAACAGGCTTGTTTAGGCATATGGCGTGTAGTTGCAAAACCCGCTAAAACTTTTTTGACAAAATTACGATAGGATATCGTTTCTAAATTAACTACATAGACTATCAACGTTTTTTCAATACTATATTCAACCTTTTGCGTTTCGAATCAAATCCCAATAAATCAGCATGGGTTTAGTTCGATTTATGAGTTTCCAAAAAACATCGTTTCAGTGGGTTTTGAAACTACACGCTTCATATCATCTTGTACACAATTCATCCATCTCTATTTTGATCTACCCCTCCTATAATTATTATCAATGGTAAGATAAAGAAAACACCAGAGTCAACGACGCAAAAAAACAAAAAACCTTTTTAAAAACACGGCCTCAAAATCGATTCGAATGTGCTTCCACGTCGCATTTGAACTTGGTGGAGCCCTAAACACCTTAATATTAAATTAATAATAAACTTAGTGGTATTAAAAGTGAAACTATTTGTGTAGAGAGGTGCTACACACATCGTAACAAGTGACGAGATTAGCCAATATTATTTTGTAGGAGAAAGTGGACATGCCGGTGGCTGGGCGGCCGTGTACTAGCCGTCGCACGTTGTTAATTGAATAAATAAAACATATTAGACAATAACCTCTAATTACTGAGTGGGTTAGAAAATGTCAGGGACGGGATAGCTCAGTGGTATGCAATGCACCGCTTGGCCAGTTTTTCTCGCCTAATGTGCATATTACATCATAATTGCCATGTACCGACGGTGAAGGGTTTCAACATATCGAGAACGCCTGTATGTGTAACCCGCCAATCCGCCTTGGACAAGCGTGGCGGTATGCTGTCCGCTCCCTCTGGAGGAGGGCCGAGCCCTGCTGTGGGACGTTCATGGCCCGTTATTATGATAGGTAAGTGTGAATAAACAATAACATGGAACCATCTTGTTATAAACCATGCCGTTTATAAACTTGTTTTTGGTGATATTTTTTTTTACTTTTGAAATTTACTTTTTGAAAGAAAAAAGACCCCTAGATAGTCTGGCATCCCTTGTTATAAAACCATAAATAAGCGTATGTAACAATCCAGGTGGCTTAATATGGTAAATTAAAATCTATAGACAAATGCTGCGCCGAAGATGATTACGGTCATATATTTTAAATTATTATAGCGATTATGAATGGATACAACAGTGATTATATAAACTGCCATATAAACCATTAACATGAAAGCAGTAAATACCTTGAAAACGTAATACCATTTACAGAAAACGCACATCCGGTAATCGCGTGTCTTCGTTCCACAGAAACTTGATAAACAAATTATGGGTTAACCGTAAAGCATGAAAAACGAAGGACACGCCCACAGAAAAACAATTTCCGCTGTACTGTGGACGTTCTACACACTACTCAGGATTTCCCTAGATATGAAAGAAATTTATTTTTTGAATTAATAAAAACAAGTTCTCTTATGCTATAGGTAATGATTTTGGCTCGAAGAAGGGTAGTGTGGGTCTCCTGAGGAAGGCGCTCGTACACCTCACAGTGAAAGAGGCGAACGTCGCTGGTATACCCATTAAAATTAGCCCAGTGTTTCTCTACTGTCTGGCGCCCGGGCGGAGAGATACTTCCACGTGCACCTCCGGCCCGGACGGGTCTCTATTTCTCTTCAAATTTTGAACTTTGCAGTCAAAGGACCACACTTTTTAGTACGTCTTGATTTTCTTGATCAAGCAGAACTCGATCGCAACGCCACTTGCAGGGTCCAATCGCGAATCTAAACCATTCTCGAATCCACTTGAACACACACAAAAAATTTCAACAAAATCGGTCCAGCCGTTCAGTAGGAGGAGTTCAATGATATACACACGCACATAATAATTATATATATAAAGATGAAAGCAACTGGTTAATATTACTACTATGCTAATCGATGAAGTCGATACGTGATCGATATGACGCAATCAAATCGAATAAGTTACAAGTCCAAAACAAGATAATTAAATATATACTCTCTATCACAAAGATAAAATTATATCAACATAATGTGTAAACGAGTACACACACACGAGTTTAATTAAATTGATAAATTTAAAAGTTAATACACTTTTTCCACATTAAATTCGGATAATCCATTATTGTTAAGCCTTGGTCACCCTACAACGGAAACAACGTAACAGTTGAAAGAAATAGGTACAAGAAAATTGGTTTTTACCTCGTTATAATATGTTTTGTACTTAAATTTATGAAGTATTCCTAACAATTGCAGGTTTGCATCAGGATGTAAGGAATAAGGATACTTTTGAATCTGTCGGCCTGTCGTAAAAGATGACAAAACAACCCTAGTTACATGTTGGGCCACGAGCCCGTCTTGATGGCAATTACCCCGGGACTTTAAGTATGCCACCATAATAACCCTTTGCTGTGCTCAGGCAAAGGGTTATTATGGCGAGAGGCAAATCCAAGTTTCAATAGCCCTATGTGGACAGCAGCGTGTTGGCAATGCCCCTTGTTTCGGTAACTGGTAACGATTAATTGGACTTATCTGCTGTTTCTCAGCAATAAAAAAAAACACATATTTAATCAGAAATTAAATATATCGATTTTGAAACTTGCAAATAAAAGGCTAAGAGTATAGCTATACTATTTATAGTAATCATTATGCGTACTTTTTCGTAAAACGCTGGAATAGTTGAATGGCGTCTTCTTCTTCCTCCTGCCCTTATCCCATATTATATGGGGTCGGCACGACGTGTTGCATGTTGTATAATTGTGGCTTAGTTTTTACAACCGGCCGCCTGCCTGATGTTAACTTTTTTGGGGAATAATCTGTCATCCTTTTTATTTAAATTATTATATATCCGAATATCGGTATGGGGGTGCAGGGTGGCACTTTTGCTGGGTCCGTGCACAATTAACATTCGACAAATACGTCACGAGGGCTTCTAAATAGGAAATTCGCAGTGCCGATCGTCTTCGAATGCTCTTGGTCCTGCATTCCGTTGCGCTTAAATGCAGACACAGGCCGCTTGCGCACAACACGTCCATCTTCATACATGTTGGTGGTAGCTCACAGCAATCTTCCTCTTGACAAGTTAGAGGCCTTGAAACTCGCGGCGTCTTTTCACAACAATACATAACCTTCGGCGAAGGACATCGTGGCAAACAGAGATAGCACATAGGTGAATCTTCACAGCACGTTGTTGGACAAGGGGCCACTAACATCGGACATACTGCAAATTGCTCGCAGTCTTTAGGGTAAAAGCACGCCATTTTTATTTAGATTTTACGTCTTCTTTTTCTTTTGTAAATTTTATATCAGAATAAATAAATTTTCACTAGAATTTTGAATAGTTGAAAATAAATAAATATACTAAGATAATTCAATGATAACATGTAGTCTTAAAGTAAATAGTATAGCGCTTGTGTTATGGGTACTAGATAATTAATATACTACTATATTTTCTTTTGTAAATAAACAAATTACACACAAACACCCAGTTGAAATCGAACCCATGGCCTCTGCAAGCCATAATTGCAGATATAATAAAACTATACAGATTATTGCATTGTCATCGATCCTTGATAAGTGTACAAAGTTTAAAATCAATCCGCCCGAAAGGGATAAAAACAAACTCGTTGAACAAAGGCAAATAATACCTAGTCAGGTCATAAGTATTGTCACACAGTAAAAACTTTTCTTTTAGAGTGCTGGCCACAAAAAAGTTTATTGAATTCGAATTTAGAATTGTTCATGAAAATAAAAATGTATACTTTTTGAAATTTTACTCATTTTTAAATATGGAGTGGACGCTTAAAGAAGACCGTGTTGCAGTTATTGCGTTGCATCTTTGCAGTTACGCGCCAATTCAAATTTTTAACATACTGAAAAACTTTGAATATAACCAAAAGATTCGTTTATCGTACCATCAAACGATACAATGAAGACTCTAGTGTAGATGACAGGTCAAGAAGTGGTCGCCCTCGGTCTGTTAGGACTCCAGCAGTGATAAAAGCTGTGAAGGCACGAATTCAAAGAAATCCCAAACGTAAGCAGAAACTGTTGGCCCTTCAGATGGGGTTAAGCAGAACCACGGTGAAAAGGGTGTTAAATGAAGACTTGGGCTTCGGGCATATCGAAGAAAAACAGGACATCGTTTGATTGCTCGTCTAATGGACCTGAGACTGAAGAGATGCCGCGCTTTGTTGAAGCGGTACGCGGGAAAAAAATATCGGGAAATTCTTTTTTCGGATGAAAAAATGTTTACCGTAGAAGAGAGCTACAACAAATAAAATGATAAGGTGTACGCACAAAGTAGTGAAGAAGCGAGCAACCGTATTCCGCGTGTCCAACGAGGTCATTTTCCATCCTCGCTCATGGTATGGTTGGGAGTTTCTTATTGGGGCTTAACAGAGGTACATTTTTGTGAGAAAGGTGTAAAAACGAATGCTGTTGTGTATCAAAATACAGTCCTGACGAACCTTGTGGAACCTGTTTCTCATACCATGTTCAATAACAGGCACTGGGTATTCCAACAAGATTCGGCGCCAGCTCATAGAGCGAAGAGCACACAAGACTGGCTGGCGGCGCGTGAAATCGACTTCATCCGGCACGAAGACTGGCCCTCCTCCAGTCCAGATTAGAATCCGTTAGATTACAAGATATGGCAACACTTGGAGAAAAAGGCGTGCTCAAAGCCTCATCCCAATTTGGAGTCACTCAAGACATCCTTGATTAAGGCAGCCGCCGATATTGACATGGACCTCGTTCGTGCTGCGATAGACGACTGGCCGCGCAGATTGAAGGCCTGTATTCAAAATCACGGAGGTCATTTTGAATAAACTTTAATGTCATAAGAATCTATGTTTTGTTAAGTTCATTTTGGTATATGAATGGTTACATAATGAATAAACTTGTTACAATTATTTTACATTAAACATGTGACAGAACTTATGACCTGACTAGGTATTTTCTATCTATATTCTGCATTTTTCAGAAATGTATTTATAATATAAAGGTACAGGTAATTTGCATTAGTTCTTACAGCCCATCATAGAGGATTTCAAAAAGTTGATTAAATCGGGGCATTCGATAACCTTATACAAATATACAACAATATAAATTGAGGTTCGTTATATTAAGGTTAAGTACTTTTATGTAGCATACAAATCCAAAAAAAGTTACACGGACTTTCCCGGAAGTTAAGGTAAGTCTGTAATTGACGAACCATTACGTTTATATTAATTGGAGACCAAAACTTTCACCACAACCTTGCCATTTTCCACCATCTAGCTGGTAATGTGGAATTCAATTGCGAAGCTGTAAATGGCAGTTCCATCAGTGCATCAAATATACTGTTTTATAACGTGCAAACTGACGTAGGTATATGAATATGATTTACGTATACCAGTCGTAACTAACAGTAAGAGTGAGTGATTTTAAAATATTTGCGCACGCGTTTCGCAATCAGTTAAGAGGTTACAAGTGTTCGCAGTTTGTAAATCTAGCCGTTTGTTAACCGGTGAAGGGAATGTTTTTCATTCAAGGTTAACGGACTGATATTTCGCCGCTGCAGTTGGGCTTCATTTGGTTTAACTTTTTTATAGTAAGTATTACTAGTTGACCCGGCAAACGTTGATTTGCCATACAAATTAAAAAAAGCCTATGTCCTTCTCCAAGGTTCACTCTATCTCTATACCGAAATTTATCAAATTAGTTCAACGGTTTAGGCGTGTATTTACTTTTACATTGTTAATATTAGTATAAATAATTATTTATAGGCGATGAGTCTTTAGATGAGATGAGAATTATATTTTTATTGGGATTGATTTATTGGCTGGCTGCAAAGGGTTATGTAACTGTGAGCTAGTAGGTAGTGTTTTATTTCATTTGAGAACGGAGTTTCATCGCGGACATGACTGCCTCGCAGAAGGAGGCGACAACATCCCATTCAGCTTGACCCCCGACCACCGCTACGATGATGGCTGGAAGTGTGAGGTCAAGACAGATAGTGGCGACGAGGTCTCAGAGCTCAGATGCCCATGCGGGAAATAGTTCGAGGGTGTGGAGTCGTGTCGTGTTCTCGTCACCGGGGTCATAGTGGTGGCACTCTGTCGTTTCCTCCTTTTGAGCGATGCGAAACAGGTATCATCCGAAGCAGCTGTGCCCCGAGAGTACCTGTGTCACGTGAAACGACAGAATGCCGTACCGCCTGTCAAGCCATTGTTAGATGACGGGCCGCACCGCTGCGACGGTGTTTTGGCCCGCACTAGGTTGCGCAAGTCTTTCCTTCCACACGGCCGTGAGATCGTGCAGGGGCGAGCTCCGCCCGCTTAACCTCGATGTCACGAGGCGTGGGGGCAAGAACCCCGGACGACCGTCTCCTGGCGCCATCGATACAGCGACGCCAAGAGCCGAGCTTCCAGATCCCAGAGCATGGATCCGGCGAGGAGGGAAGCCGCCTCGAAGGACACCATGCGGTATCCTCTGATGGCCCGGACAGCCAGTGTGCGTTGCGGTTTTCACAGCAACGCAGCGCTCTTGCCGTCAGGTGCTCCGCCCAAATGGGCATAAAGTAATTTAAGACTATTGACCGTACGGTTCCTTCGTATGAGTTCGGTCCCCCGATGTTGGGGAGCAGTCGGGCGAGTGCCCCGGCCGCTTCGATGCCGAAAATTCCCATCAGCGGTCGAGGACATTGCCCAGATACTTGAACGTTGTCCCGACGCCGCTGCAGACGCCTCCCAAAGTTATGTACAGGCCCTGAGGCGGCCCATGTCAGCGGCTATAAAATACTATAGCCTCGGACTTGTGCAGGGCCACCTCTAGGCCCAGCCGCCGGATCAGGTGTACGCCTTGCGCAACTCCAGCCGTGCCCCTCAGGCACGCCTGCTCGCTACGCGCTGTTACCAGCGTGTCCTTGGCGTAACAGATTACACCGACGCCGGGCGGGACCGTACCTCAAATTACCCAATCAAATGCGATATTCCACTGAAGTGGACCTAGCACCGACCCCTCTGAAATACCGCATAAGATAACAGCTTTGTCAGACAGATAGTCACCAATGATGCGGCGGAGGTAGGTCGGCACTCCGTGTTATTGGAGCGCCTTGTTAACGCAGCTCCAGGGCAGGAAGTTGAACGCATTGGCGATGGCTAGGGATTCCGCCAACAAAACCTCGCCTGGGAACGTGGCTTCCTCCGCCAGGCTCAACCTCAGGATGGCATCCATCGTCGAGCGCACCTGGCTTAAACAGTACTGGTTGTCCGCCAGGTCCAGCCCGAACATTGTGAGGTGCTGAAGGAAGAGGTGCCCACCTCGTATGTCTGAATGATCTGACTCAACCAATACTGACTCAATGAAGCCAAATAATACCCTGCGGTGAATAATGAACCTTAATTTTAATCACACTGGATATTCATTTTGCCATACATTGAACTTTGATATTGAAAATACAAAGGAATTATTAATGTAAGGTTATTATGATCAATAAATCAAAAAATACAAAGCTAAATTACAAAACCCATCTTGTTTTGCTGAAGTGCAAAATATATTTTAATTAAATTTAAATATGATTAAATTATTTAAAAAATAATAATTTTAACAAGAGTTCAGTAGTTTTGAGTTTATATATTATAACAGAAGAAACAAATATATTTTTAATAGTATAGATTAATCTGCCCGAAAATTTGCAACTATATATAATAATTTTTACTTGAGCTGTCTAATTCTAGGACAATATGGTCTCTGAAATGATGATGGTCTCTGAAAAATTATCAATTCGCTTTCACATAAAAGAATATCACAAAAGCCGTGCACAGAAATATAAAAATACTCAATGGTAGACCAAACAAAAATAATGCAATTAAAATTATATTTATATAATTATATTTTTAGATGATGAGTTGCTTGATGCTTTCTAAATGATTGAAAGCTAGGCCACCACATATTATGATTTCCAATAAGTTCAATTGGATAGTACTATATTAATTTGAGTATTTCACATACAATATGAATTGTGTAATTAATTAGAAAATATTCGATATTCTTTTTAAATTTTGACACAAACATGGTATTATTAAAAAAGAAAACATTTGCATCTAATCTGTAGAAGTATACTGTCAGATTATTTAAAATTTAATAAAAATATAATAAAGTAATGCAAATAACAAATTTGTAATTTTATTAACATAATTTTATTTTATGTTTTGTTTATGTAATTACCTCATTTAAAATAATATAAAAATTATAATGACCTCTTAGATGCAAGCGTTTCTGTATGTCAGAACACTTGTAGGAGTCACTTGTTCAGTTACTATCCAGACTAGATGTTTATTTAAATGTATTTATTTACAAAAAAAAACAAGTACTTGTGTAGTATCCATATCACAAGAGCTCTGCTGCTTACTTTAGAACTAAATTAAATGATGATGTGTAAATTTTTCCAGTATATTTATTAATTTATTTATTTATCCATAAAGCTCATGTAATAAAATTAATTACATTATGTTATAATATATTTCATTACAAGTCTTAATTTTTATTATTTTAAAGGATTTGCTTAATAAAGAAAAATACTTTTTTAATGATGATTATATCTTGACAAGGGCTAACTCATTACTTTCCTTCAGAGTGCTTAAGACAAATAACAAACTATTTTGTGGCTTAAGACAACAAAGGATATTCCATTTTTCCTATTAGTTAGGATCAGGTAAAATTGAGCAAATCCAGAATTTAGCAATATTTTTCTGACATTTTCTTGTATTTTATTAATCAAGAAAATGAAGAATTGTCGATAGATAACGGCACAAAATACGATCACCAAATTAAACTGCTATAGTGGAACTATAGTCTAGCATTAGCTAGACTAAACCATAGTTCCATAAAAAAAACATATTTTTAATCATTTCATGTATATTTAAAAAAAATAACAGAAAAATGTACCAATCACTTAGGCAAATATGACAAGGAAAATTCATGCTTAAATTGAAACTCACGATTTCATACACAAGAAAAAAGCAATAAAAAACTTACAACATAAAATATAAATATATTCAAATCGTTTTAATTAATAAATTCGTTGCCGTTTACTTCATACTTAACGTATACTTATATAATTATGTTAGAAACGAATAATATATAGATACTTACTAAGTTGGTTACGAAGAAACTAATATTTCGGTTATTTCGCAGTTTACAATACGACTTCACAGTATATCCTAAATGTAATAGGATCTCGTGAAATAAATACTTTTATGGACAAAAATACGTTGAACACAAATTCAGGAAATTCACTTAAATTCCGTTTACTGAATTTGTTTATTTATTTTATTAAACAGTACACAAAGAATCACCGGACCGACACAAAAACAATACGGAACACGGACTCGAATCAAATCAATCACTGACATCTGACAATGACATCAATTGACATCATACTGAAATGAGCATGACAATTAATACACTACTACGACACAGACAATGACAATATTGTCAAAGTCATACATTTGACAATCACCTGATATAGACAATAAAACAGTTGCCTCATGGTTGCCTCCATAGATATAGAATACATATCTATGGTTGCCTCTAACTTTATAGTTGACTATTATTATAGAGATTATTCTCTTGAATTGAACCCTGAATGTTTTTATTTGAAACTATGATAGTAACATAACATCACAATTTTAAATATCAACCATTTTCCCCAAAACTATAATGCATAAATGATTTATTATTATATACTTTTACTATACACGATCTAGCCTAGCTTTTGATAATTTGACAAAGTAACAAATCTGAACCATAAAATAAACAAAATTAGATTATGGAGAAGTGGCCCTTTGTTAAAACATTTGTACTTTTTAATAATAAAGCGATACGGATATTTAGATCCACCAATCAAAATTATATTTAACTTTTTAATATGATGGCTTGGTTAAAAATATTTATTTGTCAAAGATAGAATTAATTGAAATATATACATGTACACTGTCTTGTTTATGTAAAAAAGAAAGTTAATATCAATCAATCAAAAAACTAAACACAAATCGTTAAAAAAAGTATTTGCTATTGAGCAAATAAGGAATTTTAGTAACATGGTTTTAATTTCAGCAATTAAATAAATTCACAGAACAGCTATAATGGTAAACAAATTAAAGAGATTTTTTTAAGAAAGTATAATAATATGTGCATGTGGGTTTGGATGAAAACATCATAAAAACGTTTTTTCATTGTCAAATTCAAAACTGCTTCATCAATATTTCAAACTTTGTCACAATTCTCATTAAATGTTTTAATTAAAATTTTACATATTTATTGAAATATATTTTCAATTTTGTAAAGCGATTAAATATTAAAATAGAAAACACTCTTACTATGTCTAATAAGTGTGTAAAGGAATGTGTAATAAAAAAAATCTATGATTGAATGATTATTCGTTTTCAAATATTTTTCAAAAAGTTTATTTAACCATGAAATGTACACCAATTTTTTAATGTCGCCAGCATTTTAGGCTCTCTCCGTAAGGGCAGCAGACTAGATGAGAATCTATTTTATATTTAAACTGTTCTTCTTTACTTTTTATGTCTAGCCTAGTTACTTTTAAATTTATTGTATTAGTATAAAGTATTTGTATTTCAGTTAATAATTTTTTTTATTTATTACATTAATAGCTAAACATATCATCATTTATATTATTGGATGAGTTTAATAAGTACGAATTTCGCGCTTTCATATCTCACGCCCAGTTTGACGTCATGGGGGCCTCGAGAAAGCGTACCGCACCCTCTCGGTTTGTTCCATAGGGTTATAAATGCGTGTAAAATACAACTCAGACACTTTTAAGTAGCGGTATTAGAACCTATAATTGCATAGCACATATCTTAGTTATATATTTGCTCATCAGATGGCATGACTACAGCAAACTATTGTACGGAAAAATAAACCAATCACGTTTCAGGATCTTTGACGCAATTTGCAAATGGCCGTGAATGGGACTGATCTTGAAGGTGTATGAGAAGTGAATTTCGATTTATTTAGTGTAAAATCAAGTGTATAATACTTTTCGAGGTGTTGTGTTATTATTGATATACAAAATGTGCCAAAAAGTGATAATCCAGTCTTAATGGTGTAATAGAAAGCGTCCAAGAATCGCAGGATCGACAGTCAAGGGGGACATCGCTACAGAAGGGTAAAGTTCTAGCTAGATCTCGGCTAACCTTTTGCTAGTCTCTTGTTTCTATCCTTTTAATGTAAAATGCTTTATTATTATTATCTTAATTTTAATATTTAAAATCGATGAGAGTAGGTTGATTCGACGGTCGATTCATATGGGTGGGTGCATGATTTTTACCGGCGTTGTACGTTGCGTAAAAGTAAGTATCGATACGTGCGTGTTATTGAGCGATTAGGATCATGTAGGACGTGTATGAAGCACTAAATTCGCTTCGGAGACCGGATGACAGGATATTCAGGTGAAAAACGACGTGTATATGTATTGTTAGCTATATACAATTTGTGCTATAGGCACGGCCCTGTTGCTAGACAGGGCGGCATCGATTCGTTCAAGTAGTATTACATTTTCGCTTAAAATTGGCCTTAGTGAATGTTATTTTACATATTTTGATATAATTGTGTGCTATTTTCGATTATTAAACTGTTTTTCATGGCAATTAGCCCAAATAAAATCGTGATTTCGTTCTACGTCTGAAACTCGCGTATTTTGCCAACTCTCTCAATTATATGCAATCGTAGCGTAGTTTGCACGTAAAATACAGCTTTTAAAAAATCAATGGAATTATAATGATTATTGACCTGTGACTAATTATGTGTAAGCGAGACAGATATATGGACGTGCTGTGTGTCAAACAAAGATGTAAAACAACTGTCCTGTAGTTCGATAGGGTTTTCCTACTTTTATTGCCTTATTATGTTTCTGTAAAGCTTTTGTAGTATGTAGAATTGTATTAATTAAAATCCTCCAATATATTGTATGCTGAACATGTATACTAATTGATTTCTTTTCTAATGGAATTCTAAAAAATATGACTAATTTTTCAAGTCTTTCTGTTTTTAGCTTTACGTTGTAGTGTTACTGACTTTAGTTAAGGCTGTATATGTTGTCATCTAGTGTATATTTAAGATATTGCTACAAAATTATTCTGTGACATCCGTTGCAGGTTATATATTGTGTTCATGCTGTTTTACCAAGTATTTCTTGATTAGTAGAAGAATCATATTTGTCCACATCTCTTTTGCCACTTTGGCTAATAAAAGGAAAAGTAGATAAAGCACAAGGACACAGCAGTTCTTTTTTTCAAATCTACACATGGTCATGACATTATTCAACATTACCTTGAGTTTAAAAAGTCATCCTTGAATGCTACTGTGATGAATTCCTTGTAAGAAGGATTTTCTCTCTGCGCAGGGGTGGAGTAAGAATACCAATCATTGTGACCGGGGTTGGCCTGTCATAAAAGGCAACAAAACATCCCTAACTACATGGTACTGCCCCAAGCCCATCTGAATGGCAACCATCCTTGGTGTATAAGTATGCCACATAATTACCTTGTTTTGTGTTCTGGCATTAGTGATCCAGGTTGCTGAACCCCTATGGGACAGCAGCGTGTCCCTAGCAACCTCTAGCATAGCAAACATCCATAAGCGTTAGTAACTGCTTACTATTAAATGGGCCATCAGCTTGTCTGCTGTTCTTTAGCAGTAAAAAAAGAAATGGTGAAAAAAAGTATACTGTTTTGTGGGGTGCTATGAGATTTATCTGGACAATCTTTAAAATTCATGTTAAATTATTCATGCATATGGTACCAAGTTTAGTTTTCTATTATCACTACGATTATGTTTTGTCACTCTTTTGAGTGCATTATCTTTGACTACATCTGTACAACATCTTATAACACAATGGGAACTGTAAATGTTTGCTTCCTGTCTGGAGTATTTACATATAAAATGTATTTATTTACAGAAAAATAACTAGTATATCAGTTATCTAGTACCTATAATAGAAGCACTGCTGCTCAGTTTAAAACTAGATGGCACTGGGAATTGTACAGTACAGTGGTCGGCAACCTGTGGATTGCGAGCAGCATGTGTGTCTCTGACTCCTCAGTTACGGTTCTTCTGTGAAACATTTAGTCCAGTCACATTTAATCCATATTTAAAAAATATAGGCTGTGAACAATATGAAATGAAAATGAGGGTCTAGCACACAGTGGCCTCACATTAAGTGAAATTGACTGAACAGGTGTCTTAAAATATTTCTTACTCAGTCATTTGAACCAGGTGCATACAGAGTAAAGCTATTAGCATCAGTGATATTAACTTGAATTGTTCCATTGTACCATTTAAGGTATGCTTAAGTGCGTTTATGGTTATCAATTTAATTTTAAATGCAATTCTCCAGTGCAGCAAGAGTTGCAGCAACCTTTATCCACTTTAAGGCTTTTTTAATTTTAATTATAATAGTCATCAGCTTTTTCTAATTACTGTTGAATGTTTCCACCCAGTGATATCATACTTCACACTAGTGTTGGAGCACTTATGGGATAATTTTTTAACCATTAACTTGTGACATGACAAATTTAGAACACTATAAAAGACATAATAGCCTCATAACCTATTCATTTAAATTAATCTCTATCATAAAACTGCAGTGTTTCAAAACTGTCTTAATATTCAATACAAAGAAATCAATTTTTTAATAAATAAAAAAAAACTATTCCTTGATTGATTTTACTACTAACTTTATGCATAAAGATAACACTTTTTACTAAAATAAAATACAATCTACTGACAATCATACAACAAGTAGTGGAGAATGAGGGGTTAATTCGAAGAAATCTCAACAAAGTTAACAATCATAGCATAAGGATTCAATGAAATTAGGTAAACATGTTCCAACCCAACATATACCTTAACACATTTGTGTTAAAACAGGTATTTGCTCACATTAATACAACTTCACATACAGAGATGTGTACATTAAAATATGTGCATATGATATGCACTGTTAACATCTACAATTATTCTTTCTTTGTTTTCAATTCTAGATGGAGAGCTCATCGAATATTTATTATTCTTAGTGTCTCTTTGTGCAAAGCTTAAACTTAAAAAGGATTTTTCTACTGTGTGTGATGTGTTTAATCTGGTTGCGTCTTTATAGTTCCTACATTTTACAGAATTAATTTAATGATCAATCATTGTTCCTATCGTTTTTATTTAATTTAATGGAGGAAAAAATTAGTATTTGTATAAAGAAATCATCTAAATCAAATCTTACCCAAAAGGAACATACTAAATATAAAATTTATACTTACCCTACTTTTGGGTTTCCTTGTTTTTTAGGGATGAAAAAATTATTTATAAATGCCTTTTATCCAACCATTAGTAACATTTAATGATAATTTCTCTATCAGTTTAACTGTTCAATGCTGCTCTCATTTGACAACCACCCTGGCTTAATGCCAACAAAGTACGGTACACTTGCAGAGGTCATGGATTCGATTCCCATCTTGTGTCTGGGTGTTTGTATATATGTATTTATTTACAAAAAAGTATATAAATAGTATATCAGTTGTCTAGTACCTATAACACAAGTGCTGTGCTAATTACTTTAACACTAGATGGTACTGTGTGATATGTCCCAGTACATTGTTGATTTTTAACTGATTTTTTTTGTTATTTAATAATTGTATGGATTCAAATCATTCAGTGCTTTGAGTTCTATGCAACCAATGGCAACTGGTACTTATTGTTACAAAGCCCATGACTTGAAGTCTCGACTTTTCTGACTGTCTATATTAAGTGGGTACACTTAGGCATTAGATTAGAGTTCTTATGCAATAATACTAACTGACTGTTCAGTCCTAATATTTTTATGAAACACATTGTATCACAGTGCTTTAAATTTCATTAACAGGAGTAAGTTCAGAAGTGAAGAGGAGAGACCTTACGAGTAGTCAGATGCTCTAGATGCTTCTTTCTCAACACATGGAATGAACTACATACTTATTTTAGTTGCTGTCTTGTTTCGATGTTTTATTACGAAGTCCTGTACTTTCAAAAAGTATATCCCATGAGATGTGACTTGTTACATTATCACAGTAGGGTGTGCCGAAATTGGGTTACGCTAGCAATAACCAGCATAAGTCGATCCAGTGACCACAAACATAGTATATGGTGACTAGGATTTTAGTCGGTATACCGTTGCGGCCGCCGCAACATCTCAGTACTAATATAAAGACGGCCGTCGTACGGTTTAAACGACTAGGCGGGCATAACCACGTCGCCCTCCCCCGAGAGTACGGCGTAATTCAGTATCATCAGGATATAAAAAAAAGTAGGAACTAAAGTAGTCACTCCTATGGTTAAATGTTTTTATTAAATTTTTTCGCCAATTTGTGATAATTACATTGTTATTATGTATGTTTGTAATAATATGATATTAAAGGAGTGAGGGGGAGGGGGATATGCTTACGCATGCGCCTCCCGCCCGGGCGGTTCATTAACCTCTAAGGATAGCATCGGGATGAGGATAGGATCATTTAATAGCATTTTAATTTAAAATAAAAACTAAAATATCAATATTACAATATAAATGAATACAGTGAAACTTTAAAAAATAAATCATATGTCTACAATTTTAACGATCTTTGCGGTGAAACAGCTTTCGCACATCGGAATGCCTTCGTGGGGTCACGGGTTTGCTTCCTATCTCGGGTTTGGCTTATGTGTATTAAGTGTTTATTTACAAAATAATAGTACATCAGTTGTCTAATACCTAACATATTTTTTTTTCGTTATAGCAGTGTGGTTACAAAAAGAACTCCCTTCTCTCATCATATCAATGCTTGATAGGCAACCTTAACTAAGCAACATTGAGTGAACTTTCCAGAAAAGTGATTTGAGGCACAAATATTTAGAAAATAATGTTCATGAGTGTTGGATTGAAATGTTCCGAAAGAATATAAATGCTATTTATTTACATCCATTGAAAATTAACTGGATTCTATAACCGTGACAAACATAGTGGCTTGCTAGAACATAACTTCCATTTTACGGTTTTTACATATAAATCGACATAAATACGTAATCTGATTAGTGGTGAAACTATGTACAATGTAACACATTAAATTTGAAGGTGTATTCAGACTAATACAGAAACTGTATTGTTTCCTTAAAAGTACTCCTTGCTTTTCTGATTTCAAGCATTTCTGAAAGCATTTTTTTATCCAGGGGCGAAGAAAGAATACTGACCTCTGAGACCAGGGTCGGCCTTTCGTAAAAGGCGACAAAACAACCCTACGTAACAGGGCCCCAAACCTGTCTGGATAGCGATCACTTTTGGTTTTAAGTATGTCGCCATAATAACTTTGTGTTGTGTTCCAGCTTTTTATTAGTGACTCAAGTTCCTGTACCCGTATGGGACAGCAGCGTGTTCGCGATGCTACTGGCGTTGCAAAAACCCATAGGCGACGGTAACTGCTAAATTCTTAGCAGGTCTACAGCCTGTCTGATGTCCTACAGCAATAAAAAAAACAGTTTTTATTCTATTATAGATTCTAATCTCTGAAACAAATAAATCCATTTTTCAATACTAATATAAATATGAACTCTTCCTGTTACGTTTTCACACTTAAACTGCTGGACCAATAGTCATGAATTTTGGTATAGAGATGACTGATTGGACCTTGAAGGACATCTTTTTGTCGCGAAAATGAAACTTGATGGGGTGAACGTAATTAAGTTCTGTTTAGAACAACCTTTGCCGGGTCAGCTAGTTATATAAATTATATGAATTAAAATAAAGAATGTGTATGAAACAGATCTTTGGGGGAGGCCTTTGTCCAGCAGTGGGCGTCTTCCGGCTGAAATGATGATGAAACAGTTAAATGAATTTAACCAATAAGCTAACCACCTGCTTTTAAACGCGGTAATTGTTTGTGGTGGAGAATTAGGTGAATCTGGACAGCGGTTTTATGTTCAGAGAGCAGTACGCATTTCTTTGGTGAAGCAAATAACTGTTTACGCTCTTTCTCTTCGTATATTATTTGAAACTCTATGAATGGCTCTGTTTTTACGGTACGCTCATTGTAAAAAATAATGAGCCTGACCTTCACATTACACAGGATCTAACGTGACTTAGGGCGAAAATAATCGCACCATTCTGACTTCATAACAATCTCCAGTCATCTCATTACTATCACCTAATGATTATAATTATATCTACTCCTTTTCTTTTTCGGAATCTTGAAAAACCTACATTCTGTGAAGAAAGTACCAGGAATTGATAATTTAAAAAGCCTGCCTGAAGAGATTTTTAAATTTATTTTTGTTGTTAAGTTGGCACACATGTCCTCCATATTGAGGTGGAATTTGAGCATCATTATGTCATTTAGTTTGTTTACAGTGCGTGTATATGTCAGCTCATCTCAAGTATGTCTCGCCATTTTGCCATAGATAAAACTCGAACAGAGTTTGTATCAAATTTTGCGTTGCAAATGGAATTTAGTGTGCTGAATCCTTGAAAATATTGCAAAAGGCTTACGCTGAATCATCTCTATCAAAAACACGTGCATATGAATGGTACAGTGCATTCAAAAGTGGTCGGGATGTGGTGGAACATTTGCCTCGCTCTGGTCGGCCATCAACGTCTTCAAGCGAAGTTAACATCGCTAAAGTAAAGGAAATGATGACTGGAAATCCTCATTTAAGTTTAAGAGAGATAGCAGCTGAAATTTCCATGTCCCACGAATCCTTTCGGACCATTTTAAAAAATTATTTGGGCATGAAACATGTTGCCGCTCGAAGGTCTTTCGCTGTTGTTCCGAAAGACCTGAATTTTCCTCAGAAACTCAATCGCGTGAAGGTCGCTGAAGATATTGTAGAACAAGTCGATTCCGACCCCACATTCATAAAACGCATTGTAACTGGTAACGAGACCTGGGTTTACGAGTTTGATATGCAAACCAGTCAACAAACTTCGGAATGGCACCTTCCAACAGATCCCAAACCGAAAAAACCACGCCAAAGTCGATCAAAATTCAAAGTCATGTTGACTGTCTTCTTCGATTATCGCGGTGTTGTGCACTCGGAATTCTTGCCAGAAGGTCAGGCGGTAAATAAACAATATTATCTGAGTATTAAGGTATGATTTCGAACTACGGTGCCGCAACAGTACTACCGCAGCAGTGTTACCGCGGCACTACTGGTCCCCATACAATCTCTGGTCTGTAGCGGCGGTAGGGCGACACTGACGCGCAGCAGTGCTGCCGCTACATTGCTGTCGCGTCATTGCTGCCTAGCTCGGAATGTACTCTCATATAAGCTTATAGAGATTGTATGGGCACCATTAGTGCCGCGGCACCACTGCTGCGTGCAGCGTAGTTCGGAATCATACCTTTATGCAGCGATTGAGAGAGAAAATTCGTCGAAAAAAGCCAGATTTGTGGAAAGAACTCGTGGAATCTGCATCACGACTGCACCAGCGCACAAGGCTATCATTGTGAACGAATACCATCGAGCAACCTCCGTATTCGCCTGATATGGCTCCGGCTGACTTTTTTCTGTTTCCAATACTGAAACTGCCACTTCGAGGTGTCCGTTTTCAGTCAATAGAAAACACAAGCTGTGAGAACTGCAGTCCATTCCGAAAAATGCTTTTGAAAAATGTTTTGATGTTTGGATTATTCGTTGGCGTAAGTGTATTGTTTCGGAAGGAGTCAGTAGGCAACAAAATAAATGCATAATAAATAGTCAGTGTTTAATTGACCAATTCCCGATACTTTCTTAACAGAATGTATATATGTAGTTACTAGCTGACCCAGTCACGCATTGCTGTGGCTCATTATAAAAGTTATTCACGAAAACTTATAAAATAACACGATTATATTGTGAATGTAAACAAATATGTCTTGGTATAGAATATAATCTAGAGATAGAAATACATCACCATCTATTATGTCGATAGTTGTGTCGATGAAGTAGCTTACACCGCCATCTCTTGTGAACTCACAGAACTAACCAATAAGTACCCACTGTTGTATAATAAACATTTGATTTGCAATAACAAACATGAAGTTCTAGAATTGAGATAACTATCCTATCCTTTAATAATAATTGGATCAAAATCGGTTCAGTATTTTCGGAGTTTATCCCGAAGGTATATCGTACATATAAATTGATTATTATATAAAATTTAATTTTGCTCAATGTGGCGAAGACCGGGTACTTAGGCTGTAACTCCATCGATCCCACCGATCGATATCGATCGATGCGTACGGGTGTACGCATAGGCGGCGACACAGTCGAGCGCACGGACCAAGTGAAAATACCTGGGATCTGTATTTCACGCGTCTGGTGACATCGATTACGACGTCAAGGCACGCATTGCTGCCGCGTGGGCCAAATGGCGTGAAGTAACTGGTGTCATTTGTGACTCCAAAATGCCGGTAAAGTTGTAGATGCATGTCTATATGACCATCATTAGGCCTGTCCTTTTATACGGCTATGAAGCATGGCCGGTGTTAGAGCGACACCAGCAAGAACTGCGTGTAACGGAGATGTGTGGAGTAACACGGAAAGACCGCGTTAGGAACTCCCGCATTCGCGGCATTCTTCATGTCCGTGATATTGCAGATAAATTGCAGGAGTGAGGGCTCCGCTGGTACAGTCACGTTTTACGGCAACCGGATGCTTACGTAGGAAACAAATGTCTGGCCATGCCGCCTCAGCCGAGCCCCGGCAGGAGGGGTAGACCCAAAACGTGCTGGCTTGACGTCGTAAAAAGTGATATAGGCGTGCCAATGGGCTCACTACCAGGGATGCTGAAGACCGTGCGAAGTGGAGTAGAAAAAGTCGAAAAGCGTACTCTTGGCACCGAAACGAAAGTTTGGGTTGGAACCGGAATACAACGCTGAGATGATGATGATGATAAGCTTTTAATTTGACATTAAAGTTCAATCGATACAAAAAGAGGGGTATAGCAAAGAAAAGATTAGTGGAGTGCGTAAAATATGATATGGTAAAAAATGGTGTGAATGTTGAGATGGCGATGGCAGGAAGAAGATTAATGTTCAATCGAGGTTGCATTGTGAGATTACGTTCCTGGAGATCGGTTGAATGATGTCATAAGATGATCTTATTACGCGTCATATGGCAACGGAGCCTTTCTAGTCCTGGAAATGGATAAAAGAGAACATCCTGTGTCAAAACCTCGTCCGCTTTAGCAGGATGTATCTCTGGTAGGTGAGGTTTCGCTAAATGTCTTTGTAAAGCCCCTTTCTATGCAAAATCGTTATTAATTTATATATAATATGCGGATGACCGAGCTTTGCTCGGTATTTTTTTTTTATAAATTGTGTTTTTTGGAAATTAACAATTGATTTTCTTAGTCTAACCTCAAAGCAAACACTCATTTCATTTTCATTGACTTCTTGTTACTTAACAACGCCATCTGCTGGAATAGCTTTAGTGTTGTGTCGTTAAAGCAATTTAAAAAAAATGTATTATTATTCGCCGATAGATGTCAGGAAGAGTCACATTTTTGTTATTTTTCTTCCAATAAAAAAAAAGCTAATATAATGACATTTTCTAGAAATGATTCCTAGCTAGATCGATTTATCGCCCCCGAAACCCCCCGTATACTAAATTTCATGAAAATTGTTGGAGCCGATTCCGAGATTCCAATTATATAAGTATATGTATATATACAAGAATTGCTCGTTTAAAGATATAGGATAACAGTCAATACAGAGGGGGTGGGGTGCAGGGGCGGAGTAAGAATACTAACCTTTGCGGTTAGGGTCGGCCTGTCGTAAAAGGCAACAAAACAACCTTAGCTACGTGGTAGGGCCCCATCCCGTGAGGATAGCGACCACCTTTAGTCTTAAGGTATGCCCCCATAATAACCTTGTGCTGTGTTCCGGCATTAGTGACCCAAGTTCCTGTACCTTTATGGGACAGCAGCGTGTTCTCTTCAGCAATAAAAATGTACTAAGGCTAGCTGGATTTATTTTTTCTTCTCCCAGGTGCGAAAGGGGCCTGTCATAAAAAGCGACAAATGAACCCCTAAAGCCCTAGCTAGTTAGCGCCTTAAGCTCCTCTGGATGGTAACCACTCGTGATCTCTAAATATTCCACAATAACCTTGTTTTTTGTTTCGGCATTAGTGACCCAGGTTCAAGTACCCCTACGCTGCCAGCAGTGTGTTCGCGGTTTATAGGCGACGGTAACTGCTTACTATTACGTGGCCTATCAGCAGCTGTTTCACTGCAATAAAAAAAAAATCTAGCAATAACTGTTATATTGAATACGACGTGAGACTTCGTATGCGTACTAAAATTTATTCATAGCGCATATTATATTCTCTGTGAGAGGTATGTAAACAACTCGTGTCGCTAAAATGCGGCGTTGTTCTGTTTCTTCCATGGAAATGCAAGTTTTCCTTGTTTATCGTATTATTTTTTTACGTGTGTCTATCTATTTAATACATTTTTTCATTCAATTATTTGGTATTACATTGGCGTATTACTTAACATTGGGTTGAGAGCCGTCCTTAGGGTAACTTTCCCGCATTTTAACATACGTACGCATGCAACGTGACCCGTTCAGGGTAGGGAGAGGGGGAGGGGTCTTCAAAATACCACCCTTGGTCACAGGGAGGAGGGAGGTTTTTGCTACGGTTTTCGTGACGTAGTCAATATCATGTAAAGGAAATGTCGCGCTTTGACGAGATTCATTCTAATATTGCGCGTAGCGTTTGGTCTTGTATTAATTTAAAGCAATATAAAAAATACAGAGAATATAATATAATAATAAATTTCGTATAATACATAAAATAGTCGTGCTGTATATGCAAACATAACACGAATGTTAATAACTATTAATACTTTCTAGGAACCCGAATAGTGCTAATTTAGACATAATTAAATCCAAAACCAACTTAAATTTACAAAATCAAAGACAAACAAATCTTTACTTTAATCCTAAAAGTAAAGAACTAACTACGGTGACGCAACGCGACCCTAAAGTGAGTCTTGGCCTCCGAAACCAGATCACGCCATACCTCTAACCGGCAGCTATGGCCGAGGTTGAGCAGGTCTTGAGCTGCTACGTTTCGCAGCGATATCTAGGACTTCAACCGGTTGTCTGCCATTTGGTTGTCCCAAGTACGCTCTCTTCACGCTAAAAGTAAAAAACTGTGTAGAAAATAATTTATCATTATTTTTCCTGTACTAAAGTGTATTTGTAGACATATTTTTGTGATTCTGAAAACCACTCAAACCGAGTGCACGTTACGAATGTTACAGAATCGATCACCATACTTATCGGTGTTGTAATGCTACGTAGAAATAGCTAACATAAACGTTCATGTATAAAAGTAGTAAACAAAACAATGCTATCCAGGCGAATTTATACCACGTGTAACTATGGGAAAACTGGAAACATTACTGCGCAAATTATAAACGATTAAGCAATTTATTAAGCGCCATTTTAACTAATCTGTAAGCACGTGTTTGAATTGAAAATTAATTCCATAGATATGTTAGATAGATTAGTCTGGATGCACGTTCTTTGTTTAGTTCCCCAGTGTATAATCAAAGGCCGCTTCATCTCTTTTTTTCAAGAACCGGGTAACGTGACATTCGATTTTTAAAAAACTTGTTAGAGTTGCCATCTTGAAAACATAGTAAAGTCAAAATACAGTTTTTCCATGTAGGGCCGGAGTAAGAATACTAACATCTGCGGTCGGGTTCGGCCTATCGTAAAAGGCAACAAAACAACAACCGGGCTTTGCAAACAACAACCACCATTCGTGTATAAGAATGCCGCCATAATAATCTTGTGTTTCGGCATTGGTGACCCCTGGGTCACAGGAATCTGTTCCTTGTTACTATTAAGTGGGCCGTTAGCCTGTCTGTTGTTCCACAGCAATAAAAAAAAATAGTCATGATAATTACAATATCAATATAAGAAAAAGTAAGGTAACCAAGCGACATCTTAAATTCTGCATCTGTGTTCCTTCATCATCTTAACGTTAAATTACTTTTTAACTAAACACTTTGGCTGATCCACTTTACTTCTTATTCTCCTTTTCTTTGCAAGGCTCTTGGCCTTTTTTGAGGAAGTCTATGTCCTTCTTGAACGTGTTCCTCGTTCTGGACTTCCACTTAAAAAACTTTCTGTCCTCTTATTGTCTAGTTAGTTAGTACTTGGCGAAGGACAAATAGTTTGGCCAATGCCAGCTCAGTTAATAAAAAACTATAATTTATGCAAAACAATCTCTACATACATTTATTGGATGAAAATTCGAAAATTTAAATCGTATTTGGAATTCTGGTATACTTTTGTGTAGACTACACTGGCTATTTATTGGCGTATGTTTTTAATGATATCAATTCTCTTTTTCATTTAAATGCCGCCTGAATAATATTTGCAGTAGTGTTTCGATTTTTTGATGAGAAGTATAAATTGTGATGTTTTTAAATTGTTAGCAATATTTACAAAAAGACATTATTTCCAGAACAAATTTCCAATAATTATGTTATGTAAGATAATTATTGGACTGATGGATTTGATTGCTTTGTACTCCTCTCTGAACAATCTAGCAATTATGGAAGGAGATAATAATGTTTTTACTTTTACTACAGTTGTATTAAGTAGAGCATATATAGTTGCGGTTTTCTATAATGCTCGTCTATGATTGACTGGTTTTTAACGTTTTATTCATGTTTTATAACGAAATGTATAAAATATAGCACTATTATATTACAAACACAATATACGGTCAAAAACTAACGGTCGATCCGATCGCGGTTTCGCTCAATAGTTGATGGAGCTCTTTGGAATTTTTGAACTGAGATGTTTATTTAAAAGATAGATATCAATTAACGGCCATTGTGGTCCAACGGTTTTCATACGTTAAAAGGTCGTGTCTAGGTTTCTGTCCTGAGTGTTTGTTTTTTTAATGATTACAAAAGCAAAGCATAAGAGTAGTACACAAAATTTAATTATCTAGTACTGATAACACAAGTGCTCTGTTGCTAATATTGGGATTAGATGGCGATGTGTGAATTATCACTAATCTATACTACTATTATAAAGAGGAAAGATTTGATTGTTTGTTTGTTTTTTTTTTTTGTTTGTTTATTTGCATTGAATAGGCTCCGAAACTACTGAACCGATTTAAAAAAATCTTTCACTGTTGGGAAGCTACACTCTCCCCGGGTGACATAGGCTATATTTTATATTTTCAAAAAAATTAGGGATCCTTACTAAAACTCCAATAATGTAACCCAAGGTGTAAAAAAAAATACTTAAAATATTCTTTACATCGCGTGCGCTGTTAAAACTATTGATGATAGAATAAAATAATATACTACCACTTTGCAGAACACATCATTATTTACAAAAAGTGTCGCGACATCATATGTCCTATTATAGTTATGCCACAATAAGTGTTCTTTTATTTTAAAAATTTAATTGAAATGCTGCCGCTTGTAGAGACTCTTTTGTATCTTTGTATCTTGGTATTCATCCTTATTAAAATAAATTACTTCATATTCAAGACTGATTCAATACCTTTATATAACTTTCTGAATTATTAAATTCGGACATTCCATTCGAAAGATATCACGAGTTGAAAAATGTAAGTATTAGAAAAATGTTGCGTGGTAGCCGGTCACCATGCTCGGATCTAGGCAGTAGTACCTTTGCAATGTACGCGTCACTGGGGCTTTAATAAAAATTAGAAAAAAATAATTAAATACTTATTAAAAAATAACAAAAAAATCTTTAAAATAAAAGTTCATAAAAAATAATAATATTCAAACTTTCTTTATAATTTTCTTTTTTTAGTAACCTGGCGCAAATAGAAGGGTTTATTTGTGTGTGTGTGTATTTTTAATTTTGAAATTTTTGTTAAAAACCCGTGCGAAGCCGGGTGTGCCGCTAGTATGTATATATTTATTTATTTAAATTATATATGACAAGTTATTGTAAAAATATAGGAAGTCTTTCCACTATTTCTTTCGTCAAGATTCACTGTACGCCCTTGAAGCTATTGTGTGAATGAATTGTTTGGCAAAGTGATGTCAATCGAAAATAGCTGGCTTTTTTTCTGTCAGTCACTTACGGGCAACCCAAATCTTCCAACAGGACTATGGTTAGTAAATTAGGTCGACTATTGTGGTAAAAATAGGTTTTGGCTTCAATTTCTGTCTCCTAAACACATGCAGAAAAATGTGCAAGTCTGTGTTCCGCGCGCTCAGCTCATCCCTGCGTGAGATAGTAGGTGTCAGGAGCCCAGCGCTCCCTGCCTTTGAGAGATCAGGCTAACGTCTCGCCTCGGCGCTCGAGGCGCGCAACACTGGGTAACCACCCCGGTGGGTAACACGAGCGATGTGCGCCTCCTAACCCGCACATTCCCATATGTGCTGAGGTGCATAGGTGATATGCGTGCCAATGGGCTCACTACCGGGGATGCTGAAGACCGTGCGAAGTGGAGTAGAAAAAGTCGGAAAGCGGACCCGGGCACCGAAACGGAAGTTTGGGTTGCAACCGGGATGAACGCTGAGATGATGATGATGACCAAGCGAGTCTATTATTTTTCATCACCATTGAAAAATTCAAACAACAATAATTATTTTAAATTACATTAATCAGTGGACTGATAAAAACGACATTAATGGCCGTATTTAGTCTAGTGACGTGAAACTCTTAATTTCGTTTCTAGCTGTGTATAGTATTTTTTTCATATCGTTATCGACATCTTGAAAATAATGCAGCGTGTTTTATTGTCGGACGATATTGTTTGTGACATAAAGATAAGGTTTTTGAATACGTACGATATCTACATCATGTTCTGAGGTGGTAAAATAATATTTGTACAATATGGGTTTGCAGACCATTGGCTACAATGACCGCTTTCAACGGGTAATAATGATGTCATAAACATGTAATAAAGAGAATATCTAAAGAGGAATGAAAAGAAGACACCCGTTAATTGGTTGTGGATAGGATGCAAAATGTGCAAGTCTAGCACCGACTGAAATATCTGTGGAAGGTCTTGAGAGTAGAAGGATATATGTAAGTGGCTGACTTTGTTGTGTGTGTACGCCAGTGCCCATTTTAAGGCTGCGGGCACGAAACTTGCGACGGCCGAGCGATGGCGACAGCGACGCGACGCCCGTGCATCGCTCGGTCGCCCCGCTCCGCCGTCGCCCGTTTCTTGCCCGGCGCTATATTGTGCAATGCTTTTGTATCCATCGCCGTCGCGTCGCTGTCGCCATCGCTCGGCCGTAGCAAGTTTCGTGCCCGCAGCCTTAAGATTAAGGGTGATGTGATGTGGTGAGGGGTTTGTAACAATTATAGAGGAATAAAGCTCATGTAACATAACATGAAGAAGAGAAATTAATATCAAGGCAAATACGAGAAGAGAGTGAAATAAGTGAGAACCAATTTGGTTTCAAAAGGCATACAATTCTTTCTGCTAATTATAGGGGAAGTGTGAAAGTAGCACCAGTGGGTGAAGAAATTTAGAAGTTACAGACTAGTCTACTTTGGCCATGTAATGCAAAGAAAATAATGCCATATAACAAGAAAATTGATAAAAATGAAAGTGGATGGATACAAAAGGAGAGGTAAACCAAATAAAAGATGGATGGATTACGTAAAAGATGTTACGGCGGAAAAGGGTGTGAATGTTAAGATGACAGCTAACAGAGAAGAATGGAAGGAGAGAACATGTGCCGATCACATATAATGTGGAATAAGAGCAGGAAGAAGGAGAATAGTACGTTCTGTTTAGAAATGTGTAATAATGTTCACGAATAACATTTTATCCGTGCAGGGGCGGAGAAAGAATACTAACCCTCTGCGGCCGGGGTCGGCCTGTCGTAAAAAGCGACAAAACAACCCACCCCAGCTACGTGGTAGAGCCCCAAGCCCGTCTGGATGGCGACCACCTTTGATCTTAAGTATGCCGCCATAATAACCTTGTGTTGTGTTCCGGCATTAGTGACCCAAGTTCCTGTACCCTTATGGGTCAGTAGCGTGTTCGCGATGCCACTGGTGTTGCAAACACCCATAGGCGACGGTAACTGCTAAATTCTAAGCGGACCGTCAGCCTGTCTGCTGTCCCACAGCAATAAAAAAAAATAACATGCGTGCGAAGCTACGCGTAAAACTTAGTCACTGAACACACACTAAAACGTATAATACATGTAATTACGTAACAGTTTTACAGGTGTGTTAATGTGATACTTTCAAAGAACCAACTCGCCGGAAATACGAAATACGGAAACTCGCGTACCGCTCTGCGCACACGCATTCGTTGCGTCAATCACGATTTCTTGTTGATTTCAACTGTCGGACGGTCGATGACTGCTAGTGTGCGGTGTATTGATACCAACAATAGGAATTTACATTGTGCCTCTTATTGGGTGAGAATTGGTTAAGCAGATTCCTGTTCTAGTGAGGAAACCCTTGAGCCGCGGGCTGAAAAGGAAGGCTGAGATGCATTTAAATTAAGATACCTGTCACGACAGACTGAAGACATTTTTACGGGCTAAAAGTAGCTTTAGCTTTGAAGTAGCTTTCGTGCATTTATCACTATTGCAACTTTACAGTTGTTAAGCGAATTGTAGATGCATTTTTTTAAAATAAATATTGCATATATATTATGTGGAATCCCCTAAAACCAATGGTTATGATTTGTTGATTATATTTATCTGCCTATACTTTAAGACTGATAATATAATAGTATTAAAAACATAATTAGAGCACAATAAAAGGTTCCAAACTGAAGTACGTGAAGCACGGTGTCTATTATTCACACAGATGAACTATTTTCTCTATGTTTATATAAGAAATAACGTATGCTCGTATGTCTACGCACTTGTAAAAATATTCACCGATGAAAATATCTTGCGATGCGCTCCTTTAACCAATTCTAGCGCATGCCACGCGGCAAATTAGTCTATTTCTTAGTTTTATAACTTGGGAAAACTCGGGAGTTGGTAAATATAAATGGATTATTCTCACAATTCACTTGTCGGTTCTAGGAAGCGAGGTTGGACTGGACAGCCGTTGATCCTGTAAAAACAAACAGCTGATCCTGGGTTTTCGAGTAATGGCTTCGAATGTATCCGGAACGTCAAGCTTATGAGACGAGCTAATGTAAAAAATCGAACTAATAAGTGAAAAATAATTCTTAGTTAATTAGTATTATTGTAAAAAAAAGCGTGGGCGACTTTTTTTTTTTAATTTTGACAATCGTAATCAGGATAATGAGATAATCTTATCGAATTTATTGTATCGTCCTTGATAAGTCTACAACGTTTAAATGAAATGTGACCGTTTAAAGTGGATCAAAATCGAATTCAACGGAGTCGATAACAAACGAAACAAACATGTAGGTGAAACTGATAAAAGTGTGTTAAAAAGTGTGCAGTCGTTGAAAAGGAATATTTTCAATATATAATATTTTAATTTCCGTTCATTATCTAGTTATTATTGGTGTAATGAATCGAAATGAGCCGAGTCGGCTCTTAAGATAGAGATACAAGAACCATCTGTGCAGAAATGTAAAAATATTTGGATAAAATAAATAAACAATAAATATGAAATGTATAAATTTAATTAATCATTTATTGCGCTATCGGTTGAAAGTCTTAGTTCTTTGGATTGAACATAGATTTGCGGATTATTTGCTGGAAACATATTTCACGTTATAATCACCATCATCGTTGAAGAGGTGATATCACTTTGTTGAAGCCACTTAGACCATTACACACTGCTGAACGCAGTCGCTGGACAAAGCCTTCTTATTTCTACTTTTACCTAAACAACGTACACAGCATTGCAATGATTTAGTCTCACATAAAATAAACATTCGCCATTGAATAGACTCAGTAACCCTATAAAATCATATGCATGAGACGAAATTGTATAGTTTTTATATACTAAAATAATAACAGCCCTCCACACAATACATCCAAGTACTGACCTCGGACCTCCCCCTAGGGGGAAGGGACGATAAATCAGCCACACTTTTCCAAGGCGATTCTTCTTCTCGATGTTTTCCTTTACCGTCGGCAATTGGCTTGATCTCGGACGTGGTTAATTAAGGAATACTCTGTGAGTCTGCACATTGAATTTGAGACGTGATGGAATTATTTTTCACAATCAAATTTTTTTGTCTTAGACAAATCTATGATATAAAATGTAATTTTAACTTTACACGTATTGGGAAGATTACATGAATTAAGTAGGTTATCAGATCTCAGGTCGGTCAGAGCCCCTTCTACAGGCGATCAAAACATAAATAGGTTTATACTCTTGTTTATGAAAGATAGATTCATATTAGTAGTAGTATAATATTGGCAATATATCTCGGTCCGGTCGTAAAAGGCTCGAAACAACCCTAGCTAGGTGGTAGGTCTTAAGCTCGTCTGGATGACAACCACTCCTGGTCTATAAGTATGCCGCCATAATAACTTTGTGTTCCGGCATTTGTGACCCTGGTTCATATACCCCTATGCCGATAGCAGCGCGTTTGCTGTGCCCCTAGCATCGCAAAAATCCATAGGGGGTAACTGCTTACTATTAATATTTAATAAAATAATGTCTGTTTGTTATTACTCAGCAATAAAAAAAGTAAATTTCAACTGATATTTTTATGACGATACTAGCCGATCACGCCCGCTCCGCTGGGAGACTAACAGGCAAATTAAATCGAAAAAAATGAGAAAATCTTCGTAAAAAATATTTTCAATAAAAAGTATCCTATGTTACTTCTAATACCTCCAAGAATATGTGTACAAAGTTTCATGATGATCGGTTAAGTAGTTTTCGCGTGAAAGCGTAACAAACAGACTTACTTTCACATTTATAATATGAAGTATGATATATGATTATCACCGATTTTGTGTTATGCATAATTTTTTCCCGATGAACCGATGACTTGAACAAGATTGCCGGTCGTTGCTTAATAGGAAAAGCAGGGAACCGGGAGTTGTGGTGTAAATTTAGGGAGGCGTACATCCAATAGTGAACGATTATTGGTTAAGGTAATATTCATATAACCGAATTAGATTCGAACATTACGAGGAATCTTTTATAGCACCAAATAAGTTGTCAATGCTAAGAACCTCTGGATTGTTTCAAAATAAACCGGGAGCCATTGATGCTCAGGAAAACGATGTTCCCAGAAATTCCATTCAACCAAAATGTTAGTGATTGTTTTTGTTCTCGCTAATTTTACAAATGGAACATAAACATAAATTTCGTATACAGGTTATTAGTTCATTCCTATTTTGCAAATTGGAAAGGATTGAAATCAATTTTTTTACATATAACCTCTATTAATAAATCTGTGTGGCAATATGTAATTTATTTTTATACATAAATTATCATAAATAATGTTGTTTTTGTGCTCGTGTTTTCTTTTATCTACGTAAAATTTTAAAGAAAGAATTCATGTTTTTTATTATCTTTTATGTTATGTCTTCATTTTGTACAGTCTACAGAATGTGATCCGTTTTTGTCTAATTTTATGTTCATTATGTATTAGTATTTATATACATACTACTAGCATACTAAAAGTTTAGTATGCTAGTAAACGTAAGTACGTTTGACATGTGCTGTGTGATCATTGTTCTAATAAATAAGACTATTAAGAAGCCTGTCATTTTGTACGTAGTCAGTGCTAGAACGTGATAAGTGCCGCATTAAAAACTCAACCGCAACAGCCTTTCTATCAACAGATTATTGTGGCGGAATAATTATAGACTAAGGGTAGTTGCCATCCAGACGGGCTTAAGACGCTACAACATAGCTAGGGTTGTTTTGTCGCCTTTTACAACAGGCCGACCGCGGCCGTAGGAGTTAGTATTCTTACTGCGCCCCTGTACGGAGAGGAATGCAATCCCATGTAGATAATTAACACTTATTTGTATAAAATTTACATAAAGGTTGTTCTGATGACGATTATATTGTCCATGCAGGTGGTGGTTGAGCGCGCGTTCTCTTTGCTGCGTGGTGGTGTGAGGCAGGAGACAGGCGCCGCACGGGAGCCGTCCCTAGTTCGAGTAACAGTCCCCGGGGTGTGCCGGCGCTATGAACGAACTCGACAGCCTGCGCCAGGAGGCGGAGACCCTTAAGAATGCTATTAGAGTGAGTAAATATATTCCACATACTTTTCTACGTCGACGCCATTTCAGAGTTATTAATCTATACAGAGCGGAGAAGAAATTAATAAAAGAACACTAATTTAGGGTTGCATGAACGAAATCGCTTAAAGCGATAAAGCCGCCCATTGTCCCCAATGTTTAGAATATTATCTTTTACTGTTTGTATTATATTATTTAAGTAAATAATATATTACAAATAAGTTAAGTTGGTGACAAAGAATTATCTATCTTATATGTCTGTAGAATAGACTAAACTAAATGTTCATTAAGAGGTTTATCAACACACGTTCTGCGAATTGAAAGAGCAGTCACGATTTCATATGTGTTATTTGACGATGTTTATTTATCTCATTTACACGTGCCAGTGAAATCTCGTACTTTCTGACTACTCAATTGAGTGCAACATGACCTTATTGTAAACTTAATCATTATATTTTCAAATGATACTAACATATCCTTATACAGGTTGTAAAGGAAATCTTTAAAATTATAATCTTATTATGTCGAAAAGGTCGATAGTTTGGGCTAACTCTAGAAAAAGGTAATGTGACAAACAATTTAAATAGATCTTATCCGTGCAGAGGCGGAGAAAGTAACTGCTAAATTCTAAGCGGACCGTCAGCCTATCTGCTGTCCTACAGCAATAAAAAAAAATAGATTGTGCAAAATTATACGAACAAATGTTTGTACTGGTGAGATATTATGTAGTAGATACTTTGTTACATGCAGAATGCATGCAGCATGAGGAGGAGTAAGCAGACTCCACGAAAAACTTAGAAGCCTAAAATAAGTTAACAGTAGATGTTTTGTACAGTCTTTTCCTATTGGATCTGGCTAGTAGGACAGTAATCGCGCTCGTGGCTAAAAAAAATCAAGTTATATCGGCAACCAAAGCAGCTGCTAAAAACTAACAAGTTATTTTAGAGAAAAGGCTGAATATTCTCTCTCGTATAGTGCAAACTCTATAGGATTTGTTGCGGTATATAGGTCTGTGATATGACCGATTATAGAAGGTGTCTCGGCAAACGCTGTGCAGGATGCTCGCCAGCCCAATGGCTCGCAATCCAACCCAACCGGTCGGTGCTGGATGCGAACGAGATATGTGTCAAAAAGGGACCTACCTACCTCAAAGCAGTGGGAGAGGATTGATCGGACATGCTTGGTAATCCCATATTTATTAGAAAGAAGAATGAAAAATACTTATTTAGGACTACAAAAAAAAAATCATATATTAATGGTACAAATCATACGTATAAAGTATTTGACGGTTTTATCTTTGTTTTTGGTCAGGATTCGCGCAAGGCGGCGTGCGACACGTCGCTGGCGCAGGCCACGGCCAGCCTGGAGCCTATCGGGCGTATCCAGATGCGAACGCGACGTACCCTGCGAGGTCACCTCGCCAAGATCTACGCCATGCACTGGGGCAGCGACTCCAGGTATAATATACACACAACACACCCTTATCACATATCGCACAGTACTCGTATGTTCCTACTCGAAATTCACACTTCTATTTTTATATATAAGAATGTGCTACTGTTGTTCATAGATAGTAGACGCGATAACATCGGTCGCATATCCCTATTGAACTGGGGATCTGGAATGAACTGATTTTTTCAGCAACACTATGCTACCGGCACGCTATGATGGCCGTTTTGACGTTTGTCCACTCCATGAAGTTTCGTATTAATTAGTAATTACATTTGAAGGAGCAAATTGTTGTTCTTTATTTGTCAATAACTGCACGTCGCTATCGTGGTAGGACTCCATCCTCGTCTGGATAGCAAGCACTCCTGGTTTTCAAATATACCGCCATAATAACCTTGTATTCCAGCATAAGCGACCAGATTACAGTACCATTACGCGGATAGCATTGTGTTAGCGGTGCCCCTGGTACGCACACCCAGGTGTTAATGGGCCGTTATTCTGCCTGCTTCAGCTACATCAATAAAAAAATTCTCAAAATTTTACTTAGAAATAGGACGTATATGTAGGTGTTATAACAATTCGCTATTATAATAGAATGTGGGTTATCAAATTATGCTCCACCATAAACAATCCCTTACGACAATATCAGTCCAATAGTGACGTCCTCTCATTAATAAGCTCATTAAAGTACTATGCATTCTCTTATGTCATTTGGTAATGATCACACATTTTCCTCTATGATAATAAACGACCATTTTCAACGACGGACTATTTGTTTGTCAGTTGAATTATAAATTTGATTTTTTTAATGCACAGCAGACAGGCTGACGGCCTGCTTAGAATTTAGCAGTTACCGTCGCCTATGGGTGTTTGCAACGCCAGTGGCATCGCGAACACGCTGCTGTCGCATAAGAGTATAGGAACTTGGGTCACTAATGGCGGAACACAACACAAGGTCATTATGGCGGCATACTTAAGACCAAAGGTGGTCGCCATCCAGACGGGCTTGAGGCCCAACCACGTAGCTAGGTTGGGTTTTGTCGCCTTTTACGACAGGCCGACCCCGGCTGCAGAGGTCAGTATTCTTTTTCCTCCCCTGCACGGATAAAAAATCAAATATTATGAGCTTAAAAAGGGAGATGGTTTGAAAATATTACTGTTCAGTGTTGTTATATTTGAAACGTGTTGTTCGATCCTTGCATAAAGGTTATTTGAAATCCCGCCTACTTTTTTGTTAAAAACAAGGGTGGGACGAATATAATAGAGTAGTATCGCGTGAGCTTCTATACGCGCGGGACGGTCGACATTCGACTTCCCTGATAGTTACTCCAAATTCTCATTGGCCGTACCATAAAATTGTGTGTTCAGTGCGTGACATTTAACTGGTGCCGTGCAACAGTTCCTCCGCGACCTGAACCAAACCGGGAAGGGGTGGAATCAATGACAGTACGAATTTCTTTGCCCACTGCAAGGTCTGCGTCTCTCTAACCACCGCTCCTCTCCCCTCCTCTCTCATACAGTCCACTGCTCTCGAGCTAACCTTCTCATTCCTGTACGGTGCAATCCCGGTCCGTGACCGGCATCGTACATGTGTAAAGAAACTGTAAACCATTCGGGTCTATGCCTGTCACACTGTTGACTACCACCTAGCTAGGGTTTGTTTGTTTTTTTGTTTTACGACAGGCCGCAGGGGTCTGTGTTCGTACTTCGCCCCTGAGCTTATTTTTTTTTATTGAATACTTATTGTTAAATGGTCATAGTGTACAGCGTTCGGTAATTTTTTTTTTAAATTAAAATTTACTATCTCTTTCCCTTGAGTATATAGACCAGACGGTCAACATATTTTTATCGAGTATTGCGTTAAAGTTAAAATTTGTAAACACATTTACGACGTGGACTTCGTCGAATGACAAACGCAGAACAATACGAGTTTAACATACCTTTTCTGTTTTGATGAGTCAGTTATTGTGGTCGTGTATATGAAATTAATTTTAAGCCTTATTTATATACTAATAATGATTACTATAGTTTGGAATAGTATTATCTGTGGTCAGCTTTTGTTTTTGAAATTGAATAAAGAATCAGGATTATGTGACATATGATGAACATATGTGTAACACAAAATGGCTGCCAAACAACGTAAGGATCTTATTCTTGAGCTACTAGCATCCTTCTTTGGATTTATTTATACAAGTAACATCGTATCCTGAGATTTTGATAATACTGAATATAAAGTTTTTTTTTCTAAAATTAATGAATGAATGAAATGAATTCACACGACTAGATGAGAAACGTGTCACTTCTCCGTGCAGGAGTGGAGTAAGATTACTGACCCTTGCGGTCGGAGGTGGCCTGTCTAGATAGCGACTACCCCTTGTCTCTAAACACGCCGCTATAATAACCTTGTGTTGTGTTCCGGCATACGTGAGCCAGGTTCCATTACCACCTACCCCACGCGGACTGGCGTCGCAAACATCTATAGGCGACGGTAACCTGTCTTCTTGTTCCACAGCAATTAAAAAGATGTGTCGTAGCACCATATTAATATTTATACGATCTGCAAATAACTTGATCTGTGTAGGGATTGAAACTACAAACACGACGGTAAAAGACCCACCCGCATAATATAATCACTAAGCCAGGTTGTCGTCCGCGGCACAATACAAGATTGTATTGAGTTTTTAGGACTGATGTCCATTATATCAGAGTTCATATATCATGGAAATATATTGTAGCGGAAGATATAAACTTATCATATTAAAATTATATTGTTGTTTTATGAAAAGGAAGTGGGATGAATTTTATCATTTATGAGTTAGAAACTGTTGGTTATCAGAAATATTGAAATTTTTTGTGCTCTCAAAGAGAGAAAACAAATGGAAAGAAGAGGCATACAAAGCCTCAAAAGATTGTGCGTGTGCCTCATTACTACAGTGTATTATCCTGGTTATACGAGGGCGGTCCGATAAGTACTTAGCCTCACCGCCCGATAGCACCACTAGCGCAAGAGCAATTTTTTTTATTGCGTAGTACATTCTCGTAGACAGCTACTGTAAAAATTTCAGCTGAATCGAAAGCGTAGTTTTGTGTTGACCGCGTGTCCGCGGATTTGAGAGAAATGGAAAAAGATCACTATCGGTCGGTGATTCGAGTCTTGTTTTTGGAAGGGAAATTGCACAGCGAAATCAAAGAGTGCTTGATGCTGTGTACGGTGACTCTCTCATTTGATGACGATCGCCAAAAATCGGTTTAACTAGTTGAGGTGCCCAGGTGTCCCGAAGACAAAAATCCACGATCTCGTATTGGCAGACCGCCGATTGAAGGTGCGCGAAATAGCTGCGATAGTAGGCATTTCAAAAGACCACGTGGGTCATATCCTGCCGCGGGCGGGCCCTCGGGGGCGAACCCGCCGCCCGCACTATTGCCGCAAGGGTGAGGGCTGCGTGCTGTTCCGTGGCGCCCCTCTCAACTCCTAGAGTTATTACAGGAGAGCGCCGGGGGGACGAAAGCCTGACCCCCTGGCGCCAACCCTTACGAAGGGGCCCGCCTTAAGACAAAGGGCGGGCCGGCGCCGGCCCGGGCCACGAGATCGGCAGGCCATATATCCGTAGGCCCGGGCGTAGGCGATAGGAGAACAGCGGGGTTTTTTAGTGGGTAGTCGGATGGGTCATATCCTGCATGAAGTATTGGGCATGAGAAAGCTCTCAGCGCGAGAGTGGCGCGTTGGCTCACTCCGGATAATAAGCACAAACGTGAGACCAATTCAGAGCAGAGTTTGAAAAGTGTTTTTCCATCATGACAATGCACCGGCTTATACCTCCGCCGTCGTTACGTACAAATTGTTAGAATTGACTAGGAACTGCTGCCCCATCCATTGTATTCTCTGGATTTTCCGTGCGACTTCTTTTTGTTTCCAAATTTGAAAAAATCACTCGCCGGGCAGAAATTTGAGTCGAATGAGGAGGTTATCGCCGCCACGGAGGTCTACTTTGCAGACTTTCAGAAAAGGTATTTTTCAGACGTGTTAAAAAAGTTAGTTAGAGCATCGTTGGTTGGGTCTGTGTATCGAACTCGAAGGAGATTATGTTGAGAAATAAATCGCCACTTTTCCAATAATTTTGTTTTTCATTTGAAAAACAAAATTATTACTTATCGGACCACCCTCGTATTTAAGGAAATGCTAAATCCGGGTTTGTAATAACAGCTTGCAAAGTCTCACTGCTGTGCTTGTGCCAGGAGGCACATCCGTTCCCTATAGGAATAGGGGACGGACAGTATACCCGTCACACTTTAGCACAAACCGATGCTCTCTGTATGCAGGTTTCCTCAAAATGTTTTCCTTCACCGTCTATACATGCCAATTGTGCTATAATGCCAAAAGTGCTATCGTGGGATTCGAACCTGAGACCTCTAGATTGGTATCCAAGTGTTATACCACTGATATACCAGATATTATACAATTTTTATCCGTACAGGGGCAGAGAAAGAATACTGAACTATGCAGCTGGAGTCGGCCTGTCGTAAAAGGTGACAAAACAACCCACCCCTAGCTAGCTACGTGGTAGGGCCCCTAACCCGTCTGGATGGCGACCACCTTTGATCTTAAGTATGCCGCCATAATAAGCTTGTGTTGTGTTCCAGCATTAGTGACCCAAGTTCCTGTACCCTTATGGTTCAGCAGCGTGTTCGCGATGCCACTGGTGTTGCAAACACCCATAGGCGGCCCCTAGCCCGTCTGGATGGCGACCACCTTTGGTTTTAAGTATTTATTTATTTAAATATATTGGGACAATTAACACAACGCCATCTAGTTCCAAACTATGTTGCATAGCACTTGTGTTATGGGTACTAGACAACTGATATACTACATATAAACTTTTTTTTGTAAATAAATACATATTATACATAAACACCCAGACGCGAGACGGCAATCGAACCCATGACCTCCGCGAGCGTACCGAACTGCGTTAGCCGCTACGCCAGGGAAGATCGTCAATCGTATGCCGCCAGAATAACTTTGTGTTGTGTTCCGGCATTAGTGACACAAGTTCTTGTACTCTTATGAGACAGCAACGCCAATGTCACTGGCGTTGCAAACACCCATAGGCGATGGTAACTGCTAAATTCTGAGTGTGCCGTCCGCTTGTCTGCTATCCTACAGCAATAAAAAAAAATACTAAATGTTTCCCTTTATTATATTAACAACTACATTAACAATAAGTGGTAGACACCTCACTATAGACGATCCTAGCATCCAATAATATACTTTAAAGTTAGAGAAGGAATTCATATTATATACTAGTTTGTTTGAGACTTATTTCTTTTTGTTAGGAATCTGGTGTCAGCCAGCCAGGACGGCAAGCTGATCGTGTGGGACAGCCATACGACGAACAAGGTGCACGCGATCCCGCTGCGCTCCTCGTGGGTGATGACGTGCGCCTACGCGCCCTCCGGGTCTTATGTCGCATGCGGCGGCTTGGACAACATCTGCTCTATATACAGGTCAGAAATAACATTATTCAAACACCATAATGAAGGGGTACATCTATTAGACTCAAACTCATTTTTTTTATAAATTCCTAGCTAGAATATTTTTTTAAATCAAATATGTATAAATGACTATTACTATAATGTAAAGTTACCACCGCTTCACAACGTGTATGACAAAGAGAAGAAGCGGCAAGAAACTCCTCAGATACGATAATATAAAATAAATGAAAGACTGGAGCATGCAACTATGTAAAAGCAGTTTTATCTTCAATTAATTTATTAATCGAGTAATTGCCTTTTTTAATAAAAAAAAAATTGACTGAGGACCTAAATTTGGTTTAAGGCAGATCAATAGTTTAGTAAGCCATTTGACCTTTTGGCAATTATATTAGAATTTTCATATTTTAATTTCTTATATCAATGATGATGTATGTGTTATTTTTGTTATCGTGAACCGTCACGTTGCAGCCTGAAGACGCGCGAGGGCAACGTGCGCGTGTCCCGCGAGCTGCCCGGTCACTCGGGCTACCTGTCCTGCTGCCGTTTCCTCGACGACAACCAGATCCTGACCAGCTCTGGCGACATGACGTGCGCCATGTGGGACATAGAGACGGGCCAGCAGTGCGGCCAGTTCACCGGCCACACTGGGGACGTGATGTCGCTCTCCCTGGCGCCCGATCAGCGCACCTTCGTGAGCGGCGCTTGCGACGCCTCCGCCAAGCTGTGGGACATACGCGACTGTCAGTGCAAACAGACATTCCCTGGCCACGAGAGCGACATCAACGCCGTTACGGTGAGATTGGTTATTATTGTGACAAACTCTGTGGTGTAACGGCTAACGCACTTCGGTACACTTGCGGAGGTCACGGGTTCGATTCCCGTCTCGCGTCTGGTTGTTTATGTATAATATGTATTTATTTACAAAAAAAAGTATGTATGTAATACATCAGTTGTCTCTTATCCATAACACAAGTGCTATGTTACTTTGGGACTTGATGGTGCTGTGTGAATTGTCGTATAATATTTATTTGTTGAATATTAATTACAAGATTATATTGCGAGATGCGATATCAATATAAACAATTTATGCGATATCAAGGCAAACCTTGTGGCAGGATTTGGATGCTATCGCAATGTAAAATTGTAAAAAGAAGATTTGCAGTCTGTACCTGCTCGGGGCGTTGGTGATACTCGATTGGTAATTAAATGTATATTTTACTAGTTGACCCGGCAAACGTTGTTCTACCATATCAGTAGTTTTTGCGTGAAAGAGTAACAAACATCCAAACTTTCGCGTTTATAATATTAGTAAGGATTTTATGTCTTGTATTTAGTTCTTCCCGTCCGGGTTCGCGTTCGCCACCGGTTCGGACGACGCGACGTGCCGCATGTTCGACATCCGCGCCGATCAGGAGCTGGCGATGTACTCGCACGACAACATCATCTGCGGCATCACGTCCGTCGCGTTCTCCAAGTCGGGCCGGCTGCTGCTCGCCGGCTACGACGACTTCAACTGCAACGTGTGGGACTCGATGAAGAGCGAGCGTGCCGGTGAGTGGAAACGCTTGCTTTTTACAATTCGAAATGATTTATTATGTGCCTTGAAAAAAGGGAAGTAGATAAAAAGAGAAGAGGGACGTTGTATCTAACACTCTCGGATCTGCTCAATAATATTTGTGCAGTTTTAAGGTAGCGTGAAGGCATGGCGTGATTAAGTGAAACTTTTTTAGCACCGTTGTAGAAAATTCGATGAAACGATAAAGCGACACCAAAAACAGACAAACGTTTTCATAAATAGGATTTAGCCTGCGAGAGAAGGGCTTTTGTATCTTTTATAAAGTAATATATGAAATGTAATGTTTGCATTAAAATATAAAATAATTATTGAGCTTGGTAAATATATATTCTTCTTCTTCTTCTTCATCGTCTTGCCCTTATCCCAAACTATATAGGGTCAGCACGACATGTTCTCTCTTTCCACTCTCCTGTGTTAGCTGTCATCTCAACGTTCACACCCTTTTTCGCTATATCATCTTTTACGCAATCCATCCATCTTTTCTTTGGTCTACCCCTGCTTCTGTATCCAACCACTCTCATTTCTATAATTTTCCTAATTATTTCTTCTATATAAAGCTATTATAAAAATAAAACCTTCCGATAGGAGATTAATGGGAAGAAGAAGAATAAAAAAAATTTATAATCCCTATAATTATCTGAATACTCCGGATACTCTTATCTAATCCTCTCGTAGGCTACTTTTCTGAAGTTTCACATCAGCTGTGTGTGAATTGCACACACACGCAGTTTTTTATTTCTCCCTTTTTATTATTTTATTTATTTCTGAACCAAAGTCACAAAAACAGTTTGCGAGTCGTTGCCATACTTCATTTTGGTGTGGTATTCAGACTTGTATGTATGAACGAAGTCTAGAAGCTTTCTTTCTATTTTACTGAAGTTTCACTTTTGGTTTTTCTTTTTTGTTGCTGTAGTACAACAGACAGGCTGACACGGCCCGCTTAGAATTTAGCAGTTACCGTCGCCTATATGTTGGTAACGCCAGTGGCATCGCCAACACGCTGCTATCCCATAAGAGTACAGGAACTTGGAGTCACTAATGCCGGAACACTACACAAGGTTATTATGGCGGCATACTTAAGACCAAAGGTGGTCGCCATCCAGACGGGCTTTGAGACCCTACCACGTTACCATACCATAAGTTATCTAGGATGGGTTGTTTTGTCGCCTTTTACGACAGACCGACCCCGGCCGCAGAGGTTAGTATTCTTTCTCCGCCCCTGCACGGATAAAATTTCACTTCTGAATTGCACACACACACACACACACATACACACACACACACACACACTCACACACACACTCACACTCACACTTCTTTTTATAGTTTTCTGCAATACCTTTGTTTTCCTCAGGTATCCTCGCCGGGCACGACAACCGCGTGTCCTGTCTGGGCGTCACCGAGAACGGCATGGCAGTGGCCACCGGCTCGTGGGACTCGTTCCTCCGCATCTGGAACTAAACACAACAACTAAGCGCGTCTCCACACATATAACACTTAACCGCGTCGTGCTCACTATATATACGGATGTGGACGCGCGCGCGTTTGTACAGCTAAACTATAAACAAATGTTATGTGACAATTCACACAGCAAAGCACTTGTGTTCCATAACACAAGTGCTTTATCTAGTACCCATGTACTAGATAACTGTTATACTACATATATACTTTTCTTTTTTTTTTAAGTAAATACATAGACCTCCTGGCGTAACGGCTAACTCACGTCGGTACGCTTGCGGAGGTGACGGGTTCGATTCCCGTTTCACGTGTAGGTGTTTATGTATAATATGTATTTATTTACAAAACAAAAAGTATATATGTTTTATATCAGTTGTCCAGTACCCATAACACAAGTGCTATGCAATTAATTTTGGGACTAGATGGCGTTGGGTGAAATGTCCCAATTTATAGAAATTCGGAAACGAGCCTTAGTGCAATATTTCCTACATTCTAGAAAATTCGAATTATTTCATGTGTACAAAGTGAGCGCGCGTTCATTGGATATTTGTGAAAGGAGACGTTTCTTAACATATGATGACCACGGTACACATTTAAAGGTAACATCGGGGAGAATGAGGAAATATTAAAAAAACTGCCTGTTCTTTGTAAGATTATAAATCTAACATTCATTTATACATAATACTTCAAAGAGAGTGAATTGATATTTTTTTTTATTCACAACGGTAAATGCCAAGTTTTTATTTTTAAAAAAGTCGATAAGTAAACAACGCATAATGTAACAAAACCTCCCGAATATGTGTGTACGTGGCATTTATTTTTAATTTTCAATTGTATATATTCATATATATATATATACCATCTTGTAAACGCGTCTGTAATGCGCAAATAATTTTTTCCGATCATCCACGATCCGTTGTACTGAGAATTATCATTTCAAATTATTGTTGCCAGTGGTTTAAATATAAATAATTAGAATCGATTCACTTTATTTAAACTGGATGACGATTTTATTCTACTTATTTCGTATGATAATTATATTTCTTTGTTAAATATAAGCAGCTTTCGCGTGCTTTGCAATAAAAATACTATGTATATTATTTACTACGGTCATGATTTAAAAAAAAATATTCAAGAATTGCGTACAAGAGATATTTAAAAATAAAACTTAATAGCACAAAAATGCACAAAACAAATTCTCAGTACTATTTTTTTTAAATTTACAATAATCGCATACGCTCTATTTATTCAATGTTTTTTTATACAATATTTATAATGGTTATTGAATTAGGTTAAGTCGCACAAGGGGGGACTGTCTCCAGTGCAGTCGCCCGGGATTTCCTAAATTAATTCTAACAATTGAAAAAAGCATTTAAATGTATGATTTTTAGGAGGTAACTTATTTAAAGCACTTCACATAATTTGCTCGTCTGTCTGTCTGATTGTGTGTATGTGGGCGCGTTCGAGTCATATAGCTGTATACATAATTTATATATTATTGTGTTGTTGTTTTCAATGGAGAGTAGCGTTCGGCTGTTTCCGTGAGTACGATATTTTCCGAGTGCGTAGATAGGCGCGTGCTCACTTACAAGGCACTAATTCTGACATATAATACTTTTGCATTCTTACATTTGCTAATAATGTGCTCAATAAGTTGAATATCTGGCTAAGGGCTGTGAACCCTTTTCGTTCCGCCGCAGCGACGCCAAGTGAGCGCGCTGCAAAATATGCACATTCAATAACTAAATTAATTTGCCTCTCAGAGGCGTTAATTCAATATAAATCGTGATCAAATGGATGACAAATAAATTCGGCGCTAGTAATGAAAAGATTAATCGTATAATAATCCTATAAAAATCTAGGGAATTATACGAAGTTTAATATAGTTTGCGTCAAAAAATAATTGCAAATGAGTGCTATCATTTTACACACGTAGTCGGACGAGACTCTTTATTGAGAACAACTTTTTACTATTTAATAATATGAAATATACATGTACACAAATATGCGTTTCCTTTTTTTTTGTCATCTAGCGTTATAACTACGGGCTGTCCTTCGCAAGCGAGGGTCGGACGCCGTGGACCTTGTATTCTATGCATAGGTAAGTTGATTCATATTGGAACTTAACCCTTAAATGCATATTGTTTCCAAAAGTGTACATACTCGTTTTTCTTTAAATAATAAAAAATACATTAAATTTATAATAAAAATAAATAACAGCACCGGAAAATCACCTTAGAGGTAACGGGTTAATGCGTTCACTGACAACAGTATCATATTCAGAAAAATCACTAACCGGGGAGAGATGGGAATCGGTCGGGAGACTTGGCTTTTAGCAACGTTTGGGAGTCCAGACCCGAACGCTACTTAAAGACTACTTGTTGCTTCTTAGTACGGTCAGTGTAACTATCTCGAGTGCACTCTGAATGAATTCGGTAACTCGATGCGTTAAAAGTTAGCACATCAAGTAAACTGATTCATGTTACACTGCATATCTTATTCGATGTCATTTATCCATGAAGCGCAGTTTTGGATAAATCTGGAATGTTTTAAAATTTACTGGGGTATCCTTTGGGGATTAATTTCGTACAACCATCTCGTTACCGATGAAAAAAGATCGATGTTAGGCATCGTTTGTTGGTATAATGCGATTCTTTTTGTTCGAATCGATTCTTGAAACGGTAATTATGTTATAAATAATTTCTCCCTTTTCAGGAGTGATCGTAACACCGCACAAGAGTAACAAGTTTCTAAAAATCATTTAATTTTATATAATCAAAGAACCAAATACTACGATTAATGTCTTTATATGCGTAATATATTAAATGAACGGCTGTCGTCTTCGTTGTACATTGAAATATTCGAGAATTTTGACACACGCGAGTTTACGTCGACAAAAGCAGTTTTCAATTCCGTCATCTGACATATCTTACTGTGACTGGCAAAATCACTGCCAAAAGCATAGGAGTCATATACTACAAGAAACCTTATTATGTAACAATGTTGCCGATGTAAATAAAACATATTTCTAAACTAGTAACACCGACGTTTATAACCAACGTGTGTTGCATTTCTCGATTCATTGTATATTCATTTAAAATTTATTTAAATAATTAAAATAATACAGTTATTATAATTTAAGTATTAAAAACGAGATTTTTCGTAATATATACCTATTATTGACGGTTTTATAAGTTGAAAGTATTTTTTTTTAATGATGCAATCTAGTTTATCGGAACAGATCTAGAAGTGTTGTCTTTTCTTGTATAGTTAAGTTGTGTTGGTTTTTTTTCAGTTATTTTTTATTGGTAATACTTGAATTTTTATTTTATTAATAAATATGCGTTTATTTAAAATTGCATTTACATTTAGTTTTCATTCCCTTTTAAAATTCCTTAATTGGCAAAATGTTTTGTTTCGTATTTCAGTTTTCATTCTGACCATATAATCATGTGTCGAGGGACTTTTAAACATTCTAAATAAGGGAATTTGCACTAGTTTTTGTATATTTATATATAATATTTTCTTGCACGAATGTATATCACGTATAAATAGTACTTATTACCATGTCGCAAGAATATCTCGGCAGAATAAACGAAGTTACTCTTTTCAACCTAAGTAACTCATTCAAAGTTCGTGCAAGTACTAATCAATATCCCATAAAAACTCAAAATACAGTCTTAAGTTCATTCGAATAGGTTCTAAGCTAGATATAGATATTTAAGGATTAATTATAAGCCTTTGTAACTTGAATATTATTCCGTCTGTTCTCAAATATAATACGTGAAAGTTATATTAACAAAATGGCCTTTCCATTTTCGAACGTAAACAAGGATAATGAACATTACTGTCACGTATTGTGTTTCCGAACAGTCATTTGTGTTGCTATCCGAAAAATCGATGCAAATATTTCTTTGTGGTAACATTAGTAAAATAAAAAGTATCTAACATTTTGTTGCAGTATTTTCTTTTGGAATTTTATTTTCTTTATACAGCTTTATGTTGGATGAATGTCCAGCTACTGTTTCTTTTTTATATTAGGCCTCTTTCATATTTAGATAGGGTTATAATATACGTAGATGTTCGTTGTAAGGCAGACGCGGTTTGGCAACATGGCGACAAGTGCTCAGCTGATTTTAATTTAGCAATATTTTTTATGATGGTCGAAAATAAAATGAATAATACAAACACAACAATAATGACTGTTATAATTTTTTTAAATACAAAATGCAATAGTTCTGAATTAATCATGCTATTTTTTTCATAAAGGATAGGAAGATACACGATGGAGGTTCCGGTCTGCTAGTTTAAAATCTAGATTAAGGACTTTTTTAAATATTTAAAACATTGATTTATACTATAACGGCTTCTTTTGAATCGATGTACTGTTTTAGAACTTGTATTTAACCAATTTCCTCGTATATGGGGGGCAACATTTTGCACTATAGTCTGTGAAAAGCAGGCACGCCCTCTATTGGGTAAATTATATAACCAAGTTTTAGAAGATGCCTCAAGTGTTAAGATTCGAGGAAATGTCTATACAAATGGTTTCTGATGAGCACGCCTAATTGTTGGCTTCATAAATCCTGAAAATAACTGTAAATCCAGGTTTAAACCCAGGTTGCTCACAAAATAAGTATATACAGATTAATAAAATTTTATTGGTTCGAAATGTATTATTTTTTTATAAAAATTTGAAAATTTACCGGAAAATTAAAATAAATTTTATTTAAATTTTACAATTCTAGGAATGACGCAACAGTTTTTTTTTCTGTATATATTTATTATGTGGGTACTGATAGCGTATGGGGGTTACCATTCTGTCGCGGGGTCACGGGATAATACAATTTAACAGGCGTTGATAAAAATTTGTGTAATTTTTAATTATTTGCTAGTCCACATCTTAATATGTTAAAAGTAATTATTCTTAGTGGTGTAATACTAATTATAATGTATTGTGTAAATTTTTTTTAGTTATTATCAATAAATTAAAATTTGTTTATTTTAAAAATTAATTTTGTTTTACGCAATGTTTTATTTCGTAGTTTTAGTGCATTTCCCTGCGCGTTTTATTAACTATGTAATATTAATATTACGTTATATTTTTTCATATCGATACTAGATTTACGGGAATTAATAATACATTAGTTGCTTTAAGATTTGTTTTAATTTGCTTGAATAATTATGTGACCGTGAAAGAAATAGGTTTTTTCTCCGTGTTGGGTCGGAGTTAGAATAAAAACCCCTATAGCATGGAGATTGGCCTGTCGTAAAAGGCGACAAAACATTATATGTATAACCTTATGTTCCGGCATTAATGCGAACATCTATAGGCAACGGTAACTGCTTACTGTTAAGTGGGGCATCAGCCTGTCTGGTGTTCCGCGGCAATAAAAAAATTATTAGTCCTGTCAAAAGTTGTACAAATGAGAATTCGTGTATTTTTATGAAGTAATCTTTATATAGTCCTCCAAAACTTATTATTGGTTGGTTGATTATGAGATTTGTGACCAGGTACTCTTTGAAAAAACAATTATAGTTTGTACGATATTTTTAAAGTAACTGCATTTCGGAATGAAAAAAATTATAACGATTGATATCAACACCCCACGCTTTTTAATGATGTGACATTAATTTTTTCGTTAGTAATTTTATTCTTATGATAAGAATTATTTTTTAATTTGATTATCTATAAAAGCGTGTTTTTTAGTTTTTTTTAAACTGTAATTTGTTATCAATTTCCAATCGGTAAATGATTGTATTAATTTAGACAAAATGATTAAATTCGTGTTTTGTCTTCCGTTGGCCTTGACAAGTGTGCAAAATGTTGAATTTTTATGATAGTTCAGTGGTTTTTTTTATTGCTATACGACAACAGACAAGCCGACGGCCCGCTTAGCATTTAGCAGTTACCGTCGCCTATAGGTGTTTGCAACACCAGTGGCATCGCGAACACGCTGCTGTCCCATAATGGTGAACGCACACTTGTCCGAGTCGAACGAAACTAATTTTAGAATTCTGTATATGAAATCTCATGAAACCTCGCACACTTGCCCGCGTCGTATCATTCGTATACAGAATTCTAAAATTCACTTCGTTCGACTCGTTCGGCTCGGACAAGTGTGCGTTCACTATAAGGGTACAGGAACTTGGGTCACTAATGCCGGAATACAACACAAGGTTATTATGGCGGCATACTTAAGACCAAAGGTGGTCGCCATCCAGACGGGCTTGGTGCCCTACCAAGTAGCTAGGATGGGTTGTTTTGTTGCCTTTTACGACAGGCTGACCCCGGCCACAGAGGTCAGTATTGTTTCTCCGGCCCTGCACGGATAAAAAATCTCAACTCTTACGAGGGTCTTTAGTTTTTTTCACATAAATTAATAACTTACACTGCTTCAGAAATATGCTTGAAGAAAAATTCGTAAGTTCTTGGTTACTATTTATACTAGAAACTAGCTAGACTTACGAAATTTGTATGTTAATGAACATTTTTACAATTTTCAATTAAGCTAATTAAATACGACATCGAGAAACATTTTATACGTATATAACAATAGTAGACACAGTTGGCAAAGGCGACGATGCATCCTTGACGTGTATGCGCTGTACGTAAAACATTTTAACCTTGGCTTATGACGAAATTTATATTGACTGCGCACTAGTTTATAGACGGTGGATTTTAATAGTTACGCAATGACTGGAGAGTATAAAATGGTAAATAAACTAATTAAAACTAAACTATAGTGTGGTTTTAATGAACATGTTGGTAATAGACGGGGACATTTTTTACAATTAAATCCATTGCTATATCATAGACAAGAAGGATACGGACGTGCGTGCTCCGTCGGCCAATTTCACGCCAACGGAGGTAGTCCCCCCCTGAGTTAATGCCGGGGTATAGAGGCCCGTCTAGACACTAATCTCCCCCTGCACTATAGGTAGAAGATTCCAGATAGCCACAGGCTAAATTAAGCCAATAGCTCACTGAAGGTACGCTTAGGTCATGGGTTCGCTTTCCACCACGGCATGCGTATTGTTACTGTCGCACACTGCACGTACTTACAAGAGGAAGGACCGCCAGTGGGACGTTGTTAACACCATAGGGCTATTCTTTGTAGTCTATAGTTATACATCTGCAGTGCCTATTTCTAACTGACGTGAGATCCAAATGGACCCTTTCTCTTTTTAATACCAAATCTTTTTCTGCATTTCCCTGATGTGCAACTGAGCAGCATATGAGCCAATTTCCATCCTCATCTGGTAATCGCACTCCTAAAGAGGTGGGTATGGTTTCCTGCGCCAGTGGTTCATATGACGCTTCTAAAGGATTGTCTAGTATTAGTTTTTAATTATATACAAAATATAAACCCATCGAAATCTCTTATCCTTGAATGATATGTTGCGGACAGGAATTTAAGGGAAAGTTGTTTAAGAGCATCGTTATGTACACAACAGCAGACTGGGTGGGTTTTAAAGTGAAATAAACGATTGGATGATGATGATGCTGTCCGGAAACTAGCCATCTGAACTCTAACATTCTAGCTTGAAATACCAACTTTGATTCATTAAGTCTAAATCCGTGCAGGGGCGGAGTAAGAATACTGTGTTCGGGGGTGGCCTGCCGTAAAAGGCGACAAAACAACCCTAGGAACGGATCCAAGCTCGTCTGGATGGCCACTATCCCGCCATGTTGTTGGGTTGTATTCCGGCAATAATAAACCAGGTTTCATTTCCTCTTCGAGGCCGGCAGTGATATTGTAAAACCTTATTATGTTCCAAATGTCCATAGACGACGGTGACTTACCATCTGGTGGGCCGTTTGCTTGTCTACTGATCTCAGCTATAAACTATTTTTAATAAACAATCATATTTACTACGTTACAATACATAACATAGCAACTAAGTCCAGAGTAGCAGTGAATCAGCGAAATATCTGTGTACAAATATGGTGTCTCAATGTCCTTACATCTATAAATGGCCAAACATTATACAAACAATAATAATATTCTTTTATTAATTGTAATGAGTATTATATTGGCGTATTTGCTTCGATCGCGGTTTTAGTAGAGTCTACGGAATACTAATCTTCAAATTTGTCAAAATATATAGAATGTTAAATTAGAAGCTTTTTCTAATTTATCGCTTCTAAGTGCTGGCGTGGTCACGAAACCGGACAAGAAGAGGGCCACCAGAATCTCAGAATACATGTGTTTTGCAGTTGTATCAAGCAGCAAAGAAAGGGCACTATTTAGTTTCATCATATCAAAACCCAAATCGCCTCCAAATAGCTTATTCTATGGATCCGCTGCACCGTATGGGTTTAGGCGTGAATTTCTAAGTAATGCAATCAATCCACAATTCGAATAAAAGGATTGCTCCAAATCTTGGCTTACAGTTAACAAACAATTTCAAGGAGTAAAACAATGTTTATACGATCGGGAGGAATGGCGAAATAAAGCTGTGCGCGGCTTGCGACCAAATTAGACGCTGGCAGAGAACGCGTCCAAGTCAGGTGACCACGTTGTCTGGCGGGGAATGAAATAATTTTCCCGGAGACATAATTGATTTTATTATAAGATATTATTGATCTCATATGATGACTCGTTCTAAAAATCAACGAAATTAATTTTAGTTTTTAGTTAATATATTAAATACATGATATAATTTTCAATACAAGTTACATTTCTAGTTTGGTAGCTGTAGTGTTTAGTCGCTAGCTAGCTCTTTCGTTAAAGTCCTGAAGTATTCTAAATGTGAAATTCCAACAACTGTCACCTGATTCCCTAACAAGAAGACGAATCCGATTGATGTCCTTAACAAACAGTTGCTTAGATGGATATCTCCATCATTGAAAACATTCATGGAAAAATATACTGTTCTTACACCATGACTCCACGGCCACTAAATTGTAAATTATGTATTCATCTATTATACTACGTGTTATTGGCCTAGACAACGAGGTGTCCACTATTGACTTGCAAATATGCTTTGTTTTATAACTGTCAACATTTTTGAGTAAACGATATCCCTTAACCTATAAACTAATGTATTGAAAGGGTAGCAGGTAGAAGTAGGAGAACTATCTCTGTGTATGAAAAGTGTCCGTCAAATAAGTTAAATTAAGGTGGCGCCACAAGTTATTAGAGTGTGATAGAGAACTTTATCTCAGCATACTTACAATCATACACTGTATCTGCACAACCGCCATTTTGGTGGGTTTTTCAACTATAATTTATAGCGCAAAGCTGGAAGCTTTTTCTCTTCATATTATGAAATCGATATTAAGTTCGCAACTCAAAATGGCCTCTAAGATGATGGACATGTGTCATTAACGTGAATATTTTATCGATAGCGAGATTGAAAAAGTAGTTCGCATCTATAGCGGATATGAATTTCAGAGAGAATTGTTTCAAATTTAGTGCATCTAGTAATGTCCGGGAAAACACCTGATTCATATGCCACCAACGCTAGACCGAGCTTTTCGTATTATGCAACCACGCTTCAGTTTATTTTAGTTAGTACGATTTGAGCTCGCGTCTTGTGCGGATCATAAAAATATAAACAAACAGGACTTTCAAAACAAAACCGAATAAATACTCAGAATTTTTGATGTGAAAATTTTACAGTGATTTTTCGGAGGTTACAAAGTGCTTATATTTTTGATTAGAAAGCTCGAGGTGTTATAATTTTTATAAATACAAAGAAATATTTTTTAACGTTAATTTAAAATCTATTAATCTATCGTTTTTTATTTAATAAAGTCAGTCCCAGCTTTAAATCTTATTTACGTTGTGTGGTGTATGGTTCCGGGTTTGCGTATGTTAAACGACGGGTGCATTTTAAAATGATTTATTTGAAAATATCGATGAAACGTTTACAACAATAAAAGGACATTTTATTATATTATTTTACGTTCTCGATCGCGTGTGGTCATAAAGCGACTGCCTACTGCCAACGGCGGAGTATTATGACTGGAGGAGAGTCCCGGGTGGCGAGTATCGCGAGGGCGGCCTGCCACGCGTGGCGCGCTTCGGGTATCTCCCGGCCGCTATATCCTCCCCCTCGAGGGCAGGAGAGAAACACCTCTCCTGCGCTCGCACAGGACTCGACTCCCTTTCACTTTAGGCGGACGGCCTCTGTTTCTCTTTGGTACGACGAGACGAAGAGGCATGACGTTGTCATTACGAAGGTAAAGTCGCGTTAGTTGTGAAACGTGAAATTTGCCCAAAACATTTTCTGGAGAATCTAAACTGGACTCGCAGTAAGTAGTTGGATCTCCCCCTGGTGCAAAGATATCTTTATATTCATTGATGACCTTAGAAATTTCCGTACGTTGACACGGATTTAAAGACGTTGCCTCGTCATCCCGCAGTACACCAAGGGACGCACACGGTAGCCCAGGTGACTTGTTTTCAAAACTTAAAGGAAATACACGCGACTTCTTTTCCGAAAAGGTCCACGTAGAACGGCCAAAATCAATATTTAAATTAAATGACTTAAGGAAATCGATACCCAGCAACGTTTCATTATTTGTTGCATTAGGGAAAACAAAAAATCGTACTACTTTAGTTTTATGTTCGAGAGTCACCTCAACTTCTGTGGCTAGTAAGTCCATAGTCTTACTAAGGCCGTCGGCTAACTTGACAATTTTTGTTACAGCATAAAATGGCTGGGCTTTCTGTTTAAGAAGTTTGTATAAAGTATGCCCAGCAATGCTACTTTTAGCCGCAGAGTCAGCTAACCCCACTCCATGTTCACCCAGTATGGATATATTAAGAATCGGCCGTAATGGCTGTTCATTTTTATTAAAACAAACGGGGTTAAAATGCAAAGGTTGACAATCACTGGCTTCTTTGAAAAAAGTTTGAGAACTACTGTCCCTAACCACATTACTGTTAACAGAAAATGACTGGGTACTACTGACTTTGTTGCTACAAGTTTGAAAACCACTTAAATCAACATTACGATTACAAACTTTACAAGCTAAACATGTACAAAGGTCATTATTAACAGTAGGACAAATTGAAAGAGGTATAAAATTACTTACATTATTACATTTCTTACTTTTATAAAAATACCTTATGTCGGTGCAAACGCTTCGCGGCGGCGAGTTACAAAGGTTTGTCGGCGGCGGTGCCACAAAGGATCGCGGCGGCCGCGGCGGCGTGTTAGAAACGTTTGTCGGCGATGTCGGCGGCGGCCGCGGCGCTTGGCGAATATGCGGGAAAGTCCTCAAACTTCCGGCGTCGCGCTCGCGCGGCTCGCATGACGTAATCGCGCCGGTTTCGACGGAGTAAAACGCACTCGTACCTGGGTTTTCGGTTTCTTTCGGGTTACACTTTACGCACTTAGACCTGACTGTGCCCGTTGCACCGCACCCGTAACACTTTATAGAAACTTTTTCCCTTTTATCACTTTTAACACTTAAAAGCTTTTCGCACGTGTCTTTTAAATGTCCGCGATGCTTACAATAGACACAAAACAAACGATTTTGCTTGCTGTTGACGTACGCACTGTCTGTCTTAATGTCGGTCTCCACTGGAACACTGCGTGAGCTGCTCGAACGTGCTTCGGCGTGAAGAGGCGGTCTCGACGATACCGTGGGGACTACACTGGTCTCTCGAGCTTCAGCTAATGAATCTTCAATGCTGCGAGCTTTCCGAAGTAGATCCTCAAAGGTAAATATGCTCTCGCGATCGACCCGCTTTCTTATACGACGATCCAAAAGTCCAAAGGTCATGTCTAATTCCACTCGCTCACATAAATCTCCAACAGGAAGCTTAGCCAGCAACGCTCTCACCTTGGCTATAAACAAGTCCGTAGGTTCGCTTCCTTGAGACAATGTGAAGAGTTCAAAATATATCCTATGAGGCGGTCGACGTATCCCATATGCCGAACGAAGCCTCGTAATTGCTTCCGCCCAAGATGTTGTGGTAGACTTGACGCCCTGCCACCAAACTGCTGCAGAACCAATGAGAAGCATGGACAAGCCCTTCAAGGCGTCCTCATCACTGACCCTGAGACATGACTTATAGACACTTACTGCGTCTATAAAGTTATCTACGGACTCATCGGGACTTCCCGAGAAACGTGCCGTACATTGTGTGAAATTGCCGCACTTCTGAACAGCAACGTCCGAAAAGATAGCGGACGGATCTGGAGTTGACGCTCGTACTTCCCTAAGTACCTGAGAGCAAAACTCCTGCTGTGACTTCTGCAACGACGTGATAAGGTTGGAGAACATCTCTTGTGACATCGTCACTCTCTGATTTCCCTCTTCTTCACCATCCGACGACGCAGCAGCACCTTGACGAGTACGCGGCATTTTGTTTTCACTACAACACTACACAAACACGGTTTTAACACTGGTTATTTTTTTATTTACGTTGGGCGCCAGATGTGGTGTATGGTTCCGGGTTTGCGTATGTTAAACGACGGGTGCATTTTAAAATGATTTATTTGAAAATATCGATGAAACGTTTACAACAATAAAAGGACATTTTATTATATTATTTTACGTTCTCGATCGCGTGTGGTCATAAAGCGACTGCCTACTGCCAACGGCGGAGTATTATGACTGGAGGAGAGTCCCGGGTGGCGAGTATCGCGAGGGCGGCCTGCCACGCGTGGCGCGCTTCGGGTATCTCCCGGCCGCTATAGTTGTAAATTATTTTCGAAGTATTTGAGCGCTTCTTTTTTATTGTCTGAATCGTGTTCCAACATCCTTCCAAGTAGTAAAGAATAACTTAATTGTAAGTAAACATAGTTAAAAAGAAAAAACTTAACTATTTCTTTGTATTTTAATTTAAAATTTGTCTTAATCAATTTAAAATTACTGGTTTTCTTGTGACGACTGGCAACTGGTGTTTTTGATTTTATAAATGTTGGTAAATTAACTAAAACGGAAGTTATAAAATTGACTATTAGGTGCATATTTCTTGGATTTGTAGAAAAAGTAGTTACAAAACAAGAATGTTATATTTATAAAAATGCCTAGCATTTTGTACTTACTAATCCGCCATATTGTTTTTTGTTTAACGTAATTTTTCCGGGTTGCGTCGTTTATGACTCAGATACGTAAATGAAATGAAATGTTTTTATGTAGCAAGGTCATTACAGACATCGGTATAGATCAAGTTTTGCCATTTTATTTGTCTTAACAGTAATTGTCAATATAAAAGTCTTCGTTTCAGAAACTCATCATTACGGCGTTATGACGATTTATTTAGCTTACCATTGGTAGCCACCATTTTGCGACTAAATTTTATCCAAAAGAAATTTCTACCCAACTCTTAATTATCTTATACTGTGACAATATTCCATCAAAATAAGTGTAGAAGTAACTAAATAACTAAAACTTGTAAGAATATTGGTGCCTGATAGCTGTGGTGTTCGAGTATTACATTCGAAAACCCTCTAGATTGGTCTTCCCGGGTGTGAATCCTACGGTGGCGGGCACCAGTTCAGTCGCTTTTCGCGAAATGACTGGTATGTGTAACTCGCCAATCCGCTTTGGCCTCGCGTGGCGCGTATGCTGCCCTCTGTGGAGAGGCTCCAACCCAGCAGTGGGGCGCTCTGGGCTGTTATTATTATTACAATATTGAGCTAATATTTAGTTATTTTGTTGGAAAGTTATGCTGCTTCTTCTCCCATTAAAAGAACAAGTTACACTAGGCATGTTGATCCATGGAGCGTAGTTACCAGTTACCTCGGTGCTAGATTTCCATGGTGTTTTCCATCACTATACGTAGCAGTTTTGCTACACGAATATAAGTTATAGAATGTCGTTTAGTTGTGACTCGATTGTTTCTAAAGTAAACAATGTATTAGTCTCATTTTTGTTTTAAGCTAGTAAACGTGTGTAAAACTGTATTTCCCACTTGCAATGAGTTCGCAACGTTTAATTGACCTAGTTACGATTCATTCGATCTAATAACATCGAACGTGATGTTTTGATCGTAACCACAATGAAAAATATACTTACAAACACACGTTTCAGAGTTCATAAATTAACAGTTTCAGCTATTCTTTTAGTTATTTTCAGTAACCCAGTTTCTTAGTTTGTTTTTATGTATTTCGTTAGTTGTTAACATATACATGAATATTCTATTTTCTAAATTTATTGAGGAGCGTAAGAGATCGAAATAAAATCTTGTGAACTTTTTTTCTGGCCGGTGGAAATGCATGACGCACATCCCACCGCTTGAGAACGGGCAGCGGGATAGTGTGGGACTCCCCGTGCAATGCGCCCGTACGTCCCCTTCTCTAGGCTGGAGGACGTACGTCGCTGGTATACCCATTAAAACCACCCCAGTGTTCCTTCAAACGCCTTTAGTACCGAAGCCGCGGAACGCGACGGATTAGTCACGCCTCGACCCCGACTGACGGCGGCCCGCTGTCGTGGGCCTCTTCAAAGCGCGGGGGGAGGGGGTGGGGGATCAACAACCGCGCACCTCTGTCTCAGCCATGTGTGTGCGGGGTGCGACCCTTTCTCAGGAGCCGCGCCTGCGACCGATCACTACGGTGGCCGGAGGTTCACTTCGCAGACCTAACTGTCTCGCAGAAGGAGACGACGGCATCCCATCCAGCTTTTCTCCCAACCATCGCTAGAATGATGGCCGGGAGCGAGAGGTTAAGACCAAAGGTGATGACGAAGTTACGGCGCTCTAATACCCATGCGGGGCACACTTGGAGGAGGTGTGGAGCGCCGTGTCCTCATCGCCGGCGTCACAGTGGTGGCACTCTGTCGTTTGCTCCTTTTGAGCGAAGCGACACAGGTACCGCCCGAAGCAGTCGTGTCCCGTGAGCACCTGTGTCACGTGAAACGACAGAGTGCCATGACGCCTGTCAATCTAGTCTTGCAGGGTGGGCCACACCGCTTCCGCCTTCCAAACAACGCAACCTATCAACTTACTAAACAAACAACACGCAAGATGTTCTTAGAAGTTAGTAGCTCCTGTAAAATTTACGATATTACAATAATTTTCTAGTAACTTTTCCTTTTTTCCCTCTCTCAACTTCGCGAATGGGCGTAGAAGCAAACTTGAGCAAATGCTTCGGCTCTTAACATAACAACAATAAGTTAATAAAGAAAATTACTTCGATCAACGTTATTGTAACAAAACGAGAATACATATTTAATTAATTTAAATATCCGCCAGCCGAAATATTAAAACAATTCGTAAGCGCGAAAACAATGTAAATTTCAACAAACAACGCGTAAAATTAACCCGGCAACTAAAATTTACAAAAATATTTAGCTCATTTTCTTTGTAAAATACGCCTTATCTCTATAAACTTAAGAATTGTTATTGTATGTATTTTTTAATGACGAAATAGGTTGAGCGTCATTGGATGATTAATTTAGGTTAAGTACTAAGAAATTTGCATATCATGAATATTTCTAGTCCATATAGGACAGGGTGCGGTGTTCTTTAGACTGTGGATTTTGCCACAGTCTTTGTCTTTCATTATTAGTTGTTTAGAATAAAATTATATTCCAAAATCAATGAGACCATTTCTATAATATACAAATATATTCTTAAAAGTTTTATCTGAAGGTTGGGGACTCCCGAGAATATTGTCACAGGGCTAAAGCGATGCGCACATTTGCGATGTCCATATCATTTTCTTTTCCTGACCAAAGAGCTACGAGAAATTAGGCTAAACAAAAAAGTATAAATAAAGGTAATATCAAATTTTTTATAAGGGAAGTTATTATTTATATTATACATTTATTTATTTTCAACTAATTTTACCCTGCACACTACGTAACTTGCAAATGTTTTGATGTCAAAAACGAAAAACATTTTTTTATATAAAAATCGAATATATTTTTTCGGACGCTCCTCAGAACCTCGAAAATTATCATTGTAAAATAAAATATTTGTAATCTTCTAAATATTCATTTCAAAATAATTTCGCATAACAGAATTACGACCTTTGGCCATAATCCACGAGTAACTGAAACAAAAATGTGTTTGATGATTTCGTAGCCACCTTGATTTCTTTTTATACTGCTTAACCTCCATAACCTTCAAGCCTTCAAACATCAAAGCACTATACACATTGCATATAAAATAACAAACTTTATATTACAATAATAATTTCAATACATAACAGGTTGTGGAGGGAAAGATCCTGATATTATTCCTGCCAGTCTGCCTTGGGCTATCGTGGCGGGTATACCATTCACATCCTGTAGGTGTTGGTCCGATACCAACAACGGAATTTTATGAGCTGTTATTAGCTAGTAGCGTTACCTCATCACAAAATGACTAAATCCATGTCAGTCTGTTACGTTATCACGCCTAAACTGCTTAACCAATTTTGATGAATTTCGGTTTATAGATAGATTGGACCTTGGAGAAGGACATAGGGTTTTTGTAAGTTAACGTAATTTTGCCAGGTCAGGTAATAAATCCTCCAAATATATAATTCCTCCAAACTTCTTAACGCAAATCTAAATCATTTTTAATTATCTATGCAATAAATCTGAATTTCTAGGTAAATAATCATTTAAATTTGTCTACAGCGAGTTTCAAATTAAAACAGTGAAAAGTGATATTGTGAATATTAAAAGTGTAAAGACGCTGTCAAAATGATGACAATCAGCGAAAGCCAATACTCCTCAAACAAGATGTCAACAATACACACGATCAACGACCGGGTCGTGCACAGAGACAGTTTCGATGACGTCAAGAGTTCCTCGAGCGTGAACAGCGCCCTCATCACGAAGCGGGGATTCAAACCATCTGACATGTTCGATCCGCAAAAAAAAGAGTTTTTGACAAACCTCAGTTATAAGTTGTTCCCTGTAAGTTGGGTAAGTTACTTTATATGTTCATTCACAGACGCTTCTAACCAACACGCTTGGGAAGGTTCATGAAAATGTGGCGCAGAACTGTTTGGGTTAGTGTTCACATTTAGCAGAACAGTGCCAAAATGGCGTTCCTTCGATCCCCACTAAGACAGAGAGTGGCGACTGGGGTTTCTTGTGGATAGGGCTGGCGGCCATCTGCCTCCGCTCCTACCGAGGGGAGCAGGCGTCCCCCTCGGTAGGTAATTCCGCACTTCCCATCGACTTCCCTCTGGAGCCCGGCGGAAGTAGTTTTCCCCAGTTTACAAAAAATAGTGCTTCATGGACACATCAACTATCAAAGAGAAAGAAAAAGACGTAAAACAAAAAGATCAAGTTGTAATCACTAGATTGCATATAGGACATACAAATATTACACATACACATCTAATAACTAAAAACAATATAAATAAATACAAGTGTGGGGTAGATCTAACCGTTTCTCATCTATTAGTGGATTGTACAGACTTTGTAATGTACCTAATAATCTAAAAGACTGTTTGAATCAAGATGGATGGATATAATAAAACTCTAAAGTTTTTGAAAATGATAAATATGTATGATCAAGTATAAATTCATAAGGACCAATGTATTGTTATTGTTATTAATTTTACATTGTGTATGTAAACGTGGTCGCTAATGACCTGAGTTGTTATAAAACGACTTTAAATAAATAAATAAAAAATAAAAAATAATTTCATATAATGATAAGTATGTATTTAGGTCGAGTCATAAATAACTTCAGTTTTTAATCATTTATGTCAGTCTGATTAAATAATTCTTCCAGATGACATTTAAAAATTGATTGGATTCAATCTTTCTGCTATGCCCTTTGATTGACGAGGAGTTCGCTCCAATATTACCTTTGAATGGTTGTCACCAAAGGGAATGTCCCCCTTTTATTCTTTTTAGGTCTAATTTCCAGAATAGAATTTGATAAATCAATTTATAAGTACGTAATCAGTTATTAGTCCTTCACCATATGCGCTACAATTTTTAAGGTTACATGACAAATATACAAGGTTACATGACAAATATGCACTCTTAATTTTCGATTCCAGAATTTAAAAATAATTAAATTTTTTTCCCTATGTTACTTTCACATTTATAATATTAGTATGATATATGATTCTAAACCTGAGTGGTTTCTGAAAGCTGTGGAGCCATCTTATATTGTTTATTTTTAAATGTTAAAGAATTAAAAAATCTTAGCTGCATAAGTTATTTATGACTTGACCTTATATACATATTATATAAAAGACGTTAAATTTTTTATGCAAATATATACAGACGAAATCCAGATATTAGATTATGTTACGAATTAGAAGATATTAGATTATATACTTGTATTAATTTAAAAAAATAAGCCAAGGCATTTTGCCTAATAAATAAAAATATTCCGCACTAGTGATCTATTTATGAAAAACATAGGTACTCGTATTTAACAAAATTACACTCCCAAACAGTTCTGTCCTGCAGGCTATTAACTTCAACACGCGAAATATGGTATGTATTATTTTATTAAATATTTTTGTGTATTAAATACTATATATCTATATACATATATCCAATATTTTACACATTTATCTATACATATTTATTTATTATATTATGTAATGTCTAATTGCCAAAAAGGTACTCTTTGTCTTAATTTAATAAGCCACAGGTTGCTTTAATTCTATTACAATGGGTAGATTATGGAGCTCGTTATATGCAACTAATATTTATATTAATAAAACTGCAAGACAGCTCTCAAATTGTTAATACAATCTGACAACCATGTCATCCAAAAGAGCCAATAGATAATACACAATTGAAATTTATTCAATCATTTTTTTAACTTAAGCTTTGCTTTAGACATTATCACGGAAATAATTATAGATAATAAGAAACATTCCGTGCCGGGACTAAACATTTGGCAGAAGGATTCAAATTTGGAGGATTAAAAGAGACGAATGTGCGTCACGCCGCGGATTGCGGACAACTGGTCTAGAAAAATTGATACATTTTCATTATTAGAACGTTCCTTTACACTCTTCAGCATGTTTTAATGCCGTATTTCCTACACAATAGGCTTGAAAATGTCAAATTAAATGAAACTAAATGTTGGCTCAAATCCACAGATACCTAGAAATTCTTAAACATATACCTATTGTTCTACTGCCAATTTTTTTTATAAACGACTTGGTTGAGAAGATCAAAAATCTTGCAAGACTGAGTTGCTATCTTCACAATACATTTTTCCTTTTATAGATAAATTTATAAAGAGGCACTATGCAAAACCTCTTCAGTTAATGGACACATTTTCCAAATAACCCCTAAGGCCGGGGTCAGCCTAACTAGGTCGGCCCCAAGCCCGGCTGAATGGCAACCACCCTTGATCTTAAGTATGCCGCTATAATAACTTTGTGTTGTGTTCCGGCATCAGGGACCTAGGTTCCAGTATCCATGTGCGGACAGCAGCGTGTTGGCGATGACCCTAGCGTCGCAAACAGACATAGGCAACAGTAACTACTTCCTACTAAGTGGGCTGTCAGCCTGTTTGCTGTCCCACAGCAATAAAAAAACAATAACTAATGTTTTGTACAGATTGGGAATTGAACCCACAGACCAGATAAGACTAATGTCTGCACCAGTCGTGTCGTCGTAACATTTTTAATCTATACAATATTTCAACTATAGTTTTGATTTTATTGTTATATCTAAAATATTTAAATTAGTTGTTGTTCTTATGGAGTAAACCGATTTCCACGTTGCTACGCTGCGACACAGCAGCTAGATAGTGGAAAATGACGCCTCTTTAGCAACGTGCGCGCGTCTCACACAACATTAGCGACCAACCGTGTGTAGGGCAACCGAAAGCTGCTTCTAGACACACACGTTGCTCGCTTGCTGGACACGTTGGTTATGTTGTGTGCGGTCCTATTGAAGGACCATTTTACCCACAATCTGCCTGCATTGCGCTGCGAGTCTTATTTCTTACGCGTTACTTTATCACACGAGATATTATCAACATTTAATAAAGCGATCTTAACCACAACGTTGAGAGGAGACATGTTGGTGTTTCGCAAGCATTTGTCAAGTGTTTCGTTTGTTTTAATCTCCCTATTTTTTAGAACTACTAAATAAAATTAATTAATAAATTATTCTGCAGGGATGTGTGTATAACATTTTATGTTACATGAACAAATCTCTTAAAATAACTATTGAGAAAAAGAACGCATTCAAAGTCGCTTTTCGCATTAAAATCACGTTCAATATGATTAATTGTATATGTCAACATAAATAGTCTAAAAAAACCAACAGTAAGCTGTGGACAGACGAAAAAACGTATTAACCTATATACATTTACTGGAATGACCCAAACGGCTAATTTTAACTTGACTCTGGCAACTGGCTTTATGAGGAAACGAGATGTATGCAGCTTGCAACGAGTTGCAGTATTTTATTCTTATTTCATGTATATATTCATTAGCTAATTTGTTACTTGCGCCTACTCCAGTGGCACTTTTATGCAACACATTGTTTTGGCTAGAGAAAATTTTCACAACGTTATGTCAATGATAGAAGAGATTGAAAGATATTGGTTTGAGAATAAGGATTCATCTCCATGCAGTGGTGGAGTAAGAATACTGATCCCTGCAGCCGGAGTCTATCGTAAATGGCGACTAAAAAACTCAAGCTAGGTAGTAGGGCTCCAAGCCCGTCAGCTCTGGCATGACCAGGTTCCAGTACCTATGCGTGCACGGTAGCGTGTTAGCGGTGTCTCTGGAGTCGCAAACATCCGTAGGCGACGGTAACTGCTAACTATTGTATAGTAGTCCGTTTTTTTATTGCTGTAGGACAGCAGACAGGCTGACGGCCCGCTTAGAGTTTAACAGTTACCGTCGCCTATGGGCGTTTGCAACGCCAGTGGCATCGCGAACACGCTGCTGTCCCATAAGGGTAGGTAGCGTTCTCCAATATTCTATTGACATACATACTTCTGCATAAGAACTCACCAGTTTGGGGTTAAATATTTAAAAGAAGAAGAAGAACTCACCATTACCTTTACTCTGACATTGGCGAATTTAGTGGCCGTGTGTCATTCGAGTCAAATGTAGAAAAAAAGCTTCGAAAGCCTAGTGTGCACTTAATGTTTTTATGCATCATGAACTGGAAATGCCAGGCACATAGAATAAATATGACAAAATTTTATTTGTCACTCCACAACACTCAAAAGAATACCCTGTAGTTCTATAATAAGCTGAAAAAACCCATTTGTCTGTGGTATTCTCAAATTATTCGTAAATGAATTAAAACACTTTTCCCAATGGTAAATATAACTGTTTAATATATTTCTAGTTTAAAAGTGTATCATTGAAAGTTTACCGAACCCGTTTCAATCACCACTTGAAATTTTTAAACTAACGCAAGTTCGATACCCCCTGAATTTTGGCCTGTAATACAACGACACAAATATGCGTACTATAAGATTAAAATTGTTGTTATGTGGTGGGATTTGTGAATAGCTCCTGAATCCATATTACATGCCAATGGTCTTATTATCAAAAATATTCTCGCTTAAGTGAAAAAAATGGAAGACTTAGTTAATACCTTTAACTTAGCGAGTAATTCTTTCAGTTTAATTTATGTGTAAATGATTCCGCGCTCTAAAATGTACTTTTACTTTAATTTTAAAATAAAAATATCTTATTAAATTTAGATTTATATGGGAAAATAGCAAATAGGCACGTGTAATGTATAAATCTTATTTATGTGTTAGAATAATATATTTATACATGATAATATATTAGCCCGTAGTATGTACACTCATATTATAAACTAGCTGATACACGCGACTTCGTACGCATGCACGCTACACCGCTTGCCCCACTTCTCTGCGGCAAGAAAACACACAACAAAACTTTAATAATGTTATATTAAATGAAGACATCGCAATATTTTTTTTAATAAGGGCCAAGCTTCGCCGTAATGCGCGCACACCTGCAGACCTCTATCGTTTTTTTATTGCTTTAGGACAACAGACAGGCTGACGACTCACTTAGAATTTAGCAGTTACTGTCGCCTATGAGTGTTTGGAACGCCAGTGGCATTGCAAAAACGCTGCTGTCCCATAAGAGTACAGGAACTTGGGTCACTAATGCCGGAACACAACACAAAGTTATTATGGCGGCATGCTTAATACCAAAGGTGGCCGCCACCCAGACGGGCTTGAGGCCGTACCACGTTGCTAAGGTGGGTTGTTTCGTCGCCTTTTACGACAGGCCGACCCCGGCCGCAGAGGTCAGTATTCTTTATCCGTCCCTGCACAGATAGAGATAGAGATATGTTTATTTTAAATTTTAATAGTCCTACAAAAAAGCCCGCGACAACTGTACAGCGTACGTAATACTAGAATAGGGTAATGATTAATGTTTTTTGTTTTTAATTTCTTATTTCCTTGGTTAACCTTCCTAAATTAAATTCAATGAAATTTTATTCATCTTTGTTTTTAACTATCGTCATTATGTGTGTATCAAACAAAGTGAATCAGGATTTAGTAGCTTCTTTTGGCCAGGTGTACTTAATATTCTTAGAATGAATGAATAATGAAATTCGTGTAAATCTAATTTCGTAACGTATAAGTCACAAAATTGTTTCCAATCTTTTAGTTGTAAACAGCAATTGTATTTTGCTAATTATAAATTTCACACAAACAGTTTTAACACAAATTAATACATGACACCTCTTTTATATCTTACAGTACTAGCTGACCCGGCAAATAAAAACAGAACTTAATAACCCCCATTTCACCCCTACACGTTTCATTTTTGCGACAAAAAGTAGACTTCTCGAAGGTCTAATCTCTATACCGAAATTCATCAAAATTGGTGCAGCGGCTTAGGTGTAACTACGTAACAGACAGACCGCCAGAGTTACTTTCACATTTATAATGTTAGTATCGATATTGTGGTCCAATCTAGAGGTCCAGAGTTCAAATCCCACGGTAGCATGTACTGCCTAGGTAATTTCCCTCACCTAATATGCATACTATAACATAATTACCATATACCGATGGTGAAGGAAGTGAACATTGTGAGGAAACCTGCATCACCTATCACCTTGGGGTATGTGTTAGCCGTGATACCACACTCACTCTCAACACAGGTCACGATATCGCTTCCTACGGTAGTATCGTAGTTTTTTAAGTCTAATACTCGTATTCATAATTGTCACGTACTAATCTATCCTTGGATAATCCCCGTGGTCAACCCTCTGTCCGTTCTATTCAAGGTCCTAAACCCAGCTGTGGGACTTTGTCATACGTATGAGAAGTTATGCGGTTAGTGACATATGAATCATATTAGATCCTTCCCAATCGTATTTCTATTATTTTAAATATAAGATAGCACTTGCAAAAGTGATGGACATGAAAACGGTAGTAACAAGTACCCAATGTAAGACTATATGAGTTTTCATCTTCAACATGGCACGTAACTTCTCGCACGTCTTCTATCACTGCACTTGCAGTAAACTGAGCAAAATTCTTCTCCTTTTAGAATGGAATGGCACGACTTGTGCATTTTACCAATGTCATGTAGGATGAAAAAGTCTATCTTAAAATAATAAAGAACAAAAGAGATATTTACTCTAAAGCAGACATTCGATTTTAAAAATATAGAACAACTGTTCTGTTTTCAATAATAGTTCAATGATCTTTTGAAGAGATACAAATTATCTTTGCAACCTTAATTCACAATACCCTCTTTCTAAAATACACATTAATCTTTTATAGGTTTTAATAATAAATACATAGATCGGCCTGGTTCTGTTGTAAAAATGCTATAATTTTAGTGGCGGCTGAGACTTGGCAACCATTTTGGATTCACGCCAAAGCTGTTATCTGTCAAAACTGTGACGGGGCTTGCGCGTGCGCACGTCAATCACTTAAATGCTCTAATGCTTATGATTATAAGCGAAAAATTTATTGCCGAACGTTATTACACTAATTAATATTATTTTTGGTTAATTATTTTTTGGTTTATGTTTTAAATATTGCTTCATTATTTATTTAATAGCACGACCTGATTCAGTTGTTACTTTTTTAATTATGTAAAGCTGTTATTTTGTATTAAAACGAAAATATACTAATACGGTATGGCTGGTGCATTAGATTAGTGACCTTACACAGTCGTATATGAGTTCGATTCCAACTAATAACAAAATACCTGAAAGTATATAATGGTCTGGGTGGTTTCCTTCAATATGTGCTTGTAAAAAACCATACAAGTAATTAATGTAGGGAAATGTCTTAAATAGCTGACAGGTTTTTAGAGGATATAAAATCAGGGAATCAGTTGTCAAACTAGACTAGAGCATTATGATCTATACATGGGAACAACAAATGTACAAACGATGACTGTGACTGTGTGACTGTGACTCATGGGACAGCAGCGTGTTCGATAGGCGACGGTAACTGCCTTCTATTAGTGGACCCTAAACCTATCTGTTGTTTCACAGAAATAAAAAATGGACTTCTAAAAAAAACGTTAATAGTTTGGTGAACACTTATTTATTATCTGCTCAAATAGATTGAGATATCGATCGATTTATAGATATACATAGAATGAGTTAAATATTATAAAAAGTAACATACATTACAAAAGGAAAAATATATGTACATATAGTTACTATAACACAGTGCTAATATTTCATAAACAACCAAGAAGTAAGGCAGTAAGATAAATGATTTATGAAAAAGTTATAACGAGAAAATTTTTCATATGAAACTGCTGTCATTATTAACATCGATTGGCATTGAGATAAACAATATCTTTGTAATGATTTACATATACTACTTGGGTATGGTAGAGTTAATATAGGAAGGAACAGGCGAAGGTATAATTCAATTCGGCCCAAGGATATTTTGTAAAGTACTCTGAGACTAAATTAGTCCGTAATTTCGGACATGCAATCCTCTTATGAAATAGTTTATGTAAAAGTTTTACAATTACATTTTATAATGTAAAATACCGCTAGTTCAAAAATAGCATATTAATGTGTCATTAGAATGATTTTCGGATTCTCGTAATAGAGTGAATTAAGTGGAAAACAAATAGCTTAACTCTTTCAGCCAGTACATAGCCTAATTGACTAGCCAAAAATTAGATTTTACAAGATCACTATGAGAATAATGAATGGTTTTACTATTATATAATACTTAAAATGGTTTCCAACAACGTTTCCAGATACGAATACGAAGACAATCTGAATAAAATTTTACTAGTTTATAATTCAATTTCAATTAAAATTAAAAATCAGAGTGCTACTATTATAACCTTAATTCATAGACCTATTTGTAATAAAGTAATTAATATCTTAGTGAGTAATTAATTTTGAGATGGATCACTTCGTATATCACGTAAAATCAAATTTAAATATATTAATTTAGAAAATTATAATTTATACAGAATGAAGGAGAATTGTCCCGTGAAGGATCCTTGCAGCCTTTGGAACAAGCAGTAAGAATATCCCCAATATGCCAATGAATTGGTCAGACTTCATAGCAATTGTATATAGTCATGTCATCAATAAAAATGTGTCAGGTTTTGTGTTTATTCTGGAATCATTCGTAATAACGGCCCCACTGCGCCATAATGTGGTCTATGACACTTGTACATATATATATGGCAGTCATGAGTATAATTAAAAAAACTATATCATATTAATTCTGTTCTTAAATTTCATTATAAATTTTTTAAACAGAAACAATAAGTATATTTTTAAAATGACAAAGAATATATTATAATTCTATGACATATGTCATAATATCATGTATCATTGAAGAGAAATGTCAAATTCAAGTTGTTTTTTATTCATTTTATTCGTAATTCTTATCATTATTTATTTTTATTAATAAATTTAATTGGGAACGTTAATGGCTTGAAGTTATTAATATTTTTTTTACTAACATATTATTCACTATATTATTAATAAACTTTATATAAATAATTGATTTGTATATATTATTATGTTCGCTTCATATTGTTATTGATGTTTTTTTTCCTATCAATGAATGTATCAATAATTTATATAATCTCTATGGGAAAGATTCAATATATATATATATATATATATATATATATATATATATATATATATATATATATATATATATATATATATATATATATATATATATATATATATATATATATATATATATATATATATGTATATATATATATATTATTTTTTTTTTTTTATATAAATATTTTATATATTAATATAATAAAAATAGACTAGAAATTGTATATAAGCAAATTATGCTTACATAAAGGGGAACGTCTCAAGAGCCGTTCCTAGAATAAGAGAATTGGAACAGTTATAATAATTCTTATTGGACTCTTAGGTATTTCAACTTAATCTTTTTTTTATCTGCAATTAACAAATTGCCCGATAATTTTTCAACCATTTCGCAAATGTAGCAGATTTTACCCCCTTTTAAGTTTAGATGGTAAATAGAGAAACCTGGACATGGCGATCATAGTTTAAAAAATAAATACAAATTTTACGAACATTATATACAATACTGATTCGCTTCGGGAAATTCCAGGAAGATTTGGAGAACAAACCGATCCTCGTCGGTGACAAAGAAGTGGACCTGAACAAGATCTTCACGCCCGCACCTGATGCTGAGGAACACATCATCAAAAAGGATAAGAAATTTGGTAATGTTGCAAAATAAAAGACCACTTAATTTTTTTAGTGATAATCTCAGTGGCACAACGGTATTTGCAAGCCAGAATACCAGCGGAGGTCATTGGTTCAAATACCGTCGCTAATACCACCAATACGGGTGTTTAATATTTATTTATTTACAAAAGAAAAAAATACAATATATTACAAGTTTATCAGTAGTCTTGTACCCAGAGCACAAACGCTCTACTACTTATTTTGGGACTAGATGGCGCAGTACGTAACTGTCACAGTATATTTACATTTATTTATATGTTTTCTTGTGCATACTTGCACAGGAAAACTAAAGAAGTTGTAAGTTGTAAGAACGACAGGGGACCAATACTGAAGGTATACAACCGCCTTGTGACGGAAATCAAACCAGCTGCCTTTGCAGACATTACTCCACGGAGATCGTAAGCATAGAAGTATCTCCCTCTCTATACTTCTATAATTTTATAAAGCTCTTTTTTATTGCTGTAGGACAGCAGACAGGCTGACGGTCCACTTAGAATTTAGCATTTACCGTCTAACGGTTCTGATGATGTTAATCTTCTTTTCAGAGAAAACATTCGCATCATCAGCATTCTACGTGCCAGGAGTACACCCGACCGTGAAGGAGCAGATGGACTTAGCCCGATCGATTTCCAAATCCCTCAGTGACTCCAGCAACCACATGAGCAGAGGACAGAGCATGTACGTCAACCGCAAGAAGAGATCCGTCAAATGGGTGCATGAAGGCAGAGGTTGGATACAATCTTTTCATTTCACTTTTAAAAGATACATAGATTTAATTTATAGATTTCCACGTGGACCTGACAGATGATGAGAATAGGAAATGTACTACAATTAAAGTTTTAAATAAGTACTTACACAAAGAATTTTTTCTGATTTCAAATCTTGTTTATAAACTATTAGATGCCGCATGACGCGTTGGTTTCGCGCCAACTGTATTCAACAGAGACTAGCAATGTTATTATTGATTGTATTTCTATTAATACTCCGTCTAGCAAAGGTCGTTTTAAGGCGAGTGGAGTCATAGTATATTTATGGTGTCTTGTTTAGTATATATTAGTGTATAAAAGCTACGCAAGCCCAAACAAAGAAGAGACGAAGATTAGAGGAAACACTGTATACGAGTACTTGCATTCTATCTCATTCTCTCGCAGGTTAAATTCTATCTATGAATATGTATGTCTCTTTTGCTGTCGCTTTTGCGTTTCATCGAATTTTCAAATGACAACGGTGCTTAACAAGTTTACAAATTCCATACTGTAATAGATTATGATATGTTATCAACACATGCTCTCTCGTTCCACTCTCCTTTAACCGTCATCTCAAAATTCACACCATTTTTTCGACATATCAACTTTTATGCATCTATTTCTTTGATCTACCCCCTCCGTATGCATGTATTATCATTTTTAACATTTTAATTGTCACATGGCATTCTTTCTTTCACATTATATAGCTATACCACGCGAGAATAATTCTTTAGTTTTTCAATCACTGACGCTATTTTTAAACCCATTTGTTCACATCCATCTCGGCATCTCCGCAGGCAGATCTTCCTATTGTGGCCCAGCATACCGATCCATACAATACGATAGTTCCAATTATATACTTAGATTGTATAACCTGCATTTTTCTTAATTATTTATCAAAGCACTCCGCCGGGCCCCGGCAGGAGGGGTAGACCCAAAAAGTGCTTGACGTCATAAAGGGTGATATGCGTGCCAATGGGCTCACTACCAGGGATGCTGAAGATCGCGCGAAGTGGAGTAGAAAAAGTCGGAAAGCGGACCCCGGGCACCGAAACGAAAGTTTGGGTGGCAACCGGGACTAACGCTAGGATGATGATGATGATGATATTTATCAAAGCACTGGCATATTTTAGAAGTATAGTTCAAATAGGCTAGTGAGAGCTCTATGGTAAGATTTTTATTACTTCTATCATTCGTCCTTAGGTTCTCAAAAAATATTCCCCAAGACCGACCAAATTCGATTTACTAAAGCAATTTTTGCTATTCCATCACCTGACAACTTTTACTGCGATCTTGGCAAAATACTAAACACCATTACGTTTGTCTATAATGTTTTTCTTGAATATATTACTATTTTGGATCTAATTTTAATTATTTCCAATGAATTTCACTGCAATTTTTACGGGACCTTCGACTCAAAACTATATTTAACAACACAGACCTCGTCTGTCTGTTAACACCGCATTACGTGGGTTAAGCGTATGAAATTAATTCGATGATTATTTTCGAACAGCGTTTGATGTGGATATTCATTGCAGTATATTTTGCAAATAGCTAATTTTTTAGTGTACAAACAAGTTCTAACCACCGATATTTGGTCACCGAGTAGTTGCTGGTCACAACAATTTCAAAAACTATGTTCACAGTGACCAGTTTACGGTAGATCATGGGCTAGGTCGGCGAATGAATGGACTACAGTTGGGTTTAGCACCATAAATATTGATAAATTATTTACCTTTTTTTATTGGTGTGGAACAGCAGACAGGCTGACGGACTTGATAATAAGCAATTACCATCGCCTATTGATGTTTCCGACACCAGGGGAATCGCTAACACACTGATGTTCACGTAGAGGAACTGGAACCTGAGTCTTATACGGGTACACACCAGGAGGTTATTATGGCGGCATATTTAGGGGTTATTGCCATCCAGACTAGTACTGCACATGCATACATAGTGGTTAGGTCACCTTTTAGGACAGGCCCCCGGCCGTAGGGTTACTGTACTCCGCCCCTGCATGGGGCCGTAACATTAGCAACTAGGTCTATCTTCTAATAAAATAATTCCACTATCAACATTACAATAATTCATACAATTGTCTTTTTTATTTCAGGACGCAACACATCAAACACTTGTTCGACCCCAACACCCGTGGCCAACCACGACACCGCGTACCGCCCGCCATCTAGTTTACGCAACCAAAAAACATATCCGAAATCCGCATTGAAGCATTCTCCATCAAACCTGCCCAAAATCGAGCCATTCCCTATATCTCCACCGACAATAACTGTACAGAATATCGACATGCCTGTGAATTTGGCTCCTACTAAGTTGAACGATGTTTATGCTTCGCCGAAAAGCCCGCGTTTACCGCTCGTCTGTGGGCCGAACTTCAACGTGGCGCCTCGCGGTTGGGGCGAGATGAAGGATTATTACAGGCCGGTCTCGCTAGATGGCATTGGAAAAAATTACTCTGACTTTTAATTCTTTGACATAGAGTATAGAAAGTTTTAAAATGTTTCTTCAATCAATCTAACACTTATTTTGAATTTAAAAAATAATTCAGTACAGTATAATATAAGAAAGCCTTTTATTCGGACAGCAGATATACAATTATGTTTCATAAACTACTGCATTGTAATATATGTATTTAACACAATTAAAATTATTCCCGTATTTGGTGCTTCTGTAGTTTCTACTGTTAATAATATTTAAAATTATGATTAAAGCTAAGAATATCTTGACAATATTACATGATTTTATTCAAAATAATACATTATTTCGTCGGCTTATTGCAAGAAGTCATTATGTGACATTTCATTATTTTGGGAAAACAGCATTTTAGTTGGAATTAATTAGTGGTTATGTTGATTAGCCAAAAACGTAACGGCTAAAATTGGCCAGCTAGAAATTAGTGTTTTTGCATTTTGTAGAATATGTAAAAATGAGCCCATTGTAGATAAAAACGTATGTATTTAGTGATATTTTGCAGTTAATGAGTTCTTGCAATAAGTCGACGATTTATTCTGTTTGAAGTCAATTTCAATCTATTCAGATTTTCGTACAATTACTTCAAAACATTGAAATTGACTGAAAAGTTGCCATGAGTCGTTAATGACTTAGTTTTGAATATAATAATGATTGTTGAGTTTATTTAATATTAATTTTAGTAATTTGATTAATAATCCATTTGGGATATTTTTTAGTCTATGCACTAGTCATCTGAAGTGTTGATGTTAAATATGTAATGTTTATTTTTATTTAAATTATAACTGATAATATGCGTAAGTGCTTTAACTGCAGATGTTTGTAATTATGATCTATCAGATAGATGGCGTTACATAGTGGTAATTTTTAATAAATATTCTTTACCACACTATTTTGTGTAAATTTATGAGATTTGTAAGATATTTATTTATATTTGATGTTATAGTAATATTTTGTAAGAGATAATAAATTAAATGTTATATTGGTGTGTATTAATTCCTTCAAAAATATATAATATAATATAATAATAATATACGAGCAAGGTATATAAAGATCTCTGAAAGAAGATGTAGTAACGAAAATTGAGAAAGGTATGCTGAAATGGTTTGGCCATGTCGAGAGAATGAATGAAGAACCATTGACGAAAAAAGTGTAGGCGAGTGTTAATGGAAGTGTTGGAAGGGGTAGACCTAGGCGAACGTTTCGAGACCAGATCTCCCTGATCTCGTATTGAAAAAAGGCCAGGTCAAGAGTACCCTAACCCGAAGAGCATGTATGAAGGGAATAATGAAAGTGGACGAAGCGAAACAAGTATGTAAGGATCGTAGCAAGTGGAAAGAAGTGGTCTCTGCCTACCCTTCCGGGAAAGAGGCGTGATTATATGTATGTATGTATGGTATATAAAGATCTATCATATGTAGAGAATACAATCCCGAGCATGTTTTTCGATCCCGGAATTACGGGATTCTTGATGCGTAATCCCGGGATCCCGGGGCCAACCCGTGATTAAATTATGTGGTTTCTAATTGGGCTCAAATTTAAAAGAAAACGAGTAATTTGTAGAAAAATTATTTTAATTTTATTCCACGAGTCCACGACACAAATCACAATATAGTAAGAAAATAAAAAAGACAAAACAAAGACACTATATTTTGTAAGTAAGAAATAACGAGACAAAAAACTTATTTAGAATTTCGAAAATACAGTTGTAGAAATATCAATGCATCCAAGGTTTGACTTCCAAGCCTGCTGGGAAATCCCTTCTAAGTTCTACGACAAACATATTATTAGAGCTATACCTGTGTAGTACGTATCGTACGCATATCAAAGGTTTGTTTTTTTGTCGATATGTAATAAATGCAATTAATATAATCTAGGCAAGGTCATTGTCAACTCGCAACGGACAACGGAATGCAAACTAGACCTGTTTGTGGCAAACCCGAAAATCCCGAGATTAGCCAAGTACAATCCCGGGATTTTCGGGGTCAGAAAACGGTCAGGATCCCGGGATTCGGGATTGATCTCTGCGGCCGGGGTCGGTCTGTCGTAAAAAGTGACAAAACATCCCTAGCTACGTGGTAGGGCCGCAAGCCCGTGTGGATGGCGACCACCTTAAGTATGTCACCATAATAACCTTGTGTTGTGTTCCGGCATTAGTGACCAAAGTTCCTGTACCCTTACATGACAGCAGCGTGTTCGCAATGCCACTGGCGTTGCAAATACCCTGTCTGCTGTCCTATAGCATTATAAAAATTATCCTAATACTCCCTATACACTTTGTTTATCTCATTCTCTCGAAGGCTACTTTTCTGAGTTTCACTTCTGCCATATGTGAATTGCACACACACACACTTTTCTTTTAATTACGTCGTTTGATGGAATCGATGGCACAATCACTTTCGCGGGTCGGAACGCATGCGAGGGTCACGAGTCCAATACCCGTCCCATATCTGTGTATTTATGTGTAATATTAGTATATTTATTTACATAAGAAACAAAGAAAAAATATATAATTAGTATATATCAGATGTTTATTATCAAAAACACCACCGCCTATACTTACTTTAAGGTTGGATGACGTATTTCAAAGTATTTCGATCCTGGATGGACGGCCGTCGCCTCCTTCTGCGAGGCAGTCATGTCCGCAAAGGAGGCGGCGGAGCGGGAGCGGGAGTCGACCACCACACTCCCCTCCCGCCAACGCAGGCCACGCCGGCGGCGCCGGAGGGCCAGTAATGACCTCCGGCCGCCGTAAAAAGCGGCCGCGGGCGGCCCCTCGGGGGAGGACCCGCCGCCCGCACTATATCCGCGAGGGTGAGGGCTGCGTGCTGTTCCGCGGCCCCCCTCAACTCCTAGAGTTGGTAGGAGAGCGCCGGGGGGACGAAACCCTGACCCCCTGGCGCCAACACTTTAGAAGGGGCCCGCCTCAAGACAAAGGGCGGGCCGGCGCCGGCCCGGGCCACGAGATCGGCAGGCCATATATCCGTGGGCCCGGGCGTAGGCGATAGGAGAACAGCGGGGTTTTTTAGTGGGTAGTCGGATGTTCGAACATCTTTCCCGGAGTCCCACATATCCCTCGGTCCCCCCGGGCTGAGGGAACCCGTCAAGAGTGGTTTTTCCCCGAGACCAAAAAAAAAAAAAAAAAAAAAAACGTATTTCAAAGTATTTACTTATATGTTCATCTATTTCTTTGAAAAAAATATGTTACCTGACGTGACATGAATACGATCTATCAGTCTAAAAGCTAATCCAGTTTTAACTGAACGATAATTTGCAATCGGGATTTCAAGTATGACCGTCTGAGGTATTCTTAAACTAGTCACATGACTATGGTGAATGGGGACGCCGCTTGAACGTAACGCTCGGTGTTGCAACCACCAACTCATTTTGATATTACATCTAAAGCTTATTGTTCACCTTTCACATCAAAACTAAAAAGATCTTCGAGATGTCAAGAATGTCTAGTCTGGTCTGAGATTTTGTAATGCATTTTTGCCCCTAAGATTTTGTATTACAATAAATTCTATAAATTAAATTTATTTATTATGTTATTTAATATCGACATTTATAAATATTAATCAATTGTATTATTACAGAATGACAAATAAATAAAAATCTAAATTAAAAATAATACAAAATGTAATAGCAAGTATTATCTTTAACAACACCATTAACAACGCGTTGCCGGCCTCGAAGAAATTTTATAACATATTTTTGGAAAACCTCTATATCGTACTGTGATGGAAAAACTTCAGCCGGAAGCTTGTACGCAACATAAACGTAAAGTCGGACTAGCGAAAAATCCTATAACACAAGCGCTCTGCTTTGCGGGACTTAGGCTAGATGGCGCTGCGAGTGAATTGTTAATTTATCGCCCTTTACTACAAGGAACGCGTCCGCCATATTCTTATATTCTTAATCATCTTACTGGGACCGCACCGTTAGGATATATTTATAACAAACTACGGTGACACCAGATCATCATCATCCCTCTCAGCCTTGCGATAGCTATCGCCAGCCCGAAGTCCTGGCTCTCCTCAATCGTATACACGGGAGTCCCACAACCTGGTGTGTATTTACAGATGTGAGTACCAATGACCTCACTACCAGGGATGCTGTAGACCGTGCGAAGTGTGGAAAAAAGTTGTAAAGCGGACCCCAGACACTGAAGCGAAAGTGGTCTAACAGAATTTAAGGATTGGTTGATGATGATATTATATGTCACCAAGGTGATGCTTAAATAGGGTGTTTTCGAGTTCGTTTTATTTGAAGTGTATGTGTAATTTTCAAATATATTCCTCATTAAACAATAGATAATTAAAATACTGTTGTGTCAAATGCATTATTACTATCACTAACCTTGTATTTTTGAATGACAGAATAATTATACGGATTTGTTTTTTGAGATATGTGTTATTTCAATCAATAATTAAGTCTAAAAATATTAAAATTATAATATCAACATTATAAAATAATGTTGATATTATAATTTATATAATAACTAAGCTATTCCATATACCTTCCGTCAGGACAAACATTGGCTCGAATTCACCGTTATCACGAATATGTAGTGAATATAATGTTTTCTGCAGAAGGTTTCTCAACACTGATATTCACAATATGACACTCAATGCATTCTATAAAATAATGTTTCAGAAATGATTGCATCAGTTTTAATTTTGTTTTTGTTCGCTTTCTTGCTGCCACTGTTTAATTAATTAATTAACAGAAATAAAAATAATATTTAATGCCACGTTTTATAGATTGTCATTTTCATCAGTATATAAATTTTCCTGTTTTTTTTTGTGATTATTGTTATTAATGTTTGAATTATTTGATATTGCATGATATTTTTCTTATTTGATATTGCATTTTATAGATATAATATTAAACAACTACTGCGACGGCAAATGTTGTGTGCACCTATAATTGGCATACATATATGAATTTTATTATTGTAAATGTTGTGTAAATTGTATCTTATGTATGCTGTTGGGGTACCGTATTAAATAAAATAAAAAAATAAATAAAAATAAAAAAATTGTCAATTTTTATTATAATCAAAAAATTCATTAATTGAGTAAAAACAATTGCTTAACAGCCAATCATGTATCTTTTAAATAATCCAATGGGCAATTCTTTAAAACTTGCTGGAATCTCAATTCATTAAAAATTTATTAATTGCCATAAAATGAGCATTTGATCTCTGTAGTGTACGATATTTTTCATCATCACCATCTGAACACGTGGCATTGTAAGGGCAGTAGAGGTAAATAAATATTCGCATTTTGTTTTTTCGTATACTTTTAGCAGCCCCGGAGTGAATACTCTAGTTTATATAAATATGAAAACTGATCTGGATAATATCACAGTTACTTTTATAATTAGTCATTAAGAAAGTCAACCACACTATAATAGCATTTTTCCGTCAATATTTTTTTAGTTTATATTTAAATGATGTCATATTAAATTTTTAATGTCATCAGATATTTTATTGTAAATTAAAGGTCCCATTCCCAAAATACTTTTGCCAACACGAAATTCATGAGGACATGTATAAAGTTGGTTAGGATTACGTCTATTTCGGGTAGTCATATCTGCCAATCATGGAAATAGTTGTGGGTTGCTTTTCACAAAGATCGCTACTTCTAATTTATAAAGAGAAGGCACCGTAAGAATTTTATGTTGAGTAAATAGCGGTTTACAACTATCAGTTACTCTACTATTAAACATAGCTCTAATGCAACGCTTTTGCATGAGATGAGATATGTTTCCAGAAAACAACATTGTCATTCAATGAATACTTGGAGTTTGTGCCTAACTGGAAACAAACGAAAGGCGATATTAGATGCTGAATACGGTTAGAGTCAGTTGTTCCTGTGAAAACCGTAACTGTACCTATTTCAGTCGATAAAACAGCGTAGACTATGTGAAAGGCTAGAGAAAAAAAAACGTGTGTGTGTACTTATGCACGCACGTAAGAAGTTTAATTATACTTCTTTGGTGTAACAGAACAAAAATAGCTAAGTATTTCATCCCGTATGGCACAACTCTTTGTTCGTAAAAGTACTGACAAATTTAAAAAAATAGTTGATAATGAAAATAATTTTAAGTTAGTTTTAAGTATCTGTATGCAATAAAGAGTTTTCATTCATTCATTCATGATTTTTATCCGTGCAGCGGTGGAAAAAGAATACTGACCTCTGCAGCCGGGGTCGGCCTGTCGTAAAAGACGACAAAACAACCCACCCTAACAAGGTGGTAGGGCCCCAATCCCGTCTGGATAACAACCACCTTAAGTATGCCGCCATAATAACTTTGTGTTCCGGCATTAGTGACTCAATTTCCTGTACCCTTATGCGACAGCAGCGTGTTCACAATGCCACTGGCGTTGCAAACACCTACAGGCGTAACTGCTACATTCTAAGCGGGCCGTCAGCCTGTCTGCAGTCCTACAACAATAAAAAAATAAAAAACTGCTTATAATTAAGTGGGCCGTCAGCCAGTGTTCTTTGCAAAAAAGTGTAAAATTTTAATTCTTTTTGAATAAGCATGGGATCTTATCGGCTTGTATTAAATGAATATATATGTAAAGGGTACTTCAGCAATTTTTTTTTTTTTTTGTTATATTAGAGAAAATGGAACTTATTTAAAAGTAGCATGGTACACGATTATTCGTTAACAACGATAAACTTAAGCAATTAAATAGTAAATGAAATAAATTGTATTTTTTATATCAGATGTTTTTGTTAAATGGTTTTTTTTACTAAAATACAGACACTATTATGATAAATTCATTATTAAGTGTAATGTAAATATGTATATTTAAAAGTCATCATTGGTATACAGTTTTTCAAGGTTTTTTAGCTATCTTACAAATTCTTACGAGTATCGTATGTTTAAAATTTTTTCCATTAAAGGTTAAAGATTATCAACAAAGATTTATTCATTTACTAGCTGTGCCCGCGAAAATTTCCGTCCGCGTGAAATAGTGACTTTGGGCAGCATTTTTTAGATATATCTTTTGGTTTATTTTGGATTACAAACCCTATAAACCTTAAAATATAAATAAATAAAATATGCAAACAGTCAGTGTTATCGAATGCAACTGTGCGTTCGAACCTACAAAACCAGCCTAAGCTAAACCCTATTTCATATGATTGATGATATAAATCTGAGGTCCACTGAAATTGAATAATAACCTACAATATCCAGCCTAAGCTGAACCCTATTTCATATGGTTGATGATATAAATCGGAGGTCAAGTTAAATTGGACATAATTTTTAGCTATAACTATTTTTTTTTTCAAAAATTAAAGTAGCCTAAGTTACTCCTTGTTACATCAGCTATCTGCCAGTGAAAGTCCCGTCAAAATCGGTCCAGCCGTTTCAGAGATTAGCCGGAACAAACAGACAAACAGACAGACAAAAATTGTAAAAAATGTTGTTTTGGTATATGTACCGTGTTTACATCCAAATGCACTTAGTAAAAAACGGTTATTTTAATATTACAAACAGACCCTCCAATTTTATTTATTTGTATAGATGTATAGATGATAGTTATGATTTGTGAATAAATAAGTATAGAATCCCGCTGGAATCAAATGAAGGCTAAATAAAAAAAATATTAAATGCCCAACAGTGGGAAGACGAACAGAGAAAATTAGTGGACACGGTGAAGGTAGAAGCTAAAAGTCTCTACTCCTAGTGATTGATTTTTGTATGACATTATCTTAAATGTCTAATCATTAATCGTCAGTGTCGGCATCTCGGGTTGTTAAAATATATTTTGGTTAAGATCTCACACATTCGATTCTAAACCGTTAACTGAGATGAGATTTGTGAGGTGACAGATGAAGCATGCTGGGATAGAACAAAATGGAAGAAAAAGGCACACTGTGATAACCCAAAATAATTGGGATAAGGCCTAATCATAGATATAGAATACTAATGAAGACGTTTAATGGAAGCTAATTAGATCCTAAGAATTCTCGTGCATAAGATATCCCAAATTCTAGAGTATCTTGTCTTGACAAGGTTCAAGTTTTTAGTTTAAATATTATTTAATGATGACATTTTAGTGAGTACTTAGATGTCATAATATTAGTTTTAATCAAACAATATAAATATAGTGAACACGTGATTTATATGCAGATTTCTCTTTTATGATCGCGAACCGCACACAGGGTTCAAGCATATAACCTGATTGCAGGGATCCGCACACCCAATATCAAATCCATGAAATGTTGCATATGTTATAAATACAATTGTAAATCAACCGCTTAAAACTATTTAATATAATCAACGGTTTACGATTACGCGGATAAAGAGAGGTTATATTTCACAAATAAATTAGGTATTTTTATTAATTAATTTCACGAAGAGATACCAACGTAGATGATGTAGGTTTCGCCACTGCCAGCACCCAACTGTGCTGCAAAGTGAAAGGTTTAGGTGCAATTGGGATTAATTACTTACTTGATAATCGGTCTTAAACAATCGTAGTGGCTATAGTCTGTTACATTAAAGCTCCAGCACAGCTACGTAACGTAAGTGAAGTTATTCTATTTGTCTAGGTGAAGAGCTAGAAAGAGAAACTAATGTGAAAGTTACTCACGGTTCTCTTTACTTGTCCAAATTTCGCGTGAGCCTACTGATTGTACACTCTTCAGACTTGAAAAACACCGCTATTTATTTACACTTAGCTAAAACACTTGACTATAATTAAATTATTTATTTTGTATAATATACATAATAACGGTAATATAATAACGGTTGTATAATAAGTAAATTAGACGTGTTTATTTTTTTATTTTAGTCGCACTTCTTTTAACAAGGACGGGAAGCCGATTTTATATCCGCTTATACCTTTTTTTTTGGTGTCGGGGAAAAACCTCTCTTGACGGGTTCCCCCGGCCCGGGGGACCGAGGGATATGTGGGACTCCGGGAAAGATGTTTGGCCATCCGACTACCTACTAAAAAACCCCGCTGTTCTCCTATCGCCTACGCCCGGGCCCACGGATATATGGTCTGCCGATCTCGTGGCCCGGGCCGGCGCCGACCCGCCCTTTGTCTTGAGGCGGGCCCCTTCTAAAGTGTTGGCGCCAGGGGATCAGAGTTTCGTCCCCCCGGCGCTCTCCTAACAACTCTAGGAGTTGAGGGGGGCCGCGGAACAGCACGCAGCCCTCACCCTCGCGGCAATAGTGCGGGCGGCGGATCCTACCCCGAGGGGCACCCGCGGCCGCTTTTTACGGCAGCCGGAAGTCGTTACTTGCCCTCCGGCGCCGCCGACGTGGCCTGCGTTAGCGGGAGGGGAGTGTGGTGGTTGACTCCCGCTCCCGCTCCACCGCTTCCTTTGCGGACATGACTGCCTCGCAGAAGGAGGCGACGGCCGTCCATCCAGGAATTGTAGCAAATCTATGTTAACAATATATTAGGTCTTTACCTATGAGATTGCCGTTTTGTATGAAAAAATATAAACGAATTTTTTTTTCATGTATTTTTTATTTGTATTAGTCGAAGTAATCACCCATGCAATCAATGCATCTTTGCCAACGCAGTGGCAGTTTATTGATGCCCTTCTTAAAGAAATCAGCTGGACGGGAGGCAACAAATTCTTCAAAGGCATTTTGTACTGCCTCTCGGGTATTGAATTTTTTTCCCGCCAAGTAGTTATCCAAATTCTGGAAAAAGTAGTAGTCTGTAGGCGCAAGGTCTGGTGAGTAGGACGGATGACGGAGAACTTCCAACCCCAGTTCTTGCAACTTGGAGACCGTCTGCTGTGCAGTATGAGGTCGCGCGTTGTCGTGCAGGAGCAGCGGAGACGAGCGATTGACCAATGCTGGTTGGAGATGTGCCAGCTTCTCCATCATTGTGTTCAGTTCTTCACAGTACACATCTGCAGTAATGCTCACCCCGTTTGGTAAGAAGCTGTGATGAATCACACCGGCGCTAGACCACCAAACAGTGACCATCACTTTTCTAGGGGTAAGTTTTCGTTTAGGGCATTGTTAGGTACTGAACCAGGATCCAACCAACTTGCTGAGCGCTTGCGGTTATCAAACAGAATCCATTTTTCATCGCAGATAACAATGCGGTTCAAAATTCCTTGCAAGAGCAGTGCAAGGCACGTCTCGACGCGTACTTAACGCTGGCGATCATTAACTTCGTGGGGCACCCATTTGTCAAGCTTTTTTACTTTGCCAATTTGACGGACCAATATTGTTTTGACGCTAACGTCGAAAGCTGCTGCTAATTCAGCCGTAGATTGTGTATCATCAGCTTCCACAATCGCCTTTAATTCGTCATTGTCAACCAAAGTCTTGGGGCGACCGCGAGGTTTATTTTTCAGGTCGAAATTCCCAGAACGGAAGCGAGCAAACCAATAAAAGGTGGTGCGTTGGTTTGTAGTGTTAGCTCCGTAAACGTCGTTGATGTTGCGTGCCGCTTGTGCCGCGTTGCTGCCACGATGGTACTCATATTCCATAATTACTCGAATTTTTAACGTATCCATGATGACGAAAGAGATTGAAATGCGCTGAAAATGTAACACTAATCAATAAACAAATGACTACTTTTGGAAAAAGAATTCCATGTTTTTAAAATAAAATTAATTTGAAATTAGAATTCTTAGCCAAACAAAAATTATTTTGATTTGAAATGGCCAGTACTGTAGAACGGCAATTTAATAGGTTTCAAAGACCTATTGTAATATAATTAAATATAGAACACATGTCTGACAAAAAATGTTTTACCTAGCTATTTTGAATAAAAAAAATGAGTTTGATGGACAGAACCCTCAAATTAAAAATTAGCATCACCTTGACTATATAGAAATACAAAACAAGTAGAAAGAGCACGCACGTGAACGTCAGTTTGACCACCGTCTGCGACACACGGCGCGCGTCGTTTCAGTTCTTACAACCGTGTTCACAAACTTAAATAACTTATGTTAGTAAGTTATACGGCAAAAAATAGTGTATATTTTTATATTGATATACAAAAAAGTAAGTTTTGTTTTAAACATGTATTGTTCAATTCTAATGTCTTTATATTTTATTTAGTTTGTATTTTTTTATTTAAGACCTTGTTACACCGAATTTTGCAGTGAATTATAAGAAGGGTTCTATCTTTAGTTATTTTAATATATTAAGAATCATAGTTGCTTGTAGTTAATGTTGAGATGGATGAATGGAGTTACAGAAATGGAAATATCAGGGGAAGTTGAAAGTATCGCCAGTGATTTTTTTTATTGCTGTAGGATAGCAGACAGGCTGACGATCCACTTGGAATTTAGCAGTTACCGTCGCCTATGGGTGTTTGCAACGCCAGTGGCATCGCGAACACTCTGCTGGCGCATAGGGGTACATACAGGAATTTGAGTCACTAATGCTGGAACACAACACAAGATTATTATGGTGGCATACTTAAGAGCAAAGGTGGTTGCCAGCCAGGCGGGCTTGGGGCCCTACCACGTAGCTAAGGTGGGTTGTTTTGTCGCCTTTAACGACAGGCCGACCCCGGCCGCAGAGGTCAGTATTATTTCTCCGCCTCTGCACGGTTAAAAATTGAAAACGGAAAACTGATTGAGAAGCTGCTACTATTAGCAGGCTTAGTACGATCATATAATACGAAGAAAAGAATGTCATAATAAGCAAAATAGTAGAAATGAGAGACTAGATCAAAGAAATGATGGATGGATGGATTGTGTGAAAAATGATATGGCATAAAAAGGCGTGAATATTGAGATGACAACTAATAGAGAACAGTGGAAGGAGAGAACATGTTCTGCCGACCCCACATACATACATACATATAATCACGCCTCTTTCCCGTAGGGGTAGGCAGAGAGAGACCACTTCTTTCCACTTGCTACGATCCTTACATACTTGTTTCGCTTCGTCCACTTTCATTATTCCCTTCATACATGCCCTTCGATTTAGGGTACTTTTGACCTGACCTTTTTTCAAGACGTCCCTGATCTGGTCTCGAAACGTCCGCCTAGGTTTACCCCTTCCAACACTTCCATTCACACTCGCCTTGTACACTTTTTTCGTCCATTGTTCTTCATTCATTCTCTCGACATGGCCATACCTTTCTCAATTTTTGTCACTACATCTTCTTTCAGACCATAATCTAAGATAATGACAGGAAGAGGAAGCTTGTAAATGTTAAATGTCAACTCGTCATTTAACACTTACATATTAATCCTTACTTGGCTTAATGTCATTTGAGTCGACCAGGAACTGAAAGAATCGTGCGCTAAAACCTCCTTCCCATATAAGGCATTAATAGGCTTGTAACGAAGATTTAGATCGTAGGTACGGAATTATTTAAGAGATCTTCTCAAATAATTATATATTACTAGCTGACCTGGCAGACAGAATGTTGAGGTTATGTTCTAATATGCGAAAAATAAAAATCCCAGAACTCGATCGCAGCGCCACCTACCGGGTTCAATTGTGAATCTAAACCATTCTTGAACCCACTTGAACACACACAAAAAATTTCAACAAAATCGGTTCATCCGTTTAGGAGGAATTCAGTGACATACACACGCACATAAGAATTATATATATAAAGATTAATACATAAAAAAATAATCAGTAAAACAATTTTATACATGCAGGGGCGGAGAAAGTATACTGACCTTTGCGGCCGGGATCGGCTTGTCGTAAAAGGCAACAAAACAACCCACCCTAGCTACGTGGTAGGGCCCCAAGCCCGTCTGGATGGCGACCACTTTAAATTTTAAGTATACCACCATAATAACTTTATGTTGTGTTCCGGCATTAGTGACACAAGTTCCTCTACCCTTATGGGACAGCAGCGTGTTCGCGATGCCACTGACGTTGCAAACACCCATAGGCGACGGTAACTGCTAAATTCCAAGTGGATCGTCAGCATTTCTATGATGTTTCTGATGTCATGGGTCCGCTAACACGCTGCAGTCCTCATAGGGGAATTGTGACTAGGAAGGTTATTATGGCGGAATATATAGATAGCCACCCCGGTTGCCGCAATTACGCAATGACGCAATTATCTTTTATTAAATATTATTTTTTATTTTTTGACGTAGTCACCTTTCAGGTTTATATACTTTGTATATCTTTTTTAAAAACTAAAATTCCCTTTTTAAAAAATTCTTCCTGATCCCTAAAAGATCGTGTACCGCGGACCCTACTGCGTCATCATCTTCAAATTTATGGCCTCTGAGAAGTTCCTTTAACCGTGGAATTAGACCTAGGCGCTAGGTCCGGTGAATATGGAGGATGTTTTATCAATTGGAAGCCAGCTTCTTCAATGGCAATGACTTGTGCGCGGGGGCGTTATCTTATATATCGAAACAAAACTACTTTAACGAGTTTGCCACGCTGTTGCTTGCGTATTTCCTCACGCAAGTTTGTCCCGCGTACAAAGTTCCCGTAATAGTGGCTCCATGATTAAGGTATTCGATCATTACCACCCCTTGGATATCCCAGAAAAAACAGCCCATGATCTTACCGGCGGATGAAATCACCTTAAATTTCTTCGGAGTTGGAGATTATGGTCTCTTCCAAGTCATGGACTGTTTTTTCGTTTCCGAATCATAATGTGAAGCCATGTTTCGTCCATAGTTATGAATCGAGGCAAAAATCGGTCAAGATCTTGTTGTAACAAACCCAAGCTTCGTGGAATTCTCAGTCTCGTTTGTTTCTGCGTCAGAAAGCATTTTGGGCACCCAGCGCGCTGACACTTTTTTCCTACCCAAATGGTTGTCTATATCTATACTACTATTATAAAGAGGAAAGATTTGATTGTTTGTTTGTTTGTTTGTTTGTTTGTTTGCTTTGAATAGGCTCCAAAACTACTGACCCGATTTAGAAAATTCTTTCATTGTTGGGAAGCTACACTATCCCCGGGTGACATAGGCTATAATATATTTTCAAAAAAATTAGGGATCCTTACTAAAACTCCAATAATGTAATCCAAAGTGTAAAAAAATTACCTATAATATTATTTAAATCGCGTGCGTTGCGAAAACTATTGATGATAGAATAAAATAATGTACTACAACTTTGCAGAACACATTATTATTTACAAAAAGTGTCGCGACAGCATATGTCTAACTATTATAGTTATGCCACAATAAGTGTTTTTTTATTTTAAAAATTTAATTGAAATGCCGCCCCTAGAAAAGGCTCTTTATTTGGATCTTGGTATTAATCCTTATCAAAATAAATTACTTCATATTCAAAACGGCTTCACTACCTTCATATAACTTTTTGATTTATTCAATTCGGATATTCCATTCGAAAGATATCACGAGTTTAAAAATGTAAGTATTAGAAAAATGTTGCGTGGTAGCCGCTCACCCTGTTCGGCTAGCTAGACAGCACCTTATGCAATGTAGGCGTGCGTCACTGGGGTTTTTACAAAAATTAGAATACTTATTAAAAAATAACGAAAAATAAATAAAAAGTAATAACAAAAAAATCATTAAAATAAAAGCTCATAGAAATAATAATATTCAAATTTTCTTTATAATTTTATTTTTTTAGTAACCTGACGCAAATAGAAGGGTTTGCCCTCAGGGGCGCTCCTCTGTCCGAGGAGTGCACGGGTGTGCGTACCCGAGGTGCCCGAGCATCCGTCGCTTCACTCCCCTCTCTGTTCGTGGCGTGGTCCCCGGTGGGATGGTTGCGAATACTGATTGGGGTCCCGGGTTCTACCCTGGGACCTGATTTGGTAGTCGAAACCATTCCTATTTCGACTGCGCCTGCACAGAGAGTGTTCCCGGGGCGGGAATTGCATCCTCGCTGTCGGTTGGTCTTGCTGGGCCGGCTACGACGTCAGGCGACTCTGCTTTTTCTGGAGTGTCATCTGGTAGTCGTACCCACGCCTGACTAGCACGCGACGGGGATGTGAGTCCCGTCCGGAATTGGCCGCGGACCTGTCGCTCCCGGCTCTGGTTCTGTCCATGGTCGGGGGCGATCCTGGATGGACGGCCGTCGCCTCCTTTTGCGAGGCAGTAGTGTCTGCAAGAGAGGCGGCGGAACGGGAGCGAGAGTCCGCCAGCGCACTCCCCTCCCGCCAACGTAGGCCGAGTCGTCGGCGCCGGAGGGCGGGCAACGATCTCCGGCCGCCGTAGAAAGCGGCCGTGGGCGGCCCCTCGGGGGAGGATCCGCCGCCCGCACTATTGCCGCGAGGGAGAAGGCCGCGTGCTGTTCCGCAGCCCCCCTCAACTCCTAGAGTTGTTACAAGAGAGCGCCGGGGGGACGAAACCCTGACCCCTTGGCACCAGCACTTTAGAAGGGGCCCGCTTTAAGACAAAGCGTGGGCCGGCGCCGGCCCGGGCCACGAGATCGGCAGGCCATATATCTGTGGGCCCGGGCGTAGGCGATAGGAGAACAGCGGGGTTTTTTAGTGGGTAGTCGGATGATCGAACATCTTTTCCGGAGTCCCTTATATCCCTCGATCCCCCCGGGCCGGGGGAACGCGTCAAGAGAGGTTTTTCCCCGAGACCGAAAAAAATAGAAGGGTTTAATTTTTAATTTTTTGTTAAATACCCGTGCGAAGCTGGGACGGGCTGCTAGTATATAATATTATGGACACTTCCTATAGAAATCTTCATTTATTTTGCTATAAAACAAACAGTAACACGACGATCCACCAAGACAATGTTTTCAACTTTTTAATCATTTGTTCAGTCACTACCGATGTAGAACGTCCCTTGCGGGGGTCGTCGTTAATGGAAGTTCGTCCTCGCTTGAACTCAGCACACTAATGCGCAACCATAGAATATGGAGGAGCCTAAATGTTGCTCTCAAGTCTTGATTTACCAGCTCCGTAGTAAAAATTTTCAAGCAGAGATATATTATTACCGCGTGAATTTCAATTTTATCCATTATTAAGAACATGTTCCGACACGACGCAAAAAAAATGACTTCTATTTTCAAAAAACAAAAGATAATTGATTACTTTTTTATATTATATCTAATGTCTGGGCTATGCCTGCCAGTATTTTTTTCTTTCGAAGGAGAATGTATCGCATTGTCACTATTTATTGAACACCTCTCGTATTTTAATATAAAATTAACAGCTGTGAAAGCATATAAAATATGAATAATTATTTTAATATTACATAATGACGTACATAAAAGTTTTAACACATCACTTACACAATTTTTTTTTTAATTTTAATTACGTTTTCACGCATAACGCGTTAACAATGCCCATTCTTGTGATTAATAGCTAATTAATTTCCTTTTGCAATTTTCCCCATATGTACAATCAAAGACAAGGTTCAATAGAAAAATTTAATAACCATGATCTTATTTTCGAAAATTTACCTATTTTTAATTGAGGAAAAGATTTCGGCCCGAAACGTTACTTGCGTTTGAAGCATTAAATAGGAATCAGCTATGCACCCTAACGAGGGCGCTTACCGGACATTGTTGCCTAAACATGCACCTCAGCATCATAGGGATCAGGGATAGCAGAGCCTGTAGATTATGTAACGAGGCAGATGAAACGCCTCTGCACCTGCTGTGCCACTGCTGTTGATGCATAAACGTAAACGTAACGTAAACTAGGAAAGGACATGCTGGAACCGGATGAGATACGAGCAGCTCCTGCCAAAAAACTGCTTCATTACATCAACGAGGCAGGCTTTGCCAATGAGCTATAGTAATGTGGCGATCACAATAGTTCATTAAATTGGACGCAGTGACACTAAGTTCGAATAAACTAGCATAGCCACCTTTCGAAATAATAATAATAAACGTTACTTATCGTATATCTTATTGCTGACTACCTGACCCGGCAAACGTTCTGCCTTATAAATTTAAAAAAGTAGTAAATTTATTCTCCAAGATGCAATCTATCTCTATACTTACCTATTGAAACTCGTCACTGGTTCAGCGGTATAGGCGTGAAAACGTAACAGAGTTGCTTTCACATCTATCTTCTAATATATAAAATTCTCGTGTCACAGTTTTCGTTGCCATACTCCTCCGAAACGGCTTGACCGATTCTCGTGAAATTTTGTGAGCATATTGAGTAGGTCTGAGAATCGGCCAACATCTATTTTTCATCCCCCTAAATGTTAGGGGTGACCCACACCCAAATTTTTTTTTTAATATTTTTACATTTTATTATTTATATGGCAGAACAACGTTTGCCGGGTCAGCTAGTAATACTATATTAGTATGAATTATGCTTCCCCGTCACTTTCCTTAGTTGTAAATGGGGACTATAGATTACGTTTGGTAGTTCACAGCAAAGGGGGTGCCCTTCGCTGTTCAACGGCGCGGTGAACCTGAACGGTGGTTCTGTATATTTGATAGAGTTGAATGTCAGACAGCATTTAATAAATTTTATATAATGGGACAATTCGCACAACGCCATCTAATCCCAAACTAAGTAGCACTTGTGTTATGGGTACAGGTACGGTACTTGTGGTATGGGTATGATTTCGGTCCGGTATATATATAAATAAAATTCTCGTATCACAGTGTTTGTAACCAAACTTCTCCGAAACGATTTGACCGATTGTTATGATTTTTTTGTTTATATTTCGTACTTCTGAGAATTATTAATCGATCAGTTACCCTGTCAGGCGTCTACCGGTGTCACTTCTCACTCAGCAAACAGCACGAAGTAGAGATGAGAACGAAGCTAGTTTCCTGTTTTCAACAATAAACTTACTCTCACTCCCTGCACAGTTTTCTACCATTATTATTGTTTGTGCATTGATCGTAGTGACACTTATACTTTCTCAGTGCAACTCTCATGTTAATTATATTATCATAGTAAATTTGTCATCAATTTGCAGTGCTACATATTTATTCCCATTTTATTAATAATTGCTGAAGATTGTTCTCACGTTCAGTTACTCAAGTGATCTCATATAAATCAATAGTACTCAACACGCGTCACGAGCTCCCGCTAACAACGGCTATTGTGTTACCTGTATAAATCATTCCAGAACATTATTTTGATGAATTTTAGTATACTTTAAATTTATACGGCAGAACAATGTTTGCCAGGTCAGGTTAGTTCTATAAAAAAAGTTATCCGTTTTATCCGTGCAGGGGCGAAGAAAGAACACTAACCTCTGCGGCCGGGGTCGGCCTGTCGTAATAGGCGACAAAACAACCCTTGCTACGTGGTAGGGCCTCAAGCTCGTCTGCATGGCGACCACCTTTGGTCTTAAGTATGCCGCCATAATAACTTTGTGGTGTGTTCCGGCATTAGTGACCCAAGTTTCTGTACCTTTATGGAACAGCAACGTGTTTGCGATGCCACTGGCGTTGCAAACGGTAACTGCTAAATTCTAAGCGGGCCGTCAGTCTCTCTGCTGTCCTACAGCAATAAAAAAATGTTAAAAACACGTACTATTTTTATCCTCTCGGCATTGGTTTGTAGATGCTGATGACATTGAAGGCAACTAGAAAGGCAAACCCTTGGAGGTCCTCCGTTGATAAATCTGAATTACTAATTTATTTTCATTGAAAGCGATGACTAGGATACTATAAATTTAATAAGAAACATGAGTTAATTAAATCAAGAAATGTCTATTAGCAAATTCCTAAAATAGGTTCATCTGATAAATTCTGAATTTCCATTACCCCACTGAACCCTAAATAAGTGAGCGTTTCAATTATAATTTCTTAGAATTAACACGTTGGATTTATAAACATGAGGTGTCCGTCTATGGAATATAAAATTAAAATATTGAATTTAAAGTGATACAATAAGATGTTTGGTCTATTAAGCCCTAAAGTAGAGTATTTTTGAAGAACTCCTTGAGCGGGACTCGACTAGCGGTGAGCGTCGCAAACACTAGGGACGGTAACTGGTTTCTATTAAGTGTTCTCCGGCCGGCAGCATGTTTTGCCGTTTCCCATCCATAAAAAAGTGCTGAAGAAATAGGTAATACGTTCTATGAGTAAAATTGAATTAAATCAAATTTATTGCAATATAAAATCTTATAAATCACTTATTAAAAGTGAAGAAGCTACCACCGTTTCCAATACGAAACGCAGGTTATAAACGAAACGCAAGCGTGTACTGACCTAAATAAAACTTAAAATATTTTTTTTTGTTTGTCTGTAAAACCAATTTGCTCTGTTTACTTCCACCACATTCATATCCGACATCTAGTGCACGGAAGTAATTATTATGTTTATTTAAAAAGTCATTGTGGTAATAAATACTTAATCGAGGAGAATAAATTGATAGCCTCAAGTTTATTTTAAACTAGCTCTGCCCGCGACTCCGTCCGCGTGAAATAGCATTTTTTGGATATATCTTACGGTTTATTTTGGATTACAAATCCTATAAACCCTAAAATATAAATAAATGAAATATACAAACTGCGTTCAAACCTACAAAGTCCAGCCTAAGCTGAACTCTATTTCATATGATTGATGATATAAATCTGAGGTCAACTTAAATTGTAATATAAATTTCCGAAACTTTTCATTTTTAACAAAACTATTTTTTTTTTCTAAAATAAAAGTAGCCTAAGTTACTTCTTGTTACATCAGCTATCTGCCAATGAAAGTCCCGTCAATATATGTGCAGCCATTTCAGAGATTAGCCGAAACAAACAGACAGACAGACAAAAATTGTAAAAATGTTGTTTTGGTATATGTACCGTGTATCATCGGTTATTTTAATATTACAAACAGACACTCCAATTTTATTTATTTGTATAGATATCACGTAGATTGTTGCGATTATGGATTCGCCATGCGTTCGTTTTTTATTTATTGTTACTACCCACTTAATAGTTACCGTCGCATATGGATGTTTGTGACACCAGAAATCGCGAACACGCTGCTGTTCCATACGGATACAGGAATCTGGGTGACACGACACAAGGTTACTATGGCGGCATACTTAAGACCACGGGTGGTACCACGTGGGTTGTTTTGTCGCCTTTTACAGGCTGCAAGGGAGTATTTGTGGCGGAGTAAATCATTCCCTATTAATACAACTTGCGTGATTAATAATATTCAGGTATTTGAATGTCTAGACATACATTGACAGGTGAAAGTCGCACAATTTGCATAAACAATTCAACGCGTACATAAATCAAAGCAACCTACTATAGTAATACTCTAAGATAGATATTTTTTGTGGTTGTAAATGACACAGGAAAAGCCGCTCCTGCTTCTATATAGGAATATACATATCGACGCTGAAAGGCAACCTTTACTAAGCAATATTGAGTGAACTTTCCAGAAAAGTGGTTTTAAGTTCAAATATTTAGAAAAAATATCTGGTCAAGATCGCTGGAATAGGTTGGATGAGGGCAGCGCAGGACCGATCATCGTGGAGATCTTTGGGGGAGGCCTTTGTCCAGCAGTGGGCGTCTTCCGGCTGAAATGATGATGATGATTTAAAAAAAATATATAATATCTCACCTAATTGTTGCATTGAAATGCTTCAACAGAAAATAAATAATCGTTAATGGTACCTCATTATAGTTTTGAAAATGTTAATTGTTTCAGATGAACAATTGGTGGTAAATTAACTTGTAACGAGATGACGGACACCATCGCTTATCAGAGACAGCGTGTTCCGCCGTTCATGAGACAGGTGGACTAATAACAATTATTATTTATACGTAAAGCAACAAATTTGTCACCTATTTTACGAAAATTACGCGGGGTTAATAATTATTTATTCAAACCTCCTCCTGTTTTATACGTGCAGGGGTGGAGAAAGGATACTGACATCTGCAACCGGGGTCAGTCTGTCGTAAAAGGCGACAAAATAACCCACCTTAGTTACGTGGTTGGGCCCCAAGCCCGTCTGGATGGCGACCACCTTGGTCTTAAGTATGCCGCCATAATAACTTTGTGTTGTGTTCCGGTATTAACAATCCAAGTTCCTGTACCCTTATGCGACAGCAGCGTGTTCGCGATGCCACTGGCGTTGCAAACACCCATAGGCGACGGTTACTGCTGAATTCTAAGCGGGCCGTCAGCGTGTCTGCTATCCTACAGTAATGAAAAATAATAATAATAAGAAGTCACCGCCGCCCATGGATGTTTACGCCAGGGGCATCGCTAACACGCTGCCGTCCGTGTATCTAACTGGAACCTGGGTTTCTTATGCCGCGCCGCAACGCACCACATGGTTATTATGGGGGCATATTTAGAGGCCACAACTGGTTGCCATCTAATCGGGCTTGGGACCTTACCACGTAGTGTTATTTTGTCGCCTTTTACGACAGTCCGCCCTTGGTCGCAGAGATCAGTACTCTTTCTCTGTTATTTCAGTTGCTGGCTGTGAGTGGTGTGGTTATGTACATGATCGGAACGGGCGCCAACATAGCGTACCCCGGGGTTCTGCTACAGCAGCTCCGAGAGAAGGACTCCGCCGTTCAACTTACTCCAGAACATGAGTCTTGGATTGGTGAGTATTTTAAAATGTTTACATTTTATTTGACATATAGCTATGATAGAATTCGATTATACCTAGTCAGGTCATAAGTATTGTCACACAGTAAAAACTTTTCTTTTAGAATGCTGGCCACAAAAAAGTTTATTGAATTCGAATCTCGAATTGTTTATGAAAATAAAAATGTATACTTTTAGAATTTTACTCATTTTTTAAATATGGAGTGGACGTTTAAAGAAGACCGTGTTGCAGTTATTGCGTTGCATCGTTGCGGTTACGCGCCAATTCAAATTTTTAACATACTGAAAAATTTGAATATAACCAAAAGATTCATTTATCGTACCATCAAACGATACAATGAAGACTCTAGTGTAGATGACAGGTCAAGAAGTGGTCGCCCTCGGTCTGTTAGGACTCCAGCAGTGATAAAAGCTGTGCAGGCACGAATTCAAAGAAATCCCAAACGTAAGCAGAAACTGTTGGCCCTTCAGATGGGGTTAAGCAGAACCACGGTGAAAAGGGTGTTAAATGAAGACTTAGGGCTTCGGGCATATCGAAGAAAAACAGGACATCGTTTGAATGCTCGTCTAATGGACCTGAGACTGATGAGATGCCGCGCTTTGTTGAAGCGGTACGCGGGAAAAAAATATCGGGAAATTCTTTTTTCGGATGAAAAAATGTTTACCGTAGAAGAGAGCTACAACAAACAAAATGATAAGGTGTACGCACACAGTAGTGAAGAAGCGAGCAACCGTATTCCGCGTGTCCAACGAGGTCATTTTCCATCCTCGCTCGTGGTATGGTTGGGAGTTTCTTATTGGGGCTTAACAGAGGTACATTTTTGTAAGAAAGGTGTAAAAACGAATGCTGTTGTGTATCAAAATACAGTCCTGACGAACCTTGTGGAACCTGTTTCTCATACCATGTTCAATAACAGGCACTGGGTATTCCAACAAGATTCGGCGCCAGCTCATAGAGCGAAGAGCACACAAGACTGGCTGGCGGCGCGTGAAATCGACTTCATCCGGCACGAAGACTGGCCCTCCTCCAGTCCAGATTTGAATCCGTTAGATTACAAGATATGGCAACACTTGGAGGAAAAGGCGTGCTCAAAGCCTCATCCCAATTTGGAGTCACTCAAGACATCCTTGATTAAGGCAGCCGCCGATATTGACATGGACCTCGTTCGTGCTGCGATAGACGACTGGCCGCGCAGATTGAAGGCTTGTATTCAAAATCACGGAGGTCATTTTGAATAAACTTTAATGTCATAAGAATCTATGTTTTGTTAAGTTCATTTTGGTATATAAATGGTTACATAATGAATAAACTTGTTACAATTATTTTACATTAAACATGTGACAGAATTTATGACCTGACTAGGTATAGAATAAAATATGGCAACTTCTTTTGTAAAATTCTACAATTTTACTCCTCCATTTTTTTAATGCTGTAGGACAGCAGCCAGACTGACGGCCCGCTTAGAATTGAGCAGTTACCATCGCCTATGGGTGTTTGCAACGCTAGTGGCATCGCGAACACGCTGCTGTCGCATAAGGGTACAGGTACTTGGGTCACTAATACCGGAACACAACACAAGGTTATTATGGCGGCATACTTATGACTTGAGGCCCTACCACGTAGCTAGGTTGGGTTGTTTTGTCGCCTTTTACGACAGGCCGACCCCGGCCGCAGAGGTTAGTATTCTTTCTCCGCCCCTGCACGGATTAAAATCCATCCTTACTCCATTAATAATTCTCATCACTTTACTCATCGACTAATCAGCTCATCATTATCACTGCTGGACATAGACTACTCCAAAACAGGCACATAATCTGATCGTTGGTGATTTTTGATCTAGTTGCATCCACTTGGGTAGCATTTACAAATACATAGTCTCCTCAGCACCATACGCCACGGAGTCAAGTGAAAGTTGCTGGTGTGAACGGCTGTATACCCGCCACGATAGTCCAAAGCATATTGGTGGGCTACCAATGATCTGGAAGTTTCCTCACGATGTTTTTTTTCACCGTCGGAATATGTTAACTATATTGTCCAAATTAGGTGAAAAAACCTGCCTAAAAGATACATCGTAGGATCCGAATCTTTCACCTCCAGATTAGTGTCCAAGTGTAATCACAAAGCTTGCTCTCCTCATGACCTTGCTCTCCTACTGTCATAAAGAGAAAACGTTACGAAATAGTGAAGTAAAACCTATCGTAATTATATCACTTTATATGTTTTAGATAATATTATATACGAAAATCACTTTTCAAAGGAACAAATTGCAAATGGAGGATTATATGTTGAATTGCGTGCAAATTGTGATCGTTTCCTTACAATTTAATGACATATTATTATTTAGATTACGTCACGAATTCATGGCGAAAAAATATGACTGACGTACGTATCGTGTTTTCTTAGACATAAGATAATTTATGTTTGCCATTTCCGTAATATTCTTGCGACCCTATTATGCTGACAGTATCTGAACTCTTTGTCGTCGTAAGAATTTGGGCCTGGGCCACTGCCGAGACAGCTATCCGCCGACCCAAGTATTAGATAATAGGAGAACATCAGGATTTTTTGGGGTTGTCTTACGGAATTCACATGCCCAACGATCTCGCGGTCGTGAAAGATATGAGATTTTCTCTGAAAAAAAAAACTTGTCAAAACAAATACCATTTCATACATGTACTTTAAAAAAAATTGAATTGTGTTTCAGTGTTGGAAGTTTCGACGGTCTTTGACACAAAATATAACTAATTTGATCCTAAATTATTTATAACATGTTTCAGCATCGATCCTGGGCTTGGCACTCATATCCGGAATAGCGGTGGCCCCGATTTGTCTGCAACGCCTTGGCCGTAGACTCACCAACCAGCTCAGCACTCTCCCAGCCTTGGGGGGCTGGGCGCTCATGGTCACCGCCAAGGGACCTGCTGCACTGCTTATAAGTCGCTCGTTACAGGTATAATTTTCACTGAATACCCAAGGATATACATTATGAACATTACTGAAACATTTAAAACTTCGCTTATAATTTTCGGCGTAAAAACTGCAGGACTAAAACAATTGCAAAACATTTCAGTAACGAAAGTTTACTCTTGTCTATGAGTAGAGAGTGTTTAGAACAAACGATTTATTGAAAATTGTTCGTCAGGAAGGATAAAACTCACGCCTTGAATCCGGTAGAATATATTATACTCTCTAGCCGATCACGTCCGCTTCGCTGGGCGATTAACAGGCAAAATTAAATCGAAAAAAAGAAAGAAGAAAGGGTAATCTTTGTAAATTTTTTTCAATAAAAAGTATCATATGTTACTTCTAAAACCTTCAAGAATATGTGTACAAAGTTTCATGGTGATCGGTTAAGTAGTTTAAATTTATAATATTAGTATGAAGTATGATTAAAGACGAGCTGTTTTTAATCAAAATAATAAGATTAAAATAATAAAACAATATGTCTTGCTTTTTAAATATGTGTGATTAAAGATGTCGTTTATCATGAGTAGAAGAAGTAGTTTGATAATGGAGGGGGCGGAAATAAGTTGGCGGTAATGGTGGCTTACGAAAAAAGTTCAATTTGATTTTGATCTAGCTGCAGCAATACATAGTTACTCTTTACATTGAGAGAGACGAGAACAACTCTATTCTTAATGACCTCTATAGACCATATCAATGATAAAACTGCATATAGCTTAAAGGCTAGCCAAGTGGTTTGATATTTCATGTTGAAAAAAAGGCGGCATAACAAAATGTCATATTATACCTATACAAACAATTTAGGCAGCTGAGGTTATTTTTTCACATGAACATGACACAATGAAAATATACATTCAGCCATGTATTAAAAATGGACCAATTAGATTCTTGAATATAATTTTTTTGGTCTTAAATAGAAAAATCATATATAAATTTTATAGGAAAACTATTTTTAGTTTTTAGCGAGCCTTAAAAGTTATCGTACTTACTTCGTATCATTATGTACGAATACTACAAAAGCAACTCCCAATGTTTTTTTTTTTTTTTTAAATATTCCTCAATATATTAAACGTAACGAAACGAAACAAATGGTTCCAAGCAGTGCGACGACCTAATCCCAAAACAAAATCGATTTTTTTTATGTGTGTAATCAAATAAATTGAATAAATAGAATTCAATAAATCATATATTCTTTTGGAGTCTAAGTCAAAATTCAATTGTCCAATTTGAGAATTGATTTGTTGATGTTTTGCAAATTGAATCACTTCTTGTAAAAACCTACTATTATCTGACAAGTTTTCATTTGAGACTGAAGAGATAATTTTTGTCAGTTTTTCAGCTTCGATATATTTTATAACAGTTCCAACGCCTGATAATCGAGACTTTTCCGATAGCACGCAACTTCAGTAGGTGTTGGATCTTCACTTCTCATGTGAGTCCACATGAATAATGCTAATGCATGTTTGCAACCACCTGTACATCAAATATAAAGTTAGAATAAAGAGTTCTTTAAAAACAATTATAGGATGTCCCTACAAAACACGTCTTAAGTATATTCCTACGTCATCAATTTAAAATAAATAAGGACACATCATATCGAAGTCACACGACTCCATCAATTTGTCCATTGCCAATTGAGTTTTATCGATGCGCAACCAACGTACCTTGAACTTTTATATAAATAAAGATCACCAATATTGATTAAAATTATTTCTAAATCAGTGCTAATTATAGTCTATTTTTAACTAGAAGCGTATTGGTTGCCAAGTGGCATACTTGAAGCGCAACATAGATTTTACGGGTTCCTATCTCAACATAGCATAGGTACAAGGCAGTTTTGTAATGGGCATATTACTGCCACGTTTTAACGATGAAGAAAAATGTCATGAAGAAATTGAACTATGAGTGTATTCAATGGACACCAGGAATGCCGATCATTGAAAGTAGAGAAGAAAAAGTTGGAAAACGAAACCCGGGCACCGAAACGCCCGGGTTGCAACCAGGATTTTATGTTAGGATAATAATGATGAAAATAGATGGATTAGTTTTGATAAATTTAGTTTTTACCATAAAACCCTCCGTGCGATTTTTTATTAAAAAAGGATTTTTTAGGTTAAGCCTCTTTCATTGTTTCCAGTGTACGCCAAGTAGCGGTAGCAATAGGTTGGCATAGCTCATTAGAACTCCTAACAACTTCTTGTTACAAATTCTGGCTTAAATTAATTATATAAAACATAATAATAATGAGAAGAACTTATCCTTTTTAACAAATGTTTTCTAATTCCAGGGATTCGGAATGGGTTTGAATGCAGCAGCAGCGCCTGTGTCCATTGCTGAATATTCCGCTCCAAAACATCGAGGTGCTTTCTTGGCAACCATAGCATTTTCTTTCGCAACTGGAATGCTGATCGCCCATGTTTTCGGGACATTAATGTACTGGAGACCTGCTGCGTTAGCCTGTGGCAGTTGTTATGCATTTTCTTTGATACTAGTATCTTTGTCACCTGAAACTCCACCATACTTAGCCTCTAAGGGCTTGCATAATGAGTGTAGAAGGTCCTTTCGCTGGTTCCGAGGCTACAACCTTGATTCGGAAAAGGAATTGGAGATACTCATCAACAGTCAGAAGAAACCAGCTATAGTCCCACCCAAGGTGTCCAAATTCCGGATGTATAAAGATATAGTGAGAAAACCGGAATTTTACAAACCGACTGTGATTATGATGTTTATGTTCGTGCTATTCCAGATCTCTGGTATGACCGTGGTGCCATCTTATACAGTGCCAATGATGAGGGAAGTTACTGATGGATACATCGACGACAATATAAGCATGCTTACTGTTGATGTCGTGCGATTTGCAACAGCTGTACTAGCGTGTATTGTTGTCAATAAGTTATGCAGACGTACCGTTCTATTCCTGGGCATCGTTATAAGTGTCATATCATTATCTATTACCTCCTTGCTCTTATACCTCCGAGACTTCGACTATATACCAGAAGAATATAAATGGACCCCAGTAATACCAACCTTATTTTACATATTTGGTAAAACATTAGGAATTTTACCAATCCCTTGGGCGATCGCTGGTGAAATATTTCCCCTAGCTTACAGAAGCCTTGGTAGCGGTATTTCTGGGATGTTCCTATCTATTATGTTCTTCGTCGTGGTCAAAACTGCACCTAATTGCTTCCACAGTATCGGAGTGAAAGGAACCTTTTTGGTCTATGCTTTATTTGTGGGTATTTGTGGGATATTCTTATATTTTCTCCTACCAGAGACTAAAGGGAAAACTTTGTATGAGATAGAATGTCACTTCAAGGGACTAAAGCATGACAATGGACTTCCATGCGAGAATGAGAGGATGCTGGAACTCCAGAAGGTGGAAGGGGGATGACGGAGGCCTAAATACAATAGGAAATGCTCTGCCGCTTTTACAGCCGGCTCCGTAGTTAGGTGAGAATCATATATGAGGAGATTTAATGTATTTTGTAATACTCATTTATATTTTTTTTTATTATATGCTGGCTTTTGCTTTATATATTTGTTTGTATTTTAACAAAAATTCTTCTAATGAAAACAAAATGTAATATTGGGAGTAGATTTAATAAATATCCTAGTACATCATCATTTCAGCCGGAAGACGCCCACTGCTGGACAAAGGCCTCCCCCAAAGATCTCCACGATGATCGGTCCTGCGCTGCCCTCATCCAACCTATCCCGGCGATCTTGACCAGATCATCGGTCCATCTTGTGGGGGGCCTACCAACACTGCGTCTTCCGGTACGCGGTCGCCATTCGAGGACTTTTCTGCCCCAACGGCCATCAGTCCTTCGAGCTATGTGCCCAGCCCACTGCCACTTCAGTTTTGCAATCATCTAGTACATAGTCATAGGATAATGCGCATGCCAATAATGATATCAATGATAAAGAAGAAAAGTAAGACAGAAATATCACTTACCATGACACTGATTGTTAGTAAATTATAGAAGACCTACTGCATTTAAATCTGATTTGTTAAATGAAAAATATATTAACATTAAATTTATATTTTACTGAGATTAATTTATTGTCCAATTATAATTTAACGTCTTACACATAATGATATGTATCAAACTTAAAAAGTTAGTTACAATTTAATTAATTAATTATATCGAAATGGATTCACAGATGATCTACAGATACAAGTAAGGTATTTAGTTGATCAACTAGATGTGATATTTTTAAAATTTGGTATGATTACTTAAAAATAAGAGCAATAAATTTATATTATCACTGTTTATGATCTGTGTGGCCATACAATCTTGAGGGTGTGAAGGTGCTATGTTGAAACCTAATATAGTATAACAGAACTACATCTTCTCATTGTATCAGCAGTACCGTTCAATGGCTCAGAACTCTTATAATCCTCCGCAGAAGTACCTCTAAAGCTATCTTCAATTTCTTGTAAAGTTTTGTCCTTAGTTTCTGGTAACATAAACCATACAATAACCATACAGAAAGATACGATTCCTGCATACAATAAATATGTTAGAGGTAAGCCTATAGAGCCAGTTAGTACTGGGAAACATTTCACAGCGACGAAGAAGTTTAATGATAATCCCAATATACTGATACCACTACCCAACCCTCGGTATTCTAATGGGAACAATTCTCCTGATAAAGCAAAAGGTATTGATGAAATTCCTACTGTCAATGAGAACATATAGATTCCAATCAAAGCAATAGGAACCCATTGACTATCAAACGGTAATATATCATTTTGTTTCGCATAAACGTAAACTCCTTTACCAATATACGATAGCACACAAATAATGCCACTACTAAATAATAAAGTCCGCCTTCTCATTGTCTTCATCAAATAAACAGCTAAAAGATTACAAATCAGTCTCTCAACATCTAGTACTACCATCAAAAATTTTGCATTTGCTTCTTGACCTACAACCTTCTCTATTATATCTGTTGCATACGAACTTATTACATTAATACCAGCAAATTGGAACATAACGTATAAGAAGACCATTATAATAATAGGCTTGTAAAATTCTGGCTTTTTACGCGCATCATTAAAGTATCTGAAGAAATGTTTCGTTTTGACCATCACTGTCACGTTTTGCCCTAAAATACTCGACTTCCTTGCCATTCTTTGCGCTTTTATCATCCGCTCTAATTCATCCTCAGTCTGGGCGTCATGCCCCCTCAGCCACAAAAATATTACTCTTCCTTCATCAAATCTCCCTTTCTTAATCAGCCACGCTGGTGACTCGGGAGTAAATATTATCATTAATAAACTTGTGAATGTTATAAAAGAGCATATCAACGCACTCTGTTGCCAGCTGAAAAATGAACCTAATGAGTGACAGAACAAGACACCAATTGTTAAAGATAGGGAGACGCTAGTCAGAAACGCTCCTCGGTTTTTGGGATCTGTCATTTCGCCTATGATGATAGATCCCAACGGTCCCAACATGCCCATAGCGATGCCCTGGAGAAATCTGGCTGCAATGAGTCCAGCGACGTTGTGGACTAATAGGAGCATAAACCAGCCGGCGAGCACAGGTAGTATGGTGAGCAGGTGAGACTTCTTCCGCCCTATATTGTCCATCAGTGGGGTTATGATGAAGTTGCCGCCAATTAGCGCGAAGCCGACTATTGACGCTGAAATTAAAAAAGACCTAATGTCAGTTGGAAATAAAGTGATTTATAATGAATTGACACAAAAAGATGCATAGAAGTTGTGTCCTATTTAATTTTATATATGTTTACGCACACGCGCCACAGAAGCGTAGGGCTCCCGAGCAATGTGGCTGAATGGCTCCAATATTAACAAGGGGGTGCACATCGCTGGTATACCCACTAAAACTTCCACGATGTTACTTTTTATGTCTAGATCTCAGACCTCTCCCTAGAGGGGACAGGCAGCGCACCCGCTACGCTTGTAGTGAATTGGCGAGTTACACAAAACGGTGAAGTTCCTCACCGTGTATTCCTTCACAATTGTTATTTGGCAATTATGTCATAATATGCACATTATATGAGAAAAATTGCCTAAGCATGTCATCGGGGAATGCGAACCTGGGACCTTTAGCATGATCTCCAAACGTGATACCACATGGCTACCACGTAGTTTACAAAAATACTTATAAAATCATCATCGTCATCTCAGTGTTAAATCTCGGTTGTAACCCAAGCATTGGCTTCGGTGCCCGGGGACTTTCCAGCTTTTTCTTATGCACTTCGGACGATCTTCGGCATCTTTGATAGTGAGTTCGCTGGCACGCAAATCGCTTTTTACGACGTCAATCCAGCACTTTTTGGAGGCGATATAGACAGATATTTGTAAGCAGCTGGTTGCCCCAAAACTTTCATAAATATTTGTAACTATTTTAAGTTTTTTTATTAATATTGTTTTTTTGTTAATGAAAACAGTGACATAGTTACACAAAGTTGATTACTTATCGAATAACGTGTTTGTCAAGTGTGATTATTTTTTTTAATCCATCCATACGTCATCGATAAATAACATAAAAGACATTGTACATAAATCTGCAATCTCCTTCATGTGCAATCCACTCCACGTGTTAATTAGGGTTCGTCAAACAACAATTGTCAAAAATCATACTTCAAATTAATGTTGTTTGTTATTGAAGACACATAGAGTTTCAAAAAGTTTCTAATTTTTTTTAAATGTTGCGGAGAATGCTCCTGCAGGGCTGAAGGCCCAATAGTTAGCAGTTACTGAGTTAGCAAGAACTGGAATCTGGGTCACGTATGCCGAAAGACAACATAAGGTTATTATGGCGGCATACTTAGAAACCAGGGGGGATGCCATCCATACAGGCTTGGCTACCACCTAGTTTGGGTTGTTTTGTCGCCTTTTACGACAGGCGGTCCACGACGACAGGGGTCAGTATTGTTACTCCTCCCCTAACCGGAGAAATATATTATTTTATTTTTACAATCAGCGTTATATACTATTTTAAATAACCCCATCCCGCTGCTGGTAACTGATCTAGCGAAAAAGGAACAAGTATACTAGTCACGAAAAACCATGGATATACAGACCATGGCCTTTTAGTTTTTAAACGATTTGTTCTGCTTGCGCATATGTGTGCCTTTCCATTTTATTATATTGTTATTTTTTTAGTAAATACTTTATTAAAAACGTCTCGATCCTAATAGATAGAAGATGAGAAGTGATATCGATCTGATCGATGAAGATGCACATCCTGAGCATAACACTCGTTTTTATAGGAGGTATTTTAAGATGATTAAATTACCAATCCATGACTCCTGGGCCGGTGTGGCGTGGATGTGGGATTCAGGCCTCCGTAGACTGGGGATTAGGATGGCGGCGTATCCTATGACGGCTCCGTGAGCGACGATGTTGACCGCCACGCTCGCTGTCACAAAGCACTGAAATATTCCAATATATAGGTAGTTATACTACCTGATCAGGCACGTTGTTCTGCCACATAACTTAATTACGTTCACCCCTATTTCGCCCCCTTCAAATTTCATTCTCGCGACAAAAAGTAGCCCATGTCCTTCTCCAAGGTCCAATCTATATGGCTAAATTTACAAACTTTATTAATGTCTGGGAATTGTTTACAACCGGCAAAATCGTCTGGGGATTTGCAGGTATTATTGAAATTACTTAATAAATACGTGATATAAGTTTCAGATTGCCTAAAGAATATTTTTTGGTAATTTAAAAAAAATAATTTTGGAGTCGTCTGGCAATACTTAATAACCGACAAAAACGTCTGGTTTTTTTTTAATTCTAGAAATAATAAATAAAAAGATTAAAAAAATCAAGTTGCCTAAAATATTTTATTCTTAATTTTTTTTGCAAATGTTATTTGCTGCGCAGTAGCGAAATAGCCGCTAACTCACTAAAATACTTTCAGGACTGGATTTGCCAATTGACGAAATTGTAATTTTTCGCAATTTCAGCTTGCCTAAAAAACCTTCTCAAAATTCATCATCAGTTCTCGGGCTAAAAGAAATTGCGTGGTTTAGAGAAATAACTGTTGATTTTATTAAAGATTATTTAATAAAAATAAGAAAAAAGTAATAATAACTTTTTTCTTTTGATTATTATTAAATATATGCATGAAACTGAAAAATGTGTGACGTCACATCAGGGGGTTCTAAATATGTGACTAAAAATGGTTAAAAAGTCCTAAAATTCGTGTCACATAATTTATGGATGGCCCCTTAGGCAGTTTTTCTCGCCTAATGTGCATAGTGTAGCATAATCGTGTGTTGCATGTACCCATGATGGGGTAAAATACCATACCGAGATTACCGATGTGTGTTACCTGCCAATCCGTCTTGTACAAGCATGGCTATACATAAATACTGCCCGTTCCCTTTAAGGAGAGGCCCAAGACTAGCTGTGGGACGCTTGGGCTGTAATTATTATTATGTCCACGTATATCTATGAGGACTAAACTTCTTTCGCATGTCGGTACGCTTGTGGAGATCACGGGGTCCATTCCCGTCTCTTTGGGTGTTTTAAGTATGAAAAGTAGTACATCAGTCGTCCAGTTCCCATAATACATAGTACTTTGAAACTTGATGGCGCTGTATGGATAATTGCAATATATTTATTTGTTTAATTTATTGTACTATGTATTTATTGTGTTTTATGTCACAAAAATTAAAGGATATAAAAAAAATTAAATTCCAGGGTGATTTTCAACAGGCTATAACTCTAAGGAAAGTCCTACCGAGCGTGATGATCGAGCATCATTCGAGAAGCTCGTCGAAACCCTAAAAAAAAATTTTTTTTCAAAAATCAATTTTTTTTATCGAAGAAATAAAGATTATCGAGGAATTTTCTTTTGAAAAATTAATAATAATTGAAAAATATTCTTAATGGTAATTTTTTGCGAAAATGATAAATTTGAAGCTTCGGGGCACTAAGAGAAAAAATCGCATCGCTTTGAATTTCTCAGAAATTTTCTAGGATACTTACTAGTACTAAAAATTACTGACGATACCCTTCATTCAACCATTTTATCTTAAGTTATATCAAATTATCCAAATGTCGTTAAAAACACGATTTTTGTTCATCCAAAGCCATTCTTTTGATTTCCAATACGTTACATTTTTTCCAAAGTTATTGATTATCAAAGTTAAAAAAAAATGTTTTGTTTTGAATGACGATAACTCCCCAGCAAATCAATCAAATAGGCTTTTTGATTACGTCAAATTAAAAAGCATTAAATTTCTTAAAGGAACGTTGTAGAGAAATAATAAAAACAATTTTATATAGCCCGTAGATATTTTATAAGACGAGCAAAATTTTGGAAATAAATTCGGCACTTTCCTTAGTACTTTAACATACTGCATAACCAAACATGACAAAAAAATTCATGACCAGTTCTGAAAACTAAACACACAGCTTTTTTGCTGTACGATCATTTTTCTCAGAGTTACAACAGCTTGTTGAAAATCACTCTAATATTTTGATTTTTTATATAACTTAATTTTTGTGACTATGCAGTTAAAGAAGTGGCATTAAAAAAAATGATTTCACTTCATTTTAAAAATAGTCGTTGGAACAGCCCGCTCATATAGGCAAAGCAATTTTGGTTTGTTAATGTTTTTCTACACTTAAAGGATCTCGCAACATAACGATAATTCCCTAATATCAATCTACCTATATAACCTTAACCGATTTAATCGAAAGGCTACTGTTTCTTTCAAATGCAATTGATCGATAAATCTAATCTTTACGCGTAAATAGCAAAATTATAATTTATTTACACACAATAATAATTTAATTTATTCAATTTAGATGATATAGGTATACTTAAAAATAGAGGGGACTCTCTTTTTCGACAACCTTAGTGACGCAAAGATTTTCATACGACGAAACACATGCGACCGCGGGTTCTGATCGGGGTCCCGATCCTCAATGTATTTTTTTTTTTAAAATAAAAATATATCACTTATCTATAATAGTACCCGTACCATAAGCACTCTGCTACTTACTTTGGTACTAGATGGCGCTGTATAAATTGTCATAGTACATTATTAATTAAAAAAATTATAGCTGAGTAACAGCAGACAGGCTGAGGGCTTAATGGTAAACAATTACCGTCGCCTTCAATGTTTGCAACGACAGGGGCACCGCGCTACTGTCCCATAGGGGTAAAGAAACCTGGGTCATTAATGCCGAAACACAACACAAAGTTATTATGGCTGCACACTTATAGACCAAGAGTAGTTGCCATCCAAACGGGCTTGGGGTCTTACCACGAAGCTAAGGTTGTTTTCTTGCCTTTTATGAAAGGACGACCCTGACCGCAGGGGTTAGTATTTTTAATCCGCCGCTGCACAAAGAAAAATACTTTTAGATAACTGGAGATTAGCAGTCCCCGAGGTAACCGGGCCCAAACGGAAGAACAGCGCTGGTAGCTTTTATTTTATTCGGCAGCACATGCTGAGTTTAGAACCTTTTTAGGACATTTTTTTGTATTTGTCTATTTTATGTTATTTTTGTAAGTGCTTGTAAAAATACATTTATTTACCCTAAATAAATGTATTTTCTACGTCTTTCTTTTTTTCAAAAATGCCTAATAAATTCAAAAACTTGTGTAAAGAGGTTAATAGGTAGGCTTTCTAAACAACCTAAATAATAAGTGGCTAGGTAAACGACCAATCGTGTTTTGCAAGTTACATTGGTATTAATAGATAAAACACTATCATTATGTCCGGACCTTGAAGACGCATTAATTCCGATAGTGGAACAGAGAATTCAAGACTGTGTAATAGATTTTATAACTGATTGTGGTATCGTCATCTAATATTAGCTTTCATTCGACATTCATGCCGGTGATGTCTGTTGGAGAACCGACAACTGCTGTATGAGACATACACTCACTCTCTGGGATCGGTCCCTCATGTCTGAGGACCATGGTCAGTATCAACCGGTCTCCTACGATCGTGTAGAATTCGGATGACGACGAGTCTTTCTTTGTTGGTGAACGACCGCAAGATCTTTGACCTTCGGTGTTCCGAAGGTATAAATGCGCATTGAATAGCCGAAATATTAATAATAATAACATAATAATAACATTTTGTGACAATTCACACAGCGCCATCTAGTCCCAAACTAAGTAGCATAGCACTTGTGTTATGGGTACTAGACAACTGATATACTACTTATATACTTTTTTTTTGTAAATAAATACATATTAAACATAAACACCCAGACGCGAGACGGGAATCGAACCCGTGACCTCCGCAAGCGTACCGAAGTGCGTTATCCGTTACACCACCGAGGTCGTTAAAGAATACGTTGCTGGTATATGGCGGATAAGCGGGTTTTTATTCGAAGCTGTGTCAGAATCGATGCATTCGTGCGTTTTGCAGTACTAAGCTAGGCGTGGAAACGTGGACAATCCTAGCCTGAGAAAGACAAAGGATTTATGTTTCCAAAAGACAAAGACAAAGAGGTAAAAAAGAGTTATTTATGGCAGTGTATCATCTAAAAGAGCAAATCGATGAATATTTGAAAGGATTTAAATCGTAAAGCTCCTACATATCCACATTTTAATCATAATATCCGGATGACCGAGCTTTGCTCCGTATTTTTTTTTATAAATTGTGTTTTTTGGAAATTAACAATTGATTTTCTTAGTCTAACCTCAAAGCAAACACTCATTGACTTCTTGTTACTTAACAACGCCATCTGCTGGAATAGCTTTAGTGTTGTGTCGTTAAAGCAATTAAAAAAAAATAGTATTATTATTCACCTATAGATGTCAGGAAGAGTCACATTTTTGTTATTTTTCTTCCAATAAAAAAAGCGAATAAAATGACATTTTCTAGAAATGATTCCTAGCTAGATCGATTTATCGCCCCTGAAACCCCCCGTATACTAAATTTCATGAAAATTGTTGGAGCCGATTCCGAGATTCCAATTATATAAGTATATATATATACAAGAATTGCTCGTTTAAAGATATAGGATATTATAAAATATTACGAGAATTTATAACGAATAACATTTGGGCCATATTTAAAAATAGCTAAAATACATTATGTAGATAATTAAATTATTAACTTCTAATATTCAAGCAATATATTGTATATGATAATTGTCGATTTTGCCCGTCTGGATGGCGACCACCTTTGGTCTTAAGTATGCCGCCATAATAACCTTGTGTTGTGTTCCGGCATTAGTGACCCAAGTTCCTGTACCCTTATGGGACAGCAGCGTGTTCGTGATGCCATTGGCTTTACAAACACCTATAGGTGACGTTAACTGTTAAATTCTAAGCGGGCCGTCAGCCTGTCTGCTGTTCTACAGCAATAAAAAAAATATATATATATATATATATATATATATATATATATATATATATATATATATATATATATATATATATATATATATATTGTTTATATCTGTATATAAACGAATTTTTAAACCCCCTGAGCGAGGTGGAGCTTACGACCTACGAAAGATAGCTTAGAAGTAAGGTAACGATCAAGCTCAATGGAATCTCGGAGGAAGCTTATCTTCAGAAGGTGACTTCTATAGGCTAACTTCAGTCGGTTTAAACGATTCTTCTTGAAAACTCCAGACACATCTGATAGAGAACAGAAGATACTTTGCCTCACGTCTCAAGAAGTAGTCACAACAGACAGACCACATCGATTGTTTTAAAGTTTTATATTCATTTAAAGCATCTTGCTATTTATACGTAAACATAATACGTAGTCATGCGAGAACAGTTTCCTATTTTGCAAATAAAATTCGAGTTGTTTATTACACGCAAGTGACATAAGATACAACGAGGACAGCAAAACACGAGAGAAAAAATCCTCGATTTCTGTTTAATCCCCTCTCTCAATAGTTACTTCATCTTCAATATTATAAGTGACAAACAATACAAATGTAGGTATAATATGCATTCGCTAAATCCCTCCATTAAATAATGTCATTCAACTGTAAAAGGATAATCTGTATTGTTGGATAACAATAAAGTCGTCGAGTTGAACAATCTTCGCTGATAATTTTCTTATATTTACTACTAACCAAGTGTTGTTTTAACCAAGTTATTCATAGTTTTATGTAAAAACTATGAAAAACTATATATATATATATATATATATATATATATATATATATATATATATATATATATATATATATATATTATAGCTTGAGTTCAGCAGACAGGCAAAACGGCCCACCCTAACAGGTGGTCACCGTCGCCTATGGACGTTTGCAGCACCAGAGGCACCACCAACGCGCTGCCGGTCTCAAAGAAATTTTATAACGCCTTTTTTAAAGAACCCCATGAGAAAACTTCAGCCGGAAGCTCATTCCAGATCCTGAGAGTACGCAAAATGAACGTTCTGGAGAACCGTTTATATATATATATATATATATATATATATATATATATATATATATATATATATATATATATATATATATATATATATATATATATATATATATATATATATATATATATATATATACATATATATAGTCGCGTCGATGCGGACGCCTCTCACAGTGATATGCAGGCCCTGAGGCGTCCCATGTCGTCGGCTATAAAATACTATGGCCTCGGACTTGAGCCGGGCCACCTCTAGGCCTATCCTCCGGATCCGGTGTACGACTTGCGCAACTCTAGCTGTGCCCCTTAGGCATGTCTGCTGGTAGATCCCGCCGCGCGCTGTTACTAGCGTGTCATCGGCGTAACAGATTACACCGACGCCGGGTGGGACCGTACCTCGAATTACCCAATCAAATGCGACGTTCCACAAGAGTGGACCTAACACCGACCCCTGTGAAACACCGCATATGACGTCTCGCCGACGCCACCCTCCCTGGACCGAGAAGATGACAGCTCTGTCAGACAGATAGTCACCGATGACGCGGCGGAAGGAAGTCGGCACTCCGTGGTATTGGAACGCCTCGCTAACGTAGCTCCAGGGCAGGAAGTTGAACGCATTGGCGATGTCTAGGGACACAGCCAACCACACCTCGCCCTGGGACGTGGCTTCCTCCGCCAGGCTCAAACTCAGGATGGCATCCACCGTCGAGCGCCCCTGGCGGAAACCGTATTAGTTGTTCACCAGGTCCAGCCCGATCGTATTGAGGTGCTGAATAAGGCGGTCTGCAAGCACTCTCTCGAAGTCCTTGCCCACCTCATCCAGCACCACAATGGGCTATAGGCGGACAGTGAGTCCGCTGGGCGCCGTCGAGGCCGGGGGCGGTGTTTTTGGCTTTGAGCCGTAATACAGCCGCCTCCAACTTCAATCGGTCCACATTGGGCACCAGGACTTCATCCCCGCTGAGTTTTGCCTGAGGCAGAGCCATGATAGGAGGCGAGTGCACTGCCACCAAAGGGATTAGGGCGCCGATGACCTCTTCGAGCAGCTGCGGTGGGAGGCTCTCGGTGAGCGGGAGCGCCCACGGCCGGAGCTTGTTTAGGACCGTTTTGTACGAATCAACCAGGGATCTTGATCGATTCTCGCTAAGAACTCCTCCCAAGCAGCTTTCTTGGGTGCCATGATAGTGGCCCGAAGAGTCTTCTAGGCGCTCCTGTATATCCTCTGTAAAGTTACGCCTCCACAGTCGCTGAGTCGGCCGGACGGCGACGCCTTCTGAGTTGATCCGCCTCCATGTCAACGTCGGAAGAATCCTCCAGCTCTGAACTCCACGTGTGGTCTATCAGGGCTTTGCGGAAAAGCACCTGATCTAACTTTTTTAGCACCCAGCGTGGACGGTCCTCTCTCAGGGGCTCACGGGCTGGTGGTAATTGTCGAAGGGGGGGAGACGCTGAATCTGATATGTCTGTGATCCAAATGCGTCTCCACCCTCGTCAGTACCCTCCAGCCTTGAACGGGCGCGCAGCGGCAGGGCAAGCGAACGAGATGTCCACAATAGAATTGCCCCACTACCTCACGCACGTTTGCACGGCGACCTGGTTGAGGACCACAAGCCCCAGCTCGATGGCACACTCTTCGACAGTCTCACCCCTTGCGTCGGAACCCCATGCGCGAGATCTCGCGTTAAAGTCCCCGAGGATCAGAATGGGGCGAGCGCTCCGTGAGACCACCGTGCCCAGGTCCTGAAGGAACCCTTCAAATTCAGCGAGACGTCTATTCGGGGAAAAGTAAACCCCTACGACTACTAATAAGTCTAGCCTAGATTCGCCCCTCTATTCCCCACCATTCATGGACTCCGCAAATGGGGCGCTCCGGGCGGAGCAAAACTCTACGCACGAAGCACCAGGGCTACCGGAGAGGATAAGTAACATAAGCTATATATATTAATGTGTAAAAAAATGTACACTCCTGTGAAGTCGAGACAGGCGAGGAGTATTTAATAAATACAAATATATTACCTGCCTAAAAAATGGCGCATGCTTGCTCTGCTTTGTATTAGATAATTTCTCCATTTTATTTTATTTTCTAAATTAAAGGACACGGTCCATCGTCCAAATTGGCACACACGTCAACACGTAAAAGGAAACTGGTAAAAGTAAACGCTTGGAAAACGTGATAATGTGTATTTTTAGATTAGATTATCACTAATTATGTACTTGAATTTGATTAATACGATATTGTTCAGTGTTTACAACAGGACGGACTGCATGTATGCTGAACGGTTTAACACATAAATGGAAACTTCTTTCCGATTCTGCGTTTTGGAGTAAAAACTTGGGCAATAATCTAATCAAAATGTTAGATGGTAGGGCTCCAGGCACGTCTAGATGGCCTTGTGGTCTCTAAATATTTCGCGAAAATAATCTTGTATTGTTTCGGCGTAAGTTAACCGGGTTTCAGTTTCCCTACGCGGAGGCAGCGTGTTAACTGCTTACTACTAGGTGAGCCATCAGCCCGTCCGCTATTCCACAGCAATTTTATTTTTTAAATATGTGTACTTGTACATACAAAAGGCCAAAAGGCCAGGTCAAGAGTATCCTCAACCGAAGAGCATGTATGAGGGGAATAATGAAAGTGGACGAAGCGAAATAAGTATGTAAGGATCGTAGCAAGTGGAAAGAAGTGGTCTCTGCCTACCCCTACGGGAAAGAGGCGTGGTTATATGTATGTATGTACTTGTACATTAATCAAGCAAATTTAATGTTATAATCTTATATATAAAATTCTCGTGTCACAATGTTCGTTCCCGTACTCCTCCGAAACGGCTTGACCGATTCTCATGAAATTTTGTGAGCATATTGAGTAGGTCTGAGAATCGGCCAACGTCTATTTTTCATACCCCTTAGTGTTATCACTGTGACCTTATGGTCACTATTCCACGCGGACGGAGTCGCGGGCACAGCTAGTATTATGTAATAATTAAATGTATTTTTATGTGTATCTGGTTGATTAGTGGTATTCAGAGTTTTCAGATTTCTCTCCATGCAGGGGCGGAGTAAGAATACTAACCTCTGCGGCCGGGGTCGACCGTAGGGTTATTTTGTCGTAATAGGTGACAAAATAACCCTAGCTACGTGGTAGGGCCCCAAGCCCGTCTGGATGGTAAGCACCCTTGGGCTTAAATATGCCGCCATAATAACCTTGTGTTGCGTTCCGGCATTAGTGACATAGGTTCCAGTAACCCTAAGCGGACGGTAGCGTGTTAGCGGTGCCCTTTACATCATAAACATCTATAGATGATTATAACTGCTAACTATTGAGTGGGCCGTTAGCCTGTCTGATATTATTTAGCAATAAAAAGAACATCGTTGCGCTTGTACACTCGGAGATTAATCTGGAGGTTACGGGTTCAAATCTTACGATAGCTACGATGATAAAGGCAAACATGATCTAGTCTGCATACCGATATCACCGATGTAACCTGAACATGCCAATCGATTTTGAACAAGTATGGTAGGTATACTGACCGCTCTCTATGGGGGAGACACGAGCCTAGCAGTGGGACGTAATAGACTGTTATTATTAGTATATCACACCAGTAGATCCCGATCTAGGAAAGGGGAAAACTTGACAAAAATAGGACTAAGCTGGTAGATGACAATGATTTTGTAATGCGATGATTTTTTAAATTTTACCCTCAATTACTAAATATTTGCATCATAACTTAAAGTTACACATTTCTAAATAGTGTTACCGTGCAATATTTCACGACATAAAAACTCTGACAGTAATTTTGAAATTAATTATTCTATTTATTTCTCATACACTAATCCATACTTAATCATTTAATACATTACTATTATTAAATCTCTTAAATATTATTTTTCCTCTAATTATTTACAGCCTTTAATAATAATTTACGGAGTTAAAAAAGCCAAAGAAACAATTAAGCAAATTAATATAAATTAATAAATAATAATAGAATCTTCACGGAAGTTAAAAAATCATCACAATTAACGTTGAATCCTTTTTTTTAATGCTGAAGAACAGCAGACAGGCTGTAGGTCCACTATTATTAAGCAGTTACCATCGCCTATAGATGTTTGCGACGTTAGGGACAACAGGAGACAATAGGGGCGAACACGCTACTGTTTAAATAGTGGTACACTAGTACACTACACAACACCAAGGTTGTTATGGCGGCATACTTAAAGGCCAGGGATGGTTGTCATCCACACAGTCTTGGAGCCCTACCATCTAGCTGAGGTTTTTTATTCTTACTCCACTCCTGAACGCAATCCTGGTTGCAATACAAACAATCACCGTGTGAAACTAAAACAAAATATTCTTCAGCCATGACCAACTTTTTGTAAATACGTGACTTAAGTCGATTTGTTTATTAGAATCAATGATATTTTATATATAAAAAGAGTAGTATATGTATAAAATCATTGATTAGAATATTGTTATGTCTTTGAAATCACATATTGAACAAAGGGATATTAATGGCTGTATTATAAATAAACGTTTATTTTTTAAATAATAAATGTCAAACATCTTAGTGAATCGTAAAAGCGAATCCGGGTTGAATAGCTCGCTGTCACTTCTCACTTCTCGGTGACTCTGAGAAACAGTGATTTCCGCGAAGGAGCTTCACTATAGCCTATATTCGGAATAAATAATTAAAATCCAACCAAGTAAAATCCACAAGGATTACTATACCAAGACTATTTCTTACTTTATAATAGTCATACGATATTATAAATTCTTATAAGCAGCAATAAGTGCGTTATAATAATAATGCTGTTGCCAGGTCAGCTACTATTGGAAGATTTATGTATTCATTGAGTGTGTGCATACGTGATAATTGCTCAAATCAATAACTCAATATCGTCCGATAAATTACACACGTCATTAGTTAGACTAGTGGTCGCCCAGGGGTCGAATTGCGACCATAATTCATTGAAGGTTTTCAAGAACTTTATTAGGGTTCTTTTGTCAAAGGCTATCATCATTATCATCATCCCAGCATTTTGTCCCGGTTGCAACCCAAACTTTCGTTTCGGTGCCCGGGGTCCGCTATTCGACTTTTTCTACTCCACTTCGCGGGATCTTCAGCATCCCTGGTAGTGAGTCCATTGGCGCACGCATATCACACTTTACGACGTCCAGCCAGCACTTTTTGGGTCTACCCCCCCGGTGGAGGCGACATGGCCAGACATTTCGCATGCTTAATCATAAACTGACCGATTACAATTTAGGTCTAAAGTGAGATAATATAACAGGCAGCATTGTATCGACGCCCTCTATCGGCCAAACTAAGATTTATTTCGATATCTCTTTCCCACACTGAGTTACCGCTATTTAGTTATAAGTCAATATATGGGATAAGCAGTAAATGACAAAACGTTTTTTGCGATTTCCCAAAATACAGGTTTTTTGAGTTAGGTCAGTTTATGATTAAGCATGCGATTTGTTTCCCACATAAGCATCCGGTTGCCGTAAAAGATGGCCGTACCAACGGAGCCGACACTCCTTAAATTTATCTGCAATGTCGCGTTCCTTCCGCGTCACTATGTTATATTACTGCGGTGTATATTACTGCAATAATTGCAGTGTTACAATTACTTTAATTACAGTGCTACAATTATTGTAGCATTTCTAGCTCTTCAGAAATTATATATATATATATATATATATATATATATATATATATATATATATATATATATATATATATATATATATATTTTTTTTTTTTTTTTCTAGCTAAATTCAGAAATTATATAAGAAGTATTTATGTAACTAGTACACTTATATTGTTTTAGATAGCATTTGCCGTTGTTTAGAGGTTGGGATGTCGGACGGCAGTTGCTCCCGTAAAAACCAAAACCAGTCAAATAACAAAATGGTAAGAAGACGGAAACGATTTGTGATGGTTAGAGCGTCGCCGCATAACGATGCGCAGGAAATCCGCCCTTGGGCGAGCACGGCTGGAGACATTGGCCACATCCAAACGGAAACTCCGCTTCGCAACTTGGAACATTGGCACGAGTCCGCAGAAACTATTTTTTTATACAAATGACGGTATCTAAAAAACCAAGGTTTTTGGTAGGTTAGGTTGTAGGTAGCATTTGTGATTTAGCTAGGGCAGTCTAGAGGAAACATTTGTCATATTTGGTTATTTCAGTTTTGATCGCTTCCTTGGCAAATCTATCAGCTAGTTCATTATTAAGACACCACAGTGGCCTGGTATCCATACCAATACTACCTCAAGACCAACAGACGGACAACGGTAAATAGGTTGTCTGATTTTTAAGGATATTATAGAACTGGTCTTTTTACGTAATGGAAATTTAGAAAGGTCTTGAAGGCAGCTTAGACAATCAGTAAAGATTAGAGTTTTACTGAATTTATGTGCCTCTGAAAAGAGAATTGTTTCAAGGATAGCAATAGCTTCCCCGGTATATACAGAAGTGAGGGCAGGGATTTTAAAATTCAGGGTAATTCTGAATTTAGGCAACCAGACGGCTGCACCAACTGGTCCGTTTTGTATGAGTTTAGAAGCATCCGTGAGTAGAAGAAGTACATAATCTGGCCAAAAAAAGATGACAGATTTTTCTCAAAAAAGGGGTCAACGTCAGGCAGACGGCCGGTTGTAAAAACTAAGCCACAACTATTCCTCTACCTCTACTCCCAAAAGGAGAGACGGTCGACTTGCCCGAGTGAGCACTCTCTCTATGCTATAAAGCTATTTGACCGCGTCATCCCTTGGGTTGATGAGGTCAAATATCTAGGAGTCACCCTCGACAAAGGCCTGTACTTCAGCAAGCACATTAGAACGGGTCGCCTCTATCCTATGATATGCGGGAAGAGTAAGATGTCCCCTAAGAATAAAGTGACACTTTACAAAACCTGCATCCGCCCAATCATGACGCACTCGAGTATGGTCTTCGTCCATGCAGGCAAATGCCAAATCCGGTCGATGCAGAGACTGCAGAATAAGTTCTTGCGCATGGCAGTCCAAGCGCCGTTTTACATGCGCAACGCGGACTTTCACCGCGACCTGGAACACTTTCGCGTAAAGGAGTACATGGTCTCCCTCTCGCGATCCTTCTTAGGTCTCGCTCCCCACCACCCCAATCCGCTGGTGGTGGAAACAGTTAACTATACGCCCAACCGTCGAGCAACCCACGCGCGTCGTCGCCCGCGAAACGTGCTCACGGACATACCAGACCCCATCACTAGGACGCTGAAGCCAATGCGCTTGCGGACGCTATCCCCTCCAGTCCGGCATGGACCAGCTCGACGGAATAGGTTTAGAGATGCCTTCCGCCCCCCATAGCCTATAGAGTCACAATCACACATGACATGAATACACGTAGAATAGATGTGTTGCGGGGGAGTTTCTTTCGCCGTTTCTTCTCCCCCAGCTATAAGCACTCCGAAACGGTAGTAGATTAGAATAGGATCGGCTTCACCGGTGAAGCCCCCAATTTAATGATATTCTTGCCATTTGTGGCTGTTCTCAATTGTCCCCATGCAGCGGTCGAGACGGAAACGCACCTCACATGTCGAGTCGTCTGAGACAACAACAGCTTTAGCTTAAATTAGTCCCCAATTTAATAATATTCTTGCCATTCATGGCTGGTTCTCGCTTGATCTTCATGCAGCGATCGAGCCGGAAGCGCGCCTCCGAACACGCTGCCACGGCTGATCGACCCCGCTCCCACGGGGTCGGAATGCCTTTTCCGCCCGGAGTCGCTGTTTATAATCCCATATAAATTACCATTCCATATTCATGGATTCCGTATTCGCGGCATATCAAACTCCAAAGAGAAAAATTGGAAAAATATCAGAGGGTCACGGAGAGAAGCATGACATAATAAAGGAAACAAGAAAAAGTAAAAAGCAGTGTAATATGGCAAAAAACCAAAGTGACTGATATTCTAAATCGAATAAACCAATTGAAGTGGAGATGGACCGGACACATGATCCGAGACAAACATGAAAAATGGAGTACAACTGTGTCGGACTGGTACCCCAGGGATGACAAACGAAACAAAGGACGCCAACAAACGAGTTGGTAAGACGATTTGAAACTCACGGCTGGTGTCCACTAGAGAAGAGTAGCACGCGACAGGACCCAATGGAAAATGATAGAGGAGGCCTATGCCAAGAGGCACTCTGATAATTATATTGAACCTCTTATAGAAAAAACTATAAATAATATGTGAAACCACAGAACTTAGAATAAAAAGGCTTATTATTATATTATTTTTAAAGGAATTGGTTATATTATGTGATAATGCAAATAATCTATAATGATTATTTGCAGTGCAAATAATCATTTTCTTTTATTATATAATATATATTTTGGGTCCGAATTTTTAGCCGTAGTTTTTTTTTTTTGCTTGTCGATTAGCGCCATCTGTTTTTATAAATAGTATTTAATTACATTATGTATCCCACTAACGTCGTACACCTTAATAGTTTGTAGTTATATAATAAAATGTAGATGGCGCTGACTGGACTAAAACTGTTCTAATCCTTGTTGTGGCATATTTTTATATTTGAATAGGCAAAATACATACTCACGTAAAATACTGTCATGTGAGCTGAATAATTTCTTAAAATTATGTATTCATCACAAATAATTTCTTTTTCAATTTTTACCAAGGTGCCAAAAAATAATGGGTATTTTCGTCTTTGGAATAGATAAAAATTATACCTTCTTTCGCTTAACTCACACAGACGTACAGTACGTAGTAACCATGGAAGTAATAAGTACATAATACTTCCATGGTAGTAACTAGTACATAATCTGTGGACCGCAGCCAAAGGAATGGCATCTTTCTGGATTCAGTCACACCGGAATGGCAGCAGCCGCCCAGCCGGCAGCATCGCGGCGAGCACTTTCAGTGTGAAATAATTTTAAACTTTATTTATCTACATTCATAAAAGATCAGTATCGCTTGAAAAGGTCGCGACGCAGCCGCCGTCCGCCCGCGGTGAAGCGAACAGCCGCGCGCCACGTGCGTCTCGTGCTTTTCAAGCGATACTGATCTTTTAAATGTATGTCTATAAAGTTTAAAATTATTTCACACTGAAAGTGCTCGCCGCGACGCTGCCATTCCGGTGTGACTCGGCCCTAAGCGTACCTCGGGGTCTGAAGTACGTTATAAGGGTACCAGATTAATAATTCTTATTTCTTGCAACCACAAAGTAGGTAATATACTTGCAACATAGTAATTCTTCCCGCCAGATGTGCAAATATATACATATAGCATAGGTAGATTATAACAATCCATACTAATATTATAAATGCGAAAGTAACTGTCTGTCTGTCTGTTCCTCTTTCACGCCTAAACGGCTGAACGGATTTTGATGAAATTTGGTATGGTGATAGATGATAACCTAGAAATGGTCATAGGCTATAAATAATCACGCCATCGTTCTTAGGGGGTAGGCAGTAGGCAGATAACTAAATTGAGTTAGTGATTTTTTGTGCTTATCCGGTATCTATAGAATCGGCCAACATCTATTTTTCATCCCCCTAAATGTTAGGGGTGACCCACCCCCAAAAAATATTTTTTAATTTTTTGACGTTTTATTATTTATATGGCAGAACAACGTTTGCCGGGTCAGCTAGTATAGAAATAAAAAACAAAAGTAAACTAATATAACCCATATTTATTAAACAAGCCAACAGAACGATTACATATTTAAATAAATAATTTAAATACAGCATGACGATCACATATTGAAATATCAGTCTTATCACAAACGGAACTCGGCGGAAAAAATAAAAGTTTAGTCTACTTCCTCAACTGTTGGCCCGTCATTCCTCGGCTGCTGATAGCCTCCGGGCATGCCCCCGGGCATACCACCGGGCATCCCGGCGCCACCGGCCGCGCCGTGCATCTTGCTCATCACTGGAGAGCAAACTCGTTGAACTTCTTTCAGCTTGTGCTCGTACTCCTCCTGGTCGGCCAAGGTGTTATTGTCAAGCCATTTGAGCGTCTCGTCACACGCGCTTCTAGCCGTGGATTTATCCGACTCGGTAAGTTTGTCTCCAGCCTCGTCCAGCGCCTGCTTCACACTGAACACGTACGACTCCAGCTGGTTCCTGGCCACCACGCGCTGGCGCTGCCTCTCGTCCTCCTCCTTATACCTCTCGGCCTCCGCAAGCATTCGGTCGATCTCCGCCTGCGAGAGGCGGCCTTTGTCGTTTTTGATCACGATGTTCTTGCTGCGGCCCGTGCTGTTCTCCTTGGCGGACACGTTTAAGATGCCGTTGGCGTCAAGGTCGAACGTAACGTCGATCTTAGGCACGCCGCGAGGTGCTGGCGGAATGCCAGTCAGATCGAACGTTCCCAGCAAGTTGTTGTCCTTAGTCATCGCTCGCTCGCCCTCGTACACCTGGATGGTCACCGCCGGCTGGTTGTCCGAATAGGTTGTGAAGGTCTGTGACTGCTTGCATGGGATCTTAGAGTTGCGCTCGACGATCTTGGTCATCACTCCACCAGCAGTTTCGATACCCAGCGATAATGGAGAAACATCCACGAGGAGCACATCCTGAATCTTCGAGTCGCTGGCTCCGCTCAAAATGGCCGCCTGGACCGCGGCACCGTAAGCCACAGCTTCGTCGGGGTTGATGGACAAGTTCAGCTTCTTGCCACAAAAGAAGTTCTGCAGAAGACTCTGGACCTTTGGAATACGAGTCGATCCACCCACCAGGACGACATCGTGGATCTGACTCTTGTCCATCTTGGCGTCTTTGAGGGCCTTCTCCACAGGCTCCAATGTGCCTCTGAACAGGTCCGCGTTCAGCTCCTCGAATCTGGCTCTCGAAACCCTCGTGTAGAAATCTATGCCCTCGTACAGCGCGTCGATTTCAATGGTCGCTTCGGTGCTAGATGACAGCGTACGTTTGGCGCGCTCAGCCGCCGTACGGAGTCGTCTGAGGGCCCGAGGGTTCGACCTCATATCCTTCTTGTACTTCCTCTTAAACTCATCTGTGAGATGATTGACAAGTCGGTTGTCGAAATCTTCACCTCCCAAGTGAGTGTCACCGGCCGTAGATTTCACTTCGAATAGCGAGCCTTCGTCGATTGTGAGGATAGAAACATCGAAGGTGCCGCCTCCGAGGTCGAAAATCAGCACATTCCTTTCACCTTTCAAGTTCTTGTCCAGACCGTAAGCGAGGGCTGCAGCTGTGGGTTCGTTGATGATCCTCAAGACGTTCAAACCAGCGATGGCGCCCGCGTCCTTAGTCGCTTGCCGCTGAGAGTCGTTGAAGTATGCCGGTACTGTGATAACCGCATCCCGGACACTTGATCCCAAATATGCCTCAGCGGTCTCCTTCATTTTCGTCAACACCATGCTGCTAATCTCCTCCGGCGCGAACCTCTTCGTCTCACCTTTGAACTCGACTTGGATCTTTGGCTTGCCGCAATCATTGATGACTTTGAAAGGCCAGTGCTTCATGTCCTGTTGGATTTTCTGGTCGTCGAACTTACGTCCGATTAACCTTTTTGCGTCGAAGACTGTGTTATTGGGGTTCAAAGCAACCTGGTTCTTCGCTGCATCACCGATCAGTCGCTCTGTGTCCGTGAACGCGACGTATGAAGGTGTCGTCCGGTTGCCCTGGTCGTTGGCGATAATTTCCACGTTCCCATGTTGCCAGACACCGACGCACGAATAAGTTGTACCAAGATCAATTCCTATTGCAGGCATTTTAATATTTATTTATCCACACTTGAATATATTAACTTGAAAATATACTTCTCGGTTTCTCACCGAAATCGCTCTAGTCCACTTCGCTTTGTATTTCGAATAATTCTGATTATGGCGCTCCTAAAGTCTCGCTTATATATTGAACAAATTGTGGACGAGATTATTCCAGACTTTGCTGGTAACAGCCAACCAGAAACGCCGAAACATAGAACATTCTGGAAAGCTATGAGTATCAACCAATCATAACGCGCTGCTTAAAGAAAGAGATCGAACAACTATTGGCATTTCGTTCTTTCATAGGGTTAACACTTTATAAATTATTTTGACATTTATAGAAACTAAGTAAAACTTAGACAAGCAAAAGCTATTTTAATTAATGGATAATTTAATGCCATTTTTAACGCTATTTTATAAAATCCTATTTTCCTTCCTCTCCGAACTAGGTATATAAAGGTCATAAATGAGTAGCCATAAGTTAACGAAAGGTTTTACATACAAATATTTTTTTTTTCATACGCATTGTTTTGTAGTTTTATTTTTATAATTACCTCATCTCGCATTGTTATTATAAGTAATTATATTATATAAGTGTTTACTTTGGAGCACGACATCTACTGTTTACAATTGTCACAGGTAAACATTTTAACGTGTCTTTTTGCGACGTTACCTCTGGGTTACTTCCTTCTATTGAGCAAAAAGCCATAAGAAAAAATTGTATTGGAGTGAATGCCGTTTTGCCCCCGACCCTGAAAAGAGAAAACCAACAGTGGCCCACGTTTGCAGTCTATTTACTATCAAAAGTAGTAATATTGTCAGTTTGACATTTGTCATATTTTGCAATAAAAAAGCTATGGGATTCTTGCTTACTGTGAGAATCACACGACCAGTAAATAATGTTTTTTTAATGCTGTAGGACAACAAACATGCTGACGGCCCGCTTAGAATTAAGCAGTTACGTCACCTCTAGGTGTTTACAACGCCAGTGTCATCGCGAACATGCTGCTGTCCCATAAGGGTACAGGAACTTGGGTCACTAATGCAGGAACACAACACAAGGTTATAATGGCGGCTTACTTAAGACCAAAGGTGGTCGCCATCCAGACGGGCTTGAGGCCCTACCACGTAGTTAGGGTGGGCTGTTTTGTCGCCTTTTATGACAGGCTGACCCCAGCCGCAGAGGTTAGTATTCTTTATCCGCCCCTGCACGGATAAAACTGCACTTACTGTGAGAATCACACGACCGGTAAATAATGCTATATAATATTGTTAAATGAGAATGTCACAAGCTCTTCAAAATAAACGTAAATTCGAATAAAGCGAAATAGATTTTTAAGTTGCGGCAACATTCTCGGAAATCTCTAGAAACGCATGAATTGAAGCCAGAAAGAGACGTCCATCAAGAAAAGGATAGCATTACTTTGTTTACTAATATTAGGGTTACCAGGTTTCGAAACAACCAAATATGTTTAGTTTTTTACAATCATTTCAAACCTAATCTAATAGACAAAAAAACTTAAAGTACAAACGTGGATTTAACTTTATCATTATCATTTTCTTAGGCAGAGTGATTATAACTATGTTAGTTTGAAATAATTTAATTAATTTTCTTCTGTAAATAAATAATGGAAAAAACATACTTTGATTTTATTTGTTTCAAAAGTTCTAATTAGAATTTGGAAAAATATTTCACACTTTTAAAATCAATTGGTAAAATTTAATTAGTGTAACGAAATTAATTTAATTATATTTTAAATTTAATGTCTGATAAAAACATTTCCACTGCTTCTTGTTCAAAAGAGATTGTGTAATCCTTCAACTAGCTCACTGGAAGCAAAGAAAGGACACATTTTGGTTTTAATTTTCAAAGGAGACCGCTCATTTCTGCCTCAAGACGGCCCATTTTCCAAAAAGTGTAGGAGACTCGACCAAAATTGGATCATTGTATAGGATTTTTAATATCTATTGAGGAACCGTTAATGTTTTTATTCTGCATAGCGGGGTTTAAAAGATATTAACGAAAATGTTGAAAAAAATAACGCCGAAAGTAGGTAATCAAGAACGTGATTATTTACTTACTACTAAAAGAAGGTATTAAATTGATTACTTGGCGACTAACTGTGCTCATTTTGAGATGAATTTAAGTGTTTGCAAAAGGGGAACCAGAGTTTCTATGAAACTGGTAAAATCAAGCCAAGTCTCATTTTAACAAGTTGTAAGTACATATTTCAATAATCTAGTGATATTTCCTTTATTTTTCTAATCTTTCTTGGAATGATGGTTATTAAATTATCAATACAAAAATAAAAAATGCAATGTTAATTACCAATATTGTTTATTACTCATCAATAATTAAATTATCTAAAAACAGCGCGGGCGGATGAAGGCCATCAGGGTTGTACCTTGCCCAAAACAAAAACCATATTACACCCATTATATGGGAACAGCACCCAACAGTTCTACTACCAGCCTTATAATTGCAGTAATAGCCTGTTATGCTATCTTCCGTGTCTTCGATGCATTGTTGGTATGTTACATATAATGTATAATATACCTTACTAGAATGCCGGGACCGTATGCGACCACGAATCAAAGTTCCTGATATGCGATCACTCACGAGGGCTTCCACGTGAGTGATCAATTCAATGACAAACATGCCACCCCGCCCGAATGTACAGTTCTCATTATTTAATATTTTAATTAAATAACTTTTTTAGGTCTCCGGGGCTAATTAAGTAAATAATCACGTTCTTGATTACCTACTTGGGGCGTTATTTTTTTCAACGTTTTAGTTGATATCTTTTAAACCCCGCTATGCAGAATAAAAACATTAACGGTTCCTCAATAGATATTAAAAATCCTATACAATGATCCAATTTTGGTCGAATCTCCTGCACTTTTGCTGTGGGGCAAATGTCCATGGAAAATGGGCCGTCTCCTTTGGGGATCGTGAGGCAGTAAAGGAAGAAAGTTTTTATCCGTGCAGGGGCGGAGTAAGAATACTGACCTCTGTGGCTGGGGTCGACCTGTCGTAAAATGCAACAAAACAACCCTCCCTAGCTACGTGTAGGGCCCCAAGCCTGTCTGGATGGCGACCACCTTCGGTCTTAAGTATGCCGCCATAATAACCTTATGTTGTGTTCTGGCATTAGTGACCCAAGTTCCTGTACCCTCATGGGACAGCAGTGTGTTCGCGATACCACTGGCGTTGCGACGTTGCGACCCATTGGCGACGGTAACTGCTAAATTCTAAGCGGGTCATCAGTCTATCTGCTGTCCTGCAGCAATAAAAAAGTAGATATATGTTATTTAAACCTTCATCTATTTTGAGATCAAGACTCGCAATGTGCCAAAAAAAAATTGAAACAGTTTTCTGTAATTTAAAAAAATATTTGTTTGTTCTGTTTTACGATTTGGCAACCCCAACAGCGTTCGATAGCGACAGACATGAATAGCGACATGACCTTACCCAATGTCACCCTTATTGCCCTTTCGATGACTTTCTCGTAGTTCTGTTGCCTAAATGTTTTTTCTTCTTGACATTATGCAATAAAACAATGAACAGTTGTAATACACAATAGTATTGTGTATTACATTGTTTTATGCATTATTGTCAATACTGAGGCGAGCAATGAAACAAGATAGTCTGGAAATCAACTGATTTATTAAAATAATATCTACCTACAGTTAGTATAGTTGAAAAAAAAAACATTGCCTTACTTAAACAATTAACTTAGAAAAATATTTATATTTAAGTGTTTTTACAATTAAGTTTAATAATTGTAATTTATAAACTTATTTTGGGGCCGAGAAATATCTCGGACACTTCGACCCAATGGGATCTTTTGTGTTCAATATATAAACTTAGTTATAAATAAATTTTAAAAGTTCATATTTAACTTTTACCATTACTTAAAAGTGCGTGGAAGCCTAATGTTATCACCCTTGGATCCGACCTAAAGGCCACGGGTTTGAATCCCACGATGACGTGATCGCTTAGGCAGTGTTTCTCGTCTAATTTTCAAAATACAACATAGCTGACGGTGAAGGAAATCATGTGAGGAAACCTCCATTTCAGGATCAACTATATAGACTTAATCCTATTGCTGTGAATGGGCGAAGAAAACTGACCCCAGCGGCCGGGCAGGCCTGTCGTAAGAGACGACAAAACCACTCCAGCTAGGTAGGGCTTCAAGCCCGTCTGGATCTGAACCACTCCTGGTTTCTAAATTTGCCGTTATAATAACCTTGTATTGTGTTCCGGCATTAGTGACCCAGGTTCCAGTTCCCCTACGCGGTCGGCCGCGAGTTCGCGATGCCCCTAAGCCCCTAGCATCACAAACAGTCATAGGCGACGATAACAGCTTACCATTAAGTAGGCCGTCTGTTGTCTGCTGTCCCACAGCAGTCAAAAAATAAATATTTGTTAATACGATATGAATCTGATATATAAAGAAATATTTAAATCCAATCATCCTCTAAAACTCAAGAAACATGTTATGGATTCATGTATTCTACCACGTTCGACCGACAGACCGCGGGCTCAAATTGGATGGAAGCAAGTAAAAACAGAAAAGAATGGAAAATTTCGGAAAAAGGGGCTTTACAAAAAAGTACTGATAATTACAATCATGTTTTTACTATACCATCATTGGATAATTAGGTTTTAGTAACAGATAAATTTGTAAATTATTTTTTGTAAGCAATAAATAAATATGTTAGGCTTATTATTATTAAATAGGATATGACAAAAAATACAATTTTGATGCTGGAAAGTCACCTTCTAACTTCTGTGCGCCTTACAATCGAAATCGAAACTTCGAAAGCAAGTTCATAAATTAATTTTTACAAGAGCGACTGTTGTTTGCCCTATCAAGCTCGATTATAGCGAAGTAAAATCTAGAATTTTCTCAAAATTAAGGCCCATGCGTCATGATAATGACTCATGACACATTTCTAGAATAACCGATTTGTGTTTACAGTTCACTATTTGTTTACACTCGGTCAAGGTCGAATTAGCTTTTCGACGTATGAAATAGATATATGTATCGCAATTTCTTTGACTTAAAATATAAAATTACATAAATATATATAATATTAAATAATTTAATTAATAATGATAGATTTAATAGTATTGTATAATGTAGCCGTTCTGAAATAATTCAGTGATGAACATCAATCCATACTAATTAATACTTTTTTATGGAAAGTTTTTATTTAATCCGAATCTGTACATTAAGTGTGATATAAGTGATATAATTATTTATAATAGAATGCTACCGTGTGAAGTTTCGAAGCGGACCCCGGGCAACTTATAGATTTATTCCATTTTTGTAGTAATATGCGAAGTTAGTGTTTAAAAATATTATAGACCAGTTAGGTCCTGGTTAAATCCTCAAAGGATTAATTTATTTTGGAGACCTAGAGCCGCTCTTGACCTATGCTTGTACTCGTATCTTTTGAGCATCTTTCAACGTTAGTGTCTTTTATTGAAAAGTAAAATATAGTCTTTTATCCGAGAAGAATAGAAATAGACTAAATTGGTTTTTTAGACTAAGCAAAATCAAAAACAGAACTAAAGATAGAAGCGTGCAACGCTGACAGATGAAGTGAGGACCCGATCATGATGGTTTTTGTAATTGCTGTGGGATAGCAGACAGGCTGCCGGCCTACTTAGAATTTAGCAGTTACTGTCGCCTATGGGTGTTTGCAACGTCAAGGGCACTGCCAACACTCTGATATCCGCGTAGTGGTCTTCGATCAATAATAGTGGTACTTGAATCTCGTCGCTTATGTCGGAACACAACACAAGGTTATTATGGTGGCATATTTAAAAACCTGGGGTGATTGCCAGAAAGGCTCTACCGCCTTTCACGACAGGCCGACCTCAGCCACAGAGGGCAATTTTCTTTCTCCACCCCTGCACGGATAAAATGGTACCTCCACCTCAAGTAACTACAAATAAATCATCACGTCAAGTAAATCAAGTAAATCATCACGTTTGCGAAATAATAATAAACAAATTTTAAAGTCTAGGTTTTTAGCTTAATACTACATATTGAATACGATGCTTTAAATTTCAATTAGGAAATATAATAGATTGTCTATGGACAGCTTGTGAGAATGTTTCGTTTATATTGTTTATTATTATTATATTCATCAACTTTCAAGGAAAGAACATTCTGTATATTCTACCTATGTATCAATCTTAGGCCTGCTATGCAATACAGTACAAATTTTTATATAAAAACATTATTACAAGTAAATATTATTTTGATTTTAATATAAAGTTCACGTGCTATAATTGAGCTATTTCCAGACGTTTCTATGACACCAGTTCCAGAATCAGGGGCGTTGAATACGTTTATCGATTTCCTTCCCGCCATTTCCAACGGGCGCCAAGGTCATTGACGTGCGCAGTGGGTAGAAATTTCTGGAATAAATTGTATTTGGAGCTGTTTCAATATATTTTAATTTTACGTCACTACTATATGCAATTATGATTGAATATACAACATACGATACATAACGTACGATAAGTGGGAACAAATATCTAACCATGTTTCTCATGCCAGACAGGTCAGATTATAGATGCTAGCTTGATGTAGAAAATGAAATGTTCAAATAAATAATATTAAATTTACTTTTTGATCATTCACTGCCCGGTTCTCATGGCACAAAAGGTTTAAAAATAAAAACATTTTCCTCATAATTCCAATACCACTAAAATTTCCTGGTATTAAGACTATAATGTACTCAGAAAGATTAATAAAATGTCAAAAACATACCTAAGCGTTTTGCCACTGTTGTCAGTTATTGAATAATTAGAACTACTTACCTCCGTGCAGGGTCGGAGTAAAAATGATAACCTCTGCGGCCGGCGTGGGCCAGTCGTAAAAGGCGAAAAAGCAACTCTATGTAGCTATGTGGCCCCAAACTCACCTGGATGGCAACCATCCTTAATCTGTAAGTGTGCCGCCATTATGGAATAACCTTGTAGTGTTCCAGTATTAGTGACCCATATTCCTGGAACGTGTTCTCGGTGTTCCCTGGCATCGCAAACATCCATAGGCGACGGTAACTGCTCACTATTAAGTAGGCTGTGAGCCTGTGTGTTGTTCCTCAGCAATAAAAAAAAACTAATTGCGTCTAGTAAGAATATAGGCTACATTACGGTGTGTATAGGTACTGAATTCTGAAACATCAACATTTCTCGTATCAGTTCACCTGATTTTAATCAACATGGGTATAAAGGTATAAAAGACCTAAGTATTCCCTGGCGTTTAAATCGATCTATACGAGTATACATTACCAACCCATTTTTTTTTATCTTCGCCGCCTGATCAGCGTAGCTCAGCAGGGCTCTATAGCTAAAAGACATCTCAATGTTGAGATCATCCTATATTTATAATTTATAATAACCATGTCGGTTTTGCATTGAACTAAAAAACATTACTTAAATTTCCCCAAAGCTGTCTATATTCAATAATTTCTAGGTCTCTGTAAAATTTTTGTTGTAACAGTGCCCTCTATTGTGGAATAGTTTAAGAATAAACCCATGAATCATCTATTTAACAACAGGTGGCACTATCTTAATAAAAATGACTAATGTTACGCAGAGATTACAAAAGTTATCAATCATCGTCTCTTATTTTCTTTCATTCATGAATGTGTTATATATATACATATCATACCACATACTACTACAATTAAGTGCATAGGTACTTTAAAATAATTTATAACATAAAGCCTGGAATACACATGCTACGTAGTAGCACATAACATGCTAGTTTCGAGCAGATGCTGCATAATAGCATACAATTAGCACGTGTATATGAAAAGAGCATGCTTGTGAACAAGCACGCTACTATCGCAAGCCGGTCTATTTTTCGTGCTAGTTAGCACACGGTGTGAGGCGCGGGGGAGAAAGGGGCGGCTCCAATTCTGTACGAGCGAGCATGCTACTTGATTTGTTTGCATAGGTACGCGTATTCATAGTTACATTATAATTAGTATCCGACCGAAAGTTCGGTTTCGGCCGAGTTTCGGCGGTAGTTTCGGTTTCGGCCAAAATTGGCCGAAACTTTTGCCGAAACCGAAACTGATTTCGGAAGTAGCAACACAAATTAGTCAGTGCATTATCGCCCGACGCAAGACTCAGTCTTACCTGTCGGAGCCATTATTACAACGCAATGCTGACATATACAGTTATTGGAACAGCAGTCAATATCCTATAATGAAAAGTACAGTTTTAAAATATCTTTCAGCTCCACCTACCAGTGTCCCGAGTGAACAGCTGTTCAGTGCTGCTGGCCAAATATACTCGGATCGTCACAATAATTTACGTGGCGGAAACATAGATAAACTGCTTTTCTTGGCGTACAATATAAGACTTTAATTATGAATATTAATAATACGAAAAACCAAAAAAGTAACCCTAAATAAAGATATTTAGAAGTTTTTTTTTATTTGATTTTATAACTGTTTTCAATCTAAATGTTTACTGTAGTTTAGTAGTGAGTTACTTACATTTACTACACTAAATAAATGTAAGTATTGACTGTCCTACTAATTGTGATCTAGATATCTTTGTTAATTCTAAATGTGCGATTTGATTATCTTTGTTGAGACTTGAACTAAGAGTGTAATAATAATTTTAGTAATTATTATTTTTATATGTATAAGATGTATAAGTACCTAAAAGAGATTGATGATTCTTCTAAGTACAATTACAAACCAAAGTATTAATTATTAAGATTTCAAAATGCCAATACTTAGTATTTAATGAAACAGTAACAATTAGTGATTTGATTATTGATAACTGATAAACATTTTGCTATGAGAAATTAATTTGAAGAAATAATAAAAATATTATTAACATTGTTTTAAATTATATTAAATAAATGTTTACTACAAAATTAATATACTGTGTTTCCATTTCATGTCGTAATTTTAAATAATAATGGGTAAAATGCACCAAATTTCAGTATTTTAAGGAATTTTATACTTGACCACGTGAGTTTCGGTTTCGATTTCGGCCGAAACTGAACCCACAGCCGAATATTCGGTTTCGGTTTCGGCCGGAAAACCAGTTTCGGTCGGACACTAATTATAATGGCTCGATGGGGCAATGATAAAACTTTAAATTTTATATTTCATTACCGAAATTATGAGTGTTTATGGAATGTACGCTCACCACAATACAAAAATAAAATTTCGAGAGAAAATGCGTACCAAAGGTTATATTTATATTTATGAAAGTAATAATATAACTGAATTTAATTAATTCCGCAAAGAAACGTCCATTTTGAATGCTGAATATGAGCATGTGTATCTCACACGTGCTAGAAAGAAGCATGCTAGCAATAAGTATGCTTCTGAGGTATGTGCTCTCATGAGCAAATGTATACACTTGGAGAGCATGCTATAAATGAGGATGCTACCTAGTAGCAAACAAGCATGCTTTTCTAGTAGCATGTGTATTCCAGGCCTAAAAGTATAATCCTAACTCCATGGTATAATCACAGCCTCAAGCGCCATATACATGGAATGGACAGCATATCCGCCATACTTGTAATTCACACGGTAATCATGGTATGCAGGTTTCCTCGTGTTTTCCTTCACCGTGGTACATGGCAATTACGTTATAATATTCTCATTAGGTGAGAAAACTGCCTAAATGGTAAATGATATCGTGACATCAATAGATGATGACTATGCTACCATCATACTTTAAAACTTGTATAGAGCTTACAATTAGTAATTATGTATTATAATTATTTGAATAAATATCGCATTTGCTCAAATTTCAATTTAAAATTTTGATGTTAAAATTCATTTCAAATCAATCAATGAAAGATTTATTTTTATTCTTGCAATTTTAGACCGGACAAGCATTTTGTTCTTCTATTAATTATTTGGCCTCAACTCTTTTCAGATTGATTTTGCTAATGTCGCGGTGTATACCAAAAAATTTTCACCGATTCTGAAAACCTGGGTACTACACAAAAATCATACTCATAAATAACTACCGTATAAATGGATATTAATAAGCCTTAAAAATAGTCAGTTTGAAAATGAGAGGTATATCATGACAGCGACTAACATGAGATCAACCGTCATGATCATTAAAAGGTAAGATAACATTAAAATCTAATTTTAATTTTGTTCCGTCGTATTCGCTCTTTTTTATTTTAGTTCTTTTAACTTTTTCTGATCTTAACAAAATTTCTGTAAAATTTTACCTTTTTCGTTTCATTAACTTGACACTGGCAAGATCGCAAGCCGCGACATGCCAAAAAAGACAAAAAAATAATAATATGTAGGTTTGGTTGAATTGAAATAAAATATTTCAATTCAACCAAACCATGAAATTACTCTGAATTAAAAGAGTAGGTACTAAAAGAAAATACAAATAAAACACATAAGAGCTGATAATTAATTTATTTAGACTAACTTAATATTTAGATACTAAACAAAGTTTTCTATCATAAATCGCCAATCTATAAGTACTGCCGTTCTACGGTCAAAACGTTGGATTAAAAAAATGTTCCTAAATTAATATGCTCGTATGTATTTAAAGTCAATTATTACCTCTTTAGATTACAGAATAATATGACTACATAATACCTATGTACCTAATTAATTGAAGACTTGCTATAATTAATAATTCTATGAATACTTTTTTATTTCTCCAGGACAACAGACAAGCAGTTAGTTACCGTCGCGTATGGGTGTTTGCAACGCCAGTGGCATCGCGAACACGCTGATGTCCCAGGGTACAGGAACTTACTATACTGCTTAATACTAGAAATAGCGGATATTTCAGAAAAGAAATTGGCTTGTTTCAATTTGAGCTAATATTTTATAATTATTGTAAAGTTTTTACTGACTGAAAGTGGTGTAAGATATTAAGACATTAAAAGTACAAATTTTGATAATCACATTAAAAAAAAATTACATTATAAATTTAATATTAAAAAAAACTAAACCATACATCCATATTTTTTTTCTATCTTTTTTAAAATAAAATGCACACCACTTTCAAAGTAAACGATTCACAATAAATAAGTGAAAGCATTAAAACTAAATATGTACATACCAGGTATGTATTTATATAATAAATATATTTTAGCAAAATATAGTACATACATATGTATATTCATTTCATAATTAAATTCAAATATTCCTATCAACTTATGACCATACATACTGCAATTAATTTAAAATTTCTAGATTCAATGCTGAACAATAATTTATTTTATAGGGTACTCAGGTAATTATACTAATATCCTTTAGGCATTTTAAATATAGATGAAGTTATAATAGAATACAAACCAAAACTTTGTCGAGAGAAATTACCTATTAGGTATGTATGTACTTCAATTCAATATCATTTTCTAGTACTTACAAAAGATCTCTTAATTACAATGTATGTAAGATTTTTCTCAACAATACACCTACCTATACAACATAGTAAGTATAAGTAGGTACTTATTGATTTTAGGTAGTTATTACAGCAATATGAATTAAACCAAAGAAATTTCTTTATTATATTCATAATCTATTTATTCATAATTTTAATTATACAGTATTCTATATATTCAAATTATACAGTGAGGAGTAAATAAAAGAAAATTATTGTTAACATTTGCCATTTAATTTGTAGTTATTGGAATTATTTGAACTAAAATCAGTCTTTGGCTGTACACCAGTGCACAAAATAATTGTAAACCAAAACCATTACAACATGGTTAAAAGAGGCGGAACATGAAACTTAATCTACTTCCTCCATGCGAGATGCATCATCAGCATCTCCTTCCAACGGTGGCACATCTCCAGCACTCGCTTCTTCTACTTGGATGGGCTCATCCTCATCGATGCCAAGACCCAGCTTGATCATCCTGTAAATTCTGGAGGCATGCACCTGAGGCTCATCCAAGGTGAAGCCTGACGACAGCAATGCAGTCTCGTACAATAGGATGACTAAGTCCTTGACAGCCTTGTCATTTTTGTCTACTTCAGCCTTCTGCCTCAACGTCTCGACAATTGAATGGTCTGGGTTGATCTCCAAATGCTTCTTGGCAGCCATGTATCCCATAGTAGATGTATCCCTCAGGGCTTGTGCCTTCATGATACGCTCCATGTTTGCTGACCAACCATACTGAGCTGTTACAATACAGCAAGGGGATTCAACCAGCCTGTTGGATACAACCACCTTCTCAACTTTGTTATCTAGAATGTTCTTCATAACCTTGCAGAGACCTTCAAATTTGACCTTATCTTCCTCACGCTTCTTCTTTTCCTCCTCATCTTCAGGAAGTTCTAGACCTTCCTTAGTGACAGAGACTAAGGTCTTGCCATCGTGTTCCCTCATTTGTTGGACAACATACTCATCGATTGGCTCAGTCATGTAAACAACCTCATAGCCACGTTTCTTGACCCTCTCAACAAATGAAGAGTTTGCTACCTGGTCACGATTCTCACCTGTGATGTAGTAGATGTGTTTCTGGTTCTCCTTCATGCGGGATACATACTCCTTGAGGGAGCAAGCCTCATCCCCAGACGCTGAAGTGTGGTAGCGGAGGAGGTCAGCAAGCTTAGACCTGTTTTGGGAATCCTCATGGATACCAAGCTTAAGATTTTTGCTAAATTGTTCGTAGAACTTCTTGTAGTTTTCTTTGTCCTCTGCTAACTCTTCGAATAGTTCTAGGCATTTCTTGACTAGATTCTTCCTAATCACCTTAAGAATTTTGTTCTGTTGGAGCATCTCACGGGAGATGTTCAGTGGCAAGTCCTCGCTGTCTACCACACCCCTGATGAAGTTGAGGTACTCGGGAATCAAATCCTCACAGTTATCCATAATGAACACCCTACGTACATACAACTTAATGTTGTTCTTACGTTTCTTGTTCTCGAAGAGGTCGAACGGTGCTCGGCGGGGCACAAAGAGCAGAGCGCGGAATTCAAGCTGACCTTCTACAGAGAAGTGCTTGACGGCTAGATGATCTTCCCAGTCATTGGTGAGAGATTTGTAGAAGTCACCATACTCTTCTTGGGTGATGTCGTCGGCATTCCTCGTCCAGATGGGCTTGGTTCTGTTCAACTCTTCATCTTCAGTGTACTTCTCCTTGATGGTCTTCTTCTTCTTTTCTTTCTTATCTTCCTCCTCATCCTCGCCTACATCCTCAATCTTAGGCTTTTCGTCTTCGTTCTCCTCTTTCTTGTCCTCCTCAGCTTCATCGTCAGAGAGCTCCTTCTCACGTTCCTTTTCTACAACTAATTTGATCGGATAACCAATGAACTGGGAGTGTTTTTTCACGATTTCCTTGATTTTCTGCTCTTCCATATATTCGGCTAAGTCTTCTTTAACATGGAGCACAACTTTTGTACCACGGCCCAATGGTTCTCCAGGGTCAGGGCGCACTGTGAAGGAACCGCCAGCTGCAGACTCCCACACATACTGTTCATCGTCGTTGTGCTTGGAGTGGACAGTGACGCGGTCGGCAACCAAGTAGCAAGAGTAGAAACCCACACCAAACTGACCGATCATAGAAATGTCAGCTCCAGCTTGTAATGCCTCCATAAACGCCTTAGTACCAGATTTTGCGATCGTACCCAAGTTGTTCACCAAATCGGCCTTAGTCATGCCAATACCGGTGTCAATGATGGTCAGGGTGCCTTCGCTCTTGTTGGGGATAATCTTAATGTACAATTCCTTACCGCTGTCCAGCTTCGATGGGTCCGTAAGTGACTCATACCGGATTTTGTCCAAAGCGTCCGAAGAATTTGAAATCAGCTCACGAAGAAAGATCTCTTTGTTGGAGTAAAATGTATTGATGATCAAGGACATGAGCTGAGCTATCTCAGCCTGGAACGCGAAGGTCTCCACCTCCGCCGTTTGTGCTTCCATGCTTTCAGGCATTTTGTTCACTTTTCTAATTAAAACTCACTTGTTAGGCGCTGTTGAAATACACGTGTTTTATTGAAATCGCCGTGAAGCGCTATGACTGATCGCGTTTGAATTTTCAAATAACACAGTTCAAGCAGATCGCTTTGCTTTTATAGACTTGTGTGATGTGCGACATCTATGGACGAAGAGAAAATTCTAGAGAGACTCGCTATTCGTCAGTGGTTTGAACTTTTGGTTACAATTTATAAATTGTGTAATTTTTATTTCACACGTCAAATATTGATGGAAATGAGTTGCTTTGAAGCATTCCTGTAGAAATGAGAATTAGTGATTTCGTGTCTTTTACTAATTGAATATACATGAGATATATATCTCATGTAAATATTATAATATTTTTTAGAGTTACATTAGAAAACATATAGCATTTGGTTATTATTAGTTTCTTCTTTACGGATTTAAATAGCGTCTTTCTTTCGTTTATTGTTCACATTTCGTTTAATGAAAGTAGATGAAACGGCAACAATAACGCGAAATTATATGATTTAGCGTATAACTTTGTAAAAATCGAAGTACTTAAAAGTAAACATTATAATGTATAACAGATTACAAATTATAGTACCATAAAAAATTAGTAAAATTTCTTATTTATGAACAATCGTATGTACAAAAATACAATTTCAAGAGATATTTGTAATAGTTTTAAAATTATTATTATAATTAACATTTTAAAATGGATTTTATTGAAATTAAATTATTACTTTCAATGCTCCATCAAAGTTGAACCAAAAACGAAATAACAAGTGTGTGTAAATATTCTGTGTTAGTGTATGACTTTGACTTTAAATAAACTTGATGAAAACCTTAGAAAAATATTACAATTTACAATTCACACAGCACCCAAACTAAGTAGTCAAATCTAGTCCCAAACTAAGTAGCATAGCACTTGTGTTATGGGTACTAGACACCTGATATACTAACTTATATACTTTTATTTTGTAAAAAAAATACATATATTGTATATAAACACCCAAACTCAAATCGAAGCCATGACTTCCGCAAGCGTACCGAGGTACGTTATCCGTTACGCCACAGAGGTCGTCAAAATTATAAAAAAGAATAGGTGAAAATTGTTTAGTACCTCTATCTGTTTTGCTATTCACTAAGAGATGGCGCCACAGTTAATGTAAAAAATGTTTATGGAATGTTCGAGAAGTTTCGAGAGTGTTCTTTAAATTTAATGAAATCTTTCGTATTCTGAATGAAAAGGGTTATTATTATAAGACTAATTGCTTGATTTTAACTAATAACTTACATTTTAATCCTTTTTATTTAAAGTTTAATTCAAAATATTACTTAAATTCTAAAATATCTATTTCTTGCTAGAAATTTCGACGAGTTTCCGGTTTAGAAACAATTATTCACCGCTTGGGGCGCTAGTGGCATCCTGAAATGTAACCCTCAAATATGCAAAGTAGTGTTCGGTGATACCAAGACAAGAAATTACTTTTAATATGCCAAGATTTAACTATGTACAAAAATAATATTAACCCATACATAAATAAAGCACATATGTATAGCGAACGGTAAATTAAGCATATGAAATAAAAAATGTTTTGTATGTTGCAAAAATGGCATCACAGACTGCTGCAATTATATATAATTATTTATTTATTTAATTATTTATACATGACATACAAATTTTAAAAATAAAAGATACATATCACAGCAGTTCATGTACAACAACTAATTTGACTCGAGAAAATCACACTGGCCCCTGAACTAGTGAATACTGTATCTCAGTGGGCCAGTATTTTTAACATAAGTACTAATATACTATAATAATTACCATTAAATTAATAATTAAATAATATATAGTAGTTAAATGAGATATAGTAGTAAAAATAAATAATAATTTAAAATAAAATATTAATGAAAGAAGAAGGGAAAGAAAAATATATATGACACATATATTAATTGAAACAATGATTGTATGTGAATATAATGTATGTAAGTTATAAAGTAAAATGTAATATTATATTTAAATAATTGCTTTGATAGTCTCTTCTGATTCTTGATAATTCAGCTCATACAAATAATCACTCAAAACTTTCTTACACCTACCAATGGGAAGTTTGTTTAGTTTAATTACTTTACTAATTTCGTTATATAATTTAGGGCCCAGATAATCCGCGAATTATTATTCTTTAAGTTGATTTTATTTACAGCGAGTAAACATCAATGTAAAATACGATATAGGAAATCAAACTACGTGACCATTCAGGGGGGAGGGGGAGGCAGATCTTCAAAATACCACGCTTAGTCTCATAGGGGGAGGGGGGGTGAGGTTTTCATCGCGTCACCTTTAAAGGAAATCACGCGCTTTTTCGAGCTACAAATATCCAAATATGATAGATAACAGCGTTTAGCGTTTGTTTTTTACTGGCAAGTATGGGTATGCACGCATTTTTGACCTGACTTGACGTGGTAACCGCTTCATTAATAAATACAAATGTGAACTAAAAAGCCCCCTCGGGCCAGGTTTAATCCCATATTTTAACGTAAGAATAATAATAAATAATTTAAAACGTTTAATTATAAAAGTATAATTTTAGCTTATTTCAATTAATAATTAAAAAATTCAATTTCATACGAAATAAGCGTTTGCCATAATTTTTCTATTTTATATAGTTTACACGGGATCGCCTTATACATATTTTTCGGGATTCGCTATTCATACATGGTATCATTGGTGCCGGCGTTGTATTGATTTTAGCCGGTAACTTTTCTAGAACTATAAATTGCAAATATAGATACTATAACATGACCTATTCTGAAATAATTAGGTTTCTTTTAAAATTTTATATTGTCATTTTGATATGTTCATGTACTTATATGAAATCGCTAAAAATATATACAAACAAAAACCCATGTGGTTTCATACATTCAACTGAATACAAAAGTAAAAAAATCATACCTAGGTATTTAGTTACATTTTCACATGAAATTAAGAAGGTTTATTGTGTATAGAAACTATTTACGTTGTTTTATGTAAAAACTTCATATACTTATAATAATATGTATAATATAATTTTGAGGTTAGAATAATGATTCAGTATTTTAACTGTTAAATATTATTCAGCGTACCTATTTATAGAAATATAAATTAAATGTAAGCATTAGGTATATCGGCTGTATTTTCTGTGGAGTAAAATTTTTTTACCGATTTACAAAAAAAATATAGGTAACCTGGTAGGAAAGGAATACATAATTATACCCTGTTAAATTTTGATGAGTATTTGGTTACTATATCATTTTTTTTTAATTGGGTGAAACTTAAATATTACAAACTTTTATAACATTACTAATAGTAGGTAAAATAATTGATTCCGGTTGCTCCAGAACTAGATCTATCTGTATGTCTGGGGCAAGTTTCTCTCCCATTTTTAATTAACTAATTCTTTAATCATTGTAGGGATAACTAAAACTTCTATAAATTATAGATAGAATAATACGCGGTTTCGCCATTTTCCAGATATAAATCTCTGAGTGGAAATGTTAATAATATAATAATTATTAGAATAAGTGCTTACTAAATTGTTATCATTTGCTCATGATCACACATGTGTAACCCGCCAATCTGCCGCCTTGGTCAAGCGCGGCGAGTATAGTCCGTTATTAATTTTAAAAATTTATTATCTAACCGACGGCCAAACCTAGTTATTCTACATATAAATGGCTAATATAAAGAAATAGAGAAACACAGTTGACATTTTTTAAAATTATACTAACAGGTGATCACGACCCCTCCGCTGGGCGAATGGCAAAAGTAAATCGAAAGAAAAATGAAAAGGTTCGATGGAATCCAAAATGTAAAATAAATTGCCTACTATATCTACGAAACATTCCGCGTCCAATGGTAGTAGTGACATCACGATATATTAAATAGTTTTGTGGTGATGTTGCGATAATGGAACCTCTTTTCCTTATATATGTATGTGTAGATCTTTATTTAATAAAAGAAAGAGTAGATTATAATTGAATCGAACTTTAATAGTCCCGGCTCTTTTTTTACAAAGTTAACAAAAAGGGCTAATCATTCAGTTTTAGAGCATTGTAAAAGGTGATGAATGGACTGGATTTTGCATTTAGTTCTCGTCTGTTAGCCAACTACATCTAGTTCAGTTATTTCCTGATCTAGAAATGCAACTGCCACAGAAAGGGTGTAATAGAACCACTGTATTCAGGATTCCTAAACTTAACCTAGAGGCTGGTGCTGTTTCAGAGTTTTGTAATGGAAAAAGCTGATGCAACATTTTCCTTTCGGCGTTATGTTCGTATGGGCGTCATCCTTGTCAAAAATAAAGCTAATATATTCCATGTATTAGTATTCGATGACGAATCTAGAGGTCCCGGGTCCAAAACCCATGGCGGCATGCACCGCCTAGGCAATTGTTCTCGCTTAATGTGCTAATCTAGCACAATTGCCGACTAGCCAATTGTCATGTACCGACCGTGAAGGTAAACATGTTGAGGAAACCATACCAAGGTCACCAGTATGTGTAATCCGGCAATACGCCGTGAACAAACGTGGCTGGTATACTGTCCGGTCCCTATAGGAGGAGCCCGAGACCAGGACCTTATTGTGGTTTTATTCGGGGAACTTGCGAATCACACGACTGCGGGGGTTTCGTGAGGTATGTGGGTCTTCATAACAGCTTAAAACTAGGCTGTTCTCCAATCGCCTAGTTCCCGGGCCCACGCCGCCGACAGGCAACTGATCTGACGATACCGTGGCGATATAACCTATTAAAAGAGTCAGTGACCTTTTGTAATACAGATTGACTTATCGTGAAAAATATGTCATTTATACCAATAAGTTTACTTATGAAGTTCATTTTATCTATATCATGGCATCAAATACTAGTTTCAAAATTCAAATATCAAATACTAAGGTGTAGTAAATGCGATGAAATGTCGACAAGAACAGCAATTATTTACAATTTACATAAAGATTGCCTGTACGTATATTTTTTAAATTCCAGATCAAGAATTCATTTGTTTTAAATATTTAATTTTTTTTAAAAAGTATTTAAAAATTCAATAAACAAGCAAGCAAAAATTCAATATTCAATATACCTACATTAATATAAATAATAAGTAACTTTTCTAGAAATCATGTTTCGAGGAATTTGTAAATGAATAATTCTGTAATATGCAACTAGTGACCTCTAATCAATATAAATGTAATCATTTGTATTTTCAAATTGTTCATGAATTATCTCGTCGTCGTCTGCTTAGTTTGTCTACTCGACGCTAGATGGCAGTAGGAAAAATTCTGGAAAATTCTCGATATCACTAGAAATTGCGAGGCGAATTGTGAGAAATATATAAGCGCCGCGTTTCTGCAGTGTGGCGTCCAGTCACTCCAGTCAGTTGATCAGTTGAACTTAGAGAGCGAGTCGAAAAGTACAAGCGTGAAGTGTGTTTCTGAGTCAGATTTTTGAGATAGCATCAATGGAGCTTTTACCAAAATTATTGTTTGACAGTAACGTAATTCCTCGACATCGGAAGCAAATGGTTGTCGTAGATCCAGTGGAAGATTTACTTCTAGGTGGTATCGAATTGCCGCGTTTTCCAAACTTCAGATGGAGGAATTTGGCCGCCGCTACTCGGGACACTCGATCCACCATCAAAACCGATAAGAATAAGTTCCAAGTAAACTTGGATGTTCAGCATTTCGCGCCCGAAGAGATAACCGTGAAGACTGCCGACGGCTATATCGTTATTGAGGGCCAGCACGAAGAGAAGCAGGACGAGCATGGCTACGTTTCCAGACAATTCAAACGTCGCTATGCATTGCCTGAAGATTGTAAACCAGAAACTGTACAGTCTACGTTGTCCTCTGACGGTGTTTTGAGTGTAATTGCACCGAGGGCTTCAGAGCACAAAGACGAAAGGTTAGTGCCGATCACTCGTACCGGTCCGGTCAGGAGGAAGCCTGAAGATGACGAGGCCAACGGCGAGCCGGAGGAAGAAGCGAAGACACCCCAAAAGAAGAGGAAACGTTAGATTTAAGCAAAACTAATTCCATAAACAGACTGATTTGTGTAATCTAAGATTAATAAATAAGTTCAAGGTTTGCTATAATTTTGGAGTTTTATTTAAAAATTATATGTGGTTAAATTATTTAGTTGTACCTACTTATTTTGATTTGAGGAATTAAGATGCTGTAATTGGTCAGATGATAGGAAGTGTAAAGGTAAAGTATGAAATATGGATACAAGTTATTTAAATAATAATGTGGAACTAGGCTGTTGAGTATTTTTTAATCAATGGGCCAATTTTAATTTTTTTGGCGGGCCGCACATAGATTAACATTAATTTATGAAAATTTATTATTTATAATAAATATTAGAATAATAAAATGTAAAACTAAAAAAGTAAAGATTTCATATACAAATTTTAATGCAAGACAAAAACAAAGCAGAAAAGAATAGAAAAACGAATTTACTTGAAATTTGGCACTGTTTTTTCTAATGAAAAATTGGCAAAAAAATCACAATTTTATGAAGTAAATATGCAAATTTTGAGCTGTTGTTGAAAATTGAAGTTTTCTAATTTTCGTTTTTTATATTTCAAGCGTATATTAGTGTATTTTTTATCCGTTTAGGGGTGGAAAAAGAATAATTACTGACTTGCGGCCGGGGTCGGCTTGTTTAGCCCGCCCTAACATACAGTATCATAGATATAGAATACTATCTATGTACAGTATAGAGTGGCAAATGTATAGTGTTATATACAAACACCCATAAGCGATGGTAACTACTAAATTCTAAGTGGGCTGTCACTGCCGTCAGTCTGTGCTGTCCTACAGCAATAAAGGTATACTAGGCTAATCAATACATTTTTATATTTATATCGGTACTTTGCTAATCATAAATAACTCGATTAGAATTTTTTTGTCTCGCAAGCTCCACGAGCATATAAAATCCCAATAAATGCACGTAGGTATTTCCGGTAATGATAATAATAAGAAATAAAGGCACAATGGCAAGTAGACGCAGTTAGAACTGTCCCTATAATCTATAATACTTTCATCCACAGGCATTATTCCTAAAACATTGCGCAATAGTCTTGAAGAGTTAAACATCCCTCCAGCTCCAAAAAGCCGTTATTTTGAATACCTGCCGGTTAGTTAGGAAATTTTTATCCTTAGATTAGGTTCCTTTAGTCGTTTGGTTAAAAACCCGCGGCTAAAAAATACCTCGTAAGAGAGAAAACAAATTAAAACATATAACAATAATAATAATAATAATTTATTCAACAACAACAAAATATTGACAATATAAAATACAACATCAATTACAAGTTACAATTAATTAAGATAAAAATAGCAATAGTACTTTAAATTAAATTAATTAAAATTAAATTAAACATTATGACGGTGAAACTTAAATACTCCAAACTTAAATAAAATGATTAAAAGTAGATAAAATAAAATAATTGATTCCACTTGCTCCAGAACTAGATCTATCTGTATCTCTGGGGCAAGTTTATTCTCCCATTTTTAATTCTAATTCTATTTCTTAAACTAATTCTGCATAAATGAATATTATATATTATAATGAATGATGTCCAATCGTTCCTCAAAATTCGACGACATTCACTGACGACTGTGCACTTTCATATGTTATAATATGGTTATCTGATATCAACGAGAATGCACTGATTAGATTAGGTATCTGCCATAAGGTTCCTTCCACAAAAATAAAGTAGGAGGGATAAGGGAGGTAGGTATGCGGAGAGAGACGAAGCTGTGAAAATAAAAATAACTTCCACTTAGCCTAACCACAAAGCCATTTAAGAAATTTACTCAATTTAATAAGTCGTTTGATTATTTTAAATTTGCCAACAATCACTAGCTTTTGGGCAATATAGCTATAACACGTACCTATACATACCGTCAATGAAGGAGGGGGGAGATAACTACAATTAGTAACACTAGGTTTACGGGACCCGTCAATTTGACGGTAGGTATTCAAACTGCAATGAAATCTCGAAAACCGCCTGATCGATTTCAACAGTTTTGCATCGTAAATTAATCATGTCTTCCAAAGAATTTATACACACTTTTTTTTTCCTAAGCCTTCTACTTTTTGATATTCATAATATGTGGTATACCTGTCTCTATGGGACCCGTCCGATAACATAACGGGCTATAAGCACAATACAAAAAATAGGCAGGTCAACACGACAGTTTTTGTGTTACGTGAGAAAATAAGAAAAATCCATTTTTTTTCATTAAAATCATTTTTCGATATTTTTTTTGTCATTGATACTTTTAATAAGCATATAAACTGTATTATGATTGTTAGATAATTTTTTGTCATCAAATTAAGAACTAATTAATTTTTTTAGGTTCGATAATTGTGTGTATCATTTTCGTAGATGACGTGAAATATGTAGTTGGACGGCAAAATTAAAATGGCTGCTATTCCGAGAGGGGTGAGGTGGGAGAAGGGGGAGTGGAATATTTACCAATAAAACACCAAAAACAACCCCCTAAAATATTTGTTATACGAGACGAAACACATTGTTTATATTTTTTTCTGATTGAAACTAAAAAGAAGTCAAAATGACTTCCTTGGGCAGTCTAGTGTTAAAAGTAACATATCTTATGTAACAGCTAACGCATGTCAGTAGGTACGCTTGACAAGTTCGATTCCCGTCCAGCGTCTGGGTTTATGTTTAATATGTATTTATTTATAAATGAAAAGTAAATATGTATTTATTTTTATTGCGTAGGTCAGCAGACAGGCTGACAGCCCGCTTAGAATTTAGCAGTTACCGTCGCCTATAGGTGTTTGCAACGCCAGTGGCATCGCGAACACGCTGCTGTCCCATAAGGGTACAGGAACTTGGGTCATTAATGCCGGAACACAACACAAGGTTATTATGGCGGCATACTTAAGACCAAAGGTGGTTGCCATCCAGACGGGCTTGTGGCCCTACCACGTAGCTAGAGTGGGTTGTTTTGTCGCCTTTTACGACAGGCCGACCTCGGCCACAGAGGCTAGTATTCTTTCTCCGCCCCTGCACGGATAAATATAAAAAAATACAAATAAGTATTTGTAGTATATCAGTTGTTAACACAAGTGATATGCAACTTAGTTTGGGACATTTAGTCCCACTGGGCGTTCCAATAGGTTGTTGTGTGAAATGTCCCAATATTTTAAGTAAGTTAAGTTGCTTTTGCGTTCGACAACGGGAAAAAATTAGAAAAACAAAAATAACGCAGTCAATTTTAAGAACTGTGTACTTTGAATCGATCTGGTTCGCCTGAATTCGGATCGGTTTATTGAATTGATCTAGTGTTTATTATCGATTATTGTGTTCTCAGGAATCGATTTTTCAATTGATTTCAGTTCAAATGACTATGGTGTAGCCATGGTGTAGCCATACTTTTTTCTGGCTATGACCACACCTTGATATTTAAAATTTTAACGCCTAATATATTTTAGACAGCAAAATGTTTACTTTTAAATATAAAGAGCCATAGGAGGGGGGGCGGTTTGCAAAATGTTCCAAAGACAATTTTTTTATGAACGAGCTGTAGCTATATTCAGCTTCGAGTTGAAAATATTGTAAAGGTAAACAAATTAAATATGTTACATTTTAATATTTTAGAAATCCTATCAGGAAACAAGCTCCAAGAAGCACAGCTTTTTCCGTAACATCTAAATCCAGAGGAAATGTAACACCGAAATGTTCAGCTACCGAATACTTAGTTATTTTTCCAATTTCCTCATCTCCAAGCGTAATTTGGTATACAAAACGAACTAAACTCTTCGCTTTAAAAACCTTTTTGCCAGTGCTATTCTTTACAACAAATGTATTCTTGCACAATCGTGTTTCTTTAACGGAGCCCGCAAAATTGTCCGACGGGGCCCACATTAGAGCACTGTTAACACATAATTTTAATGGTTTTCTGACTTTAATAACTTCATTTCCGTATAAATTATAAATTTTCAAATCGAATTTCTTGTATGCATTCTCTTGAACGGCTAGAAATACTTTTTGACCGTATTTATTTAAGATTATGTAGCCGATGCCCTTATTGCCTATGATATCATGTAAGGCGTCCTTTCTCCTAGCTATTATCAATTCATCCAATGTGCATAAGTATGCTAATCCAGGGAAATTCACTTCGTTATGAGGACAAGGCATCCATGACAATTTTTCACTTCCATTCTGGTTGCTATTTTTCATTTATGGGTTTTCAATTTATCATTGTACGGTATCACTTTCATTGTGTGTATTTACATAATAAGTTCCGACAATAAGGTAAAGATATTTAAAATATAACATATTTAGTATTGATTATAGTGGCAGCCCGGCACTTGACAAGTGTCAAGTGAGACTATTTTGACAAAAAAATTTGTTCTTTACAACAAGTAGGTCACTTAAGCAAATATTTGAGATATATATCCGAGTATTGCCGAGATTTCAAACTCGTCCGCAAGTTAAATACCATGCAAACATCTAATGCACTAAGTACAATTTTTAATTTTGCAGAATGAAGCTTTTAGTAGTGACATTAATTTTCTCGTCAGTAATTTTATTCATATGTTATGAATTATTTTTTACTTTTTAGTTTGATTAATTATAAAAGCGTGTCTTTTAGTTTTTTTAAACTATAATTTATTTATAACTTTTTAGTTTGATTAATCAAACTAAAAAGTTATAAACAAATTATAGTTAACTATAAAATATAATTTATTTGTTATCAATTCCCAATCGGTAAATGTTTTTATTAATTTAACGCCATCTTCCGGCTGGTTTTTTAAATAGTTAACACCATCTTCCGGCAGTTTTATAAATTAAGCGCCAGGTGACATTTCGGCAGAAGGAAAAGAAAGCGTTAATCCTGATAAGGGATATGGGACAAAATTATTAAATTTTTATATCGTCATCAGGTCTTGACAAGCGTGCATTAATTAGAACAAAATAAAATCTTTTATTAATAATATGTAATATTATACATAAAAAGCGTCATCTACAATTTTCCGTACAAACTAAAGGAATACTTAACCGAAATAGTGTGATTTCTTCAGCAATTAGTTCTTTAACCATCCGACAGATGTCTCTTTTTTGAATACTTTTTTAATGTCTCGTAATGAATACAATCGACGTAATAATAATAGTTTATGCTATGTTTATTTTGTCGTAACTCCCGGACTCATTGCATTAAAGGGTATTAATTTGTTTTATTTTGTTCACAGTCTGTGTGGACATCATTATAGTATTTCTTTCCCACACGGTCGTTGCTTAATCTAAATTTATTTATAGAAAGTGCTCGATTTCTCACAGAGATTCTATTAAAAAAGGTATATATTATTTTATAAGTATACAACGCTATTGTATACTTTACACACCCCTCAAGAACAAACCAGTGCAGCATGTAAGAAGAAAATGAAGTGATGTGGATTGTTGTGGAACGCCATCTATAGGACTCAGACAAAAAACTGTTTAGCTATTCAGGATGGAGAAAAAATGTTATTTGTTTGGTAGCCAAACAAAGTGATGACTACTGGTAGTAGTTTTGACTTGAATTCGTGAACGTCGCATACAACTGACATGCTGTTTCTATACTAATTATAAAATCAAATGAGAAACTATAATTAAATATACAGTCTTGTACAGTCAGTCTCTGATTCCTGAGGTACGGCTCTTCCGTAAAATGTTTAGCCCAGGCACGAAATATTACTTTTAGATAATTATTTCTAAAATAATGTCTCCTACTAAAATAAAGCTTAAGTTAAAAAATGGCTCTTTGAATAAATTTCAACTGTGTAATAAATAAATTTGGCTTTTGGATGACAAGGTTGCCGACTACTGGTCCAAAGTCATAAAACGTCAACGTGATTTCAACATGACATGCCTGTCACTGAGGCAAATGATTGTATCGCATTCTTTCTCATTAGATAATGATGAAAGGATGCGATCGTGTGTTCTAATTAAAGAAAAGATCGTGTAAATGTTTTAATGCAATAGTTTTATAAAACTGCTACTGTACTTATGACGATCATATAATTCCTTCAATATCGCTTGCCGAAGTATTTTGCGGTTCCTTCTTGCACGGTAAATCCTGGCCTTCTACCATTGTCAAGAACGTTTTTTTATTGCTATAGGACAGCAGACAGGCTGACGGTCCGCTTAGGTTTTAGCAGTTTCCGTCGCTTATGGGTGTTTGCAACGCCAGTGGCATCGCGAACATGCTGCTGTCCCATAAGGGTATAGGAACTTGGGTCACTAATACCGGAACACAACACAAAGTTATGACGGGCTAAACGGGCTAGGGGCTCCCGTACCACGTAGCTAGGGCGGGCTCTTTTGTCGCCTTTTACGACAGGCCGACCCCGGCCGCAGAGCTGGTATACTTTCTCCGCCCCTGCACGGATAGAAAGCAGCAAATACAATGTTATTGCTGGTAGAATCTCTTATCTGGATATCTTCTGCAATGTACAGGAGATTTTTGGATCAAACTTGTATAATTTCTTCAAAAATGACGATGGGACAGCAGACAGGCTAACGGCCCACTTGATAGTAAGCAGTCACGGCAGGGGCACCGCTAACACGCTGTCGTTCGCGTAGGGGAACTTGAACCTGGGTTACTTGTTTCGGAACACAATACAAAGTTATTATGGTGCCATATTGAGAAACCAAGCGTGGTTATATACCATTCAGAGCTTGGTATCATCTTGCTAGGGTTGTTATGTCGCCTAAGTCATTTTTACTCTAACCCTGCAGAAACAAAGGAAAGATTATAAATATGTACATACTATATGTTGAATAATTTTAAGCTTTAAATATAGTTAAAATGTAAATTAACGAAAAATATAATTATTTAAGAGAAAACGACAATCTGAAACAAATATATTATTATGGACCATACGTGGACATCGCGTTTAACTTCACCAGGGAGAGAAAAATAACTGTTCATTTACTTATTGTTCGCTAAAATATTTTAGTAGGATCTCGTACACCTTGGGGAATTCATTAATATAATAACATTATAATCTGATCATGTGTTATTAAGGAAAAAGTCTTTAATTGAGATCCTCTGCTCTTGCTATATTCATACTATATACATATTTGAAGACTAGTTTAATAATGTCGGCTTGTTTATCATTAATTTTATAAACTAAAGTATTTTGTTGATAATTTTGACAGTGCAAAATATTAATGGACCTCCCTTTAGTAAGCCAATATACGGTGACACTATACAGTGCCATTTATTTCCAAAGTCCACGGAGTGCTTTAGTTATGGGTACTAGAAAATTTTTGTAAATAAATTCAAACTTGAGATGGGAATTGTACCCTTGACTCCTTCAGGTGTTCTGAAGTTCGAAAACCGTTACGCCACTGAGGTCGCCTTTGACGCTTCTCTTTCTTTGTAGAGAGACAAGACTAAGCTATCGCCGTGGAACTCTCGACATCAAACATAAATTGATCAGAACATTTCTTCACATTCCATGAACTGCAGGAAGTTAGTAGTCAACTTGACATGATTGCTTAAATGTTGGGAGTAGCCCTGATCTTGAAGGCCCAAATAAAAAAATAGAATAAAGTTATAGATTTTTGGGAAATTATTTGTCATAAAGGAAATAATTTCTTTTTTGATTAAAATATGAAATATTATATACCTATATATTTAAGTTAGCTATTTTTTTAGATAATTTTCACTGTTGCCTAGACTGAACCCGGTAGCATCACAAGCATTTGTTTGTGGGAATCACTTTATAAATATTATTCTGATTCCTAATATTATATTTATGATATACATAATTCAAAATAAAAGATGATTTAATAAAAAATCAAATAAATAAATAATATTCTTTAAATCAATTAGATAATTCTCTATATTTTTAGAAGATAGAGTACATACATAATTTTGTACAGAATAATGTATAAAAAATTTCAATTTAAATATATAAAGCTGCATATATCCAAATCACAAAAAGAAAAGTCCATTAATAAATTATTAAAAGTTTATGTCATGTAGATAATTAGTAGCTTTTTCCTTTTATAGCCAGGCCATCAAAAACTAATATTAAAATTTTAAAATTATAAACATCAATGTCATTATATCGCCTATGACTTTGGTAAAATCTATGCTAGCTGCCTGGATTATTGTTTAAAAAATATCGTTATTAACTATAGAGGCCGTAATATAAATAATATTATCTGATCGTACGATTTCAAGTGACAAACGAACGTTCCCCTCGAATGACTTGATTATTAGATTGCAGTACGTATGTATGAAACAAACACGATTGTAGTTCCCTATACGTACACTTATATGTACAGTAATAAAGTATAAATGATGGAACTAACATATATGTATAAATTTATAGGAAAATATAATATATTTGCCCGCGTAGCTACGACTTGAGCTATATATATTGCGCGGCGATGGCACTCGGCATCTGTGGAGTCGTGTTAGACTTCTAGGATACAATAAAAGCATCAAATCGACACCAACAATTTATACTACGTTAACTCGAATTTTAGGTAAATTCCTTTTAATATGCCAAGTTGCTTAAAATGTGGGTTTTTATATGTAATAAAAAATTCATGAAGAAATATAAAATATAAATTTCAAATAAGTATCATAATTAATATAAGTTATCACGTTTTTTCCTTTATACGCCTCTACTGTAAAGTACACTTTTATGAGTTAGGTTAGTATAAATTGTTGGTGTCGAAATGCAGGGCCTTTAAAAATATGCATTGCTACAATTAGCGTTCTGGGCTGGAGTTAAACCTTTTAAAATTTGAAATTTAAGAACAATAGACATGTGGTTTTAAGAAAGAAAATTATGATATAATAAAATTGGGTAATTTTACTTACTTGTTACATCTGCTAAAAATTGTGTATGGTTTACAATCCTATTAATTCTTGCATAGTTAAATAGAGAGTTACATTTTACAAGTTACTTTACTAGAATTGTGAACCTTGTTGGCTACATAAAAGTAAAGTTAATTGCTTTCCTATAATAGACCCCAATTATATGCAACAACACAATGCATATGTGATACATATCGGATAATTACTACTTTCTTTTTTCTATTTATCACGTATTTATGAAATGAAGAAAATTGAAATTGTGTTTACAAATATTTATCTGTTTATTACGTGTTTGGAATAATAAAGTAAAAAACAAAACTATTATAGTGGTGAAAATTAAAGATAATACAGTCAAGTGTCAATGTTAGAACATTACAAAGAACAACATCTAATATTGTGACCATTTGACATCTTTGTCATCAAAATAATGGACTTTAGTAATATATACTTTACGCACTAAAATTACGCACTAAACATCATTTAAGGAACCCATTTTTGCAAAAAAATGTATGTCAAATTTTCACCATAAAATATTTCATGATCATTAATTCAATCGTAGAGAATAGTCGTAGAGAATTAGGGTTGCCTGGAAGAAATTGCTCTAAGCGATAAGGCCACCCATTGTTCAGTAGCTTGTAAGTTTATTTTATTTTCTTGTATATACCTAGTCAGGTCATAAATTCTGTCACATGTTTAATGTAAAATAATTGTAACAAGTTTATTCATTATGTAACCATTCATATACCAAAATGAACTTAACAAAACATAGATTCTTATGACATTAAAGTTTATTCAAAATGACCTCCGTGATTTTGAATACAAGCCTTCAATCTGCGCGGCCAGTCGTCTATCGCAGCACGAACGAGGTCCATGTCAATATCGGCGGCTGCCTTAATCAAGGATGTCTTGAGTGACTCCAAATTGGGATGAGGCTTTGAGCACGCCTTTTCCTCCAAGTGTTGCCATATCTTGTAATCTAACGGATTCAAATCTGGACTGGAGGAGGGCCAGTCTTCGTGCCGGATGAAGTCGATTTCACGCGCCGCCAGCCAGTCTTGTGTGCTCTTCGCTCTATGAGCTGGCGCCGAATCTTGTTGGAATACCCAGTGCCTGTTATTGAACATGGTATGAGAAACAGATTCCACAAGGTTCGTCAGGACTGTATTTTGATACACAACAGCATTCGTTTTTACACCTTTCTCACAAAAATGTACCTCTGTTAAGCCCAATAAGAAACTCCCAACCATACCATGAGCGAGGATGGAAAATAACCTCGTTGGACACGCGGAATACGGTTGCTCGCTTCTTCACTACTGTGTGCGTACACCTTATCATTTTGTTTGTTGTAGCTCTCTTCTACGGTAAACATTTTTTCATCCGAAAAAAGAATTTCCCGATATTTTTTTCCCGCGTACCGCTTCAACAAAGCGCGGCATCTCTTCAGTCTCAGGTCCATTAGACGAGCATTCAAACGATGTCATGTTTTTCTTCGATATGCCCGAAGCCCTAAGTCTTCATTTAACACCCTTTTCACCGTGGTTCTGCTTAACCCCATCTGAAGGGCCAACAGTTTCTGCTTACGTTTGGGATTTCTTTGAATTCGTGCCTTCACAGTTTTTATTACTGCTGGAGTCCTAACAGACCGAGGGCGACCACTTCTTGACCTGTCATCTACACTAGAGTCTTCATTGTATCGTTTGATGGTACGATAAACGAATCTTTTGGTAATATTCAAATTTTTCAGTATGTTAAAAATTTGAATTGGCGCGTAACCGCAACGATGCAATGCAATAACTGCAACACGGTCTTCTTTAAGCGTCCACTCCATATTTAAAAATGAGTAAAATTCTAAAAGTATACATTTTTATTTTCATGAACAATTCGAAATTCGAATTCAATAAACTTTTTTGTGGCCAGCATTCTAAAAGAAAAGTTTTTACTGTGTGACAATACTTATGACCTGACTAGGTATATTTAAGGTGAACAATAAAGAGTTTTCATTCATTCATTCATAGTCCTATGGTGCAACCTTCGTACGTTAACCTGTTATTACCTGTCTCTGTCTCTCCCGCGTAAATGAGTAGTGCGTATTCGCTCGACCGGTGCAATGCCGCCGTACTCGGCCTTTTACTAGGTCAGATGGAGAGGTCATTGACACTCTCGCGCCCTATTATGTAAATTGCGAGTTCTTTGAATGACATTGTGATGCTGATTACTCAACATTTTTGTACAATGTGATACAAAACTAAAATACATGTTTCTCATAACTTTTACTAAAGATTCTTCTGTGTGAATTTGGACGGGTTTGTCAGTCACCCTGTATTTATTGCCAGTCCTTTAAAAAATCCATTACCATTTTATTCTTAGCTAAATAAAAATATATTTTGAAAAAAAGCGAAATATAATATTTTAAGGAAACCTAGAATATTTTAAACGTTCTTTTTCCTGTTTCTTTTATTTACATAAATAAAGATTTCGTTATATTTATTTTATTATTAAATTATAAATATTTATTTGTTAGACGAAGAATATATATACATATATATATGACAATTATATGTATGGTGATAAAATAAACGAAATGTTTCTCTGTAAAAAAACAAGAAACAACAATTAAAGTGAGGCAGGCGGCCGGTCATAGAAAGCAAGCCAAGACTATTAGTATAACATGTAATCAAATGAAAGGGGAACGCAAGTACGTGGAATGAGACATGCAAGTTGGAATGCTTGCAAGATGTAGATACGATGACTGGAAGAGGAAGAGAGAAGAGAGGTATCAGAAAGGAATAAATATAGCTTGCATGCAATAGACGAATGGAAGGGTTCGAGAGCTCGAGAGATTGGAGCGAAGTATAAATTTTACTATTGTGGAAGTTATGATAAAAGGAATGGTGTGGGTATTAGATAGCGAATTGAAAAAATGTGTGACGGATGTTAAGAGGGTAAATGATAGAATGATAGTAGTAAAATTATTAGTGGGTGACTGTGCGTTAAACATAGTGAGTATTTATGCCCCGCAGGCTGGATGTGACGACAGAGTGAAATAAAGATTTTGTGGGGTTTTTAATACAGTCATGATCAACATAGCAGATAAGGAAGACAAGACGTATACATGGGTGGTGATTTTAATGGATATGTGGGAAGAATGAATGAGGAATATGAAGGAGTTCATGGGGGATTGGGATTTGGGAATAGAAATGAGGAAGGGGAAGCTTTATTACAAGCTGCTTTGGTATTCGATATGGCCATTCATTTTTCCAAAAAGGGATCAACATTTGATTACGTATAACCGCGGAAACCACAACACACAAATCGACTATTTTCTTATAAGAAGAAATAAAATTAAATCAGTTAAAGATTGCAAAGTGATAGCTGGTGAAAATGTGGTTTGTGGCAGGTTTTTTTGCACAGTATAAAGAAAGAGCGCGAAAGTGGACTCCACGCCTCCCTTGCCCGAACACACATACGAACCGCGCGGCGCTCCGTCTTAAGGACGACATATGAAGTAATTTTTTTTCGAACACGCCATCATGTGAAATTGCGCCTTAAAATAAAACCTCTAGAGTCCAGAATGATATTAGACGCGAAATATTTTTTCCATTTCATATTTACGAATATGCCCCAAATTCCCCAAAAATTAGAACCGTGAAGGGGGGTGGGGGGGTGTGCTGTATAAGAACGAATTTTTCCACTCACACACGGATGTATTGCTTCGTTGCTAGCGAGGGGGTGGCAGGGATGCGCGGGAGGCGGGTAGATAGGATAGTTTTAAGAGAAACAGAAAAATATTGTGCCAGTACAAATCCTCGGGAGCTCATTTGTGAAGATTCCGCCATTTTAATTTGGGACGCGCTAATTGGATTTTTGCGTGATATGCGGGCATATGGGGGATGATTTTTCAGTGGTGGAACCAGGCTATCGAATGTTCTAGATGGTTTAATATATAGAAACGTACATAGATAGAAAACTTATAAATTTTTAACTAGCACTGAATTGAAGATAAATATTTCTAGATTTGAAATATGTCTTGGCAGGATATCTAGGATGTTCGCAAGATCACTAGCTAGAGTTTATGTGGCGTAGTTTTCCGGAAGTAGGTGAAGGTGACGACAGATAGCTGAGGATTATTTACCTACAAATGTCTCACATGCATTGGGGGTTCGCACAAGAGATAAGACAGAAGACCAGCTTTTCAAAGTTCGTGAATTACAATTATCGGTGATCTTTGCGGAGATCTTTATGACTTTCTTCTTAATTATATAATATACTAGCTGACCCGGCAAACGTGGTTCTGCCAAAAAAACATTTTCGCAACAAAAAGTAGCCTACGTTCTTCTTCGAGGTCCAAACTATCTCTATACCGTAATTCATCAAAATTGGTTCAGAGGTTTAAACATGAAGACGTAACAGACAGACAGAGTTACTTTCACATTTATAATATTAGTATGGATATATTAACAGCTCATAGTGTCCAATATATGCTTGTTCAACACGAATTGGCGGGTTTCCTATATCAGCGATCTAGATGTTCAGTTATGCCATAATATGTACATTAGGGAAGAAAAGCTGCGTAAACGGTGCGTGACATTGTGAGATTCAAACCACGGAACTTCTCTATTGATCTTCGAGTGTTGCTCCATTGAACTCTAAGGCACCTTTCTTATTGAGTAGTTCCTCGCAATTAAAAACCTCTGTACTTGAACGTCAAGTACCAAAAGGGCTTCCATTTTTTCAGGGGTTGGGGAAAACATCTTTACAATCATTTGTTTTTTTATTGCTGTAGGACAGCAGACAGGCTTACAGCCCACTTAGAATTTAGCAGTTACCGTCGCCTGTGGGTGATTGCAACAGCAGTGGCATCGCAAACGCTGCTGTCCCATAAGGGTACAGGAACTTGGGTCACTAATGCTGGAACACAACAAAGCTATTATGACGGCATACTTAAGACTAAAGGTGGTCGCCATTCAGACGGTTGGGGCCACCTACCACGTAGGTGGGTTGTCTTGTCGCATTTTACGACAGACCGACCCCGAACGCAGAGGTCAGTATTTCGCCCCTGCACGGATAAAAAATAAACAAAATCAGTATAAGAAATAAATTCTGCTATTTTACTTCTTAGGCGGTTTTTTATGGCCTAATCTAGATATTGGAATATTACGTACTGACAGTTCCTTCCAAAAAATTCACTAGTTCAGCAGTTGGGACATCATGGTAATGGTCGCAAAGTAATATTTACCATTAAGACAACGTTTTACGGATTTTAATCGCGAGTTATTTAATTTTAATTCTTCATCGTGGCATAAATGGCAGGAAATTTATAGTAGCCGTACTCACTGACTGGTTCTACTCGTACAAGATCTTTAAAGCATTTACCGTCAACTGTGGACGTTTGCGATTTCAGGGGCACCGTGAAGTCGTTACCGTCTGCAGTGGTGGATTTGCCCTAAGGCCCAGGAGGCCCGGGCCTAGGGCGGCCAATCGTGACAAAAAATTTACTGATGATAACAAGAAATAACTCAAAGTACGTAAATGTTCTTGAGGCTCGCGCACATTATGGTGGGCCGCACTGCACCGCATCGTATAACAAGTAATCTTCCTAAATCGCTTATTAAATCTTATCTTCTATGAGAATAAACCTGTAATTAAATAAATAAAACCATTTTAAATGTTTGATTTAAACTTGCAATTATCCTTGAAACCTCGGAAAATATTACAAACTAGCAGATATTATAGTTAACTAAATTTCTGCATCGACTTCGATAAAAGTTGGTAAAAAAGTAAATTCATTATGTACTCAATATGATGGGTGCTGAGAAAGGGGGCTGGTACTTACTGCATGGTTTGGGGCCTAGGGCGGCCAAGACTGCAAATCCGCTACTGACCGTTTGCATATAGGCACAGGAACTACCACTACCAGGAACTACAGGAACACTATATAGGTCACCATAATAAGCGACATAAGCTTAAAGTTTTATTACAATCTTATTCTATTGTTAATGAGGGAGGGAAATTTTAGCTCTAGTTTTGTATGAGTTCTGTGTATAAGTAAATATATTTACATTTAAAAAAATATTTTTTTCACCCGTCGTCATATTGTCAACGTGAAGGTTGATTTTTTTATGAAAATAAACAGAGCACACGAAGACACGAATGATTCGAAAAATTAACAAATGGTGAAGTCCTTAAACTTATCGTTTTTATTTCGAGGTTGGTGAACACGGAAATCGCCCTTAAAAATCAAAATAAACCACTCTATTTAATATATCATGTGATAGATACTCTTTAATGTATTTTTCTCTTTGCATAAGAAATTTAAATGTTTTTTAATGAACCGCACTATTTGAAAACCAATTTATTTAAGCTACAGACATAAATACCAGATATATACAATTAGACCGGGACAATTAATTTGCGTACCTACGTAGTCGTATTGTTATTAAAGACTCGTATTTTTGGCCTCATACCCAATAAAAATGTCGTTCTTAAAAAGATGAAAAAAGAAGAGAATACAATTAGTTTAAAAATATAAACAATAACCAGGCAAAGCCACGATTTGACCTAGTATATTTAAGAATTGGGATAAACGATATAAGTGGATAAATTGACTCCAATGCCTGTTTGGATATAAAAAAGGGATCGCGCGGCGTCGCTGCGAAGGTTGGTTTCACGGAAGGTTAAGGTCACTACAGTTAAAGACAATTGTCATATTTACGAGTAACTTATATTTCAAATATTGAGGTTATTCATCAACATTATCTTGAATTTGAAGTTGTATTTGAGTCCAGTCCGATCAAGAAGCCGATCTTAACGAGATCGTCTGTCGCTAATAGAAGAAATGTATGCATTTGACTATACATGTAGCTAATGAAATGTCCGACAAAATATTTGTGTTGCTTTTTTTAGCTAAAGAGTTTTAGTTTTATTTTTTAGTTATTATGTGTGTATCGACTAAAACAAAATATATAAAATATTAATTATTGACTTCGGAAGTAGGTATAGAAAAATGGCGACTGGAAGTAGGACATAGAAAAAAATAAAAAAAGTTTTTTAAAAATAATTTTACTTTTATACATGACGTTGGATAAAAGCGTTAGTTGAAAACAAACAGCGAATAAAAACAGTACCAAATTTAAAATTTAAAAATGAACAATTTCGAACGCTCTGTTAGCACAGGATGTTAAAAAACTGAATCGATTCGCCTGAAGGAATGGGAAGGCGAGGGGGACAATAAATTATATTTCAGGGCACATTCAGGACAAATGTTGAAAAGTCTCTACTCTTACAAAGTTTATGTAATTTTAATTTACACTTGTAAACTGTATTTGTCTCATTATTAATATAATAAAGTTGTAAATGCCGGTTGCGTCCACAGTGTATACACAAATCATTTGTGACAGCCATTCCTAATGTGTTTTTTGGCGTGATCATCAATATAAAAAATAATTATATAAATTTTGCTTCATTGTCAATGATGCCCTAATCTGTAAAGTCTTAGAGGCCACTTTATTTGTCTCTGCCTATCTAAATAAATATTATTATAAAATTCAGATTGAGTTAGTTACTCAATCACACCATAATTGAATGAAGTTTGGCATAGAGATATAGTTTGGAATAGGTGGAGTCTACTGCCGAAAAAATTCCCGCGAAATAAATTGCGAGTAACAGCATTAAAAATGAGTTTAAGTTTACAAGTGTGCAAAATTATTTAACACCGCCATTTTAATTTAATTGTAATTTTTAATCACATGATTTACGGAATTAAAACGCGTATTTATTGTACAGATGAATTGTTATTTTTAGGGCCATTTTATCATCCCAGAAATATTATGTACCATCTTTATATAGTATATAATAGTAATAAGTAATTTTAATTATAAATAACACCTGTAAAAACTTAATTGTGCAACATGTATAAACTTTACCTGTCAATGCTTAATAATATACTTTGATAGATGACCTGTCAGTTTGACAGTTTATCTCACCATTTTCCTTTTCATCTACTAGACTACAATTTCTGAATTTATTTTGACCAAAATTTTAGAGTATTCAGTTTGTTGTATTCCTATAAATATAATTAAAATCCAGTAGGCTATGATTAAGATCCATCTATATTGAATTTTATCCAATGCCGTTCAGGGGTTTTGGTGAAATTCAGTATTACATTATTATTTATATTTAATATATTATATTATTTTTGGTTTCTACCAGAGATATACTAAACTGCTTAGCACTGAACCAAACTAACAGAACAGACCAGAACTAAATAAAAGGTAATAAAGTGTGTGACTTCGATGATGACTTTAATATTAATGCTAAAATTACTAACACAACATACTCGAATCTTTGTACCACGCATCACCCTTGTGGGACAGCAGCGTGTTCGCGATGCCACTGGCGTTGCAAACACCCATAGGCGACGGTAACTGCTAAATTCTAAGCGGACTGTCAGCTTGTTTGCTGTCCCACAGAAATAAAAACCCCTAAAATAGTTTTGCTCCGTGCATTTTCACTAGTGATCTTTAGCTATTTTCAGCTCGTTGGAAACTAAGCCTAATTTCTATGCCTTAGCTGATGACAATGTTAAGGTTCTTTTTTTATAAATATTCCATTGTGATTGCCAACACTACTGTTGATATCAACGCACCCTTTGCTCTTCAGTAATGCCCTAATTAATAATAAGTTTAATCTGAGCAAATAGTTCCAAGAAAATATATAAATTGAAAGATCTCAAAATCAACCTACAGTTTTGGTTTCTACCAGAACATTTCTGGTCAACATTTCTGGTTGACAGACAAGTTTAACGCTTTAATATTTATCATATATCGTTATTACGTTATTTAAATATTAAGCTTGTGTTATGGGCGCCAAACAACTGTTAAACTACTGACTGACTTGGAGCGGGAATCTAACCTGAAACGCCCGCAGGCATTTCAACGTGTGAAACCCATTGTGTCATATAAGTCACTACATGGTAAACAAAAATTCTTCACGAGGATTTTAGCTATTCTTTTCAACTGTTTATTTACACCTTAATTGATAACAGTTGGAGTTCTTTTACGATTTTTTACATCGCTTACATCATAAGGTTTCAGCCGAGGTATCCGAATTCTAAAAGGTATATTGTAACAGATTAACCTTTATTGCGCCTTTTTGTGTCGTTGTCTCACTCACTGTTCCATTTCTTATAAGAGATAAAAGGATGAAATAGACTATATTTGGTTTTTAAATCAGCTAACCTTCTAACAGCTAACTTCGAAACAATAAACTGACCTGTCCCATTTTTAATGTTAGTTACTCTTAGTAAATTGGACGGAAATTTTAAAAAAGGAAGGCCATTACAAATTTTAATTTTAAAAATGGAACAATATAATATTTTTGTTCACAAGAACTCTGAGCTAGCACAGGGTGGTTTAAAAATCGAATCAGTCCCCCGTCCTTGAAGCGAGAGAAAGGAGGCGCTGCCGTCAACACATAAATCATATTTCTGGAGAATTTTTAAAAGTCCTATTGCTTTCGCGTATTTGCCATGTACTCCCCCGGTGGGGGGAGGCGGTGGGTGTGTGTACTTACCCCCTCGTTTCCTAGTTCTGCTCACGATTTACAGGGTGTTGCGACATGACTGTGTTGTTGTTACGCGGCGTGCCCTTGGTCGGTGATTTTATTGTTTGTATCATTTTGTGCCTATTTAATTTTAATTTGTGGTAAATATATCATACAGTATATATTTAATATTTTTTTTCGTTTCAATCCGTATTAATTAGTATTATTTTATATTAATTTACATTCATGATTATTTATACAAAGACATGAGCTTTTGTCTCGCGTTTTTCTTACCGTGAAATTTATATTAAATGATAAATAATTTTATTTTTTAAGTTTAATAGTATCAGATATAAAATAATATTAAATATTGTCATTTTCTATATTTACTATTACGAATCACATGATTTATATAAATATTTATGTTCACATGAATATAATAATAAAATTCAATTAAATGTCATGAAATTCGTAAAAAAATAAAAAAATTAAACATAAGAAACTAATAATAGTTTAACCGATCACGCTGTATATCTGTAAGGCGCCGTGGAGGAGCGAGGGCGGGCGGCCGCGTTTTTCACAGAGTAAGATCATCATTCAGAGAACACGCGTTTTATATTTGTGCGAAAGTAATATATAAATAAATAAAAATATTGTATTTTATATTTGATGACATTCAGCAAATAATGTAAAATTGAAATAAATGTAATAAATAAATATTTTAATAAAATACTTCTAAAATATATTCCCTCATTTAAAACCTTATATAGTCTTCAGTTTAATTAAACCAAAGAATTCATTAGAACAAATAATAATTAAAAGTTCACCTTAGAAACTTTATTCCCACAAAAATGAAAAAAAAAAAACATATAAATTTAAACAATATAATTATGGAAAAAATTACAAATTTCTAGTTTATAGGTAGCCAAATTCTCCGGTAGTCAGCAGTCGTCTTGGTAAAAATAAAATTTACCCAATTTTGTTACAAAAATATTTTTCTGTCATGTATGTCACGAAGATACATGATAGTTTTATGATATTTTGAAGTCTTAGGAAATACTTTGTGCCGTATGAACCACATATTAAAACATTTTATTTATTTTCTTCATCAAACTGCGGAATACTACTGATTAAAAGAATTACCAATTCTCTATAGAAATATATTTAACAAACCGGAAATGACTAGTTACATTCTCTGCAACTCGCCGTATACTATACCCGGCACACATGTGGTGGGGCACTAGGAAGAAAGTAAGCGAAGAAAAAAAATGAGGGAGACGAAAAACTAGAGCGGGACGGAAAAGTGGGCGAAAAACGAAAAATTTCTCTCCCCGCTCGCTCGCCTCGTCAACCCCCAGGCCCACCCGCGCACGCACACACGTGTGGTATCTAGAGCCTGAACAGTTTTGATACTTGAGATAGTGACTTCCCATTTCAAATAAAAAAATTTTTTTCTAAGTAATTATAAAAAAATATATATTAGTAATATTTCCAATTATATAAGTGGTTACTTTTTATGAATTTCCGGTGCAAGCTTCGCTTAAAAGAAAAAATCTACTATACAAAGGTTCTAGAGCATCTGAAAAGGCTACAAATGGTTTGCTTCTACTAACTTATAGCTCGTAAAGTAATAGTGCATTTTCTCTATGATACGACATTCATTGTTGTGGAAATCCAATTCAGGCATAATATCTAAGATTATATAATTATAGATAATATAGCCTCTTAGCGCCATAAAAGTATCACAAAACTACGTCGTAAAAAGACAGCCAGCAATTTATACCTGTAAGTAGTGAGAACTGGAACTTGAGTTTCGGTGTGAATATTTTGGATGAAAAGTTAGACAAAAGTATATATAAGAGGAACAGCAGACAGGCTGACGGCCCACTTAGTAGTAAGTAGTTATCATCGCCTATAGATGTTTGCGGTGCTAGGGGCACTGTGAACACGCTACTGTCCCATAGGGTACAGGAACCTGGTTCTCTAATGCCGGAACACAACACAAGGTTATTATGGCGGCATATTTATAGACCAAGTGTGTTTGCCATCCAGACTTGTAGTCCGACCAGGTAGCTAGGGTTGTTTTGTCGCTTTATACGACAGACCGACCCCGGCTGCAGAGGTCAGTATTCTTACTCCACCCCTGTATGCGGAAAAATATAATAGTTAAAAATACAAAGTTATTATGAATTCACTTAAGGTATAATTGATTGAATTTCATTAAATAACGATATCAATAAACAAAAATAAATTAATAGTCTGTTAGAGTATTGCGTCAAGTAAATCATATGTAGAACATTGTAAGAAAATAATTCATGGAAGTTGCATATCCTTGTTTTTATATCCATCAGATTGCTTTTCATTAATACACACTGCTTTATTTTAATATTTTTCATAATAAGTTTTTGTAAAAATTTAGTAAAAATAACATATTGGAGTAATAAAAACAATTTTGAACTAATTATCTTCAAGGCTATACAATAGAATTTGAACCTTAAGGTATACAAAATACATTAGGTTTTTCTATAGCTAAATCGAAGCAGTTCCGCGTATTTCCACGCGTGGAGGGGTAGTTTTCCCGCCGTTCCCTAGTATCAAGATCGTTCCATCCGACAGGAGGCCGTTGTAGCATGTTTTTATACCCAAAAATTTTAAGTCAGTAGGCGCTCACACTCAGAGCGGCAAGAACGTTTTTATTATTGATATATATTTATATTTCGTTTTCATTTTACAAGTTTTTCCATGGTTCATAATTTTAATATTTTTATACCGTTTTATACAATAAAAATTAATAACAAAAGTGTTTATAGATAGGAGTAATTACAACATAAATAAATAAACAAATAAATGTTTAAAAAGTAATAATCGAATGAGGATTTATGTTTCGAACTTTTCAACGGTCGAGTTTGACAGTTGGCGGGTTCCGTATTTGAATTTTGACGTTTCCAAATACAATATGGCGGACTGTGTGTTTGTCAGCGTGTTCACCGAGTTCATCGACCTCGCCGGCGGCTGCCAATAGGATGTTGAATTACCAGAACATTTGACGGCTGCTGTATCCGTGAGTATACTTTCTAGATTTCCAAATAATTCACACAAATCTACTGTTTTAGTTCAAGTGTATATAATCTATATTAACTAATCTGTAAAAATTTCACATGAATTTATATTCAACAGCCGTACCCACAGTTTATAACTATTCATTAAACTTAAAGACTAAATCAAATCACGTGAGCAATATTTAGTTATTATTTAGGCTCTCTGAGCGCGGCATGCCTTTAAAGAATGACAGATGACAAACAATACAGGAGGGTGGTATAACCCTTTCAGTTTAAAATAAACCTAATGTTCAACAATTTACAGTGCATTTTAGTGTCATAACGAACCAAGATATATGAAGAACTAGCCGTACTACTATTTTTGTTCCAAAATACTGTATTTTTTATTTCTCCATATTATTTTAAATATAAACTAATAACGGAACATCCTACTATTAAGCACGGACACCTCGCCTAAAGGGAATTAATAGTATACGCGTTACGCTAGTTTAAGGCGGATTGGCGGGTTACACACATCGGTAATCTGGATATGGAGGTTCCCTCAGGGTGATTTCCTTCGCCGCCAGGAAATGGTAATTATTTTATACACATTAGGCGAGAAGAAATACCTAATGGAATCGAACCCTATGGTTTGAGTGTGCTACTTGCCTACTACGCTTTACGAACTTTTTTAATTATTACATCTTATATTCAATATGATTGACATTTATTATCCTTCAATTAATAGCTAATATTTTCCCTAACAATATGATAATTTTTAAATTTGACAACATTATCAACATTAGGTTTAGCGTTTTTCTATATGTTTGGGCTTGATTCCCACGCAAGAAATTTTGTAATTAAATTGCGTTTTGGTTTATAAAAAGTCGACATGGAGTTTTGTCTAGTGAAAGGTTTTAGTGTTTTATTAGAGATATCAACAAACAAGGTTGAAGCTGATTGAAACTCGAGCTTCAATATCTGAATGAGCTAATGAATGTAATTTTTTGACATCTCCTTTGAGGACTGGACGACCTGTGAACCTAGCTAGAACTTTTCCGTTATTTAAGTACTCAGTGAGCTTGCATCAATAGCACGTGATGTAATGACCTTATCGCAACCATAGGGACTTACTATGTTACGACGAAAATTTCTGAGGCAATTCTTGTGACCATATTATGGATCATATTATCAATAATTATCACAAGACCTGCTAATTGAGACAAGCATGCAAGATCACCACCATAGTTTTTTTTTAAATTTTTCCTCAGTTAGCGTTGCCTGGAAGAGATTGCTTTAAGCGATAAGGCCGCGCATTGCTCAGTAGCCTGTAAGTTTATTTTATGTTTTTGTATATTAAGGTGAACAATATTATTCATTCATTCATTCATGCCAATTATCGTCTGTAGTGAGATATATCATGAAGTTTACTGACTAGCAGATTAGGTCGATTTTCGATGGTGGCACCTCATGCCTTGTTTTTCCAATTAATAATGTTAGGGCATATAGTCATACCTGGCATTATTTTCAAAGGCTTGGTAGGATACATATTAATTTTATAAAAAGAAAACATGTACTGGAAACACAGGGCTAAAGTAAGGAGCAGATTGTTTAATTCAAAATATTAATAATGATTTATTTTATTATCAAATTTAATACACAAGTATTAAATAGAAATTATAAAATTCTTTACATAATTTTAATTAAATTTCATATCTTTTCCGTTTAAAAAGAATTCAGTAGATGCAAAAATAAATACTACAAATAAAAATTATTTTAAAATCTTTCGCCGTCACTTTGTAGTAATAGTTTGGTATTACTACGCTTTGAAATTCCAACTCGCTACGATGACTTTCGTACTTCTTTCTGCTACGCGTAGCGTTCGTAACACATGCACGAGTATATACTACAGTTTTGAATATATTTTTAAGTTTTGTATACGTCTATTAAGTTCCTAACAGTCATAGAACAATCTGTGTATGAGTTGTATATAGTGACATGTTATTATTTTATCAACCTTTGAACATGTATGTATTGAATTGATAACAATCAGAATAGAAACGTAACATCGTATAATAAGAATAAGCTAATAAGAAACAAATAAGCTTATGCTTGTGTAGTCAAATATCTGATATTCCGAATTAGCCTTACCGGAAATTGAATGTGATTTCGAGAAAGAGTGCCTCTGAATGTACAATGTTATAACTCGACTAAAATGTTGAAATTATTGATGTATAAGTAAGAATTTTACAATTAATTCTATTTGATATGACTAATCGATGCATAACATTTTAATTAATTATATATTGAGATGTGTGATACAATAATAATTGTCATCACAAAATATTTAGTGTATAGAAACTCAGTTCTGAAGTAACATAAAAATTATGTTACTTGAGTTAACATAAATCTTCGTTTTTTTTAAATTATTAATTAATTTTCCCTCTGTTCAGCCCGTTCGGCCCGAAGCTTATCAGGATGACAACAACCACCCCTAGCGTATAAGTATTCCGACATAAGTGACCCAGATTCCTGTACTCCTAAGCGGACAGCAGCGTGTTCGCGATGCCTATAGCGTTGCCAACATCCTTAGGCGACGGTAGCCGTAGTGGGCCGTTAGCCTGTCGGCTGTTCTTCAGACAAAAATCACTGTAAACTTATACTAATTGGGAAAATGATCTACAGGAGGTTTCCCAACATCGATATCCACAACATGGCACTATTTTTTTTATTGCTTTAACAGTTACCGTCACCTATAGGTGTTTGCAACGCCAGTGGCATCGCGAACACGCTGCTGTCCCATAAGGGTACAGGAACTTGGGTCACTAATGCCGGAACACAACACAAGGTTATTATGGCGGCATACTTAAGACCAAAGGTGCTCGCCATCCAGACGGCCTTGGGGCCCTACCACGTAGAACTATGTATGGCATATAATGTTTTCAAGAAAAATGATTTTGATTGGATCGGTCTTAGCTTTTTATTAGCTGGTCTTGATCTTGTTGACTATCTTATACTACTATTATAAGTTATAATAATAATTTAATTCAATACTAGTAATTTGTAGATTTTGTCATTTTCGGAGTGTTTATATACATTTTTAATTGTATTTGTTATTATTAATCTTTGACTTATTTAGTATTATATTTTAAAGATTTAATGTTAAACAACTGCTATAATGCCAAATGTAGTGTATACCTATAATTAGCATGCATATAATAACTTTATTATTATATATTATATGAATTATATTTTTTTATTTATCCTTTTGGTGTTACATATGAATAAATAAATGAAAGTTCGACAGTGGACCTCAATTTCTATTTTAAAAAAGAAAAAGTAAAAAGGAGTTTTTTTTGGACAATTACAAAATACGTGGGAACATTTGCAAGTGTCACTGTCATATTGACCGCTTACAAAATGGAGTAATGAAAAAAACTTTTAACAAAAGAATTAAACCGCCCAAAAAACTGAAAAGCGAAAAATTATAAACCTTCTTTTTATTCACGAACGGGCACACACGTGAGGGCACTGGCGCCGTCTCAAAATTACTTAGGTATACTTACATTAGTTTAAGAATTTAGCTATTAAGGTTAATAAAAAGAAAGTTTATTATTTTTATGCTTTTAAATTTTTTCGGCGGTTTGATTTTTTTGTTTAAAAGTTTTTATTTTATATAGTTTTTTGTGGCTATAATCTACTAATTACTACATGCTTAAATAAATCAATTCTGTCAAAAGTTATGCTTGGTCATAGATAAAATCAGTGAGTGAACAATCAATCATTCTCTGTTTTTGTACCCTTAGGGTTGGAATTTTTTTCCCAAATTTATATGGGACCGACTTCGCGCTATACCCTTTCGAATAAAAGATTTTTTTAAATCGGACTACTCTGTAAAAAGTTATGCCTGTCATACATAATATAATAACGAAAAAAGGTATAAATAACGAAATGTCAAACATGAAGTTCACTTCTGTACGCTTGTGTATTCTTGGTATTTTTGACACGGGCAAGGAAAAGCAAGAGCCATCCACATATTTTAGTAATCTTCAGTTATATAAGTTTGGTATGAGTAAGGGGTCCGAAATTCTTTAACCGATATGATTTTCGCTTTTACGAGAGCAACTCCGTCTGACCCATACATGATGTATATTTATCATATTATCAAAGTTTCAGTCATTTACCAGAGTACCGTACATTTAAGTTTTTTTATGTTTTTTTTCACTTTTTTTTTATAAAAAACATTACTTTTTTGTTGAGATGTTTAGTCTTTGCTTATTTTTTTTATTCGCTTTTGCATAAAAATTTATTAATCATTGTTGTTTTTTTTTTTTTTTTTTTTTTAATGTAATGTGATGTTATAGCCTTGGCCCTAACGGAAAACCAGCGCTAACTGTTACAGGGGTCCTTTTTAGGGTATTAATTAACATTTATAGTCTTTATGTTGTGGTGTACATAATAAATATAGTTAAAATTAAATGAAAGAAAGAAAGAAGAAAGAAAGAAAGAAAAATAATTTATTTAGAGCTTAAAACTATAACAAAAAAAAAAACACATACATTAACAAATCACTAACACATTTGTCTTAGCCCTAAAAAGGTGCCTAACTCAACAATGCAAGGAGCTGTTTAAAGAGCATCCTGCGCTGATCTTCCGTTAGGACCCTTGAAGTGACGATATAACAATTATTTATATCACGTTTATTAACAATAAGCAATTTAATTATTAGTAATTTATTAACAATAACCAAACATTTATATGTACTAAATATTAAGGAATACAAAAAATATTAGTATCATAAATAATAAAAAAAAAAAAAAAAATTCAGACAGAAAACATCAACTGAAGTGTTAAAAGATTGTAAGAAGAAACAAACAAAAATACGAGAAAATGAGTAAACACGCTAAGAATATAAAGATATTGATAAAAACATTGACTAATTACAACAACTACTTAGTTACACAATAATTATTAAAATATTAAAACATAATTTAAAAATACTATATTACAGAGCACTTGTATCCATTGCCAGGTTTGCCTGCCTCTTTTGGTGTTCAAACATAAATGATTTTAGTTTAGTTTTAAAACCATACATGCTAGACACTTTTCTTATAGGAGGAGGAATATTATTCCAACATTTAGTAGATGAGTACTTAAAGCTACCCCTAAAAGCTGTGGTATGGTTTAATGCGGCAGCGAGCTGTACAGCACACTGACGGACATTTGTAGACCTCTGGGCGCCTCTCCATTCAAGCTTGCTATAGAGATACAAATGTATGTTACAATTAAATTTATATAAATATTTCCCGACTCGCTACGTCGCACGCGCATCACCTCTGTTGACACGTGAGCGGCGGCGGTTGCGAACATAAGCGGCGAGTGATTTTATTTATAACTAGTCCCGCGACTCCGTCCGCGTGACTTTGGGCAGCATTTTTTGGATATATCTTTTGGTTTATTTTGGATTACAAACCCTATAAACCCTAATATATAAATAATTGAAATATGTAAACAGTCAGTGTTATCGAATGCAATTGTTACGCCATGCGTCTCCGGAATACGTGCGTTTGAACCTACAAAACCAGCCTAAGCTAAACCCTATTACATATGATTGACGATATAAATCGGAGGTTACCTTAAATTTGAAATCAAAAATTTCCGAAACTGATCATTTTTAGTTAACTATTTTTTTTTTCTAAAATAAAAATAGCCTAAGTTAGCCTAAGAGTAGAAAAAGCCAGAAAGCGGACCTCGGGCACCGAAACGAAAGTTTGGATTGGAACCGAGATATAACCCTGCGATGATGATGACTCTCATTTTGGTGTACAGAATCCCCTTGAAGACTTCTTCAATTCGCAAGGATCTCAGCATCAATATTGAATGTTCAAAGCTTACACTACCCTTTTTAATTGAAACCAGAACTTCTTGTATCTGCCTCACCTACTAGAGCCCAGTTGCTGGAATAACTAGACGTTTCACGTAGGTAGCTGGATGTGGTAATCCATAGTCATAGCTAGGCGACTCTCGCGTATTTTGTTCGCATTGTCAGGATTATGCGTAGCGTAAGCGTCCCTGGATGTAGAACTTCCTCCAGATCATTTCCTCTACTATGTGTAGAATATGGACAATGTGTAATTTTCTTATAAAAAAATACCTTGATAATTGACGCAGCGCCATCTATCGTAGTTCAAAAGTAATTAGCAGAGCGCTATATTTTTTTGTAAATAAATATTATACATAAACACCTAGACTAGGGGTCAAACCCATGACTATTATTAATTACTTTTGTTATATACATAAGTGTAGTATAAAAAAATCTACAGAAAAATTGAAATCGCCTTCGAAGAAATTGATATCTTAGACTCGAAGAAGAAAATTACGATGTAATCGAATTATGACTACAAGTTTGATATAATGCTTAAATCGATCATCATAGATATATTTACGAGTGATATTACATGAGGGTCGGGCATGATGTATCATGAATATTATAGTGGAAACAGTACTTTTGTATTCTATGATTCGAATTGGACTCTGTCTACCCTACATGGGGTAACGCGTTATTGTTAAAACTACGCGTGATGCCGATTTAAGAATACAACAACCCCCTTCGATCGATTTCTATCAAAAATCTCTCTTAAATTTCTGCAGGCTGGATCTGCTACCTGCTTTTGCTAATTCACATCAGTCTGATGGTCCCTCTCTGGTCTCTAAAACGTCCTATTGCACGGACCTTCCCTTATTGGGAACTGACAGTATACCTGCAACTCTTGTCCAAAGCAGATTGGTGATCACTCAATCATATTGTGATTGCAGATGCACATTAGACGCGAAAGACTACGTAAGCGGTACATTTCGGGTATCGTACCGCTGATCTACGTTAGCCTTCGAGTGGCATACCACTTGGAGGCCATCCATAAAATACGTCATACGAATCTTAGGACTTTTTAACCCCTCCCCCGTCTTTGTCACAGTTTGTCACATTTTTAGTACCCCTTCCTTCCTGAATGAAATTGCTTCGGCAAGCTAACGCCATTCTGTGTCAATAATTTAATAGTTATTGCTGTCTAACAAATTTGGAAATAGTCTACATATTGATACTATGGACGACAGTTTGCCTTTTTTGACATTTTCCGGAGAGAAAGCTTCCAAATTCTTTGCGAAAGTATTAATAAATATAGATCGAGTTATTAAATTTTTTGTTTTTTATTCACATTTTTTTATTGCCTAGGACAGCAGACAGGCTGACAGCCCGCTTAGAATTTAGCAGTTACCGTCGCCTATAGATGTTTGCAACGCCAGTGGCATCGCGAACACGCTGCTGTCCCATAAGGGTACAGGAACTTGGGTCACTAATGCCGGAACACAACACAAGGTTATTATGGCGGCATACTTAAGACCAAAGGTGGTCGCCATCCAGACGGGCTTGAGGCCCTACCACGTAGCTAGGGTGGGTTGTTTTGTCGCCTTTTACGACAGGCCGACCCCGGCCATAGAGGTTAGTATTCTTTCTCCGCCCCTGCACGGATCAAAATATAAGTATAAACGGATCACATATAAATTTCGCGTTTAAGTACTTTAAATCTTATATGTGACGTCACAAAGCTTTTGACCCCCCCTGCCCCTTGTCTCGCAATGTAACGGTGACTACCACGTATCTAAATCAAATTACCAAACCAGTAAAGTAAGCATTTAGTTACATCTTTTACATATTTCTTTAGCCATTTTATATCATAGCAGAATCAGCGAGGAGAGTCGCTGCAAATGAAGAGTATTAAATTGCCTCATTAGCTTCTTGGCCCTGAAAGTTTAGGATGCAACCGGCAGTAAATTTAGAAGCTGAATATATAGTTTATGACGAGTTGTTTCTATCATTCAAATGATTACATGAAGCATGAAAGTCATTCGGACGTATTAAAAGAAAGAAACAAGATCTTAAAAATAAATCGAAGTTGTAAAAAAGGATGAATGTTTTCGGCTTGATTCTCAACTTTAAAGGGTACTTATGTAGATCTTGTAGATGAAGTTAATTGTAATAGGGTTAAGAAAATATAAAGAGCTAATTGACTAGAATAGAATACTGCTAGGCGGCTGCGCTTGGGCCTCTTTTTAGAAGGGACGGACGCTGTACCGGCCACGCTTGTCCAAGCCGCATTGGCGGGTTACACCGTTGATATCGGTATGCAGGTTTCCTCACTATGTTTTCCTCCATAGTGTCCTAGTGGACCTGAAGATTAGTTTCCGAGTGTAATACTACCGAGGTAAAGGAAAAGAATACATACTATTGAATGTTAATTAAAAATAGTTGAACAAGCCTGAGTAAATTTTTTCTGACTCGGGCAAGGTCGATCTTTTCCCGGACAGCAGGCTTATGCGAAAGGATAATAAGCATCGAGCAGTTGAAGAACAATAGGTTGATTTTACTGAAGATATCAGTGAAGTGCTGCCCCGGGATTCCTATAATATCCTGCGCATCAAGCATTTGCACCTCGTTAAAAAAAGACTTAATGTTTTGCAGACGTCTCCATCTCGTCACGGGGTGTTCGCTACGTTTGCTCCGACGTAAAGAGAAAACCGTTAAGTTTGTCACAGGGCGGACGTTTAGACTTGTTAGAGCTTTGCTTTACACTTAATTACACTTTATCCGTGCAGGGGCGGAGAAAGAATACTAACCTCTGTGGCCGGGGTCGGCCTGTCGTAAAAGGCGACAAAACAACCCACCCTAGCTACGTGGTAGGGCCTCAAGCCCGTCTGGATGGCGACCACCTTTGGTCTTAAGTATGCCGCCATAATAACCTTGTGTTGTGTTCCGGCATAAGTGACCTAAGTTCCTGTACCTTTATGGGACAGCAGCGTGTTCGCGATGCCACTGGTGTTCCAAACATTCATAGGCGATGGTAACTGCTAAATTCTAAGCGGGCCGTCAGCCTGTCTGCTGTCCTACGGCAATAAAAAAAAAAATTGAAGTAGTAGTAGCTGTATATAGCCAATTGTGATTAATTAAATTGATTAATAATTAAATTGAATTGAATGATAATGTACATAGAATTAATATTTTAAATTATGGATTTCTGTTACACTCAAAATTAATCACTGCTCAGAAATTCAGTGACTGTTTAGTCTAGTCAGGTAATCAATTCGATTCTTTATAATTAACCATAACTTCCATAATCCATGAGACAAGTTGAAAACTTGACTTAGTCCAAAGAGTGTTTTTTTTAATAACTGAGAAAAGCAGGCAAACGGTCTACCTAATAATAGATGGTCACAGTCCCCTTTAGACTGCCGGCTTCGAAATTATCTAGAACCTGGGTCACTTATACCAGAACATAACAAGAATATTACGGCGCCATTTACAGTTGGACTTGGTGCCCTACCACCTAACCGGCTTTGATTTGTCGCCATTTACGACAGTCCGCCCCCGGCCGCAGTGGTCAGTTTAAGGGTTCAGATAGTTTATTCTTAATCTGCTACTGCATGAAGAAAAGAAGAGTAAAAAATAAAGAAGATAAAAGAACTAATGATAGAGGATTTTGAACTGTGACGTCATTAAAAAAAAAACTTTTTTTGTAACATTCGAATATGAATTTATTTGGCATTCCATAACTTTTTCTTTCATCGTCATTCTCTGGAGCCTCTGCTCTCTGAGGAGTGAGGATGTGGAATAGGCTTCCAGCTGAAGTTTTTCCCTGAAGTTTTTCCACCGCACATAATATGGGGTATTTCAAAAAGGGCGCCATAAAATTTCTTCGCGGACGGCAGCGTGTTGTCGGTGCTCATGGCGTCGCAGACATCCACAGGCGACGGTAACTGCTTATTATTAAGTGGGCCATCAGCCTGTCTGCTGTCCCACAGCAATAGCTGGCTAGTCTCTTTACTAGTAACGCTAACTAACCTTGCAAAAATATATTTGATTTTGAAACTCAAGAAGAAAGGAAACAGAGAATCCACAAGAAGAAAAGATCTAAAAATAAAATCAAATTAAACTTAAATTTAGTAATGCATGGCTATAAATTTCAAGCTGTTAAAATGTTCAATAGACACCAATAGATTTAAAAAATAAATTGTATCACTTTAACGTATTTAAAAAAGCATTAGATCTTTTCTTATTAAATATTGTTTTTACTCAATTGAAGAATACTTTTCCATACAATTTATATTGACTCGTTGTGTATATATATATATATATATATATATATATATATATATATATATATATATATATATATATATATATATATATATATATATATATATATATATATATATATATATATATATATATATATATATATATATATATATATATATATATATATATATATATATATATATATATATATATATATATATATATATATATATATATATATATATATATATATATATATATATATATATATATATATATATATATAAATGTATGGTATTATTATCTCGACATTTTCAGACACAAATATTTTTTTGTTTTATGAATAAATTATATGATATAGCTGGGACTGGCAGGTGAGGACTAATTTACATGACTGGTCTGGTGAGTATTTCGTCTCTATGGTTCCGAGCTTCACGTTCTTAAAATAAGACTTCTAAACTACTGAGGGCCTTAGTCATACCAAACACGTGTATCAAAAGTAATGGAAAACATTTGGGAACCACTCTGAAATTCGGTTGAATAATATTTAATATGGTATGCCGATAATTTCGCCGGCGCCGTAGTGTGGGTGCACACATAGCAAGTTTTGTTTTTATCGTTGGCAGTAAATTAGAGGGGATACGATAGTGGCCGATACCCACTGACTAGTTCGGTATTGATTTTTTTCCCTCATTCTGTTAAATTTCATTTATTGGGGAGCGACCGGACGTCGACGGCCGCGATGACGCGTGTGCCACTCACCGTGCTTGCTTCGAATCTTTGGACTAAAGGAAATTACTTTCTGTATTAGGTACTTCTATATCTTTAAAAAAATTTCTAGTCTTAGGTCTGTATTTAAAAGAATACGACGAATTATTGCCTAACTACAATCATCTTAGCGTTAAATCCCAGTTGCAAACCAAACTTCCGCTTCGGGGGCCTACTTTCCGATTTTTTCTTCTCCAGTCTGGTTTTCGGAATTCCTATTTAATGGAACACATATCACTTTTTACGATGTCTTTTACCTATTTCTCCGTGCAGGGGCGGAGTAAGAATACTAACCCCTGCGGACGGGGTTGGCTTGTCGTAAAAGGCAACAAAACAACCTACAACTACGTGGTAGGGCCCCAAGCCCGTCTGAATAGCAATCACCCTTGGACTGTAAGTATGCCGTCATAATAACCTTGTCTTGTGTTCCGGCATTAGTGACCCAGGCTCCTGTACTCCAATGGGACAGCAGCGTGTTCACGATGCCCCTAGTGTCGCAAACATCCATAGGCGACGGTAACTGCTTACTATTAAGTTCTCAGCAATAAAAAAACTTTTTCGGTCGGTTTGGCCAGACATTTGTTCCTCACGTATACGGCAGCTGTAAAACGTGGTCATACTAGTCAAGAGCATGTCACGGATATGAAAGCAGCCGCGAATCCGGGAGTTCCTGACTAATTGGCTAACTCAAAAACAGCCATAACATAACAGCTGTAGATTTTAAAAGGAAAGTGGCAGTACTCGTCATTCTTGTTCAAGGTGAATATGTGAGTTAGACTCACCAGTTATCCCAATGACTACTTTTCTCCGTCGTACGTGGTAGTTATATTCGTGGGTTATAAAGCGCTTATGGCGTGCATGCCAGAGTGGGAATCAAACTAGAAACCTGTAGGTTGCGGCTCGATTAGATAACCAAACTGTTACTAGATACTATGGAGCTAATATATATTTGATTTGCTATTTATTTATGTATTTACATTTTGTAGTGGACTGAATTGTGGATGTAAACCATTCTCGCATCCACTTGAACACACACAAGAAATCTTCAAAATCTTGGACCGATTGGTAACATTTTTATATTCGCACTAGCGCCACCTAAAAAAAATTAATGTTTATTTATCTATCTGAAATAATACTTTCTTAAGTTTTTATAGGTAACTAGTAGACCCGACAACAAAAATCTAGACTAACATTTTAAGGCGATAATATACAATGAAATAAATTTAAAACTTCTATTAGCAAAGAGCTGGTGGCCGAAACATTAGTATTTCAACGTTTTAACGAAAAGTACATTTTCAATATTAAAGTCTGGAAATAGCACACTCCATATTATAGGCGAAAAATTCAAAACGCCAATGACTTATAAACACGCAAACTTTCTGTTACTTGCTATAATTTTTAGGGCCCCTTAGGATTATGTTGATAAATATCAATATTCTTATTTTGTCTGTTTTTAGACAAAAGAGAAGAAGTACGATTATTACACGCTTTGTCTTTGCCTCTTTGTTGAAGAAGAAGAAAAATGTTTATTTAAGATATAATTTAAAAAAAAATTGTAATTACGAAAAAGTATTTTTTATTAAAAAGTAGTTTAAATTATGCCCATAGTGGGACCTAACTCAGCATAGCTAATTTGATATACATTAAATTTAGTGCTAGTCTTTCGCTAGGCTAAAGTGGAGTGTACCGGCAGTTGTTGTGTTTTTAAGCAAATAATAAGATTTTGTGTATTTTATGTTTGATATCTACTGAAACGACGTGTGTTTACATCCTAGCCATTACACGACTAACGTGAATCTTAACTCGAACTTTATGATAAATTTATTTATTTCATCTATCAACATCAGTTTATTGAACACCGTCACATCTAGCCTTTCCTAAATATTTCAAGAAGTCCCACGTCGTAATTAACAATAATCATGTAGCTAAACGTTTTATTAAATCATTTAACAACGAATTGAGGATTTAGGAATTAGTCAACACTTAGATTGCGTTCAGGATTTATAGCTTAAACGATTACCAGTACTAGCATAATTTTATGTAATAATCAATAACATTTTTTTAATTGACAGCATTTTTAAAAAATTTGAAAGTAAACCTATTTTTTTCTAAATAAATAGTACAGATAGAACATAAATTTTTGTGTGATAAATAAATTCATGTATTCAAATATGGTTGTTTATACAACCGTTGATGTCAGTCGTTAAGCGGGAGAAAGAAAAGTAAAATTATATTATAGTAACATTTATATTTTATATTTTTCTGTGTAAAATAGAAAATAAATATCGCTCAAACATATTATATAAACCTGTTGTAGTGCATGAGTCGTGAGTACTATTAAATAATATTTTATTTAAGTAAGCACCTGATTTCGTTATTATTCGCATTAAAACTAAATTATCTCACAACATTCTACGAGTAAACCAATGACTAATAATTTCATCGAGTCTATTCTATTTAAAAAAATTCACGATTGTTTTGCTTTTGGGGCTTGAAATATTACAAATAGATAATTTTTGAAAATAACTGTTGTTTTTTCTAAAAATCATATTCTATAATTTTTTACACTAACTTAAATAATTTTTTTTTGTCTAGGATTGCCCTATAAGATAAAACTATTAATAATACTCGATTTAAAATGTTTTATACTTATTGAAATACAACATAACGTTAAATAAAATTGTCGAACACGCAGTTGTAAAATATATGTCAGAATGACTATCAAAACTAATTGTAATTGCCGTGTTTAACGTGTAACGAAAAAAATGATTAATTTTATTGTACAGAACCCGCCACTTCGTTATAATATTCATCAAACTTTTATAATATTATAAAAATTGTATTGTAAACGAAAACTAGGTCTTCACTTTTTGACCTTAGACATGTAAATGGGAAAACAATTTAGTAAGTTCCATTTAATAAATTTATCGGTTACATTGTAGGTTAAGAGCCAAGGGTTCTTACTAAAGAGTTAGGTTTAAGGAAAGAACACGTTATCAAATATTATTTCTTGTAGAATCTGGAATCAGTTATATTTAGGTACCAGCTGGATGACCGAGCTTTGCTCGGTATTTTTTTTTATAAATTGTGTTTTTTGGAAATTAACAATTGATTTTCTTAGTCTAACCTCAAAGCAAACACTCGTTGACTTCGTGTTACTTAACAACGCCATCTGCTGGAATAGCTTTAGTGTTGTTGTGTCGTTAAAGCAATTTAAAAAAAATAGTATTATTATTCGCCGATAGATGTCAGGAAGAGTCACCTTTTTGTTATATTTCTTCCAATAAAAAAAAGCGAATAAAATGACATTTTCTCGAAATGATTCCTAGCTAGATCGATTTATCGCCCCCGAAACCCCCCGTATACTAAATTTCATGAAAATTGTTGGAGCTGATTCCGAGATTCCAATTATATAAGTATATATATACTTATATAATTGGAATTGGTCTATTCGTGCGGTCTATTCGTGCGGCTGACCGGAAAGGGATCGAAGCTTTTGAGATGTGGTGTTGGAGGAGGTTGCTACGCATACCGTGGACAGCAAAAAGGACCAACACATCCATTCTTGACCAGCTGAATGTCAGAACCAGATTGTCCACGACCTGCTACAAGCGAGTACTCGGCTCTTTTGGCCATATCGCTCGAAAGGAGTCAGACAACCTCGAAAAACTGATAGTGCTAGGCAAAATAGAGGGGAAAAGGCCCAGAGGACGGTCACCAACCCGATGGTCGGATCAAATTAAGGCTATCACGGGGCTCACTTTGCCTGCAGCTCTGAAACAGGCCGAGGACAGAGTGGTGGGGAGGCAGTTCATCAGCGTCTCCGTGAAGGCTTATCAAGACGGGCACGACCTTCAGGAATGAAGAACACGACGAAGAAGATATATATATACAAGAATTGCTCGTTTAAAGATATAAGATTAGTGGACTTTTAGAATCATCATCAATACTTAGACGACCTCTGAGTCATAACGGCTAACGCACCTCGGTACGCTTGCGGAGGTCACGTGTTCGATTCCCGTCACGCGTCTGGGTGTTTATGGATAATACGTATTTATTTACAAAAGTAGTATAAGTAGTGTATCAGTTATCTAGTACTCATAATACAAGTGCTATTGGCACTTTGGGACTAGATGACACTGTGTGAAAAGTCATAATATATTTATTTATTTTTTACCTATGGGTGCATGGAGGTTGTAACGACAGTGAAATATAGATGGATATATAAATAGATGAGACTCTTTATTGTCCACACATTTATAAGGTCAATATATTTAGGAGGAAAATTATAATTCAGACTACCTAATATAAATATTTACAAAAATACTAGCTGACCCGGCAAACGTTGTTCTGCCATATAAATAATAAAATATATAATTTTGGGGGTGGGTCACCCCTAACATTTAGGTGGATGAAAAATAGATGTTGGCCGATTCTCAGACCTACTCAATATGCTCACAAAATTTCATGAGAATCGGTCAAGCCGTTTCGGAGGAGTATGGCAACGAAAACTGTGACACGAGAATTTTATATATTAGATATTTGATAGCATCGTTTCATTAATAATCAAAAATAATATTTTTATGTATAAAAACTTATGGATTGAATCCGAAATGAGGAAATCCCTAAGAGTTCGCAAAATATGTAAGCTAAAGTGGCAATGGCCGGTCACGTTTCTCGCGGGACCGATTGGCATTGGAGCAAAGGTGTTCTGGAGTGGAGACTGCGTCTAGGCAAACGTAGCGTAGGACGGGCAGGTCATCACCCCATATAGGAGGCACGCAAGGGCCCCTGTGCGAGGTTGCCACTCGGGGCTGGATGGGAAGACCCGACTTGCGAAATCCGTTCCGTTATTGAGGTTGTCGAAAAATTCTTTATAGTGGCAAAGAAAAATGTTATTTATATTATATTAAAAAAAAAACCTTGTACTTAAAACTAAATAATATAAGGCATGACTGTTCATAGTAACTGTTTGCGGCGAAAACGCTAACATATCTACCCAAAATGTCAACGTCATATCAAAACATGTATGTCACTAACACACGGGGGAGCGGGAAGCGCACCCGGCGCGGACATTGCTCGCCGACCATGATGCTTCCTGTTTCAATTATAAAATGCAGTGGATTTTTTTAACGATCACATTCCAATTCATCGATGACGTATAAATAATTGAAAATTCAACACTCGTTCCATCCCCAAAAGTATTACAATAATACATTGCTAATAGGTATGTGCCCAGGAAATAGCTGCGGTTTACTTAAATGACGTCACTAAATGGGTTCACGTATGAGTAATGAATACATTTTAGGAAATCACTTAAGGTGTCCTTTTTCTGAGACATAAGTTTATTATTTATATTAATGTGTAAAGGCCATGTGCACTTTGAATGAATGATTAGCAGACTAAAAGGTCATAATCCTCGTTGGGATGAATTTCCTCGAAAAGGAAATCGTTTAGTTCCTTTTCATACGATTTCCGCGAGGGAAGCTTATGGAAATTGTAAGTTTCCGCCGTAAATTCCACGAGTCCAACGAAAAATAGTGTAGATGGTTCGAACCTAATTTTTTTTATTACACTTTATTATACTTAATAGTAAATAGTTACCGTCTCCTATAGATGTTTGCGACATTGGTCACTAATACCAGAACACAACACAAGGTTATTATGGCGGCATACTTTGGCTGCCATTTAGATGGGCTTGAAGAAGTGCCACACAGCTAGGGCTGTTTTGTCGCCTTTTACAACAGGCCGCAGGGGTTAGTTAGTTACTCTGCCAATGCACGGAGAATAGAAAAGATGGATGGATTGTGTAAAAAAAGAGTGAATGTTAAGATGACGGCTAATAAAGGAGAGTGGAAGGAGAGAACATGTTGTGCCCCCCCCCCCCCCTACATAATCTGGGATAAGGGCAGGAAGAAGAAGAAATTTGGTTTAAATGTTTTTTTTTTAAGTTTTCAGCACTTAGTGGAAATCTTTATGATATTTAGGAAAGATAGGGCTTTTTTACATACTTTTTTCATGGACACGTACATGACAGGTATAGTAAATTAAATCATCATCATCATCTCAGCGTTCATCCCGGTTGCAACCCAAACTTGCGTTTCGGTGCCTTGGGTCCGCTTTCCGACTTTTTCTACTCCACTTCGTACGGTCTTCAGCATCCGTGGTAGTGAGCCCATTGGCACGCATATCACCCCTTACGACGTCAAACCAGCACTTTTTGGGGCTACCCCTCCTGCCGGGGCCCGGCGGAGGCCGCATGGCTAGACATTTGTTCGTCACGTAGTTAGTCGGTTGCCGTAAAACATGGCCATACCAGCGAAGGCGACACTCCTGCAGTTTGTCCGCAATGTCACGGACATGCAGGCTACCACGAATGCGGGAGTTCCTAACGCGGTCCTTCCGCGTCACTCCACAGATCCACCGCAGCATATTCATCCCCGTGACACGCAGCCCTTGCTTGTGCCGCTCTTGCACCGGCATTGATTGACACAACGATATAAAACCCACTTGCTTAGATTCAAAGTATAGTGTATGTAATAGATTAGATTTTACTAGCTGACCCGGCAAACGTTGTTTTCTACCAATAAATAAAAAAACCTATCAATAAATTAAATTTAAATTAAGGATAGTGGGATTAACAAAATAATTAATTTTATTAATTATTTTTATAATATTATATTATCGGAGTAAGTTTCCAGTTTTAGATTAGTAGAAGATATAGTTAAAAGAATTTTTACCACCAAATGTGCATATGATATAAATTATAAATTTTTATTATAATTATGGTTCACTATTTTGGCGATAATGGCTTGCACATAAAAGATGGGTATATGCTGTCGCGGGCTTTTTTGTTGGACTATTTAAGATAAACATTTCCATTATACATTATATATACATGTAACTCTAACGGTTTTTGCAGTACACGTCAGAATAGCTCGCAGATGGCAGAAATTTTTCCTACTTACTTGACACTTATCGTTATATTTTGGACAATTCGCACAATATCTTTATAAATTATAGCTTATGTGTTATTCTGATGTGTAAGCTATATTATTGTAAAGTTTCATGAAAATCCATTAAGTAGTTTTTGCGTGAAAGAGTAACAAACATACATTCTTACAAACTTTCGCGTTTTTAATATTACTCGTAGTCTTTTTTATTGCTGTAGGACAGCAAACAGGCTGACGGTTTGCTTAGAATTTAGCAGTTACCATCGCTTATTGGTGTTTGCAACGCTAGTAGCATGGCGAACACGCTGCTGTCCCATAAGGGTACAGGAACTTGGGTCACGTAGCTAGGGTGGGTTGTTTTGTCGCCTTTTACGACAGGCCGACCTCGGCCGTAGAAGTTAGTATTCTTTCTCCGCCCCTGCACGGATAAAAAACGGTAGTAGGAAGTAGGATTTCAAAATACACAAATCTTCGAATATTTAATTATGTAGTTTTTTTAATTAATCTAGTCGGTTACTTGTAGTACAATATATATAGCACATTAGAAGCATTTATACTGGCTGACCTGGCAAACGTTGTTATGCCAAATATATTTAAAAAAAAATACAATTTGGATAAGATTTCTGTAAATCCGTTTTTAGTGAGCATGAATTTGCCGCGCTTCTCATGCGAGGCGCGTGGTCTTTATTACTTTAATATAAGTAAGTAGGATTTAAGATTTAAGAATTGAACAATCGTTAAAGTGAGAAATATAAGATAACTGTTAATAATATATAATAGAAAAATAAAAGCTTATATCTTTAATTATTGCAATGTGCAGTCACTATAAAAAGTGGTAAAGTGATAATAGTAAACTTAAATTGTCGTTTCTTGTTTCTATACAGAGAAACATTTCGTTTATTTTATCACCACACATATAATTGTCATATATATATATATATATATATATATATATATATATATATATATATATATATATATATATATATATATATATATATATATATATATATATATATATATATATATATATATATATATATATATATATATATATATATATATATATATAAACGAGGGGTTCGGTCCAGAGGAATCTTTAAAAGCAGTGACGTCAGCATTGCTAACGTCACTGGCTTCTTCACTATTCGGCGCACTCATTGTAAACAATAAAACAACCAGAAACACACTAAACGATTTATTTTACAAGACACCAGAGGGTTATCAAAGTAATAGTTTTATAGTCACAATTATAATAAAACAATAGATAGATACTCACAAGATAGGATACACCAGTTCACCAGGTCTTAACCGCCCAGCGCTCGAACCAAAAGTGATTTATTAATTTTACATCTAGTCTATCGTAGTTTCGTGCACCACCGAAATTAAAACCAAAAGATGGCGACGAGCGGAAAAACATCAACGCATCATTTAAATTGCAACTTATTTAAACGATTAATTTTAATTACAAAAATATTTCGTAAATTAATTAAACATTTCGAAAGTAATTAATAACAATTGAATTAATTTTTAAATCTTAATCTCTGATTTAACATTGTCTATCGTAGTTTCGCGCGCCAGTGAAATTAAAACCAAAAGATGGCGTCGGGCGGAAAAACGTCAACGCACCATTTAAATCGCAACTTCTTTAAATTATTAATGTTAATTACAAAAATAATTCGTAAATTAATTAAACATTTCGAAAGCAATTATGAACAATTGAATTTATTTTTAAATCTTAATCTCAGTTGAAACATCCGGTCTACAAATGGCGGCGAATGTTTCAACTGCTAAACAACTCATAATAATTTCATCAATTAATTTTTGGTTTTATTCTAACGCAAAATACAGTCAATACATTCCAAAAATCATAACACTAATTAATAACTAACAACAACCAATTTATTCAACACAATGATTGATTTCATAATCAGAACAATTACATTTGTTAATTACCATCGATTTGCGTCGACATATATATACCTAGTCAGGTCATAAGTATTGTCACACAGTAAAAACTTTTCTTTTAGAATGCTGGCCACAAAAAAGTTTATTGAATTAGAATTTAGAATTGTTCATGAAAATAAAAATGTATACTTTTTGAAATTTTACTCATTTTTAAATATGGAGTGGACGCTTAAAGAAGACCGTGTTGCAGTTATTGCGTTGCATCGTTGCAGTTACGCGCCAATTCAAATTTTTAACTAACTGAAAAACTTTGAATATAACCAAAAGATTCGTTTATCGTACCATCAAACGATACAATGAAGACTCTAGTGTAGATGACAGGTCAAGAAGTGGTCGCCCTCGGTCTGTTAGGACTCCAGCAGTGATAAAAGCTGTGAAGGCACGAATTCAAAGAAATCCCAAACGTAAGCAGAAACTGTTGGCCCTTCAGATGGGGTTAAGCAGAACCACGGTGAAAAGGGTGTTAAATGAAGACTTAGGGCTTCGGGCATATCGAAGAAAAACAGGACATCGTTTGAATGCTCGTCTAATGGACCTGAGACTGAAGAGATGCCGCGCTTTGTTGAAGCGGTACGCGGGAAAAAAATATCGGGAAATTCTTTTTTCGGATGAAAAAATTTTTACCGTAGAAGAGAGCTACAACAAACAAAATGATAAGGTGTACGCACACAGTAGTGAAGAAGCGAGCAACCGTATTCCGCGTGTCCAACGAGGTCATTTTCCATCCTCGCTCATGGTATGGTTGGGAGTTTCTTATTGGGGCTTAACAGAGGTACATTTTTGTGAGAAAGGTGTAAAAACGAATGCTGTTGTGTATCAAAATACAGTCCTGACGAACCTTGTGGAACCTGTTTCTCATACCATGTTCAATAACAGGCACTGGGTATTCCAACAAGATTCGGCGCCAGCTCATAGAGCGAAGAGCACACAAGACTGGCTGGCGGCGCGTGAAATCGACTTCATCCGGCACGAAGACTGGCCCTCCTCCAGTCCAGATTTGAATCCGTTAGATTACAAGATATGGCAACACTTGGAGGAAAAGGCGTGCTCAAAGCCTCATCCCAATTTGGAGTCACTCAAGACATCCTTGATTAAGGCAGCCGCCGATATTGACATGGACCTCGTTCGTGCTGCGATAGACGACTGGCCGCGCAGATTGAAGGCCTGTATTCAAAATCACGGAGGTCATTTTGAATAAACTTTAATGTCATAAGAATCTATGTTTTGTTAAGTTCATTTTGGTATATGAATGGTTACATAATGAATAAACTTGTTACAATTATTTTACATTAAACATGTGACAGAATTTATGACCTGACTAGGTATATATATATATATATATATATATATATATATATATATATATATATATATATATATATATATATATGTGTGTGTGTGTGTGTATATATATTCTTCGTGTAACAAATAAATATTTATAATACAATAATAAAATAAATATAACGAAATCTTTATTTATGTAAATAAAAGAAACAGGAAAAAGAACGTTTAAAATATTCTAGGTTTCCTTAAAATATTATATTTCGCTTCTTTTGAAAATATATTTTTATTTAGCTAAGAATAAAATGGTGATGGATTTTTTAAAGGACTGGCAATAAATATATTGGCAATAAAATAAATATTTTCCTCTTTATTAATTTTTTGTTTCTTTCCGATATACATTGGCGGTATTGCTAACCCAAATCGGTGTTGCCAGACCCCTCTAGGTAAGGTACTTGGTAGCTTAGTGGTATTGCACACGGAGACCATGCTAGAAGTCCTGGGTTCAAATTCCATGGTGGCATGTACTTCTTAGGCAGTTTAATTGTACCCTGTACCGATGAAGGTGAAGGAAAACTATTACTATACTTTTATCCGTGCAGGGAGGGAATGCTGACCTCTGCGGCCGGGGTCAGCCTGTCGTAAATGACGACAAAACCACTCTAGCTACGTGGTAGGGCCCCAAGCCGTCTGGATGGCGACCATCTTTGGTCTTAAGTATGCCGCCATAATAACTTCGTGTTGTGTTCCGGCATTAGTGACCCGAGTTCCTGTACCCTTATGGGACAGCAGCATGTTAGCGATGTCACTGGCGTTGCTAAGTTCTAAGTTAAGGCCGTCAGCCTGTCTGCTGTCCTACAACAATAAAAAAGGATCATCGTGAGGAAATCTGCGCACTGAGATCACCGGTATTTGTAATCCGGCAATCCGCCTTGGACAAGCATTCTAACCCCCTCTAGACCCTTGTATTTCTACTAAACAGCTATCTGCTAGCGAATAGCTCTCAAAATGATCCATTCAGGAGAAACGAACTTCACTCACAAAACATAAAATAATTTTCAATAGCTTAGCTAAAATTGTTTCATAAAACTTACCTCACCCAGCTGTTTGATCTTGTTCGGTAGGAAAAAGTATCATAATTATAAGGGATAACGGGTTCAATTCCCTTGATAACCTATTAGGCTGTTATTTTCGTCTAATGTGCATGTTATTTATAAATGGTTTAAAATATGCCACCATAATAACCTTGTGTTGTGTTCTGGCATAAGTAACCAGGCTCCAGGTGCCCCTGGCGTTGCAACCACCCATAGGCGACAGTAACTGCTAACTACTAAGCGGGCTGTCAGGCTGTCTGCTGTCCCCAGCAGTAAAAAAAAATCCAAGAGAGATTAAATAAAAAATAAAATAATTGCTATGTTGAAGGAAGATATCGTGAGCAACCCTATACATTGAGATCACTGGTGTGTATAACTGGCCAATCCACTTTATACAAACGTGGCGGCAGTAGCGTAGCGTGGGTATTAGCCGCCCGGGGCGGAAGAAAATTTTGCCGCCCTCTTACGTAACTATTTCAATTTATAAAACAATATACAATAATAATTCTAAAGAACTTTTTGGCATGAATAAATTGCCGCTCATTTCAATTGGTCCGAATCGTAGGTGCGGAAATAATATGGTAAAATATTTACAATATATTATTACTGTTTATTGTGAAATTTTGCCGCCCCCAAAGTGCTGCCCGGGGTGGGCCGCCCCTGCCGCCCCGCCTACGCTACGCCACTGTGTGGCGGGTATACTGATTGATCCCTTTAGGTAGCCTAAGTGCATAAATGGGAAGTTGTGATCTTTTCCTAACTCATAGATAAATGGCATAGGTACCTGGTAGCTCAGTGGTACTGCACTCGGAGACTTATCTAGAGTTCCCGGGATTGAATCTCAATGTGGTATGCACACCGCTTAGGTTTTTCTCGCCTAATGTGCATGTTGTAGTACAGAGGGCCAACCTACGGCTCACGAGCCACATGCGGCTCTTTTAAGGATTATATGTGTGTTATTATATTTTAAAAATTGTTATCGTTCGTATGTTTCAAAATATCTTTTAGATTACTGACAACAAATATGAAAGACTAAGTGCAACGTTTTGTAACAAATTCCATTTCCGTCTAAATTAAGATATGACTCATCGAACACCACTTTAAAATTCATGAAATCCAAACACCTATCAGTATTAACTAACCGGCATCTGAAAGAACCACTGAGAAGGGCTGTCACCAATTATTCACGAAATTTTAAAGAATTATTAAAAGAAGTAAAATTAATGTGTTTTTAATATTTAAATTCAATACACATATTTTGTACTTTTATTTATATGTTTTCAATAAGTGCTGGAATATACCACCACCGTTAAATCTACGAAGCATGCACACTTTCAAAGTAAAATTAAAATCTCTTATCTATGGACACCAAAGGAAGCAGGCAGATCTCGCCCGTGACACAAGTGCCCTCTAGCTTTTTATTTGTTAATCTTTAAAGGTTTTGATTCACATTATATTTATTAAACACTGTTTAAAGTGTTAAGTATGCTGGAAAAGAATTGCTAATGATTTTAAATATTTATGTCTATTACTTCTCCCATTTAATTTATATATCTATACAAATAAATAAAATTGAAGGGTCTGTTTGTAATATTAAAATAACCGCTTTTTACTAAGTGCATTCGGACGTATACACGGTACATATATCAAAACAACATTTTTTACAATTTTTGTCTGTCTGTCTGTCTTTCTGTTTGTTCCGGATAATCTCTGAAATGGTTACACCGATTTTGAAAGGACTTTCACTGGCATATAGTTGATGTAACAAGGAGTAACTTAGACTATTTTTATTTTAGAAAAAAAAAAGGTTTTGGTATAAATGATAAGTTTCAATTTAAGTTAACCTCAGATTTATGTCATCAATCAAATGAAATAGAGTTTAGCTTAGGCTGGACTTTGTAGGTTCGAACGTACGTATTCCGGAGGCGTATGGCATAACAGTTGCATTCGATAATACTGACTGTTTGCATATTTCATTTATATTTTAGGGTTTATAGGGTTTATAATCCAAAATAAACCATAAGATATATCCAAAAAATTCTGCCCAAAGTCACTATTCCACGCGGACGGAGTCGCGGGCACAGCTAGTATATATATACACACAATAAAAAAATGTAACACATATAGAAAAATGTTAAAAAAGTTTATTCAATATCACGTATTTCCTCCATGCGGTTCCTCATGAAACAGATAAGAGTCACAATCTTGTTTTGTGGGATGTTATCCCACTCTTTTTGTATAGCTGTTTTAAGCTGGACAAGCGTCTCCGGAGCAGGATCTTTCGCTCTAACTCGTCACTTCAACTAGAAGTAATTAGTACATACTAGGCTAATTATTTTAGGTGGAGATTTTAATTGCAATGATGAAAATGAAAACACTAATCAGTTGGTTGATTTCCTTTCAGAAAAATTTAATTTAAGGATGAATAATAATCCAAATTGTTCGACAACTAAAACAAGAATAACTATAGACGCAGTATTTACTAGTTTTATTGAAAAAAAAAAACAATCAAAAACTTTTGTATCATATTTTAGTTATCATCAACCAATAGTTACTTTCGTACAATTTAAGAATGAGAATAGTGGTGTACAAATAACTGAAATTACTTCTGATGAACATACAGCTAATATGTCATTATTTTTTAACACTTAGTTCCTACGCTTTATACTATAAAGCTTCGCTTCTTTCGAGCGTCCTTGGACGGCAGTGTTCTTTTTAATGATATCAATCTGCTTTTTAATTTTTTTTATTGCTGTAGGACAGTAGACAGGCTTACGGCCAACTTAGAATTTAGCAGTTACCGTCGCCTATGGGTGTTTGCAACGCCAGTGGCATCGCGAACACGCTGCTTTCCTTTAAGAGTGCAGGAACTTGGGTCACTAATGCCGGAACACAACACAAAACTATTATGGTGGCATATTTAAGACCAAAGATGGTCTCCATTCAGACGCGGTCGGGGCCCTCTCACGTAGAAAGTGTTGTAGAAATTTCATTTAAATGCCACCTGAATAATACTTGCAGTAGTGTTTCGATTTTTTTTCAGAAGTATGTATAAGCGAAATACCATCATAAAATCTCTAAAACTACACATCCGATTGACTTGAAATTTAGCATGGTTACTCATTTTGTTAAGTAGACGCTTACTAAGAACTGATTTTTCAGAAATCCTATCCAAATTGTATTTTAAAAAATTTATATTGTTATATAAATTTTTGCGGCAAACGTTGTTTTGTTAAAGAACGTTTGCCGAGTTATCTAGTTACGTACTATGTAAGAAAATGAATTTGCATCAACTTGAACAACCAATAAATGTTTGTATAGAAAAAGCGTCATCATCCGTAAATCAACAATACGCTTTGAACAACACAGCATGGCTCTTGTCAAAATTATCATATCACCAAGTCGTGATGCACGTTTTAAAGGTTGAATGAACAATGAAATCAAAAGAAATAAGGAAAACATATTACTAAAAACTAGTTTTATGTAAAAATAGCATTAATATTTAATTGAGTCGGCATAGTATCTCTAAGCCTATATAGCATTCGTCATCTGCACTTCACAAACCCTCATATTAGGCATTACACAATCTTTCCGTCGTTTTTAAGCTCTATCTCTGTCGTTGTACTCATCTAATTTCAGATTTAATATTCTTCTGCATTCCTTCTTCTTACATAGACGCGTCAGTCTCCTTCCTTTCAATTTATCATTCATAAGTTGCTTAGTTATTTAAAAGTTATTTAGTTTTCCCCGTGCAGGGGCGGATTAATAATATTAACCCCTGCCGGAGTCAGCCTGTCGTAAAAGGGGAGAAAATAACCTAGCTGCGTGGTAGGGCCTCAACATCGTCTAGCGACCTTTGGTCTGTAAGTATGTCATAATAACTTTGTGTTGTGTTCCGGCATTAGTGACCCAGGTTCCTATATCCCTGTGGGACAGCAGCATGTTTGCGGTGCCGCTAGCGTCGCGAACATCCATAGGCGACGGTAACTGCTTACTATTAAGTGGGCCGTCAGCCTGTCTTCTGTTCCTCAGCAATAAAAAATTACTTTCAGAGATCCCCTTATATCGTTTCTCACCTGATTTACCAAAATATAGCATGATTAAAGCAAAATATAATAGCGATACAGTTAAAAAAAAAGCTAAAAGCAATCTGTTAGGCCTCTAAATCTAGTAGGCCTCCCTAAGTTCGCGCCATTAATTCCAGGCCCTTATTTGCCCATCCATCCTTGAACAGCAACCTTGAGCAGGTCATGGCTTCATCCGATGGTTCCTACAATACGATTGCCGAAACGCAGTCTCCACTCCTGCGGTCCTGCGATAGACGTGGCTGGCCCTAGATGTACTTGAAATAAAAATATGTTTTCTGAAATAATAACTGAAAATAAATAAATAGTAGCATACCAAAAGCAAACCTGAAGTGAACACATTGCGCAGTAAAGTGATCTAAGAACATACTCGACTCGTGGTTGTATGTTTGTAACAACCTGTTTACAGGTATTTGCCGAAATTGTAAACGAGTTTGACTGAACATTCGGTATTCGGCATGATAAGTATTCGTCACATAACTTTATATGTTTTAATTTAATATGACTAAGCCATCATTGACCCAATTTTTAATACTTTAATTAGTTGGTAATATTGTAATTATATAATTCAATGAAATTGGATTATCTTGGTGTAGGCGGTTTGTTTAAAGCAGTTTAATCTGTAATTTCTAGTATTTTGTGCTAAATATTTGTTACTACTTTGGTAACAGCAGGTAACAGCGTAAAACCTTTAAGCTATTCTGTAGTTTATGTATTATTAGCTGTTGCCCACGACTTCGTTAGGTGAAAAATAGCACATACCTATCTTTGTACTACATTTAATTTCGTTTCTCATTTTGACTCACAAACATCCGTATAACCACAAAAACTTTTACACCTGAATTATTAGTAAAGTGTCATCGACATTTTATATTTTGGATCAACAATCTTACACAGATTTTTATGGAACTTTTCTTAATACATAAAATCGTCTGCATTTCTGGATATATCCCTATCAAGGTCTTTCCAGGGCTGGTTGAAATGCAACTAGCTCTGGTCTATTGTTCATCGCACTGGGGACTCCCAAGATGCTGTCTTTGTTCCAGCCGATGGCCTATACTGCGTCACACTTAGCCACTGCCACTTCAGCTTGTATAACATGCGAGTTATGACTGTCACTGGTTTCCTTTATTATTTAGACATAATGGCTATGCTAGTCTATTCGATTGGGGCTAGTGAGATCGCCAGACTCGTCTGGGTTGCGAGCACAGATGATTTTGTAGTTTAGCAGCTTTAACAGAAGCTTATATCCAATAGACTCCATCCAACGGCGCGCAGTTCGTGTTGTCGACGATCCCATACTTACAGAGGGTCTAGACACGCTTGGACTTCGGAGAGACTTCTGGTCTCTTTGCGTATTCTACCGTCTGTACAACGGGGAGTGTTCTAAGGAGCTATTTAGAATGGTGCCCTCGTCGTCTTTTTACCACCGGACTCCCGCCATCGGCTGGGTGTTCATCCCCATTTTTTGGAGCCTCTTCTTTCTTGTACGAAATGGTTCTGAAGAACGTTCATGTTGCGTATTCTCAGGATCTGGAATGAGCTTCCGGCTGAGGTTTTCTCAGCGCGGTACGATATGGGGTTCTTTAAAAAAGGCGGTATAAAATTTCTTCGAGGCCGGCAGTGTGTGTGTAATGCCTCTGGTGTTGCAAACGCCCATAGGCGACGGTGACTACCTGTTAGGGTGGGCCGTTTGCCTGTCTGCTGCTGAACTCTAGCTAAAAAAAACTACACATCTCATCTAATTCCAGCATATGCTTCCCAGAATGACTTACATTTATCCATTATATAATAACAACCCGTAACGCCTCACAGCTAGGTTAGGGCCTCCCTCTAGAAGGAATGCCTCCCTCTAGAAAGTATACCCGCCATTGTCTAAGGTGGATTGGCTCTTAATCATACCGGTGGTCTTGGTATGCAGGTTTCCTCACAATGTTTTTATTCGCCGTCCGTACATGACAATTATGTACATAGACGAAAAAGGCAGGGACCTCCAGATTGGTCTGCGAGTGCAATACCACTCAGCTACCAGGTACCTAATAAGATAACAATAGCACAGCAGGTCCAAAGATCTTTTCAAAGTCAAAGTCAAAATTTTTTATTTCAAATAGGCCTGAGTAACAAGCACTTTTAAAACGTCAAAAGCTAGGTGTCAGTTCCAAAAGTGAATCCTATGGAGAACAGATAAGAAACTCCATGGATGTATTTTGTTTTCATCTTTTATATATATATATATATATATATATATATATATATATATATATATATATATATATATATATATATATATATATATATATATATATATATATATATATATATATATATATATATATATATATATATATATATATATATATATATACTTAGTCAGGTCATAAGTATTGTCACACAGTAAAAACTTTTCTTTTAGAATGCTGGCCACAAAAAAGTTTATTGAATTAGAATTTCGAATTGTTCATGAAAATAAAAATGTATACTTTTAGAATTTTACTCATTTTTAAATATGGAGTGGACGCTTAAAGAAGACCGTGTTGCAGTTATTGCGTTGCATCGTTGCGGTTACGCGCCAATTCAAATTTTTAACATACTGATAAATTTGAATATAACCAAAAGATACGATAAACGAGTACCATCAAACGATACAATGAAGACTCTAGTGTAGATGACAGGTCAAGAAGTGGTCGCCCTCGGTCTGTTAGGACTCCAGCAGTGATAAAAGCTGTGAAGGCACGAATTCAAAGAAATCCCAAACGTAAGCAGAAACTGTTGGCCCTTCAGATGGGGTTAAGCAGAACCACGGTGAAAAGGGTGTTAAATGAAGACTTAGGGCTTCGGGCATATCGAAGAAAAACAGGACATCGTTTGAATGCTCGTCTAATGGACCTGAGACTGAAGAGATGCCGCGCTTTGTTGAAGCGGTACGCGGGAAAAAAATATCGGAAAATTCTTTTTTCGGATGAAAAAATGTTTACCGTAGAAGAGAGCTACAACAAACAAAATGATAAGGTGTACGCACACAGTAGTGAAGAAGCGAGCAACCGTATTCCGCGTGTCCAACGAGGTCATTTTCCATCCTCACTCATGGTATGGTTGGGAGTTTCTTATTGGGGCTTAACAGAGGTACATTTTTGTGAGAAAGGTGTAAAAACGAATGCTGTTGTGTATCAAAATACAGTCCTGACGAACCTCGTGGAACCTGTTTCTCATACCATGTTCAATAACAGGCACTGGGTATTCCAACAAGATTCGGCGCCAGCTCATAGAGCGAAGAGCACACAAGACTGGCTGGCGGCGCGTGAAATCGACTTCATCCGGCACGAAGACTGGCCCTCCTCCAGTCCAGATTTGAATCCGTTAGATTACAAGATATGGCAACACTTGGAGGAAAAGGCATGCTCAAAGCCTCATCCCAATTTGGAGTCACTCAAGACATCCTTGATTAAGGCAGCCGCCGATATTGACATGGACCTCGTTCGTGCTGCGATAGACGACTGGCCGCGCAGATTGAAGGCTTGTATTCAAAATCACGGAGGTCATTTTGAATAAACTTTAATGTCATAAGAATCTATGTTTTGTTAAGTTCATTTTGGTATATGAATGGTTACATATTGAATAAACTTGTTACAATTATTTTACATTAAACATGTGACAGAATTTATGACCTAACTAGGTATATATATATATATATATATATATATATATATATATATATATATATATATATATATATATATATATATATATATATATATATATATATATATATATATATATATATATATATATATATATATATATATATATCAATGAATTTTACATACAATAGAGTGGGATGTGTGGACGATGCAGGTCAATGCATTGTAAATAATAATTAACATAATATTTACCTTTCATCAGTCTCATTACACGAAATGACTTTGATGTCTCAAATTTTTACAGTTAAGGTGATGTAATTAACCAATTAGCGCCTTCGTTTTTATAACAAGATCCTATTCAATAATAGTTTTTTATGGAACCTTTTTTTCCGTGCAAGGGCGTGGTAAGAATATTTACCCCTGCGGCCAGGGTCAGCCTGTCGAAAAAGGCGACATATTTTTGTGGTAGAGCCCTAAGCCCGCCTGGGTGGCAACCGTCCTTTGGTCTATAAGTATGCTACCATAAAAGCTTTTTGTTGTGTTCTGGCATTAGTGACCTAGGTTCCTGTACCTCTATGGGACAGCAGCATGTTAGCGGTGCCCCTAGCGTTCCAAACATCTACAGACAACTGTAACTGCTTACAATTAAGTATGAAGTCAGTCGTCAGCAATTAAAAAACTACGTTTTTACTGTGCTGACGAGCTTCCTTATGCATGTGTTCCTCAAAGTAAGTCAGATTAGTCTTTAAAATAGAAGCCAAGATGGTTTAGGTTCATATACTCCCTAATTATCAATATGGCCGTGCCAGTTTGTCAATTTTTTATTCACATTATACCTCTACGAATAATCTTGATAAGGGATAGCTGACTAGATGGCAACCACATGTTTTAAAACATGCTGCCATATTGACCTTTTGTTGTGTTCTATGTTCTGCTGTTGCACACGTCTCTAAGCCACGTGCCATTTGCCTATCTGCCGATCACAGCAAAAAAAAAATTTTTTTTCTGCCTAAACTATTCAATTGTAATAGTAGTTTTTGACCAGTCTTTTGTCTTAATACAGTTCGATATTGGTACTGGACTATAAGAATGAGTATATACATTATGATGTATTTAATCATATAGTAGATGTAGTGTTTTGAAAAAATGAGACGGTTCTATCTCTGTTACCACGTGCAGCTCAATAGCCAATCAATTTTATGTTAAACTAAAAAATCTCGAGTGAGGTCAGTTACCTTGCATCAGATATCATAAAACAGAACATATGCAAAACAATGCTAAATGCGTTTAAACAATGGATGCATTGATAGTTGATGTCTAGAATTATACTCGGGTGCCAGGAGTTGCAGCATAGTCATACTAAAAAATAAAAAAAACCTTTAAATAATCTTTTTTTTTTCAAAATACTGGCACTTTATTTACAAGAGAAAAGTGTATATCTGTTGTCATCTAGCACCCAGTCCTCCATTAACTAGGCCACGAAAACCTTGCTCGGGGTTAAGATACTTATAATAAAAAACATCATCACAAAAACTGTTAGTAGTTGCAGCAGGATAAGTTATGGAGTTCTGGTATAAGTTTTGCTGGTAGGTAGTTACATCAGATTGACTGGAAACTTCGATTAAACTTAGAACATATACAGATAGAGAGATTGAGGTAAAATACGTCGATATCTGCAAACAGACTATTTATGCGTTACACACTAGTGATAAACATATTTTTGTTATAATATATATCAAAATAATGGCATCATTAAACAACAGCAAGCAAAATTTAGAAAAAATATGTATTTCCTTAAGATTGGTCATCTTGAAATTCGGGTTCAGATATTTTACGATATACAGGATTGACCAAAAATTTTTGCAAATAGCATATTTTGATTTCTGAAAAACCGTTAGAGGGAGGGTTAGAGCGCACGGGTAACGGAGAATTATACGTCACGGGATCACGTCATTAATGGGATCGACAACGTATGTATATTAAACAAACAGGGCGGCCACGTTTAAGAAGAAGCAATGAGAACATTCGGAAGGTTGAAATTTTCGTACGGAACGATTCAAAATCATCCAGAGCCGCCGAACGCTTGGTATTCCAAGGAATAATGTGAGGCGAATTTTGCAACTGGACCTCAAACTATACCCATATAATATAAGCTTCAGTTTATGCAGGAGATGAAACCAAACGATTACTTTCAATGTAAGTTATTAGCTGACACTATACTGGAGCGTTTCTCTAGCCTTGAGAATGCATTGTTTACGGACGAGGCCTATTTTTACATCAAGGGGCACGTAAACCATTACAATTGTCGATATTGGAGCAGGGAAAACCCTCGCTTTAAACACCAAAACTCTCTTCATTCATCTAAAACGACAGTATGGGCTGCCATATCAGCATAGGGCATAATCGGTCCGTATTTATTTGAACTAAATAATCTAGGAAATAACGTAAGTGTGAACTCAGTGGAATACGTGAAGTTGTTGCGAGGGTTTATGACACCACAGTTACATGAGTTTGAAGGATACAACAGCAGGATGGATGAAATAAGATGAAGCAACATGCCATACGTCAAATGTGACTTTACCGGTGGTCAAATAAATGTTTTCTAATAAACTGATTTCTCGCAGAGGTCATTTTCCATGGTCCCAAGAAGCCCGGCCCTTTTACACGTTGTGATTTTTTCTTATGGGTATACCTGAAAAGTCTAATGTACCTTAATAAACCGACGACTATATCTCAATTAAAAGAAAACATCTCTGAGGAGATATCCATGATCCCTAGCATGTGTCAGCAAGTTTTCCAAAGTTGCGTAGTCGATTTTAGGAGTGCCAACGACGAGATGGGGAACATGCCGACGTCATATTAAATAAATAAATTTAAATAAACGTCTAATACATTAAATAAATGATCAACAAGTTAACATTTGTTAGTTTTATTTCTATTCATGTTTCAAATGTGCAAAAATGTATGGTCCACCCTGTATAATTACAAGCCCAACTATATTCCTTTGGGAATATGCGATAAAACCGTTGATATTATTTAAAAGTAATACACAAAATGTTGTCCAATGAAAAATCGTAATCCGGTAAAATACTTTTAAAAGCCGTGTTTAATACGTATACATACGAGTATATAACTATTGTATTTTAATGTAAAACTAAAATCAATTAATGTAACTGGGGGTGGGCGAATATACAAACGCAGAGATCGCGAGTACAAAATATATTGCAACAATATACAGTACAAATGTAATGACTTATCATATACTAGCGGCCCGTCCCGGCTTCGCACGGGTATTTAACAAAAAATTAAAAATTAAACCCTTCTATTTTTTTCGGTCTCGGGGAAAAACCTCTCTTGACGGGTTCTCCCGGCCCGGGGGGCCCGAGGGATATAAGGGACTCCGGAAAAGATGTTCGACCATCCGACTACCCACTAAAAAACCCCGCTGTTCTCCTATCGCCTACGCCCGGGCCCACGGATATATGGCCTGCCGATCTCGTAGCCCGGGCCGGCGCCGGCCCACGCTTTGTCTTAAAGCAGGCCCCTTCTAAAGTGCTGGCGCCAGAGGGTCAGGGTTTCGTCCCCCCGGCGCTCTCTTGTAACAACTCTAAGAGTTGAGGGGGGCTGCGGAACAGCACGCGACCTTCTCCCCCGCGGCAATAGTGCGGGCGGCGGCCGAGGGGCCGCCCGCGGCTGCTTTCTACGGCGGCTGGAGATCGTTGCCCGCCCTCCGGCGCCGACGACGCGGCCTACGTTGGCGGGATGGGAGTGCGGTGGCGGACTCCCGCTCCCGTTCCGCCGCCTCCCTTGCAGACACTACTGCCTCGCAAAAGGAGGCGACGGCCGTCCATCCAGGATCGCCCCCGATCATGGACAGAACCAGGGCCGGGAGCGACAGGTCCGCGGCCAATTCCGGACGGGACTCGCATCCCCGTCGCGTGCTAGTCAGGCGTGGGTACGACTACCAGATGACACTCCAGAAAAAGCAGAGTCGTCTGACGTCGTAGCCGGCCCAGCAAGACCAACCGACAGCGAGGATGCAATTCCCGCCCCGGGAACACTCTCTGTGCAGGCGCAGTCGAAATAGGCATGGTTTCGACTACCAAATCAGGTCCCAGGGTAGAACCCGGGACCCCAATCAGTATTCGCAACCATCCCACCGGGGACCACGCCACGAACAGAGAGCTAAGTTGGAAAGGATGTAAGAGGTAGACGGAAAGAAAGGTAGGACTCTGTCGCCTCGAACGGAGAGGGGAGTGAAGCGACGGATGCCCCTGAGGGCAAACCCTTCTATTTCCGTCAGGTTACTAAAAAAATAAAATTATAAAGAAAGTTTGAATATTATTATTTCTATGAGCTTTTATTTTAATGATTTTTTTTGTTATTACTTTTTATTTATTTTTCGTTATTTTTTAATAAGTATTCTAATTTTTGTAAAAACCCCAGTGACGCACGCCTACATTGCATAAGGTGCTGCCTAGCTAGCCGAACAGGGTGAGCGGCTACCACGCAACATTTTTCTAATACTTACATTTTTAAACTCGTGATATCTTTCGAATGGAATATCCGAATTGAATAATTCAAAAAGTTATATAAAGGTATTGAAACAGTTTTGAATATGAAGTAATTTATTTTGATAAGGATTAATACCAAGATCCAAATAAAGAGCCTTTTCTAGGGGTGGCATTTCAATTAAATTTTTAAAATAAAAGAACACTTATTGTGCCTTAACTATAATAGTTAGACATATGCTGTCGCGACATTTTTTGTAAATAATGATGTGTTCTACAAAGTTGTAGTACATTATTTTATTCTATCATCAATAGTTTTCGCAACGCACGCGATTTAAATAATATTTTAGGTAATTTTTTTACACTTTGGGTTACATTATTGGAGTTTTAGTAAGGATCCCTAATTTTTTTGAAAATATAATATAGCCTATGTCACCCGGGGATAGTGTAGCTTCCCAACAATGAAAGAATTTTTTAAATCGGGTCAGTAGTTTCGGAGCCTATTCAAAGCAAACAAACAAACAAACAATCAAATCTTTCCTCTTTATAATAGTAGTATAGACTAGGCATGCCTTTTAAGTTCTGTCGTTTCCCGGTAATTTTGAATTTGGAACTGCTCTATATTAGAATGTGTTTAAATTTTGAATCTCAAAACAGTAGAAAGTATTAGGATTAATGCTATTGTTTAGTCACAGCGTCGTTTAGAATCTGTCAGGTCACGTACGAAGTGTTGTGTTTTGAATAAAATAAAAGTATTTTTGAATCAGTATATCTGTTATTAATTAGTAACCCAAAATCCGAGAATGTTTTCATGTGAGCGTTCAGGCAAGAGAACTCCGGACCCTGACCTTTGTAATAACTCTGCAACCTGCTAAATAAGTACTAGCGATGATTATTTAATACTAATGATAATATTCTTAGAAAATTACAGAGACAAACCACTAAAACTATTCAATAAAATATTAATAAAATTTATTAAAACTCATATTCCAAATAGGCCTGTTTCTTATCAATTTAGTAGTATTTTATAAATACATTGCACTGGTTTTCCTGTAACCATTTGCCGCCATTTTGGGTTTTTGAAATAAACCTATGGTCTTTCCGTTTGTTTTTTACTTGTTTATTCTTAGAGTATTTGCCGCTTGAATTAGTAAGTGATGTTTTTATCTTAAAAATATTTCTAAATGTAATAAATATTAAAATAATGTAACATGGTGTTTACTCACGCCGCCACTAGATGGCGTTAGGCGACGATTAGATCGCGATGGCAAGTTCCTCCGGCTGCCAAGTAAACTCCCGTACCTCGCGACATTGTTCAGGCTCGCCTAGATAGATCCCTAGAGCTGCAAAGGTCCTGCTTCCACCTACGTTGAGACAGGCTTTTTGAAAACTTTTCGAACTTCATAGCTAATGGCTCTGCTATAACACCGCTTCATTCAATCCTTGTTGGGACGGTATTGTTATTGGTGTCGCAACGAAACTTAGGCGCCCCGCACCCGTGTCAGGCAGATTGCCATACCCATAGTCTAGTAGTAACTAAGCGTAGTATCACAAACTAGTAAGTTTGTGATACTACGCTTAGATGATGATGATGAATATATAGTACTACTATATATTCATCATCATCATCTAAGCGTAGTATCCCGGTTGCTACCCAAACTTCCGTTTCGGTGCCCGGGGTCCGCTTTTTCTACTTCACTTCACACGGTCTTCAGCATCCCTGATAGTGAGCCCATTGGCACGCATATCACCCTTTACGACGTCAAGCCAGCACTTTTTCGGTCTACCCCTCCTGCCGGGGTCCGGCGGAGGTGGCATGCCCAGACATTTGTTTCCCTCGTAAGCATCCGGTTGCCGTAAAACGTGGCCGTACAAGCGGAGCCGACACTCCTGCAATTTATTCGCAATGTAACGGACATGAAGACTGCCGCGAATGCGGGAGTTCCAAACGCGGTCCTTCCGCCTCACTCCATACATCCACCGCAGCATATTCATCTCCGTGGCACGCACGCACGTGGCTTGCTTGTGTCGCTCTAACACCGGCCACGCTTCACAGCCCTATAAAAGGACAGGCCTAATGATGGTCTTAAAGGTCTGAAGTCACTCCATAGCTGAGTAGGTATTCCGTATTCATAATGGGTAAAACTTCTACATAGTTGCTGATCACAGCTACTAAAATATCAGAAACGCCACCTATGGTTAAAATGATGGGTGCACTACTTCTGAACAGAAGTTCTGTTTCCTTAACCTACGAAAAAATATTTCACTACATTTTGTTTTTTTTTTAATTGAACTGTTATACCTGATTTTTTTAATATAATAATTAATGTTTATGATATAAACTGTTATGTGTGGGATGGCAGATTATTGGAAAGAACGGAACGTTGCTGATTGAGTGAGCGAAAGGCATAAAAGTGTGAAGAAGATCGTTAGACGAGGAGTTGTGAAAGACGGCGTTTGAGCAAACCACGCGCTCGTATTTCTAAATTTTTAAAGATAGTAATTTTTTTATTTAAAAACAGTCGGCAGAAAAGAATTCTTTACAGCCTTAAAAGGTCTTTACGCTGTTGGCATTCAAATCACGTGGGAATAGTGGCGATGTCTCGAATGATAGTGCTTAGGTCAAAGTTAGGTATGTGAACAATTTCCGATTTCCGTTATTTATATGTCAGGTATGTTTCCCACATTCTTTTTAATAATTTTAAGACCGGAAATCCATATACGTATCATTTTAAAAATTATTTACTATGACGACATCGACCACGTCGGAACGTTCTCCTTCAACCTCGGCTCCTAAGTTGCAATCCAGATTCCAGATCCATCGATAAACCATAAAATACCTGAAATTTATGTAATGTTAAACATAGAGTAAATATTTTTGACGACTTCTGTGGTGATAACGAACTTCGGTACGCTAGCGAAGGTCACGTGTTTGTTTCCCGTGCCGCAGCTGGGTGCTTAAGTATAATATGTATTATTTTCAAAAGAAAAGTAAATACGTAGCATATCAGTGGTGTAGTTTTCCATAATACAAGTGCTAGCTGCTTAATTTGAGAATAGATGGCTCTTTATGCGTTTTCACATATGTTCTGTATAATATTTTTTGTGCTTTCTGATTCAAAAAAGGAAGTGGCACGGAAGGTGTTGCAGACATTAGGCTCCGATAAGAAGACTTTGCTATGCAGTGTTATTAAAAATATCATTAATAATAATAATAATTAATTTTATTTCAGTTAAATAAATTATATTTTAACTTAAATTTGTTCAAGCTAACTTACAGATCTTTCACACGTCCAACGGGTAATATATGCATACCTTTGACCTTTCGAGGTCAAGAGTTATTGGGACACACGGAACTAAAGTGCCTAGTGCCGCTGCCTATAGATGTTTGCGTCACCAGGGGTATATCTAACGTCTAGTGTCGGTGCCCTATAAGTGAATTTTATAAGGGAACTTTTGATAATTTTTTACCCTTGGTGATCATCCTTAGTGTACGAGAAGATCCTCCTCCTTCCCGTTTGTTCCCCACATAAGTAGCCGATTGCCGTAAAATGTGGCCATACCAGCGAAGGCGACACTCCTGCAATTTATCCGTAATGTCACGGACATGAAGGCTGCCGCGAATGCGAGAGTTCCTAACGTGGTCCTTCCGTGTTACTCCACACATCCACTGCAGCATATTCATTTCCGTGACTCGCAGTGCCTGCTTGTGGCAGGCCTAATGATAGTCTTTTTTTTTTTTGCTTGATCTCAGCAGACAGGCAAACGGCCCACCCTGGCAGGTGGTCACCGTCGCCTATGGACGTTTGCAGCACCAGAGGCACCACCAACGCGCTGCCGGTCTCGAAGAAATTTTATAAGGCCTTTTTTGAAGAACCCCATATCATACTGCGCTGAGAAAACCTCAGCCGGAAGCTCATTCCAGATCCTGAGAGTACGCAACATGAACGTTCTGGAGAACCGTCTCGTACAGGAAGGAAGAGGCTCCAAGGTCTTATAGACTTGTCCCTTCAATTTAACCGGTATTTTTACCGGGTTACAGATGACACCAGTCACCTCACGCCATTTGTCCCATGCGGCAGCAATGCGTGTCTTAACGTCGGAGTCAATGTCACCAGACGCGTGAAATACAGATCCCAGGTATTTCACCTGTTCCGTGCGCTTGACTGTATCGCCGCCAATGCGCACGGGTGTGGGATCTGTGGATTTGCAGGCCAAGTATTCGGTCTTTCACGTTGAGTTTCAACGTGGCGAAGACCGAGTTTCAGTTGGCTTAAAAGCGCGAGATTTCTTTTAGAGGATGAACGGGTCACGAAATGTTCAAATACAGTCATATGGAAACGACATATTTAAGGACTTTGAGGTTTAGTTTTGCCACAATTATAGGCTTTGTCTCCGTCTCCGAAGTGGTTACAACCGGGAATAAACCATTTATATTTTATATAATGAATAAATTTGTAAATTTCCAAGAAACCCAAAGCTATGAACCGTGAGGGTTTTCCCTGAATCCAATCTAGTTTGTAAGCAGTTCATTCGTTAAATGTAATTATTGGCGATGCATAACTTACCAATTCTAATTTATTAGATTTGGTCTAATTTGATACGTCTAGTTTAAATTTGTGTTTCCCGCGTTAATTAATGGTTTAAAAGTAAATGATTATGAAGGCTATGAACGAAGCGAGATTAGCAAAAGTATACTTATTGACAAAATTTTGTGATATTAAGACTGTTAAGTCTAAAAAATGCATAGTTGTCTAGTTGAGTACTCCAAATTAACAATGTACAGAGAATATTTAAAAAATATATATTGAACACACACGCACACAAACTGTAAAAGATTAAGTAATAAATTAAAAAATAATGGTAAGAAAATTAATGTGACGTTATGGTATAAGTTTTTTTATTATTGCTGTAGGACAGCAGACCAGGTGACGGCCCACTTAAGTAAGCAGTTAACGTTGCCTATGTACGTAATGATAGGAGTACTGCGAGCACGCTACGGTTCCACATGGCTACAGCAACCTGGGTCACCACTATTGCCGGAACACAACAAAAGGTTATTATGGCGACATACTTAAGATCCAGGGTGTTTGCCATCCACACGGGCTTTAGGTCTTACCACGTAGCTAGTTGTTTTGCCGCCTTTTACGACCGACCGTAAAAGTTAGTATTCTAACTCCGCCCCTGCACGGAGAGAATATAATTACGCATTACTAAGTTTTTTTTTTTTTAATTTACACACAAAAAGTTTATACCTTGGCATGGTTTAGTATTACATGCGACTTTGAACCAAAGGGAGTTGATAGACAAGAGCATGTTTGTCCAAGGCGGTCCTTTCACCTTGGAGACGAGTGTGTTCGGGGTCTGCCCGCCCACCCACTACCAGGGTACTGCTGGTCTCGGGCCACTACTAAGCCTTGGTTATCCAAAACGGATTTGCAGGTTACACATATCAGTGAACGTGGTAGGCAGATTTCTCATGATGCTTTCCTATATGTAACGGCGAGGACTACTTAAGAGGTATATCATTGAGGAATTCGAATTTCCTTTAAATTGGTCTTCGAGTGTAGTTACTCGACAACCACGTACATACATCCGTGTAACGTAAACTTTACGTAACATGAGTTCCGGATCTCTGCGACATCTGTTACACAAATCCCTGTTACGAGGTCATTATCATGGTAAATAGACGATGAGTAATAAATAGTTTCGTAGTAATTGTCGTTGATCTCAATTATTCAATGTTGTTATATCTTTTGAGTAATACTAATAGTACTCAAACCTCTATTTTGGCAATGACCTGTGCTCTATAATGATTTTGTTCTTTATATTTGCTTTTAAATGATATATTTAATAGAAGTGACAAATTCTAAGTAACAGCATTGATAACTTATATTTATTTATAAATAATTTAATGTTTACCTACTCATTATTACATATATTATATGTATACATTATGTTTTAAAAACAGCTTTTATTTTGTGAATAATACAACGATAACTTTTTTAAGAAAGACACAAAGAAAATATTCATTTAGGACATTAAATATACAGTTTTATATAAATTTAGAATTTTAAAGGTCAAAATTGAGGGATACAAAAGAAAACAATTTTTTGTTTAGTTTTTTGAGGAAGGGAAGGAATCCTTAGAAATTCATCAAATTATTTTTTTCTCATATTACCTTAAATATACGTAATAAAAAAAGATAGTTCTCGTTGCATCCCAGTTGCAGGCTTTAAACTTTTGAGTACAATTGTTTACAAAAAAAAACTTGATACAAGAAATGAAGTTATCACTTATTATTGTCGCAACTATCTGGAGCTACAAAGTGCAAACTTTTCGTTCAAATAAAACGTATCAAAGTTCGTGCAATGAATAATTAGAGTTAATTACCATCCATAACGTCCCACTGTTGGGCATCCTCAATGGTCAGTATACCCCCCAAGCTTGTCCAAGACTGATATCGATTTAGGTTAGCATGGAACGTCGATAGCATGGCTACTATGCTATAACATGCAAATCAGGTGAGAAAAACTGATTAAACAGTACGCGCCATTTTTGTTATTGATGTAGGACAGCAGACAGTGGTATCCCGAACACGCTGATGTCTTATAACGGTACAGGAACTTGGGTCACTAATGCCGGAACACAACACAAAGTTATTCTCGCGGCATACTTATGACGGAAGGTGGTCGCCATTCAGATGGGCTTTGAGCCCTATCACGTAGCTAGGGTGGGTTATTTTGTCGCCTTTTACGACAGGCAGATCTCGGCCGCAGAGGTCAGTATTCTTTCTCCACCCCTGCACGGATAAAAATCTTGGGGTTCGATCCCTTGACCCCTAAATTAGTCTTCGAGTGCACGCACCTAATATTGTGAGTCAGAAATGTACACACTTACAAATACACTATTGCCACTTATTTACTTTACAGATATTTACAATCTTACCCGTAAAAACAGGAAACGACAATTTAAGTTTACTATTATCACTTTATCACTTTCTTATAAACTGTAATGTAATTATAAGATATTATAAACTTTTATTTTTCAATTATGTGTATAAACAGTTGTCTTATATTTCGCACGTTAGCTATTGTTCCATTTTTAAATCCTACATACCTAGTCAGGTCATAAATTCTGTCACATGTTTAATGTAAAATAATTGTAACAAGTTTATTAATTATGTAACCATTCATATACCAAAATGAACTTAACAAAACATAGATTCTTATGACATTAAAGTTTATTCAAAATGACCTCCGTGATTTTGAATACAAGCCTTCAATCTGCGCGGCCAGTTGTCTATCGCAGCACGAACGAGGTCCATGTCAATATCGACGGCTGCCTTAATCAAGGATGTCTTGAGTGACTCCAAATTGGGATGAGGCTTTGAGCACGCCTTTTCCTCCAAGTGTTGCCATATCTTGTAATCTAACGGATTCAAATCTGGACTGGAGGAGGGCCAGTCTTCGTGCCGGATGAAGTCGATTTCACGCGCCGCCAGCCAGTCTTGTGTGCTCTTCGCTCTATGAGCTGGCGCCGAATCTTGTTGGAATACCCAGTGCCTGTTATTGAACATGGTATGAGAAACAGGTTCCACAAGGTTCGTCAGGACTGTTTTTTGATACACAACAGCATTCGTTTTTACACCTTTCTCACAAAAATGTACCTCTGTTAAGCCCCAATAAGTAACTCCCAACCATACCATGAGCGAGGATGGAAAATGACCTCGTTGGACACGCGGAATACGGTTGCTCGCTTCTTCACTACTGTGTGCGTACACCTTATCATTTTGTTTGTTGTAGCTCTCTTCTACGGTAAACATTTTTTCATCCGGAAAAAGAATTTCCCGATATTTTTTTCCCGCGTACCGCTTCAACAAAGTGCGGCATCTCTTCAGTCTCAGGTCCATTAGACGAGCATTCAAACGATGTCCTGTTTTTCTTCGATATGCCCGAAGCCCTAAGTCTTCATTTAACACCCTTTTCACCGTGGTTCTGCTTAACCCCATCTGAAGGGCCAACAGTTTCTGCTTACGTTTGAGATTTCTTTGAATTCGTGCCTTCACAGCTTTTATCACTGCTGGAGTCCTAACAGACCGATGGCGACCACTTCTTGACCTGTCATCTACACTAGAGTCTTCATTGTATCGTTTGATGGTACGATAAACGAATCTTTTGGTAATATTCAAATTTTTCAGTATGTTAAAAATTTGAATTGGCGCGTAACCGCATCGATGCAACGCAATAACTGCAACACGGTCTTCTTTAAGCGTCCACTCCATATTTAAAAATGAGTAAAATTCTAAAAGTTATACATTTTTATTTTCATGAACAATTCGAAATTCTAATTCAATAAACTTTTTTGTGGCCAGCATTCTAAAAGAAAAGTTTTTACTGTGTGACAATACTTATGACCTGACTAGGTACTTATATCAAAATAATAAAGACCGCGCCCCTCGCATGAGAAGCGCGGCAAATTCAAAGTACAGGAAATATACTGTCATTACATCCTCTTTTTTTGTAAATAAATACATATTATATATAAAAACCCAGACGCGAGACGGAAATCGAACCCGTCACCTCCGCAAGCGTACCGAAGGGCGTTATCCGTTACGCCACAGAGGTCGTCAAATATAAAAAAGCAAAAAAAAAAATTTAAAAAGTCTGTAAAAAAATAATATTGTTCTACGTTCTACGTATTGTATTGTAAACTCCGTTCAAATTCCTACTGAAGTGGGTGACACACCAGGAAATTTTAGTTTCTCGATGACATGTCCCCTTGCGTCATTTTGAGGATAGGCTTATTAAGAGCTTCTCGGAAAATACCTACCTAATATAATATATAATATAATATAGTATTATTATACTATTTTTATTAAGAGTATAATTTTTAATGCCACTGCTAGCTTAGTGGCTATGGGGTCTGATACGACGTCTGTGGGTTCGATCGAGAGAAATAAGTAGAAAATCCATTTATTTAGGACAAATACAAGCACTTTAATTACATAAAATAGACAAATACAATAAAGGTCCCAAACCCAGTATGTGCTGGTAGAAGCTACCAGCGCTTTTCTTCCGTGTGGGCCCGGTTACTTCGGAGACTGCCTAACCAAGTGGGGTAAGGATGGCGCAGAACTACATTTACCTAAGAGTAATTATTGTTTAAAATGTACAACTTTGATTTACAAGTTAAATCAAAGATTACATAAATTATTTTAATAAGATTAAACTATAATAATTTTTTCCTCGCGCGTTTTATGTATCACTGAGGGGTATTTCGAGCCAAGGTATACTGCTGAAATCAAAGGCTTCTGCTTGCTTATTTTGCTTTTCCTGGCCATAAATTAATGGTGACTAAATTTTTTTCATAAAGGGACGACGGTCGGCTGAGAAAACCACGCCGCAATAAAATTCTTGATACCATAGCTGCCTATAATGATAAAATAGTAACATTTTAAGACTTCCTAGAAACGAAACATGATTTACTCTTCTTTTTTGTTCATATCAAGCCCAAGAACATTCTGTGAAGTGAAAGGAAGTGGGCATACCAGACCTTACATGAAATTTCGGCAGCCAACTTTTAAGAATTTTTTAAATAATGATATACACTTTTATGAACAAGATATAAATATTAATAAGTCTTTGTTAAAATATTTACGTGACCCATTTTATTCTATTTGATTTATTAAGAAGATGGAAAAGATTAATAATATAAACATTGCCTTAGCCGACCCGACTTTATGTAGACGCGGGCCCTCATGCCCATCACTGGTCGATTTTAGTAGGTATATCAGTGATGTGTGTCCCCTTGTCAATGTGGAGGGGTACCAGCATTTTGGACGGTAATAGCACATTATTCCACCGCGAGTCTTCAAGCAATGGAGTGTGTAAAAAAGGTCACTCTCAGCTGGAATTACCACTTTACCCGTCACGCTTGTTCAAGCTGTGTGGCTGTTGAATTCATTACGATGATTCCTCTCACTGTGGTAGTTATAATATACATTGAGGAAAAGCCGCTTAAGCTATCTGAGTAGCATGTCATGGTGTAAACCTGGAACCTCAGGGTTTTCACTGTAGGATAATACCATAAATAACAATAGGAATAAATCAATTATTATGTATGAAGTCTTAAATACTCCAATTAAAACAGTTTCCTCGTTTATAAATAATTATATTGAATAATAATAATAATTTATTCAACAACAAAATATTGACAATATAAAATACAACATCAATTACAAGTTACAATTAATTAAGATAAAAATAGCAATAGATTATTGTACTTTAAATTAAATTAATTAAAATTAAATTAATTAAAATTAAATTAAACAGTATGACGGTGAAACTTAAATACTACAAACTTAAATAAAATGGCTAAAAGTAGATAAAATAAAATAATTGATTCCACTTGCTCCAGAACTAGATCCACCTGTATATCTGGGGCAAGTTTATTCTCCCATTTTTAGTTAACTAATTCTGCATAAATGAATATTATATATTTTACAACGTGAGTTATTATGCGCGAGTGTGAGGAAGTGTTTGTACGCGCACGCGCGTATGTGTAGGTGTGAATTTTTCTAGCTAGCATAAACATGTATTATTCTCCAATATGAATAAATTTTTCTGTGTCTGAATAGTCCATTTTTAATAACCATGATTTTATTTTATTTTTAATTTCAAATTTATTTAATGTTGCTATGTGAATTTCTTTATCAACTTTGTTATATAAATATGAGCTGAATACTGAGTATTGTTTACTAGCAAATGAAGTTCTAGTTATAAGTGTATGTCTAGTTATAAGGGTCTGAGTCTCCTTCTACTCGATATATCTAATTTAAATAAGGCATTAGGTACTTCAGTGTGTTTTTTTAATATTGTGTAAAGAATAAATATTTGTCTAACAGACAGAACTTCACTTTCGCGATATAATAGTGAGGTTGAAAATAAAAAAGGTAATAGCTAATCTTACATAGAAATCCCCACATTATGCCAGCATATTATGTTTATTAATTGTTACTACTATATTCTATTTTATGCGTTAAATTCCGGTATTGTCACATGTCAGGTTAACTTTGCGATTAAAAGAGCTCCTGAAAGACAGGCCGCGGTCAGACTAACGTCAAGTCCCGTGGTTCCGGCGACAGCGACGAAGGAACCTCGGGACAATGTGGTCGCGATACCAGCGACGTCTTCTTACCTAGAGCAGAGTCGTAGTCACCCTCTTACCAAACGGCGAAAGTTGATATCTTTTTGGGTTTCTGGGTATGCGTAGTGACAGTTTTTTTTATTGTTGTCAGGAAACAGGCTGACGGCCCACTTAATGGTAAGTAGTTACCGTCGACTATGGATGTTTGCAACGCTAGTCTGGGTTACTTATGCCGGAACACGACAAGGTTAATTTGGCAGCATATTACAGATCAGGGTTGGTTACCATTAGCTTGGAACCCTACCACATAGCTAAAATGTTTTGTTGCCTTTTAAGACAGGCGCTAAGGCCGCAGGGGTTAGTAATCTTCTCCCCTGCACGAAAAAAAAAGATTTTCGTTTCCTGAGCTATTTTTTTATTGTTGTCGGACAGCAGACAGGCTGACGGCCTGCTTAGAATTTAGCAGTTACCATCGCCTATGAGTGTTTGCAACGCCAGTGGCATCGCGGACACGCTGCTGTCCCATAAGGCAACAGGAACTTGGGTTACTAATGCTGGAACACAACACAAGTTTATTATGGCGGCATAGTTAAGATCAAACGTGGTCGCCATCCAGACGGGCTGGAGGCCTTACTACGTAGCTGGGGTGGGTTGTTTTGTCGCCTTTTAGGTTAGTATTCTTTCTCCGCTCCTGAACGGATATAACAAACTAGTAGGATTTAGAAAACAATTGCACGGTTTTATTATCAGTGATTTGAGGAGGAACCTCGCGCGTCTGTTTAATACGCACGTGGAACATATATACGTGCGCGAAGCTGCAAATATAGTTAATAAATGAGTTAATATGGTTTTGCGGTCATTTTGAACTGCATCCCGAGCCTTGTTGGAGCCGACAAAGGCGGTGTAGTAGTTGGCTAATTGATATAGTAAATGATGCTGTAATCTGGAACCCCTCTGAATACAAATATAATCAATGATAGACAAAACACAACTACCCGTTTTCTTTACCTTAAACTGTATGCGGGTATATTTTTTCTTACCGTTCCGTTAAGGTATCCTTCTAGGTTTGTTTAGGGTATGGATGTATGAGAAATTAGAGTGAGGAGAGAGATCTTCATCTGAATTGACTAATTCAAGTTACATATTCAGATTATTGAGAGGTCTAAGTTTTAATCTCAATGTCTACCAGAATATAATTAGGTAAAAGGTCGTAAAAGGCGACTAAACTAACCCATCCTAGCTACTTGGTAGGGCCCCAAGCCCGTCTGGATGGCGATTACCTTTGGTCTTAAGTATGCTGCCATAATAACTTTAAGTTGTGTTCTGGCATTAGTGACCCAAGGTCCTGTACCTTTATGGGACAGCAGCGTGTTCGCGACGCCACTAGCGTTGCAAACATAGGCGACGGTTATTGCTAAATTTTAAGTGGGCTGTCAGCCTGTCTGCTGTCCTATAGCATATATAAAATAAAAAAATCTAATAACTATATACAATTAAGACGGCGTCGATTGTTTGCTTTGCCATCCAGTAAAACCAAAGTGCTTTTCTAAGCGCCTTTGATTAGGGCTCTGCGCATTTTTGACAGAATCTCCGAGGATTCGCCAGATTTAGATATCTTTACATGTTCTTTGGGTAAATTCATGAGATATGCATTACAATGTATAAGTTCGTCTATTTAAGCTTGTGTCAATAAATTACAGTGTTGACTTGGTTAATGACTGTAATGGCATTGTAAAAGATTTGATAAAATAAATAAATATTTGTTTTTAACATTACTACTATCAACTTATCTTTGGGACTACCTTTTGAATCTTCCCTACGGAATAACCATGTTACTAAACCTTTATTCGTTATTCAGGCTGTATTAATTTTCAGTCCCAGAGGTTTTGGTTAGGTCTGTTGCACACAGTTTTACATTTCAATTAAAAGCATTGGCTTACCATATATAAAAATTACTTACTTAGGAATCTTGTTAATCAACTAGAACCGACTTTTAGTAATTTGTCTTTATTTTGACGATACGTTTTTGGCCTGGTGATAGCTTATATTGGTGTACAGGTTACTGGAGAATTTTATGTGGTGCTCATGATAAAATGGCTCTTAGAAGAATTTTCTTTGATTAACACTTTCGATATAAAAACCTAAAAAAATTCGAAGGAATATTTTTTTTTACTTTATGTATATTATTTATTAGATTTAAAATGTTAATACACAAAATAATTGCAGAAACAAACCAATCAAACAAAATAGAGATTATCGTTAATAAATTAAGAAAGAAATGAAATTGGATGGATATAGGAGGAGAAGTAGACTAAAGAAAAGATGGATGATGGATTGCTTAAAAGAAGGTAATAATGGAAAAGATGATGATGCGAAAAAAGGGTGTGAACATTGAGATGACGGCTAACAGAAGAGGGTGGAAGGAGAGAACATGTTATGCTGACCCTACACAATGTGTAGGGTTAGCATAACATGTAATACTATGACTCTTTCAATTGGTACGTGGCAGCTAAGTGGTATTGCACCCGAATTATGCAATATTTTTGAATACGAATTTGAAGATAAACCAAACCATAAAGAACGAGAGATGATTAAACAAAAATGTTTCATATCTCATTAATAGACTATGTTATATTATTAAGAAGAAATGAGTAATTTTTGAAGGGAAGTACTTGTATCAAATATTTCCGATGGAAAATGGCGAGCGTGACTCATAGGTTTTTGGGCAGTAGTCGCTGTTAAGGCGATGAATGTAAAAATTATTTGATACGAGAGACAAAATATATAGAATATGAGTGCTTGGTAGCAAGTAGTTTGGTACAGTCGCCGTCTGATATATTGTAGCAGACAAGGTGACCAAATACTTCTGAACAATTTAAAATGTCAAAAAGTTCCATACACTACAATTTACCATTAATATCTGAACATTCATTACTTCATTAATATCTGAGCAGATGCTTGTCAATAATTTCTATACAAACAACTAACCAAAAATATCTGAATACTTACAACGTCAAGTGTATACGCAGACAAACACTGAGCTTACCTAATTCGTTATTGCGTGATTTAAAGGACGAACTAAAAACGACTATCTATAGATATAGACTATAGATACACTTTGTTCAGATACTTTTGGTTAGTTGTTTGTATATAAATTATTGACAAGCATCTGCTCAGATATTAATGAAGTAATGAATGTTCAGATATTAATGGTCACTTGTAGTGTATGGAACTTTTTGACATTTTAAATTATTCAGAAGTATTTGATCACCTTGTCTGCTACAATATATCTGATGGCGACTGTACATTTTGTTGGCATTATGTAAAACTTTTGTTCTTTTTAACACAATTCTTCGGTAGTATAGTGGTCAGTATCTCCGCCTGTCATCGAGACCGGGGTTACATTCCTTGTCGGATAGATTCTTTTTTTAGAGCAATTTCATAATGTCTGGTTTTCATTAATTTGCAAAATGTTAAAAATTACAATCCTTTTCTTATTCTTAAAAAATAATCGATCATACTTTGACATTGGCATAAAGCATTGAAACTATTTTATTAATTATTATTTATTTACTTACTAGCTGACCCGGCAAACGTTGTTCTGCCATAAAAACAATAAAATGTCAAAAAATAAAAAATAAAATTTAGGGGTGGACTACCCCTAACATTTAGGGGGATGAAAAATAGATGTTGGCCGATTCTCATAGATACCGGATAAGCACAAAAAATCACTAACTCAATTTAGTTATCTGCCTACTGCCTACCCCCTAAGAACGATGGCGTGATTATTTATAGCCTATGACCATTTCTAGGTTATCATCTATCACCATACCAAATTTCATCAAAATCCGTTCAGCCGTTTAGGCGTGAAAGAGGAACAGACAGACAGACAGACAGACAGACAGAGTTACTTTCGCATTTATAGTATTATAGTATGGATGTAAATATTCTGAGACTATTCGCAATGCAGAGTTGGCAACAAAATGCTTCTGTAATGTGTACTAAACCACTGGTAACTTACTTAATATTTTATATCAACACCCAGACTCGAGACGGGAATCGAATCCGTAACCCCATAGGCATTCCGACGTGCGAAAATCGTAACGCTAGAGAGGTGATTAGGAAAAAGATTATATTGTTGCTTTTTTAATTTCTTCAAATGAAGAAGTATTCAAGAAATCTTATTGTTTGTCATTCCACGTATAAATCTTGTGTTCCGAATAGGTATCCATTTCGTCCATAAAGCCTCGGAAAAGGAGACAAATGAACTGCTAGCTCACAGATAGGTCAGGAAAAGCATCATTCAGTTGTTAGGATATCGAATCACTCTATAAATACTTAGAATACACCTATTTAGTCCTTTATCTCTTGCTCTACGAGTGTAGAAAGTGACGAGGAAGTATTCGAAAAATAAAGCAGGGTCCATATTAATACAATTTTAGACCCATCTAAAGAAGTTGTCATTCAAAATTGTAAATACTACTGAAGTTCAAATTTTTTTTCTTTAATTGCTGTAGGACAGCAGACAGGCTTGGGTCGCTAATGCCTGAACACAACACAAGGTTATTTTGGCGTTAAACTTAAGACCAAAGGTGACCATCCAAACGGGCTTGAGGCCCTACCACGTAGCTAGGATGTGTTGTTTTGTCGCGTTTTACGACGGGCCGACCCCGGCCGCAGAGGTTGGTATTCTTTCCACGCCCCTGTACGGATGAAGATGATTGTAAGTACTTTATACACAAATATGAATACAATATAATGAATAAAAAATTACATACATATTACTTAACATTAACTTAAAACAATCAGAAATGTGAGACAATGCGCGGTCTTATCGTTTATAGCGATCACTTTCAGAAAACCCAAAATGTATTGTATATGTTATAAATATATAAATTTTTCTTATCTTGTTAATTAGCTTATTTTATTCGGAGAGAATGTTTACTATTAATTAAATATTTTTCGAATATTTGGCGGGTTTAACCTCTAGAAAATATTGTTGATAAATAGAGTTTCATTTTAGTTAATAACAGTCAAAATATTGTTTTAATATACTTACGGGAATAATTTCAGAAACTTTTTATTTTACTCCTAACTCGAACTACAAAAATATAATAAAATATTAGATATATTTCTTTAATAAATATTCTGTTTTTTTTTTAATTTAATAAGTATTTGCCTTTGAAACTGTATTCTTACCAGGGATAGGAATGTTGTTAATACTAAATTTGTATTAGGTACAGCAGTAAGGCACTCTGACCATTGCCTGAAATATTTCTCGAATCACCTAATTTATTGTTATTATTTATTTATTTCAGACAGTTACAATATCATGTCCATAGTGGGTTAGTAAATTAAAAGTAAACTTAAAAAATCTATTACTAGTAAACACAAATATAATATGATTAAAATGTCCATGTTGCGACTGGTGCGTGCAGCTGTACCCAGTGCTATGATGACCAAGACGTAATTTAATGATTTAAAGTGTCTCAGAATTAATAGGGATTCCCCGCGACTTGCGCGCGAATACGTAACCTGTACAATAAAAACCCATTGTTTTTTGAAAGTTTAAACTAATTTATGACCAATTTGTATTTTTACAAAACTGATACCTCGTGTATCGAGTGGGGATACATGCATAATCTACATACTTCCGGGGTGCTTTCGTACTTTAGGCTGGGTCACAAGTTTGATTGCCGCCCCAGGTCCTGGTGTTATGTAATATGTATTTATTTACATAAAACAACTATATCAGTTTTGCAGTACTCATAATACAAGCATTCTGCTTTTTACTTTGTGACTAGATGGCGCTTCGTATATTGCAACAGTATAAAGGTGCCAGTTACTATCGATTGAACTTACTACCGGGATTTAATGATGTCTATATTAAAATTCATAGTTGGCAATGAAAACAAGTAGATATTTGTATACATCTTTTATTTGGTAAAATAATATAACTTAAGTCTAACTTAATTTAACTTAATACGACGACACATAAGACATGTTCGAAAGTCCTATAAAAAGACTTTTTTAATTCTTTGGAATCAAGTTATATGTACAATAATTATAAATACATTTCTGAAATACTTAAAATTTTGTAAATATTAAACATAAAAATGCAATTTACTAATTAAAGTATTGAAACTTCTAATATTTGTAAATCATATAAATTTTTTTAGAACACAGTAAAGCTGTATAAATATAATATTATATTAAAATTAAATTATATAGAAATTAAAATAATAATACTATGGACGTAAAAAGCCTTCAAATGGTCTCACTAGTTTTAAATAATAAATTAAAAACCCTGAACACAAAACTCACCTAAAACTAATAAAATAATCTCAAAGCGGCAATAATATGGGTTGAAATAGTTTCAAGCACTTAATCTCTTTCGAGTACACACAGGAACCCTAACCGCCTGTAACCACGGGCACAATTCCGGGTATTGAACTTGTGGTGTGGCTTTCGCTGTTTATGGTCTAAAGACTCCGCCGATTCAGGAATTTCTGGCACTTCTGAGGAATCAACTTTCCTTTTTTCTCGGTTATTTTCTTCACAGTCGCAATAAGCCAGAGGCGACAGCACTCCAGGGATTACGGAGTATAAGACGCGGTCTTCTTCGGGTACGTCTACGGAGAGCTGCTTCAGATATCTCACTATATTCGCTTCGTCTTCAATCGAGTTTTCACAGTTGCAATCTTGGTCGGCAGCGAAAGCTGTTGCGACGAGCAGTAAAAGAACGTAGCGAGACATCTTGTTAGTTCGATGTACGGTCTTTGAATGATGTCTAATAGCCCTGTGCTCGATTATATATATCAAATGGTGAGTCAGTCTGTTCATTAGTTGATTAAAATATAATTCTAATTGTTTGTACATACGTCATTTGTGGGATATTAGTGCGAATGTTTTCATAGACTTGAATTCATTACGTAAACTGGTTTTTATTTGAATTTTAGATTTGGTAGTGACGTCATTAAGGCGCTCGTAGTATCGAAATGTCAATATACGTATTTGATTAATATAGTTCAAGATACAGACGATTTTATTGGTATAGTATTATTAGTAAATAGGGAATTACAGCTATGTATATTTTATATTGTAAGTTGTTAAATATACAATTTATATTGCACATTGTATAAGGATGTTTTAGTAGCTGAATTTCTGATTACTGATTTAAATTATACAACTAGTAATATGGGGTTTTAAGGCTCATCCCCTTGCTTATTTCTGAAAATCTGATATTCATCGATCTAGATTTTTTTTTAAATCTTTATTTAAGAGCGAATTCTTTAATAATTTAAATTAATTCTTTTATGTAGCTCTATAAAACAAACTAAACATATTTAATCAACTTCTCTTTTTGAAAAAATATTAGGGTCATGCGAGTTCAAGACAATTTGACTTGAGAAACTCACTTGTTATATTTTATATGACTCGACACTTTTCTAAACGTGGTATAGTACGCTAATTCTGGGCCACCGAACTGTGCAAGGTTTGCCGCTTGGGGTATTATGATGGATGTGTTCACGTATAGGTAAACGCAAACTTGGGGTATAAGGCCAGTTATAAAAAATCGTGTGATTGAGTCGACACTTGGTTAAAATACATTACAATGAATTGAAGCCAATCTGGATTTCGCATCCATATTTCGTATGTAAATATTTAAGTATCCAAATTCTGCAGGCTTACTTAATAGTAAGCAGTTTCCGTCGCTTATGGTTGTTTGCGACGCCAGGAGCACCGCTAATACGCTGGCTTCCGCGTAGAAGAACTAGAACCTCATATAGCTGCATGCTTAAAACCACGGGTTGTATTGTTGTGTTTGTCTCAATTTAGCTGAATATCTTAGTAAGTATTTTTCTGCGCACCTATAATACGGTTTTTTTAATTTTTTTTTATTGCTGTCGGACAGTAGACAGGCTGACAGCCCGCTTAGAATTTAGCAGTTACCGTCGCCTATGGGTGTTTGCAACGCCAGTGGCATCGTGAACAGGAACTCGGGTCACTAATGCTGGGACACAATACAAGATTCTTATGGCGGCATGCTTAAGACCAAAGGTGGTCGCCATCCAGACGGGCTTGCAGCCCTACCACGTAGCTAGGGTGGGTTGTTTTGTCGCCTTTTACGACAGGCCGACCCCGGCCGCAGAGGTTAGTATTCTTTCTCCGCCCCTTCACGGCTGTCTTTCGGATTAGTTACTGACTTTTTATAATTAAAGTACAAGCAAAACTCAATGAAAATACTACTACATAGAATTATTATAGTAATTGCGAAAACGTACATAATATTCTTTTCATTTCCCTCCTGTAGATATAATGATCGTTATTTTGTATCTGTGTTCGTGGAAATTGTGAATAAGAAAAATTTAGGAAATATATTCTACAATATTCGTTAAAGTTATTCAACCTTTTCGATGCTTTTATTAGTAATAATGCTACCTTGAATAATACAAATCTTTTGCCTGTTCTCCGTAAAATGCTGCAGTCATCACATAAATCCCAGTCGCGTTTATTCCCAGCTATATTTCTGTGCCGGCGGAGGCCATGGGTTCGATTCTCGACCCCAGTTTGAGTGTTGTGTATAATATTTATTTACAAAAGAAAAATACATTAGAAGTATATCATTTTAGTGCCTAACATTCAAGCGCTTTGCTGTTTACTTTGAGACTAGATTATTTTTATTCCTGTAGGACAGCAGCCAGGCTGAGGGCCCGCTTAGAATTTAGCAGTTACCTTCGCCTATGAGTGTTTGTAACGCCAGTGGCATCGCGAACACGCTGCTATCGCATAAGGGTACAGGAACTTGGGTCACTAATGCTGGAACACAACACACCAAAGGTGGTCGCCATCCAGTCGGGCTTGGGGCCCTACCACGTAGCTAGGGTGGGTTGTTTTGTCGCCTTTTACGACAGGTCGACCCCGGCCGCAGAGGTTAGTATTCTTTCTCCGCCTCTGCACGGATAAGATTAAGATGGCGTCACGGTGGTTGTACATATTTACTATATAATATGTATTTATTTATCACACAGACACACATTTAATTATAAATGTACCATTGCAGGCAGAAAGTCCCCAAGTTCCGTCATAGTTTGGGGACTAAATATGCGATAACTTTTATGTAATCTTCACAAAAATAATTTTTGTATTTGTTTTGTATTTACTGAAATTTAAGGAGCTATCACCGTTTATAATATACTAGGCTGGAGAAGAAACAGCGAAATGGACTTCTCAGCGATTATTTTTCAATCTTATGTAATAGCATGCTATACATACTGCATACTAGCTGAGCCGGCAATCGTTGTTCTGCCATATAAATTAAAAAAAGCCTATTTCCTTTTCTCAGGTCCAATTTGTAATATCTCTATACTGGAATTCATCAAAATGGTCAATTTCTATAGGTAATTCTTACGATATGGTAATTTACGATACTGTTACGGTAATTTACAATATAAAGAATGTACATATCGTAAACTACTGTAAACGTATTTAATATTATAGCAATATTACGTCATAGGAATAACCATGGTTAATTATTTCAAATTCAATTTCCTATGGATAAAACCCATAGAACCGTTCCTAAATAGTATTGTGTAATTACTATATATAGATTTTCCCTGACCTAAGTAAGATATTTTGTCATAATCATCATCTTAGCGTTACATCCCGGTTGCAACTTAAAATTTCGGTTCTGTCCTGGTCACCACCACTCAAGTCCATTGCTACGCATAACCACCCTTAACAACGTTAAGCCAGCACTTTTTGGGTTTACCCTAACTGGTCCACGTAGCTCGTAGCCATAAAACGTGACCATTTTAGCGAAGATACTCCTATAGCTTATCCGCAATGTCACGGAGGTGAAGGCTTCAGTGAATGCGGAAGTTCCTAACGCAGTCCTTCCGCGTCACATCACACAACCACCGGAGCATATTATCTCGCTTGTGTCGCTCTAGCACCGGCTATGTTTCACAGCCGTGTAAGAAGACCTAATGGAGGTTTTTTATTATCAAAAAGTAGTTAAGAGTCACCAAGAAATTCAGGGTCCTAGGGATCACGGATTCACTTTATCCATGCAGGGGCGGAGAAAGAATACTAACCTCTGCAGCCGGGGTCGGTCTGTCATAAAAGGCGACAAAACAACCCACCCCAGCTACGTGGTAGGGCCCCAAGCCCGTCTGGATGGCGACCATCTTTGGTCTTAAGTATGCCGCCATAATAACTTTGTATTGTGTTCCGGCATTAGTGACCCAAGTTCCATCTGTTATGGGACAGCAGCGTGTTCGCGTGCCACTGGCGTTGCAAACACTCATAGGTGACGGTAACTGTTAAATTCTAAGCGGGCCGTCAGCCTGTCTGCTGTCCTACAGCAATAGAAAAAATGGCATCCATTCGCGTCTCCATCATCAGCGTCTTAGAGGAAAACTACACAAAACTGGATATAAAATATGATGAGTTGATAATTGGGCCACCGGCCAATTTCCTCGGTCGCGCCCGCCCATAATAAACTAGAATTGCAATTTTATTGGTTTACCGTTCACATGTGGCTAATATCCGCTACCAACCTGCCCTATTCGCTTTATAGGGCTTCGCGTTACTTAAAACTATATACATCGCTCATATTTACAATTGTTGGCACAATTTTTACACATATATATATATATATATATATATATATATATATATATATATATATATATATATAAGTTTTAGTTTTTACTGTGTGACAATACTTATGACCTGACTATGTATATATATATATATATATATATATATATATATACATAGTCAGGTCATAAGTATTGTCACACAGTAAAAACTTTTCTTTTAGAATGCTGGCCACAAAAAAGTTTATTGAATTCGAATTTCGAATTGTTCATGAAAATAAAAAAGGTATACTTTTAGAATTTTACTCATTTTTAAATATGGAGTGGACGCTTAAAGAAGACCGTATTGCAGTTATTGCGTTGCATCGTTGCAGTTACGCGCCAATTCAAATTTTTAACATACTGAAAAATTTGAATATAACCAAAAGATTCGTTTATCGTACCATCATACGATACAATGAAGACCCTAGTGTAGATGACAGGTCAAGAAGTGGTCGCACTCGGTCTGTTAGGACTCCAGCAGTGATAAAAGCTGTGAAGGCACGAATTCAAAGAAATCCCAAACGTAAGCAGAAACTGTTGGCCCTTCAGATGGGGTTAAGCAGAACCACGGTGAAAAGGGTGTTAAATGAAGACTTAGGGCTTCGGGCATATCGAAGAAAAACAGGACATCGTTTGAATGCTCGTCTAATGGACCTGAGACTGAAGAGATGCCGCGCTTTGTTGAAGCGGTACGCGAGAAAAAAATATCGGGAAATTCTTTTTTCGGATGAAAAAATCTTTACCGTAGAAGAGAGCTACAACAAACAAAATGATAAGGTGTACGCACACAGTAGTGAAGAAGCGAGGAACCGTATTCCGCGTGTCCAACGAGGTCATTTTCCATCCTCGCTCATGGTATGGTTGGGAGTTTCTTATTGGGGCTTAACAGAGGTACATTTTTGTGAGAAAGGTGTAAAAACGAATGCTGTTGTGTATCAAAATACAGTCCTGACGAACCTTGTGGAACCTGTTTCTCATACCATGTTCAATAACAGGTACTGGGTATTCCAACAAGATTCGGAGCCAGCTCATAGAGCGAAGAGCACACAAGACTGGCTGGCGGCGCGTGAAATCGACTTCATCCGGCACGAAGACTGGCCCTCCTCCAGTCCAGATTTGAATCCGTTTGATTACAAGATATGGCAACACTTGGAGGAAAAGGCGTGCTCAAAGCCTCATCCCAATTTGGAGTCACTCAAGACATCCTTGATTAAGGCAGCCGCCGATATTGACATGGACCTCGTTCGTGCTGCGATAGACGACTGGCCGCGCAGATTGAAGGCCTGTATTCAAAATCACAGAGGTCGTTTTGAATAAACTTTAATGTCATAAGAATCTATGTTTTGTTAAGTTCATTTTGGTATATGAATGGTTACATAATGAATAAACTTGTTACAATTATTTTACATTAAACATGTGACAGAATTTATGACCTGACTAGGTATATATATATATATATATATATATATATATATATATATATATATATATATATATATATATATATATATATATATATATAGCGCCTGTGTTTTTCTGCGTTTATCCCGCATATATAGGTACTTATATATAAAACTTATAACATACAATGGGTTTCAACATGTGCGAAGATTCGAATTCTCCGTTTGGTACGGAGTTGTCTACATCCAATAACTTTTTGTTATTTCTTGAACCAAGCGTCAAGTTAGGTTTTTAATAACTACTATTATAAAGACGATCGCACAGAATTCAAATAAAAATAATTATATTCCCATTATGTTAACTCATATTTTTTTTCTCCAAATTAATTTTAATTTTGTAATTATTTTGTATACAATAAAAAAAAAAAAATGTAAAATAAGACTTAAAAACACTCGCTGGTGAGTTTGTTTCGCAGTTTCTTCTCTAGCCAGTGTTTTTATTGGAAACGATAGTACATTCTTGACATTCACTAAGTGATCTGCAAGATGTTATATTGAAATAAATGATTTTAATAATAATAATTCTTTATCGCATATACGGACTAAGTAATAGGTACATAAATTTGATTTTATTTGTTCAAGAGCGAAGAGAGTTAAGTTGTTGTGATTTTACAAACTTAAGCTTATCACGTTATGATTCAAATAATGAAAGGCACCTCGCACCGCATTCATGTTTGAGCTGATTCCACCACAACCGCACTATCAGAAAGTTCAATAGATCAATAGATCTCGTTTATTCTCTTGTCTATCTTACCTCGCGTTGCAGCTGTTTTCGGAACTTTTTTTTTGTTACTTGGAACAGCAGACAGGCTGAGGGCTCACTTAAAGTAAGCAGTTATCGCAGCCTATATCCACGGGCATAGGTTTGCGTTGCCAGGGTCGCCGCTAACACGCTACTGGATCGAGCACATTTAGGCGGCATACTAAAGGTATGATTCCGAACTACGCTGCACGCAGCAGTGCTGCCGCGACACTGCTGCCGTGACACTGCTGCCGCGGCACTGCTGCCACGGCACTACCGGTCCCCATACAAACTCTATAAGCTTATATGAGAGTACATTCCGAGCTAGGCAGCAGTGCTGCGCAGCAGTGTCGCGGCAGCACTGCTGCGTGCAGCGTAGTTCGGAATCATACCTTTAGAGACCACATGGAGACAGATGTAATGTAGGCGGACTTAGGGTTATAAATAACCTAGGATTGTTTTGTCGCTTTTTAAGATCGGCCGCCCCCGCATGGGGACTTACGCCCCTGCACGGTAACTTGAAGATGAACCAATCTTAAAATTAAGTCACAAGCCCCTAGCAACAATTTCTTGTGTCCTTATCAAATAATTATGAGATAGAGACGTTGTTTTAGACAACTTTTATTGGTAAACAAAAGGTCAAAGTGTCCATGATAACTGTCATAAAAATCAAATAAAATGATTGGAATATACCACTAATAGTACTTTCTCTTTAGGTTGGGTAAAATGTTGTGTTTATTTCGACCTTGCTTAGTTATGAATTGGGCTATAGCATTATATATATATGTATATATATATTAGTGGTGACACTCCTAAAAGAAACTACCGGTATGTGTAACGCGTCAGTACGCCTTGGACAAGTAATGTCCGTTCTGTCTAGAGGTAGACGGGGACGTCATAGGTTATTCTTATTATAAGGGAATCGCAAAGGGCGAAGTGTACCTACTGTTCACAAACAGCAAAGAGCGTCGATCGGTTTCTTTTTCGGGATGTAGGATCAGATAGCACTAGCGCAACGAACAAAATTTTACATAATAAAATTAAGACAGGACAGGACATCCATTAATTACGTGAGCTCAGAACTTTCAAAGAAATCTCACCAAATCTCACTGAAACCGAAGGAGGGATAATCGAAAATCTCACGTCACCTTCAAAAAACATAAAATATTACAGATATTAAAAATATGTTTTATCTGTTTTTTTACTTTGTATTTTATTTAATTTAAATTCATTAATTATAGTATACCTGAACGGTTTATTATTTTCCCCGAATAGTAAAAATAAATTTTAGTAAAAAATATTTTTAGCGGCAATCTCACATAAGTGTCAGGCAAATCTCACCTAAGGGGGGGGGGGGGAGTCTAAACTAATCGAAAAATAGCTCACGTAATGGATGTCCCCAAAGAAAAGTAGAAAGCATTTAGTAACAGTATGAGTAATTTAGAGGAAGTGTGAAAGTACATAGCACCAGGGGTTGAAAAACTTAAAAGTAACAGACTGCCATGGTTTGGCCATGTAATGCGAAGGGAAGAACACCATATAACTAGGAAAAATATAGAAATGAGAGTGGATTGATACAGAAGAAGAGGTTGACCAAAGAAAAGATAGAATTATTAAGAGATGATATGGCGAATTAGGAGCTAAACGTTGAGATGACGGCAAACAGAGTCGAAGAAGAGAACACGTGCCGATCCTATATAATGTGGGATAAGGGGAAGAAGACATAACATATTTCCAGCAAATGAGGTCGACCAGCATGGTGTACCAGAATTTTTCTAACCCAGCGCTGGTTTTTGTATCGACAATTCGCGATACGGCGGGATATCGATCCAAATTTAAAACACATACAAAATAGACAAAGAAATATTTTCTTCGCCAATTCACAAAGGAAAGAAAGAGTGCGAATTTCGAGCAATATACCTTGGACTCTGAAACACGCTTCCGGTGTAATCCAGATGAAATATTTTATTAAAATTGGTTGATCACCATTTTAATATATGTGCAATAATTAATGAATTACATTGAATAAATAGTTTAGTCGTCCGTGAGTTCACCCAAATGTCTTAGTTGACTAGCATCATTCTGAATCTGGATCCAGTTTAGGACAATGATGTTTTTTTGGTTTATTTATTTTTGTATCAGAGGGTTAGGGCTTAAATGCTAAGTTACGTCTAATGGTCGGAGACTAAACTATAAGTCACGGCTTCAATTTCCATGATAGCATGCACCTATTGAGCTGTTTTGTCATCTAAAGCGCATATTAGAACAATTGCCACATACAAACGACGACGGAGAGCATCGTGAGGGAATCGGAATATATATGCCTTCCAAGCAAGTACGGTAAAGGAGATTGCTTTACGTCTCATTTTTTACATATACTTTGACATCGTGGACAGTTTAAAACGCTATTTAAAAATTGTAGAAGTTAGTTTCTAATCGTGGTCTGGCTTTCAGTTCATTGCATTTCTTATTGCTTTCAACGCAGCGAGGAGACTTAGATTCCTGCACTCCGGTTTTTACTATGGATTCCATTCAGTGCGGTTAGCAGCTAATCTCTTTGAGCGCATGTTAATGTCTGATTTGGTCATATGACGCTTAAGCAAATTTTTTTTTATTGCATAGAAACAGCAGACAGGCTACTTGCCCACTTAATAGTAAGCAGTTACCGTTGCCTATAGATGTTTGCGACGGTAATAGCACCGCGAACACGCTGCTGTCCCACATAAGTTCAGGAACCTGGGTCACTAATTCTGGAACATTATAAACCAAGGGCGGTTGCCATCTAGAAGGGAATGGGGCCGTTTACGACAGGTTAGTTATTGATGATGATGATGACGGGTATCGAACCGCGCCACGGAGATTTTTTATATATTAGATGAACAGGACCGAATTCAGTTGTAATGATAATACTAGAAATGTTTAAATAATCTCCGTGAAAGGAACAAAACAAACGTTCCGACATTTAGATAAATAATGAAAAACTACAAAAACCTCTCTTAGAGATATCTCCTAAATACAAATTACTATTTTCCGGATATTTTCCGATAGTTGACGTACACATACGTACAGTTAATCCATACGCGCCGTTGTTTGCAACCCCCCGATTTTGGGGAGGGGTAGGGTGTTCGAATACTGTTAAACTAATTATTGTTAGCAACCCCGCAAGGGGGCGCCTAAGATTTTTCTACAGCCCATGTGTGGGTAAATATATGAGACGATAAGAATTCGTTATGTATGCTTGTGTTGATATTAATATTGCAATATGTGGATTTATGTTGGGTTTTTTTTCATTGATATTGCGATTTGACACCGCGGTGTAACGGACAGACGTCGACTGCTGAGGTCACGGCTTCAATTCCCGTCCCATGTCTGTTTATAAGATTTATTTCATCTATTTATAGATGAAATGTATGTCTGTTGTGTAGTACTTATAACACAATTGCTACAGTATTTAATTTGGGAATAGATGGCACTGTATACACAATAACAGTTTATTTTATTATATACTAGTTGACCCGGCAAACGTTGTTCTGCTAAATAAAAAAAAAAAACAAAAACAGAACTTAATTACGTTCATCCGTACTTCACCTCCTACGTCCTTCTCCAAGGTCCAATCTATCTCTAAATCGAAATTCATCAGAATTGGTTCAGCAGCTAAGGCGTGAGACGTAACAGGTAGACAGACAGAGTTATTTTCACATGTATGTATCATCATCATCATCATTTCAGTCGGAAGACGCCCACTACTGGACAAAGGCCTCCCCCAAAGATCTCCACGATGATCGGTCCTGCGCTGCCCTCATCCAACCTATTCCGGCGATCTTGACCAGATCATCGGTCCATCTTGTGGGGGGCCTACCAACACTGCGTCTTCCGGTACGCGGTCGCCATTCGAGGACTTTTCTGCCCCAACGGCCATCAGTCCTTCGAGCTATGTGCCCAGCCCACTGCCACTTCAGTTTTGCAATCATCCGGGCTATGTCGGTTACTTTGGTTCTCCTGCGAATCTCCTCATTTCTGATTCGATCTCGCAGGGAAACTCCGAGCATAGCCCTAGCCATCTTAGCCCATGTATGTATGGATTTATTTATTTTACAAATTTCTTATAAATTTTACAACTACAAAAATAGTACTAAAATACTAATAATATATTTATCCTTACTTTAGTTACACGTTTCTTCCGCGTTGAGTAGACTACTGTCTCTTCAGCATGGTATGGTATTTAATAACAATTACATTACTATACTGCAGAGTTCACAACGAATGTTTGTTTGGATGAATCTTGTTAATAAGGGATCACTGGCTCTATGCACTTAACATGTTTTAAATTAGCCATTTTCAACTCTAAACAAATTAATATTGGGAGCACGTTGGATTGTATGTTATTCAAATAGACCAGGCTATTTGTTATGAGAGTTATCTATACAAATAAATAAAATTGGAGGGTCTGTTTGTAATATTAAAATAACCGCTTTTTACTAAGTACATTCGGACGTATACACGGTACATATACCAAAACAACTTTTTTACAATTTTTGTCTGTCTGTTTGTCTGTTTGTTCCGGCTAATCTCTGAAATGGCTGCACCGATTTTGACGGGACTTTCACTGGCAGATAGCTGGTGTAACAAGGAGTAACTTAGGCTACTTTTATTTTAGAAAAAAAAAAATAGATTTCGTTAAAAATGATAAGTATTGGAAATTAAAAAACCAATTTAAGTTGACCTCAGATTTATATCATCAATCATACGAAATAGGGTTCAGCTTAGGCTGGACTTAATAGGCTGAATTTCCAATTTAAGTTTACCTCATATATCCAAAAAATGCTGCCCAAAGTCACGATTCCACGCGGACGGAGTCGCGGGCACAGCTAGTGTTGAAATAAATTTGCGATTATAATAAATTACCTGAGCGCGGTAGGACCTATTTTTCTCGGCAGGAGTGTATTTTTTTTTCTATTTTTTCACCATCTGCTTAACAAAGATATATATCTACACACATGTTTAGACTTATTTGTAATTTTATATTGAATCTATCATTTTATTTTTGACCTTAGTGGTGCCACTATAACAATTTGTTTATTTAAATGAAAATAATTCTCTGACCATCCGTCTGAGCTTTTTTACCACGCTTTTATTAACTTGATCTGTAGGTATATCTACTCGTATGTAATTATGTATCTATATAACAAAATTTTCGAACTGGATTTTTACCCACTTTGATCGATCAAAAAAAAAAATTTTGCACCCTTGTCAAGACCTAATGACAATACACAAATTTAATAAATTTGTCCCATCATTCTTATCTTATATATAAAAGTCTCGTGTCACAATGTTCGTTCCCGTACTCCTCCGAAACGGCTTAACCGATTCTCATGAAATTTTGTGAGCATATTGAGTAGGTCTGAGAATCGGCCAACGTCTATTTTTCATACCCTTTAGTGATAAGGTCACTATTCCACGCGGACGGAGTCGCGGGCACAGCTATTTTAATTTATAATATTATTCATACAATTAGGTTATTCATAACTATTTCTTTATCTTATCTATTTCACATTGATATCTATTTCTGTTTAATCATTTACATTATAACTTTCTGTTATGGGCTCTTAACTCCGGGTGTTTACGTAGAATATGTATGTGGGATTGTGAAAATTACATATAGCAAGACAGAGGACGGATGAAATGTACGAAAAAGGAGAGTGTATTGCTAAAAGATTTGTTATTATAATATGTAAAATAAAAAGTCTAAACGCCGACACAGGATGCTTTGTTCGGAACTATATGACGCTGTTTTGTCATAGTATGCTTATTTATTTTTTGACGTTCTTTTCTCAAGAAAAGAAAGAAAAAAGAAAAGAAGAGGTCATACAAAAGTACTAGTATACAGGCGCGCAGAAGTAAAGCGATAATAGAGATATCAACGTCTTCAGCCAATCGTTTTCTACTGCTGGAAGATTTTCCCAAGTTTGTGTCATACATCCCAGTCTTGTAGCAAGAAATAGAGGAGGTGGAGCTGAGGATCGTTCTATTCCATTTGCACTGCCATGCAGGCTAGTAACCACCACGTTTGGCCGCAGTACTGATCGATTCGCACCGGGGAGGTCACTTATCGCCTTAATGACGTCTTATATTTCGACCAATTCTTTAAATAATCATCCGTGTTGCTTACGAAATATCCATTATGTCAAACACCTATAATTTTAAGCGTAAGAAGAAACAGTTTTTTTAGTGCTGTAGGACAGCAGACAGGCTCACGACACGGCCCACTTAGAATTTAGTAGTTACTGTCGCCTATGGGTGTTTATAACGCCAGTGGCATCGCGAACGCTGCTGTCCCATAAGGGTCTTGGGTCACTAATGCCGGAACACAGCACAAAGTTATTATTGCGGCATACTTAAGACTTAAGGTGGTCGCCATCTGGACGGGCTTGCCTGCCATAAATGGCAGGCAAGGCTATAGCTAAAGCTAAGGTGGGTTGTTTTGTCGGCTATTACGACAGGCTGACCGCGGCCGCAGAGGTTAGTATTCTTTTTCCGCCTCTACACGGATAAAAACTGATACGATACGGAAAAAAGGTACTGTGACCTAGTACTAAATTAAAGAGAGCTTTTGTTATGAGTACTAGCTTACTACATACTTTCTTTCGTAAACATTTCCACACTCGAAAAGTAAATCAAACCATCCGCCGCGTCTTCAAGGTGGCGGTTGTGAAAAGAAGTCACCAATTAACAAGGGGTATTGATTCCCTATTTTAAGGGCACCCTCCCCCATTCTCATAAATATGTAGTTCGGAAAACATTGTTAGGAAGCCAAGATTTATGCTGTGACTTTGATTAACTGTTAGGCCCTTTTTGAGGATTAGTGCCGCGCCCACAGTCGGATAATGAAGAGACATCGAGCTTGTGAGCATAGGTTCGATGCTTGAACATTTAAAAGCCTGTTACGGTTAAGTTACAATGATCATCTTTATTCCAATCTTTGACTTTTCGGATAGAAGTTAAATCAGTTAGACCACATATAGTATACATTTTTGAACTTATTTCTTGTCGTGTCTTCTCCTTGTAACAACACACTTTGTTATGCGGTGGTAATTTTAGTTCATATTATAAATAATTATAAAATACAAACTTGATTTTCAAATAATGTTCTAGCTTCTTAGCAATATCTAGGAATCCAGAATATCCTTTGCTAGAAATATTGAGCTAGAGTAAAATAATATTAAAAATAGGTTCCTATAAGTACCTGAAAATTTAGTTTGTCTTTGTATTAATTCAACCTTTCTTGAGTGGTTGAGCATTGTTCGGACCCAGCCACTCTCACTCACTCAACCTCAAGTTTCCAGGTTCGAATTACATAAGGATTAATTATAAACGATCTATCCAGTATTTTCTATAATCTGACGTTATTCGCTTTTGGTGTGAAGGTTATTTTTAATAACATATAGTAAGTTGTATATATTTTTCTGATCATTTAGTTCCTGTCTGCAGCTGGATCAATGTACATATGTGATCCTCTAGTTTAGGCTTTATAGCTTTTTTTTGGGAGGTGGAAATGCATGACGCACACCCTGCTACTTGGGAATGGGCGGCGGTAATGAGGGAATCCCCGTGCAAGTAAAGTCTAATGCAATTGGGATTAACCACCTGGGTAATAATGACGAACTATACTGAAACATATCTGATAACTTTTAGTAGAAATAGTTTATTAAATTACAGAATATACCAGATTATCTTATTCCATGGACAAAAATAATTAAAAAGAAACCTACTGCCTACTCCCAAACAACGCCATTTAATGCCGAGCACATAAATTAAATATTACATTATTTTTGTAACTGCGGAACTAGCCACCATTCTTCCGCGTGAGAGAGAAAGGAACATCCCCCTTTACCCCCCTGCCCCCAACCTTTCAATTTCGTCCGGCGTTTCTTATTTAGTTTCTCGCAAATTATCTCCAATTCTTCATATTATTAAACATCCAGGGGGGAACTAGTCCCCTCCACGCCCCCCCTTAATGACGGGGGGGCGGTCAAAGCACCCCCGAATCACCCGCGTCCGGCACACTTGTTCTTCTAAAATTTTTTCCCCAATCTTTATTTCTACGTAGACGTATATAATTAGAGTTTTATGTGTGTGTGCGTTGTATTGAGAGTATTACATTATGGAGGTCCCTTACCGCACTTCTTTTTCTTTAGTTATGGGCATACAGTAACGATCATAAATTAGTAATACTTAAATGATTTATTTCAAGTTTTTAAAAATACACAATGATACATCTTGCAGCTAAATCCGATTGCGACGAAGCTGACTTTCATTAGGCATGGCTTTCCATCTAGTTCTTAACGTAAAAATTCGTTTGATTTATACTTTAGTTAAAAAAAATTAAAACAAAAATGACTAAAGTTTAAAGCACATCTTGAATTGTTTTATTTTACTAATTACATTGCCTTAGAAATATATTTTGATCATGTCGTGATTAAATTTTCAAAAATATAATGCATTTCATAATCCTAGTTTCAGTGGTAAATAGTGTGTGTTTGATTTTAATTACGTTCATCCTGCTTTCATATAAAACTCAAGGCCTTAGAAAATTGTCTCTGGTCTTATGTTCTGCTTACTTTTAATTTTCTGGTGCAAATAGTAGCTACATCTATCCGTGCAGGGGCGGAGAAAGAATACTAATCTCTGCGGCCGAGGTCGGCCTGTCGTAAAAGGCGACAAAACAACCCACCTTAGCTACGTGGCAGGGCTTCAAGCCCGTCTGGATGGCGACCACCTTTGGTCTTAAATATGCCGCCATAATAACTTTGTGTTGTGTTCCGGCATTAGTGACCCAAGTTCCTGTACCCTTATGGGGCAGTATCGTGTTCGCAATACCACTAGCGTTGCAAACACCCATAGGCGACGGTAACTCCTAAATTCTAAGCGGGCCGTCAGCCTGCCTGCTGTCATACAGCAATAAAAAAAACAATTGATATCTTAAACCCATAACCTAGAAGAAGTAATCAATTTGTTTCCTATTACAATGCATTAAGAATTTTATGGGCACTATTTTTCTTGTTAACCTTGTAACGTATATGGCATATAACGCTTTCCCACATGTATTATAAATTAATAATATATATTAGCGACTCCTCCAAATCTCGAGATGCTCTATAACGCTATGTGAGTATTAATTCAGGTTAAATATGTGTGTGTGGGGGGTGGTGTAAGTCCAGTTATTAGTTTTCTTGCGAGTTCTCTTTCGCTTTTGTTAGATTTCTATAATTTTGCGATCGATTCGAGCGAGGGCGTTAGAAAAATCAATATGTTATATACGGGAGTATTCATTACAAAATGCAAGTAATCTTTGTTTAATATTTGCGAGATGATTTCTAATTAATTTTCTTTAGGACATTTTCTCGTCTTAAGAATGTTCTGGTACATTTATATCAGGTATGTTTTTTATTTATACATCTTTATTTTGTTACATCATATAAGTTAGTCCATATGGTTTGCACTTTGAATCTGAAAGGAATAACCGAAAGGTGTTCATCTATTTTGATTTTCAAACTAAAGGAATAATTAGGGCCTTTTATGATTCCTTAGGAAAGTGCGACATAACCCTAATATTTCCACCCTGGACGGTACTGATGATGCATGAGGGATCTGGAACTTTCGTTGTTATGGTATAATTAATGCTAATAAGAATTAAGAAAAAAGATGGGGGAATCCGCCCAATTGCTGTGGGTAGCACTTTTCGTAGAATAGTTGCCAAAATCTGCTGTAAAAATATATATCCTAAATTGAATGCAGAATTCAAACCAATTCAATTAGGTTTCAGTTGCAAAGGCGGTTGTGAAGCTGCTGTCCACAGCCTCAGAGGGTTCATACAAAACTGTGACGATGCTGTAGTTCTCAAAGTTGATATCAAGAATGCATTTAATTCGGTCGACCGCCGTGCCCTGCTTAATCAGTGCTTAGACATGGTACCTGACATTTATCCCTTTATATGGCAATGTTACAATACGCCTACTCAACTCGTTTATATGGGCCATTTGATCGACTCTTCTGTTGGCTGTCAGCAAGGAGATCCCCTTGGGCCGGCCATTTTTAGTTTAGCCATTCATCCAATAATTTCAACCCTTACTTCAAAATTAAATATTTGGTATCTTGACGATGGGACTATTGCAGGCCATCCTACCACTGTTTTGAATGACTTAAAGTGTCTAATAAGCGAATTGGAAAAAATTGGTTTAAACATAAATTTTTCCAAATGCGAGCTTTTTTTTTGTGACAAATTTACGACTCAGTCTAAAGCCGCTGTAGTTAATAATTTTAATAGCTGGGCCCCTAGTATTAAAGTAATAGACAAATAAACACTGCGTCTTTTAGGAGCACCTATTTTGGAGGAGTCAATTCCAGTTTTCCTAGACGAACAAATGAGGAAATTTCAAAATTCTTATGATCGTTTAGAAAAAATTAATATTCATATGGCCTATCAAATTATAAAATTTTGTTTATTTGTACCAAAATTTACATACTTTTTAAGGTGTTCACCAATTTGGAAATTTACCAATAGTTTGGCCTCTTTTGACGCAGCCATCCTTAAAATTTTGACCCATACTTTTAATTGTTCAGTCACAGATAGGGCGTGGTGCCAAGCATCACTCCCTATTCGCTTCCGGGGTATAGGTATCAGGAAAGTTTCAGATGTTGCTCTTCCAGCCTTTTTATCATCCGTAAATAGCACTAGTCCATTGATTCGCCAAATTCTCTTCCCTTCTCTTGGTCATTTTGATTTTCCGTATTATAATGAAGCTTTAGAGGCCTGGAGAGAAGCTAGTGCCAATGGGGCCGTTCCAGTCAACCTATGTTTGCAGCGTCTTTGGGATGAGCCGCTTTGCCGTGTTGTCTTTGATAAGCTAGTTAACTCTAGTTCCGACGCGGCTGAGAGGGCCCGTCTTCTTGCTGCTGCAACTTGGGAATCTGGACTCTGGCTCCAAGCACTTCCATCTCCAAATTTAGGAACGCTTCTGGACAATACCACCTTCTCCCTTGCCATCAGTCTGCGACTAGGTTTGCCAACAAACCATCCACACTGCTGCCCTTGTGGATCTATGGTAGATCGTCTGGGTCACCATGGGCTTTCTTGCCAGCGGAGCGCTGGTCGTCTTTCGCGCCACGCAGCACTGAATGATGTTATTCGTCGGGCTTTTGTCTCCATCAACGTTCCGGCTATTTTAGAGCCGAATGGTATTGCTCGTGATGATGGCAGGAGACCCGACGGTTTAACATTAGTTCCATGGAAAGGTGGGAGGTGCTTGGTGTGGGACGCAATATGTGTTGATACACTGGCGGCCTCCTATTTACATGGAACATCAGTGACGGCTGGTGCGGCCGCGTCCGAAGCGCAAACGCGTAAGCGGCGAAAATATGTATCTTTAAGCCGTGACTACATATTTTTGCCGCTGGCGTTTGAAACGTTAGGCCCATGGGGAGATGATATGAAAAAGCTTTTCAATTGTATATCATCCCGCCTCGTAGAACGCACAGGTGACCAGAGGGCTGGAGCTTATTTTGGCCAGCGGTTAAGCCTGGCTTTACAGCGGGGCAATGTCGCCAGCATTTTAGGCACTCTCCCTAAGGGCAGCAGCCTTGATGAGAATCTATTTTATATTTAAACTGTTCTTCTTTACTTTTTATGCTAGCCTAGTTATTTTTAAATTTTTTTAAATTTATTGTATTAGTATAAAGTATTTGTATTTCAATGTTGTGTAAATAAAAACTGATTCACTATTAATGCTAATTATTATATATAATATGCTATATTATAATTAACGCTACATTTAATGTTTTTGTAATATTAAACCTTTATGTTGAATCCGTCAAAATTATCAAAATTCTAGTGGAAATTTATTTATTATGATATAAAAATTACAAAAGAAAAAGAAGTAAAATCTAAATAAAAATGGCGTGAAAACTGCGAGCAATTTGCAGTATGTCTGATGTTAGTGGCCCCTTGTCCAATTACGTGCTGTGAAGATCCACCTATGTGCTATACCTGCTTGTCATAATGTCCTTCGACGAAGGTTATGTATTGTAGTGAAAGAAGCCGTGAGTTTCAAGGCCTCTAACTTGCCAATAGGAATATTGCTGTGAGCCACCACCAAAATATATGAAGATGGACGCATTGTGCGCAAGCTACCGTGTCTGCATTCAAGTGTAAAGGAATGCAGGAGCAAGAGCATTGTAAGACGCTCGGCACTGTGAATTTCCTATTTAGAAGCCCTCGTGACGTAGTTGTCGAATGTGAATTGTGCACGGACCCCGTAAAAGTCGGCGACCCGACAAAAGTGCCACCCTGCACACTCAAACCGACACTCGGATGTTGTTTACTCAAGAAGAAACCAATAAAAGTGTCGCTTGAGGATATATTAGATGATTGACAACGAAATTTCGTGTCCTACTTTTAATGTGAAACGAGAAAAATAATTTATGTAAAAAGGATGATAGATTTTTCCTTAAAAAGGGGTTAACGTCAGACAGGCGGCCGGTTGTAAAAACTAAGCCACAACTATTACATGTTACATGTTGTGCCGACCCCATATAATGTGAGATAAGGACAGGAAGAAGATTTAAAAATAATTATATCACTTCATAAAACATATAACTAAGTTGAGGGTGATTGGTAAGTCAAATAAGCGTTATTAGGACAACATTGAATAGGATACCTCGAAATCATAAATAAAAGCTTCTTTTTTTAATATGTAGAACAGACGCTGACGGCGCACTTAACAGTAACCAGTTATCCTATGGATGTTTGTGACGTCAGGAGCCGGTGCTCCTTAACACGTCGTCCGCGTAGGGGAATTGGATCAATTATGCTGGAACATAACACAAGATTGATGGCGGCATGTTTAGAGATCAGTAGTGGTTGTCATACGGACGGGCTTAGAGGCCTACCACCTAGATAAGATTATTTTGTCGCCTTGTACGACAGGCCGCCTCTGGCTGCAAGGGTCATTATTTTTACATGGAGATAAATTTTCTAAAAATTAAGCGTCCATTTGGTGACATGATGGTCCATTTTGAAGTACATCCGCGGGTCGAATGCATTGTTAGACGTAACATTCTAGCAACGTCTAGTAGAATATAAGATGTACAACTTTGGTAGTGAACGTATTCGATAAGGACTGATCTTGAGGGGGAAGATGGACTTTCTGTAATCCACTTTATATCCTGCATGAACGCACACAACCGAAGATAATGTTATGTCCCTCTATTTAGTTCATATTTTTTAAGTTTTGTTTTCTCATCGCATTGCAATGGTGTAATAACTTTTATCGGTTAGAATTAATTAATTTGAGCTCCAGACTGTTCAACTTTTAGCACACATTAACTATTTTCTCATAAACAGCGTGTTTTGATTCCGATTGCTTACTATCCATCCCCAAGATTCCGCTAACCAAAAAAAAAAACCCTACAGACCATCTGTAGATGTATTAATTTATGAATTATGCTTGAAAATTCAGACTAATGGAGGCCGAATCTCATGATTAATGGATTATAAAAAAATCGATTGACTGAAAGAAACCGGTCTTCGTATATGTTATTAATTCACGGATTAAAATACCATACGAAGACCTCGTGGCGTACGGATAACGCACGTCGGTACGGTCGCGGAGGTCACGGGTTCGATTCCCGTCTCGCGTCTGGGTGTTTATGTATAATATGTATTTATTTACAAAAAAAAGTATATAAGTAGTATATCAGTTGTCTAGGGCCCATAACACAAGTGCTACTTAGTTTGGGACTAGATGACGCTGTGTGAATTGTTACAATTATTATGAGTTTAATCCTGTAAACGTCTTATCCACAGAATAATTATTTACAAGAAACTATTGGGTGTGGGGAGTTCTATGGCCTTGGTGGATCTCATGGCAGCTTGTGCACCTAAAATTGGCAAGTTCTGAAGTTTATCTTTCAGAACTGATGGTCGGGTAGCATTTGTGTCTGCGAAAATATTATATTATGCTTCTTGTTAAACGCGCACTGTTATCTTCGCTCGAAGTAAATGCTTCAAATGCAACTGGGATTAAACGCTCTAAAGAACAGCGTTATTTAATTTCAAAGGTAGATAAAATCGGAAGTAACCTTGCAAATAATAGAAATAGACTTGATACTTTTTCCGGTAGACATTTCTGTCAGTGTCTAGTTGGACAAATAGATTGCGGAGGGCGCAGATGGATGGGCGGGCGGGCCGTGCTACGCTCACCAACATTTATTTATATCCGCGGACTGTCACTTAGTGAAAAAAGGGGAAAAATAATCAATTTTTATTAACTATGCCCGCTACCCTAGATCGTTACAAAATAGAATTAGAAATTAATAATATTCACAGATTTTTAGCACATGTTTACAAAACTGAGACCAAGCGAGACCCTTCCAAGTTAGAGGTTAATATTTGCTATCAGATCATTCACCGACACTACTCATTATTAACGGCTTTTGATAAAAACTGCGCAATGATTAAAATGAAACTTGAGAAATGATTACAGTTTGGCGGATTAATATTAAATGAAATGTAACCCATAAGGGGCATAAGTGCCGTTCATAAAATACGTCACGCTAAAATCAGCTTTTTTGACACAAGACATACATAGAAATACATTTCTTTATAAATTTCTTATATTTTTCACGATACTCGCTGTATCCAAGAGAGTTATCTGCCTTCTATAACCGAACCTTCATCCTATACAACACAAACAAAACTGAGACCAAGCGAGATCCTTCCAAGTTAGAGGTTAATATTTGCTATCAGATCATTCACCGACACTACTCATTATTAACGGCTTTTGATGAAAACTGCGCAATGATTAAATTGAAACTTGAGAAATGATTACAGTTTGGCGGATTAATCAAATATAACCCATAATCAGCAAATCAGCTTTTTTGACCCCCCCCCCCCCTATTGTCACGCTGTGTTACACTTTCCGTGATCTCCTAGAAATATTTCGTCACTAAAACTAAGAAACTACTGAGTATAATAAATTTCAAATGATAGTACACAAATTTTGAGAATTAAAAATATTTATTTAGTTATAATAATAAAACTTAAATAAATCAATAAATATCTTTTATAACGAACATATCTATACAAATAAATAACATTGGAGGGTCTGTTTGTAATATTAAAATAACCGCTTTTTACTAAGTGTAATATGGATGTATACACGGTACATATATACCAAAACAACATTTTTTACAATTTTTGTCTGTCTGTCTGTCTGTTTGTTCCGGCTAATCTGAAACGGCTGGACTGATTTTGACGAGAATTTCACTGGCAGATAGCTGATGTAACAAGGAGTAACTTAGGCTACTTTTATTTTAGAAAAAAAAAATTGTTAAAAATGATAAGTATTGGAAATTATAAAACCAATTTAAGTTGACCTCAGATTTATATCATCAATCATATAAAATAGGGTTCAGCTTAGACTGGACTTTCTAGGTTCGAACACAGTTTGTTTGTTTCATTTATTTATATTTTAGGGTTTATAGGGTTTCTAATCGAAAATAAAGCATAAGATATATCCAAAAAATGCTGCCCAAAGTCACTATTCCACGCGGACGGAGTCGCGGGCACAGCTAGTAAATAATATTTCTATTAATCAGAAGTGCAAGGATTTTGCGTTGATTTTTCATCCAGATAACACTTTTTATAAGTGTTAAATAATTTTTGTTCACACTTGTCTTTGTTTTAAAATATGTATCTTAACTATTATATCCAGGAGCTACAAATTTCGGAAATAAAGTGTATAAAGTAATTAACGTAATAAAGAGTATTAAATTAAGAAATATGAAAAAAGCGTCTGTATTAGTTCACTGCTAAATGGCGAATGAAGGAATAATATAATAATAAATACATATGAGAATTAAAAAACAGTATTTTCATTTGTTACTGAATCGAGAGCGCATAGTACGTGGAAACATTACTCTCATAGGTGGATTTTTAATTGTTTATTTAAGAAGTGATTATTTATTTAAGAATTGGAAAAACAAAGAAACCCGTTGTGACGGATCACAACTCCCCCCTCTCACATATTGTCACACTCATCATTGATTTTTAATACGTCACTATGACTTATATTTCCAGAATATTCTCGTATATCCCGGAAAAGATGGCCACCGTAATATCGGGCGTTCGAGGACAATAATATTGACCAATGTTTACAAGTTGCTATTTTATGAGTTTGTCTGTGTATCTGATTTTACTATTGTTTCATTATTTTTTTACACTGTACACATTTATAGCGCATGATTTGTGACTCTGAGTGAAATGTTTTATGGAGGATATTTCTTTTATTGAGTGAGTTCTGGCATGGATAATCGATTATACGATTCCTGTATGTTGTGTTTCCAATATCTATTGGTAAACTTATTTTGGTTCCAGTGCTGGGATCAGGCTCCTATTGGCGAGCCTTTCCAGGAATATTACCGGCTTTCAGGTTTCATTACCGGTATTTCGCAATACAAGTCAGGACGTCTTCACCACCATTCACAGATACGTTTTATGTTATTTTTCGATACATGTAAATTAATATTAGGTGAATAGTGCGGTGTATATCATCGTGGGAATTGAACCCGTGACCTTTGCTAGGTTAGTCTGAGCTATTAAGTTTAGGGTTTCATTTCCTTCCCTAACGTTAAACATATGCATTAAATTTGCGTATGTATGTTTTACGCAGCAAACTACTACGTGCTTACTTGCTTCAATAGACTTACAGGGCACTTTTTTAAACAGTTCCCAGCGCCATGGTATCCTGGATTACAGGTTTTTCACGATAAATTTACAAACGCATACAATCAGACCATATTTGTAAAAACAGTGTGTGAGTGTGTTTATCCGTGCAGGGGCGGAGAAAGAATATTAACCTCTACGGTCGGGCCTCAAGCCCGTCTGGATGGCACCCCCTTTGATCTTAAGTATGCCGCCATAATAACCTTGTGTTGTGTTCCGGCATTAGTGACCCAAGTTTCTGTACCCTTATGGGACAGCAGCATGTTCGCGATGCCAATGATGTTGCAAACACTCATAGGCGACGGTAACTGCTAAAATCTAAGCGGGCCGTCAGCCTGTCTGCTGTCCTACAGCAATAAAAATACGTTTTAATCACTGCAAAAAGGACTGTTTACTAAAGTGTGTTGTCACTTATTATTGGAAATGGTTTGCTTTTACAAGATAAGCAAATAAGTATCTACGTTAAGTTGAGGTTAATAAAAAAGGTTTCTTACCCTTTAATAATGGTTATAATAATTGGATGATTTTATTATACTTTACGTCAACACGTCCAACCATATGAAACATGCTCGCTGTTCTCCTATCGGCTAGGGCCAAAGATTCCCCTCGGCCAACTGTCCTGATGATCTCATAGCTAACTAGACTACAAGCTACTATATATTCTAAAAGCCTTAAGAAAATAGATGAGTTAGAAGTAGTTAAATCTTCTTCTTCTTCCTGCTCTTTCCCGGCTATGTGATGTCGGCACAACATGTTCTCTCCTCCCACTGTCCTCTTTTTTGCCATTTCATCATTTACAAAATCCTTCTTTTCTTTGGTCTACCCCTCCTTTTGTATATACCGAGAGTATTGCTTGGATTTATTTATTTAATTATATATAGATGAGTTAGAAGTAGTTAAATCTTCTTCTTCCTGCTCTTTCCCGGCTATGTGATGTCGGCACAACATGTTCTCTCCTCCTACTGTCCTCTTTTTTGCCATTTCATCATTATATGATATCTAGCATTTTCCTTGTTATAAGGCATTCTTCTTTCATTAAATATGATTTCATTATTACATAAGGAAACGTTGTGGTCTGAAAGAAGATGTAGTGACAAAAATTGAGAAAGATATGTTGAGATGGTTTGGCCATGTCGAGAGAATGAATGAAGAACGATTGACGAAAAAAGTATATAAGGCGAGTGTGAATGGAAGTGTTGGAAGGGATAGACCTAGGCGGACGTTTCGAGATCAGATCAGGGACGTCTTGAAAAAAGGCCAGGTCAAGAATACCCTAAACAAAAGGGCATGTATGAAGGGAATAATCGTAGCATGTGGAAAGAAGTGGTCTCTGCCTACCCCTACGGGAAAGAGGCGTGATTATATGTATGTATGTATATATAATAATTCGATAGATGAATAAAATACTTTGGCATTCTTTGCAATATTTAGCGGTAGGGGCAACGTTTTAAATGTCTTTTTGTTATTTAATCGATTGGAACTGAAGAAAACCATTCTGACCGATGGGCCCGCAAAGGTCGCGGTACGCCACTTCAATTTGAACAAAACCAAAGTCTTTTGTGACGCCATTATAGAAAAAAACATGGATTTACAGGTCATTGAACTTGCACCTGCGACCTCGATTATTCACAGGGGAAATGTTTATTTTTAAATTGTTAAGTTTTTATATTTCCGACCTGTCATTCCTGGTTCATTTTCTAATATTGCACCAAACGCTTTTAACGTCTTCATTCTTTTGAAAATGAGATAACTATATGTTAATCATATATCCAATTTGGTTTAGAATCCTTCTTTTTTGTCTCTAAACTAGCAAAAGGAGTATTTAAGCCTTTTATTAGCAGGAAATAGTAAATTCAATCCAATTCATGCGCGAAGCGCTACTATTGTTAAGTAATTATTTTAATACTTAATATATTATAATCATTTCCACTGAGAGATTTAAATCTGCAAAATGGCGAACCCGCTTATTATTCTATATATAATTTATAGAAGTCCTAGTTATCCCTACAATGATATAATCATTTAGAATTAGTTAATTAAAAATGGGAGAGGAAACTGGCCCCAGAGATACAGATAGATCTAGTTCTGGAGCAAGTAGAATCAATTATTTTATCTACTTTTAGTCATTTTATGTAAGTTTGTAGTATTTAAGTTTCACCCTTATAATATTTGGTGCAATAAAAAGCAGTTTTATTTAATTAATTAATTAAATATGTTCATTTATATTTAATAAATTGGATAATATGTTTTGGATAATTAGTTTTACGAATGTATTATATATATTTTAAAAGATACAATTAGAAAGTTGTTTAAAAAAATGTGGTCACAATTTTTCTTCTTCTTCCTGCTCTTATCCCACATTATATGGGATCGGCACAATTCTCTCCTTCCACTCTCCTCTAAATGTGGTCACAATTATAATTACAACTTTAAATTAGAAACTCGTTAAAATTTAAAGTAATTGCGCGTCATTTTATGTATCGAATATTCGCAATCTAATAGAACTTCTTTATTTTTATTTCTTACACACAATAGATATGGAACTGTCAATCATTTTAACACACTTAAAAAACCTATGTTTCAGTCTGCGTATGTTGGTTCCATCTATAGATAGGAACACTATATAATTTAAAGACTATAAATGAACACATGACGAAACAAATAGCTTACTTATTGTGGAATACGATTCCTGTTGGGATTGTTACATATATTAAAATATTATGTGCTAAGAATCTACACTGATGGCAGCTCTGTCCCCAAGATAAAAAGGAGAATTGGGATGGAAAAAGGTGCTATGACCGTTTAAAAAAATCTGGAAGAAAAGAGGAATCGATATCAAAACAATCTTAGCCGGAGAAAGACAAAGGATTGATGCTTTCGATATGTGGTGCTGGAGACTATTGCTTAGAATACTTTGAACAAAACGCGCCAATGCATCAATCCTGACCCACTTCGAATAAAAATTCGCCTATCCACCACATGCCAGCAACGCATTCTTTCACATTTCAGCCACACATTGCGCAGAGGCGACGAGAATTCGGGAAAACTGATTGTGGCTGAGAACACCGTAAGTAATGATCTAGCGGTCGTTCACCAACAAGATGGACCGATCAATTGTAAGAGTCATACAATCACTACACGGTCGTAAGAGATGCACTGGACAGCAACCGGTGGAGACAAATCATCTGCTCCAGATGCAACCTTGATACTTAGACATGAGGGACCGACCCCACATTAAGTGCTGATTAATATAAAGGCCATGCCCTAAATTAATTCTTACTTACTCAGTCATATATACATTCCATGCTACGTTCACCATTCTAACTCACGCATAATTTACCTGCGAATTTGGCTTCATGAAACAACATAAAATCTCATTTCCGTTCATATACATCATCATTTCCAAAAATATTTGATCATTCCGTGCAGGGGCGGCCAGGATACGGCCACGTTTTACGGCAACCGGATGATTACGTGGGAAACAAATGTCTGGCCATGCCGCCTCCGCCGGGCCTCGGCAAGAGGGGTAGACCCAAAAAGTGCTGGCTTGACGTCGTAAAGGATGATATGCGTGCCAATGGGCTCACTACCAGGGATGCTGAAGACCATGCGAAGTGGAGTAGAAAAAGTTGGAAAGCGGACCCCGGACACCGAAACGGAAGTTTAGATTGCAACCGGGATACTACGCTTATCTAAGCGTAGTATCCCGGTATCATCTGATGATGATTCCGTGCAGGAGCGAAGTAAGATTATTGACCTTCGCAAAAGGTACCACCTTAGCTAGGTGGTACGGCTAAAAGCCAGCCTAGCTAGTAACCACCCCTGGTTTCTGAATATGTCAACATAATAACCTAGTACTGTGTTCCAGCATAAATGCTACAGAATCCAGTCCCTCTACGTGGACGGTATGTTGGCAGGGTTCTTGGCGTCACAATCATCCATAGGCGACGGTAACAGCTTCCTATTAAGTGGGGCGCCAGCTGGTCTGCCCTTATACAGCAATAAAAAAGAAGAATACTGATTATGAGAATAAACAGCGAAACATGCTTCATATCTATTTTTATCAGCAATATTAGTATTTTTCTAATTAGTCATACTGTACCCAAAACACGCAAATCCTAAACATCTATGAATGAATGAATGAAAACTCTTTATTGCATACAGATACTTAAAACTAACATAAAATAGTTATACAAAAATCTATCTACGCTTTAGTATAATAACTTTTGTTCATTGATTAATGTAAGACTTCCCAGAAAAATAATATATTTTCCGTACATATGAACATTAAGCGAAGATTCGATGGAACTTACATGGCATCCGCAAGCGAAAACAGAGAAAAATATAATAAAAATGTGTAAATATGTAAGCGTACATAGCTTTCGTACATCACACGAGAAATAAAATGAAATAAAATAAAAAGGCATGCGAGCAAAATTGTACGTTATTCTACAACGCACACACACAGCGGTACACTCCAATTTATAATATTGTTTTCCTTAGGATATATTTTTTCACTAGTGTGGGGTGAGGGCCTCCCCGACCCCCCACCCCCAAGATATTATTAAAGACGTACGCACACACACATCTTGAAATCGTGTGTGATTAGATTAATATAGCTTTCTTGTATGAGTTGGTAAATTGTATGGTGGATGGGGTCGGGTGGTTGACGCGTATGATTTCGGAACGGACACTCGGTTTAATACAATGAGGAACACCCTTTATATATTTCTGATGATGTGGTGTCCAATTACTGGCTTATGCGCTTAATAACGGCCAGCAGTTGGATCAGAAAATATTAAATCAATAACAGCCTATAACGTCCCATAGTTTAACACGGCCCGTGTCCTACTTCTACCCACTAGACGGTATGCCACTCTTGTCCAAGTCAGATTGGTGGGTTACAAATACCGATGATCTCCGTATGTAGGTTTCCACAAGAAAATTTCCTTCATTATCGATACATGGCAATTATATACATAATATACACATTAGACGAAGAAAACCCGCCTAAGGTGCATGAGATCTTGGGATTCGAACCTGAGACCTCTAGTTTAGGTTCTGAGTAAGATACTACTTGTAAAACACACAAATATTGCTGCAAGATTATTACAGCGCACTAATATAATAAGACCCTAAGAAAACCACAAAATTGAGACCTGACCATAGAGTTACTCGTGTAAATCAATTTTGACCTAATTTCTAACTTGTTACAAGCCGTTGATGTGAATAAAATGCAAAAATCTGCGGAAGTATTCAACAAATACAATTCGATTGTCCATTACGGACAATACAAAATAATAATAATGAAGTGAATGGATACAAAAGTAGGGGTAGACCAAAGAAAAGATGGATGGATTGTGTAACAGATGATATAGTTTTTATCCGTGCAGGGGCGGAGAAAGAATGAGGTTGAGGAAAAAAACCTCTGCGGCCTGGGGTCGGTATATCGTAAAAGGTGACAAAACAACCATAGCTACGTAGTAGAGCTGCAAGCCCGTCTGGATGGCAACCACCCCTGGTGTATAAGTATGCCGCCATTATAACCTTGTGGTACAGCGTTTTCGCAATGCCCCTATTGTCCCAAACATCCATAGGCGACGGTAACTGCTGAATTCTAAGTGGACCATCAGCCTGTCTATTGTCCAACAGCAATAAAAATACATATAGCAGGAAAATATGTGAATGCTGAGAGGCACATATTGTGCCGAACCCGCTTAGTTTGGGATAAGGACAGGAAGAAGAAGTCCATAATCCAAGCAGGAACTCGTATACAAGGACTCCGAGACGCTAATCGCTATGACACTGCGATCAAAGCAAGATCCATCTATAATGGAAGCAGATACTAAGCAAATATTGACGTAATGTAAAAAAGAGTCATCATCATCTTAGTGTTGAATCCCGGTTGCAGCCCAAACTCTCGCTTCGGCGCCCTGGGTCTCCTTTCTGACTTTTTCTTCTCCACTTCACACGATCTTCGGCACCTCTGGTGATCAGTTCATTGGCACGCATGTCAACCCCTACGACGTCAAGCCAGCACTTTTTGGGTCTACCCCTCCTGCCAGGATCCGGCGGTAGTGGCATGGCATTTGTTCCCCACATAAGGAGCCGGTTGCCGTAAAACGTGGCCATACCATCTTTTCTTTTGTAAATAAATACATATACGTTGACACCCAGACTCGGGACAGTATTCGTTCGATAAAGAGCTGTTCCGAAATGCAAGAGGTAGTGACACGGAGCAGTATTACGACTGTGAATACGAGTACAAATTATTTACTTATCCATACTAATATTATAAATATAGTAACTGTTGGGTTTTCACATCTAAGCAGCTGAACAAATTTTAATAAATTGGTATAGATAGGTTGGACTTTGGAGAAGGATATGCTACTTCTTTTTAATTTATATGACAGAATAACGATTGCCGGGTCAGCTAATTTTCATATAAACTTACCTTACTTCTACACTAACTTACCTTAAACTGAATAAACAAAGAAGTACTTTAAACGAGTTTTGTTTGTCGTAATATAAACACATGCACTGATAACTTCACTCGATGGATGATTTAGTACATTTTTAATTTAGCTTATCGCTACTTATATTATCTTTAAACTAACGTCGATGCGGGACAGATAAAAATAAAAATTTTCGACGCAAAATCAATACTATACGCGTGTGAAACAGTACAATGTAATCAGTGGGCCAATGTACACAAAATCGCCATTCAGCGGAAGCAATTTTTTCACAAATTATGTTTAGTACTAGGACACCTGACACGCACCAAGGATAAGCGACTGGCGGCACTGGTCACCATTTGGAAAGGTCCTAGAGGGAAAGGAAGAAAGGGAAAACCAAAGGATCGCTGGGTAGACGAGATTGGTAATGCATCTGGAAAGAACTGGATGTCGAAGACGCAAGACAGGGAAGCTGGTAACAAAATGGAGGAAGCCGTTACCCGGAAAAGAATAATTAATATAACTACACACAAAATTTTTTGTATTTAAATTTTTTTTTGCAACCATTTATTATTAATTTATGGAATATAGAGGTTTTATTATTATTACATGTATTTAGTATCTACAAAAATATTTTGGCGTGAAACATTTATTGGCGCACCTTGACAGTATAATCGGCTGGTTGGCTATAAACAGCATGACGCTCTGATGCTATCATATCCCCTCCCCCCCTCGACGCCACCGCTCAGGTCTCCCCTTGTATGTGTGTGTGTGTGTGCCCACGCTTACTGCACGCTTTGTGGCTCCTCAGTATAACCTGCATACTATTTTTATTTCATTAAGTAATTACTATTCTTCATTCATTATTTTACTCCATTATTTATAAATTTTGTTTAAAAAAAGGGTAGTATTTAATCCTACAACTGTAAATCCAATTTTTTCTATTCAAATATTCGAAATTACCACCAAAAATACTGAATTGCACACTAAATTTGCTCATCAAATAAATCAAATTTGTTATACTGTTTGATCTATAAAGCTAAACTCTTTTACTGAATGACTATCTGTTAACTAAAAGTAAAACTGATAATTCTGTTTGTGCAACAAAATATTCAATTTTTTTTTTAAATCCATCACCTATTAAACCGTTAAGAACATGAGTTATTATAAATGAAACACCAATTAATCAGTCATATTTATCTAATTAAAGTACACAAAAAATCAACTATCTTAATATACACTAACAATTGCAAAACAGTAAGGTAACTCAGTTTTTTTTTAACAAATTAATCTTTACTTTTACAACATTAAAAAATCTTCATATTGTATGATTAGGACAGGTCTTAGTTTTGTTGGACGTCCGCGTTTTCACTTTATGCCGATGGGTATGTTTTTAGCTTCTACAGGTAGTGTGACATATTTCAACCTGATAGCAAGTCCAATGATAGTATGTATGCAAATGTAGTGTTTAAAAAAATGCGGACAATTACAGTCACCATTTTTCCATTGATCTTTGTTTATGGGCAATACAACCGTCCAATATGCGAAAGCAACTTCTTTATATTCGTCGAACTCCAGTCTTGTCCTAACTGAACGGTTGATGCTCCTGAACTTGCAATCAAGTAGGTCTTTTTCATGGAATCTGCCTTTAAGACCACTACTTTTCGGCCTGACTTCGATGCGACTAGGGCGAGCGTTGAGTGCGTTGGCTCGCGCGACTGCCGCCGATAACAGCGCGCCAAAACACTTTTTCAATAAAACAGATGAACAAAAAGAAATAAAGTTGGGTGATAGGGATTTTAGCTACACGAGTAGTAAATTCCTGGAATGTAATTTGATGATGTAAACATACATTATCTGTTATACAGTTTTAGAAAATGATTTTGGAAATTCCGTTGTAAGATGGTTAATTTAGTGTGCAAATCAGTATTTTTGTTATACGGTGAGTAATTTTGTCATAAAATCTGTATATCTGTGGTTTCAGCTAGATTTTCGTTGTAAATTAGATAAAAAAGGTCATCTGATTTTAATTAATTTTATACGTGTTTTGTAATATAAAATATGTTTAGGTAATCAAGTAGTAAATTTGTTACGCAGTCATTTATCTGATATACAGTGGTTTATTAGTCGGGAGATTTAATTTGCTTGAATTTTAAATAGAGGTGCATTTAAAAATTCCCCTTAATAAAATATTATTTTGTTATGAAAAACGCAGTGCTAACAGCCGGATTTGAAACATTGACGAAAATAAATTAAAAGATGTAATATCATAAGTACTATCATAACGTTAGTGATGGTGAACGGTAGATAAACACTTCGTGTAGGGACGGAGAAAGAATACTAACCCTTGCGACCGGGGTCAGCCTGTCGTAAAAGATTACATAACAACCCTAGCTATGTGGTGAGCCTCAAGCCTGCTTGGATGGCAACCATCCCTGGTCTATAAGTATGCTGCCATAATAATCTTGTGTTGTGTTACGGCATTATTGACACAGGATTCTGTATAGAACAGCAGCGTGTTCGTAATGCCCTTAGCGTCGCAAACATCCATTAGAGATGGTAACTGCTTATTATTAAGGAATCTACAAAACATTACTACAAAGGATCACATACGCAGCTCCACCATGGTACGCGCTGAGCTCCGACATCCAGCGAAGGAAGCTACAGGCGCAGTAAAATCTCAGACTTTGCGCGGGAGCCGGATTGTTTATGCGTAACGGCGTTATCGCCCGGAACGTGGGGATACTCTATTCGTGCAGAAACGGAGAAAGAATACTAACCTCTGCGGCTGGGGTCTGCTGTCGTAAAAGGCGACAAAACAACCTAACCTAGCTACGTAGTAGGGCCTCAAGCCCGTCTGGATGGCGACCACCTTTGGTCTTAAGTATGCCGCCATAATAACCTTGCGTTGTGTTCCGGCATTAGTGATCCAAGTTCCTTTACCCTTATGGGACAGCAACGTGTTCGCGATGCCACTGGCGTGGCGTTGCAAAAACCCATAGGCAACGGTAACTGCTAAATTCTAAGCGGGCCGTCAGCTTGTCTGTTGTCCTACAGCAATAAAAAAATACCCAGTGTCGAAGAGTTCGTGACCCGACTGGTGCGGTGGATATTCCACCACGGTGACAACGGCAAACATGCTTATCTCCACAGGATCACCCCACTCCACGCAAAACTAAGCCACTCCCTGAGATCTGCTCTTGCCAAAGCCCATTCCAGCGAACGCTGATTCACAATTAGCGCAGGACCCACAAGACATGAGCGGCCAACAAAGCCAGTGATAAATCACCTATGCCACTGGGCACCTAAACCGCTGAGAGGCCAACGAGCTACTCGCGGCTACCTATACCAGTTACCGACAGGTAATAGCCCGCCGAGTTGATGTTGGGGTAAAGAGGGAAACCTCGAGGTCCCAACAGCCGAAAGTCTGTGGAAGATACCAAAGGTTATTATTAAGTGGGGCATCAGCCTGTCTGCTGCTCCTCAGCAATAAAAAAAAATACCAAATAGGAAAAATCTTCATAAAAATATACGTTATGTAATATTTTGTTTTACAATTGACACACTTTAATACCGGGTACTGTGTCCCCGCGGACTCGCGAGTTATGTGCGTACAATACATATGTTCCATGTATGTATAATGTACATAGATTTTATATGTTGCGAGACTTCCTCTAAATATCAATCAAATAAAGGTTTATATAAGGCATTGTTCAATATTGTTTCCTGATGCGATTATTCTAAAATGGCTGTCAGATTTTTTTTATTACTTTACAACTTTGCTGAAAAGCTTATATTTGATTTTTGTGATTACTTGTTTGTTTAGGGACTCTTTGATCAGGTTTTGAGGCTATGTAAGTTATTTAAAGTAGGAGTTTCGAGTGCATTATCCTTACCTCCCGGGCACTGGGCAGAAAAGGAAAACTGGGGTGGTTTTTAGTGGGTACACCAGTTATGTGCGTTCTCCTAGTCCACTGTGGGGGGAATTGTACGGGATTCCCACACTCCCTTGTCGCAAGCCCCCAGGCGACGGGTTGTGTATTAAGCATTTTCCACCGCAGTAAAAAGGATATGATAGAGTAGAGTAGGCTACGTAGCCGTTGTTTGTTAGAAACTAATATATAGGTTCTTATGTAGAGCAGATTTTGTCCGGCATAACCTCCGTCGAACAATTCGTTTTGCTACTGACAAAGACGAGTACAAGAAGCTAACGGCCACTCTTCGGGATTGAAATGACACGCGAAGAAGAAGGGATTTGTCTTGAAAATTTCATTATGGCTTAAGGGTTCATTTAGGGCATTCAGTTCAAAATTCAGTTCGAAGCCAACCGTACGAAAAAAATTCAATAAGACTAAACTTTACCATTAGCATGTCAAAAGCTGCCAGCTTACATATTACCATAGTGATCTGTAGCAATGCCATTGCAGCAGTTTTTTTATTGCATTGGAACAGCAGATAGACTGTTCCATTTAATAGTAAGCATTTACCGTCGCCTATAGATGTTTGTGACGCCAGGGGCTTGGCTAACACGCCGCCGTACGGTTCCAGAACTGGAACCAGAACATAACACAAGGTTATGTCAGCCTAGTTAGGTTGTTTTGTCGCCTTTTATGACAGGCCGACCCGACAGCAGGGATCAGTATTCTCACAAATTATATTTACACATTTTTAGGCTTTACTATTTTCATTTTCCTCATTTTTCCAGGTACGTGTGCCGTATAACTTATATATAACTGCATGCCTGTACTATGCCAGTATTCTATTAATTTATCAGCTAAACTACTCTTATACTACTATCTATGTATCGTAACTACATAATATTTTATGTTATACTAGCTGTGCCCGCGACTCCGTCCGCGTGGAATATTGACTTTGGGCAGCATTTTTTGATTAAATATTATAGTTTATTTTGGATTACAAACCCTTTAAAACCCTAAAATATAAATAAATGAAATATGCAAACAGTCAGTGTTATCGAATGGAACTGTTACGCCATGCGCCTCCGGAATACGTGCGTTTGAACCCACAAAGTTCAGCCTAAGCTAAACCCTATTTCATATGATTGATGATATAAATCTGAGGTCAACTTAAATCTATACAAATAAATTAAATTGGAGGGTTTGTTTGTAATATTAAAATAACAGCTTTTTACTAAGTGCATTTGGATATATATATACACGGTACATATACCAAAATTAATTTTTTTACTATTTTTGTCTGTTTGTTCCGGCTAATCTCTGAAATGGCTGGACTGATTTTAACGGGACTTTCACTGGTATATAGCTGATGTAACAAGGAGTAACTTAGGCTACTTTTACTTTAGAAAGAAAAATTGGTTTTAGTTAAAAGTGATCAGTTTCGGATTTTTTAATCCAATTTAAGTTGACCTTGGATTTATATCATCAATCATATAAAATTGGGTTCAACTTAGGCTGGACATTGCAGGTTCGAACGCAATTTGTATATTACATTAATTTATATTTTAGGGTTTATAGGGTTTGTAATCGAAAACAAACCATAAGATATATCCAAAAAAATGCTGCCCAAAGTCCCTATTCCACACGGACGGAGTCGCGGGCACAGCTAGTTAGAAATAAACCTAATAGGTCCAGCCTAAGCTGAACCCCATTTCATATGTTGATGATATAAATCTGAGGTCAACTTAAATTGGAATTTAAAATTTACAAAACTTATCATTTTTAACAAAAAACTAATTTTTTTTTCTAAAATAAAAATAGCCTAAGTTACTCCCTGTTACATCAGCTATCTGCCAGTGAAAGTTACGTCAAAATCGGTGCAGCCATTTCAGAGATTAGCCGGAACAAACAGACAGACAGACAAAAATTGTAAAAAATGTTGTTTTGGTATATGTACCGTGAATATGTCCGAATGCACTTAGTAAAAAGCGGTTATTTTGATATTACAAACAGACACTCTAATTTTATTTATTTGTATAGATATTCTGATTGGTGTAACATTTTCTTCTTCCTGCCCTTATTCCACATTATTTTCGATCGACAGAAAATCTCTTCCACTCTCCACTGTTAGCAGTCTTCTCAACATTCATACTTTCATTCATTACATCATCTTTTACGCAATCCTTTCATCTTTTCTTTGGCCTACCCCTTTTTTTGCATCCATCCACTCTTTTGCAGCATATTCCTTGTCACACGGCATTTTTTTCTCATATGATCATACCATGCATTATTGATATTCATCCATTCACTCTATGTAGAATATAATCCAATACACATTTTACAGTAAATTAGATATGGTTGGTATTCTAAACAAGAATAGTATATTTCAACTTTTGGAATGAATATCCAATTTTGCTCTCATTTAGGAGACAACTTGCGAATGGTCAAATGCAACGTGTTATTTGCCAATGTAACAATATTGACCAAGAGGTCAATATTGTTACATTGGCAAATAACAATTGTATAAAAGCTAATAATTGCTTTATTGCACATTAAAACACAATATTGAGACGACAGAACCGGTTCGAATAATTTTAGTTCTAATACCAGTCAGTAAATAAAGAAAGAACGAAACTATTATAACTCTAAATAGCATACTAAACCACCTTTTGTGCAGTTAAAAGGAAGTGTTTCAGACCGCCTAGTTCTTTAAACATCGATCCAGATCAAACGAAGCGATCCGTCAAAAATACTTAAAATCATAAACAACGGAAAATTATTCATTGAGTATATTTTCGAGTCAAGTGGTACATTTTTTTATAGCGCAGTCGTTAACTTTGAAATATCGGTCGGGGGTGTCCGAGGGTGCGCCGGGGGTGGGGAGCACGGGGGTGGTTGGCAAATAAAATAAAAATAAAGGCCGATTACGGCCGACATTTTATAATGGACGCCGAAATGACATGCGGGCGCCGCCGCGGCGCGCGCCTCCTATAGAGTCGATTTATATTTTTAAATGTCAGGAAGGCATTTTAGGCTTTGTCAGTGGATTGTGTTTTATATTCAGATATTAGGGAAGGTATTATTTAAAAAAATTGAAACTTTAAGTATTTTATGTGGGGTACCTAAAATATTGGCCAACTCAGAAATATGAGTAGTCAAATTACATCACTTACATAGGGCGTAAAAGGCGTCAAACAAGTCACTCCTTTCGCTACTACACAGCAAGGGTAGGCAGCAACCAAATTTACCATCCATTTTCTTGTCGATACCTACTTTAAAAAGTATGACGAAAGGTAGCCGACTTAGCCGTGTGGCTCAACCTCGGCTCCTAAGTCGCAATTCCAGATCCTTCGGTAAACCGTAAATTACCTGAAATCGATGTAATGTTAATGTTAAATATAGAGTAAATACTTTTGACGACCTGTGTGGCGTAACGGATAACGCACTTCGGTACGCTTGTTGAGGTCACGGGTTCGATTCCCGTCTCGCGTCTGGGTGTTTATGTATAATATGTATTTATTTACAAAAGTAGTATAAGTAGTATATCAGTGTCTAGTACTAATAACACAAGTGCTACGTTACTTGTTTGGGACTAGATGGTGCTGTGTGAATTGGCACAAAATATTTATTTATATTTATTTAGTAAATACTTTTATTATTGATTTATTTATTAATAAAAATATCTCAATTATAATATCTCTCTTTATTAATACCATATCTCTCAAGGCTTATTACCTAGATACCTGATATATTACCTAGTTACCTACCTAGTTCTTTGTTATTTTTGGAATCGTGAAATACATGATAAAACATTTGCCCACGTGAGTGAGATAAGTTCAGCAGGCAATAATTTAATTTGATTTTGAAAATTCATTAAAATTACGCTTTAAAAAATATTGATTACGTAAAATTACCTGGTAGCCATTTTTATCATAGTCAAAACCAACCCCATGCACTTAGGTAGGATTTCTCACCGAATATTGTGAGGAAACTGCACGCAGGGTTATCTACAAATCCACCTTAGAGCATAGCAGGTGTTACGAGCGCACTCACCGATCCTCACCTCGTATATTCTAAAGTTGAATAAATGATTCTTTCAGCAAAACACTATTAAATTTGTTGAAATTTATTTTTATTTTTTTGACTTTATTCGCTATTACTCTACTCTTGTTATGGAAAACAACATTTTCTGTCAACTGACACTTATGACATTCCTCGTATTCGCAAATAATAACAGCCGGTATAATAATTAATAATATATATACAGGAACTATACAGCGCCATCTAGCCCCAAAGTAAGTAGCATAGCACTTGTGTTATGGGTACTTGACAACTGATATACTTATTATATACTTTTGTTTCGTAAATAAATACATATTATATATAAACACCAAGACGCGAGACTGTAATTTAAACGTTCCTTTGAGGGTCGAGTCAGCAGAGGTTATGGACTGTTATTATTAAAAAAAAAGTAAATTATAAATAGAACACTACTCTACAGTTTTTACAGTTATGTCACCGCGTATTTATATTCAATCAGACCGGGGCGGGAGTCGAACTCGCGCCCCCACACCAGGTGTCTATGGCTTTATAATTTCATAATTGACAGTTGTGTGACACACAAACGGACATGTTTTAACCTCTAATAGTTGTTGAGTAATGTACAAAGATAGTTTAGATCTTTAATATGACTGGACTCCCTAAAGAGAGACAGCATACCCATTTGATACCGTGTCATCTAGTCAGAAAGTAACCAGCAGAGCGTTTGTCTTATGACAACTGATGTACTGTTTATATATTTATTTTTGATGAGACGGCAATCAAACCCGAGACATTACGTCACTGAGGTCGTCAAAATTTATACATATAGTAATATACAAAATTAAGAAAACTTTTACTCACGTTATAAGATCCTAAATACTAATTATTTAAATATAAACAAACACACACAAACGCGCGCGCGCACAGTCAGACATACCCATAACTACACACACCACTCACCACTACACACTCACACATACAATAACATAATAAAGTTAGTAAAGTAAATAATCTTTTAAATATGTATGAATGGGGGCACTGATTTCCGAAACTGGTTTATTAAATCTAGCTTGAAAGTCGGGTCTTAATCTTTTTTGTAAAAAAAATATCTTTTTTTTATTGCTGTAGGACAGCAGACAGGCTGACGGCCCGCTAAGAATTTAACAGTTACCGTTGCCTATGGGCGTTTGCAACGCTAGTGACGTCGCGAACACGCTGCTGTCCCATAAGGGTATAGGAACTTGGGTCACTAATGCGCGAACACAACACAAGGTTATTATGGCGGCATACTTAAGACCGAAGGTGGTCGCCATCCAGACGGGCTTGAGGCCCTACCACGTAGAGTATTCTGTTTAATAAAGGTTTATTATTATTTAAATATGGACAAAAACATGGACTAGAAGAGCGCTAAATGGAACTTAATGGAAAGACATGGAGGAGGCCTTTGCCAACAGGGACAGTTTTTGAGCAAACAGACCAGGTTATTGATGTCATAGACTCACTAGAGTTATAAGTTACATTAATGTAAGTTAATTCTGTTGTCTGAATAAAGGCTTTTATTATTATTATTTATTTAAGCTTTACGAAACTAAAGTAAGATCTTCTTGGTTCCATCCATCGTCAAGTTAAGTCATCGTCAAAGTATAAACAAACAACTAAATATTATATTTAACCATAATTAAAATTAAAAAAAAAAATTATAGAAGGTTCCCTTCAGGAGCAACGTGCCAAGGATGCAGGATTTCCCCGCTGCCAAGTGTCCTTTGCAAGGTACGAAGTTGTGTAACGAAATTAAACCTTTAGGGTTCCCTTTTATCTAAAAAGAGTCAACCGATCGTTTCTTAAATCGTGTATAAATATTAGACCCAAACTTGGTCCCAAAAATAAAGTATTACAAAACTTAAAAACAAAAATTTGATAATTAAAAAAGCAGCCCTCCATATTTTAATATAATACTTTTAATATGGTAAATTGATGTCCGCCTCCCTTCAAAACAAGTAATTAAACTTGTTTTTACAGTTTTTAATATAAAACTTTTCACTCGCGGATGGAAAATATTCCCGCGAAAGAGCGCCCTGTGTTGTTTATGCGAATAATAATACAAGTTTGTTCGGCCATTTTTCTTAAAAAAACAACTGCGCATCAGAGGTTTTTGTTAGATGGGTTCCGTCGTTTTTTAGTTTTATAAACCACGATAGAATAATTTCTTTTTTTCTAACAATTTCTTCTCAACATCCTTCTGTGGCCACTGGTTTGGCTAGCATGTGATAGCCAGTGGTGACAGGCGTACCCGTTGAAATCCCATTTGTCACCCAGAGCCATGTGTGATAGCATCTAACGATCAATATTTAGTCATTGTTCTGTGACGCTCCCGTGGCTTGAACTAATCTAACCAAGGTTAAACATTAGCTTTTAAACACGAATTTAATACTGCTAATTTACTTCTTGAAGTACTGATGCAAAAGGAACAGATTAAGAAGTGCTATAAAGTCGGTCACTGTCGGAAATGTCGAATGTGCGAAGTAAAGAAGTAAAATTATTTTTTTTATTGCGTTGGACAGCAGACAGGCTGACAGCCCGCTTAGAATTTAGCAGTTACCGTCGCCTATAGGTGTTTGCAACGCCAGTGGCATCGCGAACACGCTGCTGTCCCATAAGGGTACAGGAACTTGGGTCACTAATGCCGGAACACAACACAAAGTTATTATGGCGGCATACTTTAGGCCAATACACTACAACAATACAATAGAATGCCGAATACACCCATATTTGGGTGATATTTGTTCTAAGAAGATGGTGGCTTGTTGCTTGCATTTGCTCCTAGAATGACGTTCATCTATTATTCTTATCATATTTTCTCCGTGCAAGGGCGCAGTTAGAATACTAACCTCAGCGGCCGGGGTCGGACTGTCCTAAAAGGCGACAAAACAACTCTAGCAACGTGAAAAGACCCCAAGCCCGTCTGGATGGCAACCTTCCCTGGTGTAAAAATGCGCACTGCCGCTTAACAGTAAGCTGTTACCTTCGCCTATGTAGATGTTTGCGACACTAGGGGCACTGTAACGAAACAACATGCTACTATCTTATAGGGGTACCTGGGTCACTAATGCTGAAACACAACACAAGGTTATTATGGCGGCATACTCAAGACCAAAGGTGGTCGCCATCCAGACGGGCTTAAAACCCTATCACGTACCTAGGGTAGGTTGTTTTGTCACCTTTTACGAAAGCCTTCTTTCTCTGCCCCTGCACGGATAAAAATGTTGATGTTAAAGTAATTAAAATAATATTTATTTCGGATTCACTATAAAAGTACTGAATCTAATATATAAAATTCTCGTGTCACAGTTTTCGTTGCCATACTCCTCCGAAACGGCTTGACCGATTCTCATGAAATTTTGTGAGCATATTGAGTAGGTCTGAGAATCAGCCAACATCTATTTTTCATCCCCCTAAATATTAGGGGTGACCCACCCCCAAAATTTTTTTTTAAATTTTTTGACATTTTATTATTTATATGGCAGAACAACGTTTGCCGGGTCAGCTAGTCTTATATATAAAATTCTCGTGTCACAATGTTCGTTCCTATACTCCTTCGAAACGGCTTGACCGATTCTCATGAAATTTTGTGAGCATATTGAGTAGGTCTGAGAATCGGCCAACATCTATTTTTCATACCCCTTAGTGATAAGGTCACTATTCCACGCGGACGGAGTCGCGGGCACAGCTAGTATATTTATAAATCTTTATCAAAAAAACATCTGATAAATAATCCATATTTCCTACTAAAGAGAAGCCAGGACAGTTTAGTAGTTTTAAATAATTTTCATAGTCTTAAGGAATCCTAAAGAAAGTAACGTTAGAAACAAAAGTTAAATTTATTGTAAGTAATAACTCATAATCAAGATTACGACCACGATAGAAAGAGATAAAATATTTTATGGGCGAATGAGATGAGATATGAAATAATATGTATTAGAAAGTGACGGACTATGTTTACAAAGACACCCTTGCGATAGTGTTTCCATATTTTCGGAAAGCAATGTTATATTGTTCGAAGTTAGGGTTGGTTTACATGGAATGCCTTTTAAAGAATCAATAATTTTTTATTAAGTTATTTTTATTTAAATTCTAGTTGATTAAACTATTTATAAATAAAGTATGTGATATTTAACTTAATATGCAACTAAGATTTATGTCATAGTAAAATCACTTAAGTAAACAATTTCTAACTCACCTTTTTCTTAGGATAAAACATGGCGGTTAGCGTATTTGACTAATTAGTTAAACTTTATGAATAAAATTAAAAAATTTGGTATTAAAATCTTAGTAATTGTAGCCCCATATCTAAAACAGTAAAAAAATTGTGACTTCGTGTAGGTTCTGTTGTCTGGTGTCTGTAAAAGTACAAGGTCAATGAAAGGAATTTTTCTTCAACATAAAAGGATATGCTTTAAAATTAACTTGAAAAGTGTATAAATAATAATGCAACTTAACTTTACTCCAACTTAACTAATTTAATCTACGATCACGCTGCATGTAAGCCAACCCTGTGCTTAATGCACCGGCCCCCTATCAAATAATCGAGTCCTAGAGGGGTGTACGATTGGGGTACACAAGTTTTGCTATTTTACACAAAAAAAGTAACCACCGTGAGTTTTTACTTAAAAATACCAGTTTTATGCGCACGCGCCGACCCGGGAGCACGTGCTAGTCGATCGACATTCTTACTTTTTTTCCACACGCTCCTAGCATATTTTCAATGCAATTTTTTTCTTAATCATCTTATGTCAAGTGCTTCAATGGTGAATGTTTGACTGTAGTATAAAGGAGATATTTTTTTTAATAGTGTCAAGTAGTAATGATTATATATTCTTACATTTATGTATTTGATTGTATCTTATAAGGATGTTAAGAAGTGCACTTAAATTATAAATAAATTCTTGAGAGGAATAATGACTACTAAGAAAATAATTATATCTATAACCAAATTTTTATTAAAAAATTTATTTATGAACATTAGTTAAGAAGAAAAAGAGAGTGACTCGTATAACTAATTTAGCGAATCATTTCAAAATGATATAACGAATCATTCAAAGTAGTAAATATGTATAGTATAATGAAATAAGTGTGATTGGTGGAATGGTGGTTAGAACTGAGTGTTAAAATGAACGGAACTTTGGACCTCAGTCAAAAAAATGGGTAAGACTAAATTTTGTAACCTCTACGGTCTTTATTTAGGGTATTTATTCCGATATACTTAGAAAAAGGTCGTGTAATCCTGGACAAAAATAAGAAAACAGAGTTCTTTACACATACTTAAAAAGACAATAGAATTAAGTAAATATTTTACAATTCAGCACGGTGTGCAGATCATACTAGCACGGCCCTGTAATCAAGTGGTATTTCATAATAGAGTAATTCAAAATAAAAATCAATTTCTTTTGGAGACAATACAACAAAGAAAGGGTATCATTAGGTTCCCCTGCCCAGTTAGAAGGCCAGTCAGGCGTCCCTGTCAAAAAATAGACTTTCATACATTATCTGACTCCTTTTTGACTGAAAAAGAAAATGTTACGCAAAATAATCGATGTAAAAGACGCACAGAAGTTTGATTTTGAATTATCGCAGTCAAAAGCAAATCTAAGTCTCCGAAATTCATTTCGAATGCAATAGGGATGAAATTAGTTAGATAATTTATTAAGAAGCTGAATTTCATTTTCGTATTCGATTTCTTAAGAGCATATTAATTATTAAATAAATCATAATTAAGCAAATGAAACGCTTTCGTGTAGAAAAAATGCTCTAGCTAAGCTGAATTCGTGAAGTATCACACGCTGAAACCTCAGAAAGCAGATTACGGCAAATATTAGGATTCAACTGGGGTTTATCGCTAAGATGATACTCATGACATTCGAAAAAATATAACTATATTATCTGATAAGAATCTTATAAGATATTTATTTTAGGTTTTTGTCATCAATTTGTGCCAAATACAGAAAAAATTAACAAAAATACGACGACACGGCCGTTCCTGTTCAATTGTCACTATGTAAGGATTTAAAAAGATTTAAGATGTCTCATATCGAAACTTTCTCAAAATAACACTATAGTATAATCTCAAAATAAGGCCCGCTTAGAATTTAGCAGTTACCGTCGCCTATGGGTGTTTGCAATACACTAGACAACTGATGTACTTACTTGTTGTTAATGAATATATTATAAACATACATATAAATATATCTACATATACATCCATACTTGCGACGAAAATCGAAGCCGTAACCTCCGTAGGTGTTTCGTCGAGCGTTAGCTGTTGCTTCTTTCTACTAAATTTTTATAGTACTTAAGGAGACTAACTCAAAGGCCACGAGTTTGATTCTCACTATGGTATAAACCATAATCAGGAAAAATCCTCAGAAAAGCTTCATGCCATGGCGTATGCAGGCTTACACATGTGTAACCCGCCAATGCGTTTTGGACAACGTGGTGGGTATACTGTCCGTCCACCCCCTCTAGGGAGAGGCCCGATCCTAGTGGGACGCTAGAACTATTATTATTTATCTTCACAGTCCTCTTTCAGTCACGTTTTATCACGATCCAGCTGGATTCTCTACTTCAGCTGAAAGTTTCGGCTGGAACGGGGAATAATATTTGGATGATGTTGATAGTTCAAATCCAAAAGTTATTGTTTATAAGGAACATCATTATCATCTTATTGTTATAACCCAGTCCAGTCGGTATCCAGGGTCCGCTTTCCGACTTTTCCCTCTCCACTTTACACGGTCTTCGGCATCGCTAGTAGTGATTGATAAGTAACATATAAGAGCTATATTTGACGTCATCTCAACAATACTGCTTTCAAAGTGATGTTGGTGGTACCTCGAACAGCCTGTACTTCTCTGAAGTCGTATTAATCTCTATTTTACTTAAATATACATGTCATATATTCCAGATGCGGCGGTGACGCGATGTCTGTGGCGCCGGCGGTAAAGCGCGAAGTGGACCTGGAGAGCGGCGGTGGGAGTCCAGGGCGCAAGCGGCGGAAGCAGGCTGCCCCCAGCCGAGCGCCGCCTCAACTACCAGCACCACCACCTCTAGACCTACACGCCAAAATGGCAGACATCTACAAGAGCGCTCTCGCCTTCGGGGAACTCGCCCTACCAGCCTTCGACCCGCTCGCCGCCTTCCGTCTCCTGCCCCGGCACGAACCGCCGCGCATATTTAACCCTGAGGCGTACTGCGATTTGTGTTGCAAGGAGTTCTGCAACAAGTACTTCCTCAAGACTCATCGCGCGAATAAGCATGGCATATATGACGGTGGTGAGCCTCAGCCAGCGGCGCCTCCCCCTATCCAACCTTCACCCCCGAGACGTGCATCCGATGAAGAATCAGGAGGCACTCCACGTCGCCTATCTCCAGATTCAGCTAGAAGAGCACGCGAAGCAGGTTTCCAGCCCGATGCCTTAAGACGGTTGGGCGTCGTTAACCCTGAAGCGTTTTGTGAAATATGTTGCAAAGAGTACTGCAATAAATACTTTCTCCGGACGCATAGAGAGCGAAGACACGGCGTGCCGGCTCACCCTTCGCCAGCAGCTGAACATTCACCATTGGCAGTGACGCCTCCGAATCTCCAACTTGGAACACCTTTGGGTACACCACTGGGTACACCTCTTCCTACGCCTCTCACGACGCCCCCTGCTCCGCTAATTCAGCGGCCTGATACTCCACCTAGGTCTCACAGCCTTCCTCCACCGTTTGATCCTGATGAAATGGCGGAAGTTAAACGCGAATGCGAAGAAGAGTTAGAAGCTGCGCTCCGAGACGGTCAAACGAGTCCATTAAATCTGATTGTTGAGGAACGCGGTGTAGCATCTCCGGGATCAGCAAGTGAAGAGTTGAGGAAACTGCAGACTATGATTTCACAGTTGAACGAATTGGCGGCAGAACGTTTGTCAGAGGAACCAACGGAATCGGGCATGAGACCTCCGTCGTCATCACCACCCCCTCAGGATGAGAGACGCGCATCCTCGTCGGGCTCCAGTTTTTGTGAAATATGTAACAAGGAGCTCTGCAATAAATACTTCATGCGAACTCACATGCAGCGCATGCACGGCATCTCGCTGGAGAGTGGAACGCAGTTGGGGGGAGTCACCTGCGATATTTGTCACAAGGAGCTGTGTAGCAAGTACTTCCTTCGCGTTCACAAACACAACACCCACGGTATTCCCGCACCACCTGCGCCGGCGACTACTGCGCCGGCTGAGCCGTGTCCTCTCTGCGCGCGTCGCTTTCGAGGGCCAAGGGCGCTGCGGGCTCACCTATTGGCCGAACACGCGCCTCCAGCGAGACCACCTCCGCCTCCTCCGCGACCTCTGGATCTGCTCACCCGTGACAAGCCCTACGCATGCTCATACTGCCCTTTCACGACGGATGTGCTCGCATTCCTGTTCGCTCATGAGCGTGCCCACGCCCAGCAGCAGCAGCAGCAACAACAACACCAGCATCAACAACAGCAGCAGCAGCTCATGCAACAGCAGCATTCTGATTCTGTAGAGAGTATGAGTGAGTCTGAGAGGGGTGGTGAGGGGGAGGGGACAGAGAGCATCGGAGATGGCGTCGAGAGTGGCGAGGGGGACAGTGACGCGCAGTACTCGTGCTCCAGGTGCGAATTCCGTGCAGAAGGGTTCGCGGCGCTGGAGGCGCACCTGCGTGCGGCGCACGGCGGTGCCGGGGCGCTGCTGGCAGTGCCCCGTGCGCCGCACGCACCTCTCACCATGCAGCCGTTTGTGGTGGAAGAAGCGGGCGGCGCGCTAAGCCTGGTGCCGGCGCTGGTGTTCCTGCCGGTGCGGCGCCGCGCCACGCGCCGTGCCACCGTCACGCTCACGCTGACGCCGGCCTAGCCGCCCGCCGCCGCCCTCGGAGCCGCGACCGCGCGCCGCCCCGCGACTACACCGCCGCGAGCGCGCGACGTGATCGCTGAACTGTACTAACTACATTTAACGCTGTGTGCCTTCAAGCGATTGCTAAAAATATTATGAGACGTAATTATAGAGGGAAGCAGTCCGGTGCCGCCCGCCCGCCCGGTGTGTGGCGACAGCGCGCGGCGGCGCCGGCTCCGTTTCGTCGCAGTTAAACTTCATATATTGAGAATTATATTAAACGGGTGATAAGTATATGAAACGTTGCCGCTTTTAAATTTGATTATTTATTACATTATCTCCTCGATGTGCCGTCGGGTCGGTCCGAGACGCGTTTTTGAGACCTCGATTTCGATCGGGAGAAGAAATACAACTTAGGCGTAATTATGATTTAAAGTAATGGTCGGTGAGTGCGCACTCACGTAGCGGGTAGCGGTGCGATGTTGATCACTGAGCGGGCCTCGGTGCGCGACAGGACACCCGGGCGACACCGACACCGACACCGTCGCTCGGCATCACCCACAGTACGGCGCGAACCGCTCTACCTCAACGTTACCTTTTTATATTAGCTGTTATTGTATAAATTATATTTTGGAGTTACAATAAAGAACAAAATATAGCGACTGCGTTACACCAGCGCCGGAGACGCCGGCGCAAGTTAGCATTTTAATTGTTGTTGTCTACGAGTGACTTAAAGCACAAAGATACGTACTATTGGGCAGTGATCAACATTAAACGTAATTTTAGTATTAACTTGATTAGATACGAGGAAGTGAGGGCTCGGCCGGACGCTTTTTGTTGTGCTCGCACTTGTCTCGACTGCTGATACGTGGCCCGGTTCAAAGGCACCGAATAGCCCCATCTTAGGCAACATACTGAACAGATCGAAGCCTAAAAATCTTATATAATTTAGAATCTATGTTACAACATATAACATGCTATATTACAGACTATATTACTACATTGATCCACTATAAACAAAAAATCTAATTGTTGCAATGATTTATTAAAATAATTAATGTTACTATTTATAAATATGAATGATGAATTAAAAAATTCAATATTGACTGTATACCAACTATAGGATACTATACCAACTATACACCAAGTAGTTATTTATGCTACATCAGCGTTATCTATAAATAAATTGAACAATACGGACTGTTTCGCGCCTAACAAGAGATTAGTTTAATCTACATAATTACATATATAAAAATATATAATAATCAAACATATTATAATTTATTAAAGTATTTGAATATGTTTAAGTAAATCGCAACGTGTCAGCAATCGTAAGTGTAAGTAATCAATACGGGTAATTGTTTCGGGCGTTGTGCCAGCGCAGCTACGCGCAGCGCCCTCTGTCGTAAGGCCGGGCTTTATTTATACTTATTTCTATTGTAATCAATAAATATGTTACTGCTATGCCTTTTCTCAATCAACTGTTTCATATATCTACCTCATTTTGAAAATCATGGTCCAATAAATCCAGATACTACATACATTAAGATCGTTGTTAGTATTAATATTCTAACAAATATACTATTTATTAATATATCTTAAATATACAGAACATTAAACATATAAAAAAGCGATTAATTATACGAATATTTAAAAAAATATTCAAAAAGAATAATAAAGTACAAATATTAGTGTCTACACAAACACACAAGCCTTAAAAAATAAGAATATCCCAAATACCAAAGTAGTAAGCAATGTCAATAAGAACGCGTACTTTATTATGTCCTCGTAAAATCTGCTTGACATATGATTTTGTTCGTATTGAAATCTAAAGGAGAGACAAAACCATGATTTGAACACTTGTTTAAATCCTTGATCATTAAATAATAATAAAATATAATGTGACAGTTCATACGGCGCTCATTTAGTCTAAAAGCAGCAAAGCGCTTGTGTTATGTGTAATGGTAAACTGGTATTTTTTTCTAAAGAACATACCCATTCTAGAGTGCATATGAAGAACTAACTGTTTATAATAAAACTACTTAAATAGGTAAGAAATATATTAATGTCAGGTAGAAGTTTAAAAGACATAAATTTTCAGTGTTAACAAATCAAATATTTTTGTAACGAGAAAAGTTGTTAATTATTTTTAAAATCAGAATATTAATAAAATTTGTACATCTTAGTCGTTAAGAGTTTAATAATAGTAAATGCATTTGATATTCAGTTTTATATACAAACAAATAATAAAAGTACAAAATACAAAAGACTGAATTATAACATAGAGAGTTGATTGAGAAAAGACCGGGTGCCGTGTTATTAACTCAATTTAGTACAAAGAAATAAATAGAAACTCATTTTGGGATGACATCTACAAAAAAAAAAACATATAATGAAACATTCAATAACACAAATTCACGACATTGGCAAAATCAACCCAAAAGCCAGAAATAACAAGAATATATTAAGAACAGAAATGTAATTTATGTATTTCAAATTAAAAAATGTTCATTATAAAAACATGTTAATCTCAATTTTTTACACTTAGCGCCGAACGGAACAGGGCTTTATGGTGACATGGAAAAGTTAACTAATTATTGTCATAGAAATTGGCCGTATAAATATTAAAAAAAAAACACGCAGTTTAAGAACCTTTAAAAAATGTAATACCGTATATCTCAAAACTGTACTGTTGAATATATTTAAACAATATAACTAATTAACACAATTTTTATGAAAAAAAAATTATCATCTTTTCAAACACTTAGATTTAATAGTCATAATTTACTGTTCAATTTTGATTATATTGTTATATTGTCCTAACATATTATAGGTAATGTAGTACGAATTATGACTAACTTTTGTTTTGACTTAAGTGACACATTTTATCCAATGTTATTCTGTACAGTCTTAATTAACTTAAAATAACATGAACCACTTAACTTTATTAATAATATACAAGATATTCTATATTTTGGATACTCATTTTTTTTTAAATATTCAAAATTTAAGTTTTTATCAATTCACATAATTGATTTTGGAATTAGTTCTACTCAACTTCAAGAAGTTCTACAATTCAACAATCTATTCTACAAATTTACTTCTACAATTTCAAGAATCATAATATTTTTGTATCCCGTTTGCGTTATTTTTAATAGAAGCTAAATTTTGACATATATATTACAGAATTAATTTCACATTTTTATTTTGAATAAGGAAGAATAATTATAGATTCAATATAATAATTAAATTCCCCTTTTATGGCTCACAAGATCTTTTTAATGCTACTTTACTAATTACTTACATTTGACTATTTTTTGTCAAGCAATTTACTTATTTTGGTTTATACTTGTCATTTTATTGAGCCCAGTTAAATTTTAGCTAAAGTCGAAATTACTAAAAAAAATTCAGTCTATTTCTTGTCATATTTTTATAAATAACTAAAAATGAGTTTATAATACGGCACCTATATTATTATCTTGGTGACAAGACTTATTTCGGTAAAAATATGAACAAATATTGTTTATTTCATTTATTGGTAGATCAGTGTGGAGGATAGCTTGTACAAACCATGCAGCTTCTAAAGAAAGTTCCTATGTATGTACGTAAGTTGTAATATTAGTTAAAGAAAATAGAGGTCGCTAGCGGGACGGCTCTTGGCGGGAACAAAACTAGGCCATTACCGGTTTTGAAAATTTAAAAAGAATCGGAACAGGGTAAACCGCATAGTAGAAGGATTTAGCCTGAAGGTATCTGTAACTAGGCCATAGGTAACACGCATAAGCATTACAAGTATTTAATAAAAAAAATCGAAGTTAAATATAAACTATTTTCGAAATATCTAAGAAACGAAATATTTATTAATAAGGTATTTTTTCATTGTTTGCGCTAAAATGTACTTATTATTTATTTTAACGTATAGAGAAGAGTTGGTAGCCATTTTGAAAAAGTGGTATATAATATTTTGTGTAATTTTTATAAATCCATTTAAATACCTTTTTAATTATTTGGTGTTGGTCTTTAAATACTTTATATTTATGTTCGATTTATTAATCCTATAACAAGTTGAGAAAGAAGTTTCGAAGTTCCTAAGTTACTTAAAAGTTCCTAATACTCTTCCGTTAATAGCTGTCAAATATGTAAAAAAATATGTTCCTATGCATGAAGCCATTTTAAAGTTCCTCTGAAATTAGGTTTGCTTACTTTAAATACTACAGGCCCCAAAATAATGCACTTAATTAAGCGCGTCCGTCAATTATATGTTTTTAATACATATTATAGCATTATTTATAAGATATTATTATTACATATAATACATGGCCTATTTTATTATTTATTAAGTCGAAGAGACACATATTTTAAGGGTTAGGAACATTTTATTTACAGAGCAGTATAAAATATTATTGAGAAGTATAATCAATAATTTAGGATTGATAGCATATTTTCAAATATAGGCCTAAGTTAAATTTTGAGTAAAATATATTTAAAAAAAACTGTTTATCATCAATGTGGCAGTGCAGCAGATACAAACAATAAAATATTTTAATTAAAACGTATTTGCTTTACACGTGAAATGAATGGCAATGGGTTTTAGTGCATCTAAATGTTTGACAGCATTGTACCTTCCTAAACAGTCTTCCTGCCAATCAGCCAAAATGGACCCGCCTCGAGCCGAAACACTAACGCGCGATACAACAAATTATATTAATAACGTTTTAAAATAACAAAATTAAATAAAAAAATGTACACGTCTGCACGATTGATCTCATCGCCCCCCTTTTCCGTTAGGGGGACATTTTGAACCACAAATTAGGGAGATGTCAAAATTTTTACTATATTTAATGAAAGCGGGGGAGATGATTGCATCGTGTTAATAAATGTAGTGAAAATGTATTGAAAATTGTGTTCAGATATTTATTTTCTACTCGCGAAGTACCTTGCGTAGATTGAGACATGTTGGTTACATGTATTACGCGTGGAGGGGCAAGATTGTTAATGTTTTTGGAGATATAATCTCTGCCCACGGTCCAGTTTTACAAAGTTCCTTTTCAAAAGAAAAAAAAGTTTTAACTTGTTATATAATACGGAGTGTTAAAACTATATTTCATATAATGATCTTGCGTTAAAGGTTATTGTTATATTTAATTTTAATAAGTGATATATGTAACCAACTTTATATAATAATAACCAAAGTACAAATACCAAAGAATGAATGGTATCGGAGATTGGTATGTAATAATAAATACAGTACAAATTATTTTTAAGTGAGCCTTGATTGACAGATATATGATGGAGTTGTTAATTAATATATAAAAATAAAATTTGTAAATCTACTCGGGTACAGCGCCTTTAATCTGGTCAATGCAGTCGCACCACGTCGAAACTTTTAGTTTTTTAGTGTCTACGGCGAGATAATGACAATATAAAATGGAGAGAAATACACCAAAGTGGAATATTGAATTTAATAAATATATGCGTGTACTTGGAAAAGTGCAGTTACGCCATTTTCTTGCCGGAAATGCACAATGTGACGTTCTTTTAAAGACCTCATTATAAAAAATAATTCTTTTAAATTTGTTAAATATAAATACGTTGTTATTTTTGTAACAATTTTACATTGTGTTAAATTTATTAGAGCCACAATAAATAATAATTTAACACAATAATTTATAATACTTAGAACTATTACGAGGCTTGTCAATAAAACAAAGAAAGTTGGAACTTACACGTTGCAACCACACGGTGTGTTCGAGCCTCACTCAGGACAAAATATAATGCAAGTGATTTGTATGTATGCGTCTTGTCAGTTGTTTGTTTCTTGTGATACTTCGACTTTGTTCAGTTATTTGCCAACGTCCATACTACTATATTGAAAACAACAGTTCTCGCTCGATCATCGAAGTTAAGCTAAGTCGGGCGCGGCTAGTACTTGGGGATAGGTGACCCCCCAGAGAACACCGCATAACGTTGGCTTTTGATCCTTTATTTTTTTATATACAGTTCAGCTATGTTTCCATTTTCGATAAGTTCATGAGAGCTATAATTTTGTGATTTAAAAAGACAAGTCGAGTTAATTCTATCTCGTAAATTCCTTGTTCATTCCAGATTATTTTATTTTAACTTATTAAGTCAATTTCTAGTCTTTAATTCAAAGTGCGACTGTAATTAAGTCTTAATTTTCAATTTATTATATAATGTGTTGCTTCTAGTCAAATTATTTTGTAAATAATAGAAGATTTTTTTACCAATGTGGATATAGTATTTAATTTAATTATAATTTTGAATATAAATCAAGAAAATACTTTATTAACTACTGTTGTTGTATATTTTAATTGTTTAATAGCAATTACGATTTCAGATTTAGATCTTAAACCATGCCTCGCTCAGTAATAAAAAAATACAAAGATAATTTTTCGTTATTTAGATAGTAAATTAGTATTTTAAATTTGATTTTGATTCTATATATTATATAATTTTTACTAAGGGTGTGTTTAGTATAGTACAAAGTGATTAATAAATTTAATACACAAGCTTAGTTTGAATTATATGAGATATTAAAAAGAATTATTTAAATTATTTAATTTAGGCATATCCACATTGGTTTAAATTAATATTTTTAATATATATTTAAAGAGAATTATAATGGCTTTAGGAGAAAGCCGAACCTTATGTCGTGGCCATCATAGCACTAGTTTCTATGTTTATAAAAATAACCAAGGACATAATTTACGAAGTTTGTTATAGTCAAAAAACATGAAATAGAAAAATATTTTATTAGCGATGTTACTTAAATTTAATACTTTTTTCATAAACTTATTATATTTTTATTAGGTTTAGTCAATAAAATTATATGTCCTTTAATAGTGTAAAAATAAAAATTATATTAACACATTTTGCTAACATAAGAAATAACTAAAGTTGATTTTGTCTGAGATATTTTATTCGTTTAAGCAAGACCTCGTTTCGCGTATTAGATGCGGTGGCAGAGTAGCTGTCTGTCGTAGTGAGTAGCACTGTCTTTACAAACATTGCACGTCCAATTTTTTTGCATTATAAAAATTTACATAAATACTTTTTGTAACACCTGAAGTAACCATTAACTACGCATGACCGTGTATCATTCGTGCGAGGAATCGCGGGAAATAATTCAAATCGTGTGTCCTTTAGTCATGTTTTATGGTAAACAAATAATATACAATTGAAAACGTATTTCTTAATAAATAATTAGTAAACAAGTGCTATAGTGGTTGCGGTCGGTATATGTTCCTAGCTCCGTCTGTTTGTTACGTATTTGTTTTCCATTAACTACGAAGCATTTCTACCGTATTCAATAAATTAAATATACAAATACTGTTGTGTTGTCAATAATTTCCTACTAGTTTGATTTCCCAGAACTAAAAGTTTGAAACAAGGACAATAACAAAATTAGTTTACCAAATAAGACAGGGCTGACGGCCCACTCAAAAGTAAACAGTTACGGTCGCCTATGGGTGTCTGCAACACCAGGAGCACCGCTAACACGTTGACGCTTACGTAGGGGAAATGGAATATTGGTCACTTATGCTGGAACACAAAACAAGGTTACATATTTAGAGAACAGGGTTGGCTGCCATCCAGACGGATTTGGAGCCCTTCCACCTTTAAGACATTCACCTAAATATGCTCTTTAACAATTGCTACTAACATAATTCAACATAGTATATGTTTGTGAAAAAGCCCTGTGTTTTCGCTTATAATAATAATAAGCCTATTTATTAGTTACAAAACTTATTTTTTTTTGTAAGGCCCCTTTTTGGTTAAAGGCCACCTCCAATTTATTCAACTCTTTTCTATTTTTTGCTGTTTCCATCCAATTTGGGCCCGTGGTCTGCATTATTTCGTCGGCCCATTTTTCTATAGGTCGGCCTCGTCCTCTTCGACCTAATTGGTCTTGCCCAGGTTGTGATTTTTGGTGTCCACCTATTGTCGGATAGACGTGCTATATAACCTGTGTATATGTGTGTATATTATGTGATTTTGCTTAGTGCAGAGAAATGTTGTTTAAGTTGTTTTAAAAAGGTCAAGGCAAAAATACAGCCCTGTTTATCTTTTGAAGTTATACTTTTTTGGGGCGTTTAGAAAAAAATATGAGAATAAAAGACAACATGGCATGATGAAGTTAGCAGAATTCATATCATAAAATACATGTCCATACATAAAATACACGTCTTTATCCATAAAATACATGTGTGTATGTAATTTCAAATTATATATGGTGGTGAACGATGGTAGACCTTCGGGAAAGTTCGTCACAAAAGTGACTACTTACTATCTTTAAAAAAAATTAAGTACATTTATAGATCTGTGGGTAATTGTAGGTATGAATTAAAGATGGCGTTAACGGTTGAATTTATTTATCTGTTAATTGATATTTTTTATTTTTTGAAAAGTTTTACTGATATTTTTATTGGTTGAAAATATCGGTAAATCTTTTCATTGATTTAATTTTGCTTGATTTAATTTAGTTTAATCGAATGGTTGAGTTTCTTAACATTGTGCTTTATTTTGAGGGCCATAGAGCATACAATCAAATCATCAAAATTCAATATTTACATAAGTTGAAAACACCTGCAAGGCGGAAATAAGTCTTATGCATTGAAGAATAAAGTTGAAGCTTGCATGTATATAATTTCCAATAATTACCTATGGGACTACATGCAGTGTTTTTGTTAAACGGTATTTTTAACAGTTATGATTAATTTTATTTATCCAATAGAAGTGCTAATTTTTTTTACCGGTAAATTTATTGGTTAATGGTTATATTTGCCACCATTAGTATGAATGGTATTTGTTCACATTAAAAATTATTTTTCATTAATTTATTATTATATCTCTTTTTGTTCTCTTGCGCCGAAGAAGTATAACTTCTTACTTGCGTACATAAGTACATACACATAAGTTTTTTTTTATAGCTGAAGTTCAGCAGACACGCAACATTGCCAACACGCAGCCGGCCTCGCATTTTATAGCGCCTTTTCAGTCCAAAAAGGCCTATATTTAATTTGTCATGTCATATTTAATGCAGAAAGTAGTTAAAAGAAATTAAAAAGAAAAATAACTATATTCCAAAATACTATTATTCCAACCCTTGCGCACGGTCCTTTAAATAAATCATTCAATTACACGAAAGTACAACAAAAAATCTAACAAAAATACTCTTAATTAAAGATTACATCCGCGTCAACTGTCAGATTTGATATAAAAAGAAAAAAGTGGGATTTCTGAAAATCCCTTTTTATTAAAAAAAAAACGCGACACCCATTAAAAATCGTCACGGAGGGTTGCATTGTCGCATCTGTCAAATAAAAAATTTGGGGGAAATTTTGTGAAATTGTTGAAAAATGGGTTAAATGTTAGAAAAAAGGGCAAAACATGGGGACAGGGGTTAAAGTTATGTCAACATTACACGTCGAGTTAACCCGAGTCCTGACATCGACACGGTTCGATTTTTAAAATGTTAAATGCCGAATTTATCTTGTTTTTATTGCCCAATAAAGCTGCTTTTTTAAAATACAATAAAAATAATGCGTATGTTTAATATTACAATAAAACTGTTATATATTTCATACGCACTAGAATTTGTAAGACTACTTTCAGCAGTGTAATCAAATATCTATACACAAGAAACAAACACCCGCTCGTTGTGTACGAGTGCGTCCTGTTAGTGAAAGCAAGAAGAACCAATCATTTGGAACATGGTGGAAAGTCAAAAAAGAAGGGTACTATAAAATAGGAGCTCCCGGGATTCTCCTTTGTTTGAGGAAGATTTCATCGAGATAAGAACGGCACAAGTCTTAAATATAGAGTATTCATGCCACAATTCAGGCTTAGGCATAAGCCTGAATTGTGGCATGAATATATATTATGTAAGCAAATCAGTGATCTTCTGAGTAACATATGTCAAAATGAGTTGAAATTTAGGTCCTAAATCTCCTAAGGCTCTTGTCCAACACGGGATTGATTCATACCAAAATCATAAGTAAGCTCGGCTTGCTTGAAGTATTGATAATAGGTCTTTACCTATGAAATTGCCGTTCTGCAGTACTGGCCATTTCAAATCAAAATAATTTTTGTTTGGCTAAGAATTCTAATTTCAAATTAATTTTATTTTAAAAACATGGAATTCTTTTTCCAAAAGTAGTCATTTGTTTATTGATTAGTGTTACATTTTTATCGCATTTCAATCTTTTTCGTCATCATGGATACGTTAAAAATTCGAGTTATTATGGAATATGAGTACCGTCGTGGCAGCAACGCGGCACAAGCGGCACGCAACATCAACGACATTTACGGAGCTAACACTAATACAAACCAACGCAACACCTGTTATTAGTTTGCTCGCTTCCGTTCTGGGAATTTCGACCTGAAAAATGAACCTCGCGGCCGTCCGAAGACTTTGGTCGACAATGACGAATTAAAGGCGATTGTGGAAGCTGATGATACACAATTTACGGCTTTCGACGTTAGCATTAAAACAATATTGGTCCATTTGCGTCAAATTGACAAGGTAAAAAAGCTTGACAAATGGGTGCCCCACGAACTTAATGATCGCCAGCGTGAAGTACGCGTCGAGACGTGCCTTGCACTGCTCAACAGACACACAAATGAAGGAATTTTGAACCGCATTGTTACCTGCGATGAAAAATGGATTCTGTTTGATAACCGCAAGCGCTCAGCAAGTTGGTTGGATCCTGGTTCAGCACCTAAACAATGCCCTAAACGAAAACTTACCCCTAGAAAAGTGATGGTCACTGTTTGGTAGTCTAGCGCCGGTGTGATTCATCACAGCTTCTTACCAAACGGGGTGAGCATTACTGCAAATGTGTACTGTGAAGAACTGAACACAATGATGGAGAAGCTGGCACATCTCCAACCAGCATTGGTCAATTGCTCGTCTCCGCTGCTCCTGCATGAAAACGTGCGACTGCATACTGCACAGCAGACGGTCTCCAATTTACAAGAACTGGGGTTGGAAGTTCTCCGTCATCCGCCCTACTCACCAGACCTTGCGCCTACAGACTACTACTTTTTCCAGAATTTGGATAACTTCTTGGCGGGAAAAAAATTCAATACCCGAGAGGCAGTACAAAATGCCTTTGAAGAATTTATTGCCTCCCGTCCAGCTGATTTCTTCAAGAATCAATAATCTGCCACTGCGGTGGCAAAGATGCATTGATTGCATGGGTGATTACTTCGATTAATACAAATAAAAAATACATGAAAAAAATTCGTTTAAATTTTTTCATACAAAACGGCAATTTTCATAGGTAAATACCTAATATTTGTCGTTGTGGAACAGCAGACAGAGTAACGGTCCACTTAACAGTAAATAGTTGCCGTTGCTTGGAAGTTTCTTACGCCAGAGCTTCGCTAACACGCTGCGGTTCTCGTAGGGGTACCGGAACGTGGTATCACTAAAGCCAGAACACAACATAAGGTTATTATTTAGACTAGAAGTGGTTAACATGCAGTCGGGTTTGAAGCCTTTCTACCTAGGGTTGTTTTGCCGCCTTTTACGACAGGTCCGGCGGCAAGGGGCAGTATTCTTACTTCGCCCCTGCACGGAGACTAATTGTTGGGAATTATATTCGATTATATAAACCCGTACACCCCGTGATTGAAGAGACATGCAAGACATTGTCCAAATAGTTTTTTCTAGGTTTCAAAGGTCTTCCGCAGCCAATATCGACAAAATAACATCACAAAGGTACCAGAATATTGTATATCCACACTAAAGACCTAGTGTCAGTAAATGCCAGTAATGTTTCAAAAGAAAAAGAGTGTATTTATATTTACAAATTACTCACATAAGACCATTACAAATACTTAGTTAAGGTTAAGTGGAACCTTGTTTACAAAATTAAAAAGGCTACAAAATAATGAATAACTTGAAGAGTTTAAATGACTAATATATTGTTTATAAGTTATTATTTAATGATGTAATGGAAATACTAGGTTACGTGAACAATTATTTATTACTAATGCATTTGTTCCTCCTTATCTATTTTGACGTCAATATATAAATAAATAAACCGGATAAATTATACAGCGCCATCTTGACTCAAAGTAAGAAGCAGAGTGCTTTTGTTATGAATATTAGACAACTAACTTTTTTTTATTGGATTAGTCCCGATGGTGCCACCAAAAATGAGATTGACTTCATTATGTCGACCAAAAGACAGATATTCAATGATGTCTCTGTGATCAATTCGGTGAAAACTGGGAGTGATCACCGCTTAGTAAGAGGCACATTGAATATCAATCCAAAACTGGAGAGGTCTCGACTGGTGAAGTCTACGCTCCGACCTGCACCCATACAGATCCAAAACCCGGTAAACTTTCAACTCGAATTGCAAAACCGCTTCGAATGCCTCGGTGACTGCGTTGACGTGGACGAGTATAATAACAGGTTCGTGGAAGCTGTTCAAACGGCCGGGTCTAAATTCTTCAAGGCCAGCCGTTCAAAAAGAACCGGAAATATCTCAGATTCTACTCTCAAATTGATGGATGTGAGACGTCAAATGACCCTTCAGTCCCCGGACGATGCTTCCCAGTATAGGCAGCTAAATAGACAGATCTCCAAGTCCTTGACTCGCGATATCCGCCGCCATAACACAGACTGTGTAAAGGCGGCTATAGAGCGTAACAAGGGCTCTAAAGTATTCGCACGAGACTTGTCTATTGGGCAGAGCCAACTGACGAAGCTGAAGACCGACGACGGCAGGGTCGTTTCGTCTAAACCCGAACTTTTGAGGGAAGTCGAGAAGTTCTACGGACAGCTATACACGACCACACGGGCACCTGTTAACAACAAGGCTAAAGACCCAAGAGCCAAATTAACCCGACACTACACCGTAGATATCCCAGACGTCAGTCTGTACGAGATTAGTGTGGCCCTTAAACAGCTTAAAAACAACAAGGCGCCGGGTGATGATGGAATTACAGCCGAGCTTCTGAGAGCTGGTGGTACTCCTGTGCTTAAAATCCTCCAGAAGCTATTTAATTCCGTCATCCTCGATGGCAAAACGCCGCAGGCCTGGCACGGAAGTATAGTGGTGCTGTTCTTCAAAAAGGGCGACAAAACCCTTTTGAAGAACTTTAGACCGATATCACTTCTGAGCCATGTTTACAAGCTGTTTTCAAGGGTCATCACGAATCGTCTCGCGCGCAGATTTGACGACTTCCAGCCTCCCGAACAAGCCGGATTCCGAAAAGGTTTTAGCACCATAGACCACATACATACGCTGCGGCAGGTTATACAGAAGACGGAGGAGTATAACCAGCCACTATGCTTGGCGTTCGTGGACTATGAGAAAGCCTTTGATTCGATCGAGACCTGGGCGGTGCTTCAGTCTCTCCAGAGGTGCCACATTGATTATCGATACATCAAAGCGTTGAAGTGTTTGTATGAAAACGCCACCATGTCAGTCCGTCTCCAGGATCAGAACTCGAAGCCTATCCGACTGCAGCGGGGAGTCAGACAAGGCGATGTCATATCGCCGATGCTGTTCACTGCTGCGTTGGAAGATGTCTTCAAGCTTCTGGACTGGAACGGACTGGGCATCAACATTAACGGTGAGTACATCACTCACCTTAGATTCGCAGATGATATCGTAATCATGGCTGAAACCATGGAAGACTTAAGCCATATGCTTGATGGCCTCAATACAGCTTCCCAAGGAGTAGGTCTCAAAATGAACATGGACAAGACGAAGATCATGTCTAATGTCCATGTCGCACCTACCCCCGTAACAGTTGGGAACTGTACTTTCGAAATTGTTGACGAATACGTCTACTTGGGTCAAACGATCCAGTTAGGCAGGTCCAATTTCGCGAAAGAGGTCACTCGTCGAATCCAACTCGGATGGGCAGCGTTCGGGAAGCTCCGTAAAATCTTTTCGTCCCAAATACCGCAGTGTCTCAAGACGAAGGTTTTTAACCAATGTGTGTTGCCAGTGATGACATACGGAACGCAGACGTGGTCGCTAACTATGGGCCTTATGAGAAAGCTCATGGTCGCTCAGAGAGCAATGGAGAGGGCTATGCTCGGAGTTTCCCTGCGAGATCGAATCAGAAATGAGGAGATTCGCAGGAGAACCAAAGTAACCGACATAGCCCGGATGATTGCAAAACTGAAGTGGCAGTGGGCTGGGCACATAGCTCGAAGGACTGATGGCCGTTGGGGCAGAAAAGTCCTCGAATGGCGACCGCGTACCGGAAGACGCAGTGTTGGTAGGCCCCCCACAAGATGGACCGATGATCTGGTCAAGATCGCCGGGATAGGTTGGATGAGGGCAGCGCAGGACCGATCATCGTGGAGATCTTTGGGGGAGGCCTTTGTCCAGCAGTGGGCGTCTTCCGGCTGAAATGATGAACTTTTTTTTATTGCTGTGGAATAAACAGCAAGTCTGTTCTAATGACTATTGACTGATAACAGTTCTGGCAAATCGTTTAACCAAAGTGCAACACTTTTATTATTTTACATTTGTGACGTAATGTGAGTAATTTTAATTTTCTTATGATGTTCCACTAAGATTTTTATGATTTTCATCTTCAATCAACCTTAAATTATTATTATTCTTACATGGGAAACAAACGTCTGGCCATGCCGCCTCCGCCGGGCCCCGGCAAGAGGGGGACGTTCGGGTTGCAACCGGAATTAATAACGCTAAGATTATGATGATATCAACCTTATATGCTATTTGGCGGAAAAAAGCTTATAATATAATTTCTGCATCTTTCGGCGTGTCTAGTAATTCTTTTATGAGATCAAACAAAATTGTATGTACTTATAAAAATATATATTAATTACTAGGTGACCTGGCAAACGTTATTCGTTATTCCACCGTATAAATAAAAAACTTAATTTCGTTCACTCCTATTTCACCCCCTTGAAGTTCTATTTTCGCGACAAAAGCACAATAATAACTTATGTCCTTCGCCAAGGTCCAATTTATATCTATACCGAAATTCATCAAAAGTAGTTTAGCGGTTTAGGCGTGAAAACGTAATATACAAACAGACAGACAAACTTACTTTTACTTTTATAATATTAAGTATGGATGGTGAACAAACACAATACTTTAGTACATGCTTTAAAATATTACATACAAATCCCATACCCTAGAAAAAAGAATTATAGATAATAAACTTTAATTTTTTTATAAAAAAAATCACTTTATTTGTGCCAGATAATAGCTAATCAATCATCTTATATTCCAATCTTGACGTCCATACAATAATTCCCTAAAAAAAGATTTTTTCTCTAAAAAATGATTTTTGTAAATCCATTTTATTAAAAAAATTATCTAAATCATTTTCTAAAAACCCATTGTTAAACCCTTTGCACGTGACATGCGCACGCCGAAAAAAAAAACAACAAAAACACAAAGTACCACTGACCTACATTGCACCCTAGTGATTTTCCGCGAAAATAAAAACAACCCTATTTTAGAAGCTTTTTTTATTTAATCGAATTCAATCCTTTGGAAAAGGGTTCGATAAAATACCCAATATTAACTTTTTTCACTCAAAATTCACTGTCATTGTTGCCGCCAAAAGTCCTGTCAAAATTTCGCGCCATTTACTCCGGACATCTGCCGGCGAAAAAAACTTTACAATGCAAATATGGAGGGATGCCTGCAACATTAATTTTTGGGGAAAATCGAACATTTTTGTGCAAAAGTAAAAAGCATTTAAAGTATAACGAAATCCCCTCATTTTAATATTTACAGTATGTCGATAACATTATGTGGAAAATTAGCGTCATTACTCATAATTTTATAGTTCAAAATGGCGCGCACTGTTTATAGGAGACTTTAGCTACACATTGTCGTAAATTTATGATCGTAAAAGCAATAATAAACATCGAATATACTGTTTAATGTGTTTCCAGTAATAATATATAATTTTGTACAATGCTTCAGGTGTAAGAGGTCCCAGTAAGATTTTCGGAGCTTAGGTTAAACTGCTAATAGGGTTAACCCTATTAGCAGTTGCACTTTGTTATAGAATGGACGAGTGTTCAGTTTGGGGTTTCGAGGTTAAATTCCGGTCATTCCTGTAAATATCTAATTTATCTATATGTAAGCGAAATGCCACTCATGATGAGATCTTTAAAATTATAAACCCGATTAACTTAAAATTTCTCACAGTCACTAATTTGAGATGTAGACGCTCAATAAGAACGGATGTTGCGGCAATTCTCTCCAAATTTTTTTTAAATTTGATATGGCAAAACAACAATTGCCGGGTTAGCTGGTCATTATATTTCAGTCTATTATAGTTCTATTTTCTTATGGGACTGTATAAGCTTAAGAAAGGAATAGATTCTTGCATCACCATGTATAATATGCTGCCGATATATTACATAAAGAAGGTGGGAAAAATTAATAAGAAAATCTTTTGTTGTAATACTTAATAATAATAAGTCTATTTATTCTATACAAACCATATTTATAACTTTTATTAATTACTAAAACTTAATTGGTCCTTTACGATGCCAGTCACGGACCGAGAGTGCACCGTACAATAGGGTGACTGGGATAGCTCCAGAGCAGTGGACTGTATGAAAGATGAAGAGAAACGTTACGGTAGAGATATGCGATGCCTTGCAGTGGGCAAAGAAATTCGCACTAATCTTGATTCCACCCCTTCTCTGTTCGGTTCAGGTCCGCTCGCGGAGGAACTGGTGCACGGCACCAGCTAAATGTCACTAGACACTGAACACACAATCAACCATGATATGCATGATATCATTTATGAATTTATTTCCAATACGGTTCAAAACATTTAAAAGGATTGTACTCCCCGGATTGACTAATTGGATTGAACGGACATACTTTTGGATTTACCTTAACATCGGGTTTGAAACAAGCACCTGGAAATATAAATAATTTTTATTTGGATTCTACTATTATTATCGCTTATGGATTTGACTTCGACCAATTAATTCACAACACCGAAGAAGTGGCTTAGGCCTTATGACCGTGAATAATAAGACACGACAACATTAAGACAAGACATGGCTTCGGCCTTATGATCAAGAACAATGAAGACGTGGCTTCGGCCTTTAAAACTACTAAAATTCTCCAATTATTACCAAGAACAAGAACTGGCTGTATGGACTAAAGTCCTTTGCCTTTCCCATTAGGGATAAATTAATATCATCATCATAATGAACACACATTGTTATGGCACGGTCAATGAAAGTTTGGAGTACTTGAAGCCAATCGGGCGGCGCAGAGTGTTCTTCAAGGAGGTCGAACATCGCGCATTTCGCGTGTTATGGCGCTCACGCCATACTACTTTCGTCCCACGCTCGCTTTCACCATTCAGCTCGCCAAGAGTGAGGGTAGTTAACAAAATCAGGAGTCGAGATTTCAACTAGCCTATATACAAGGATCTAACAGGTCCTTATTATTTTTATTATTATTATTAAGTATAATACAATTATAATGCCGCGTAAAACTTTATTTATATTAAACATCATAATACATGTAATCCAGGAGGAGGGTGGCAGCTAGCAGCAACGCTTTATCTTCTACAGCGAGATCCCGCTCGAAAGCGACGCCAAAGCTGAAAATAATTATCACTATGAAAAACGCTTTTTATTGATCATGAAATGGTTTTTGGTGTTCAATAAAAAGTGATAATGAGTATGACGCAATTATCTTTTATTAAATGTTATTTTATTTTGCGACGTAGTCACCTTTCAGGTTTATACATTTTGCATATCTTTGTTCTACAGCTAAAATTCTCTTTAAAAATATTCTTGCTTATCCCTTAAGTAAACGTATACTGCAGCCATTACTGTGTCATCATCTTCAAATTTATGAACCCAGAGATTTTCCTTTAATCACGGAAATATGTAGAAATCACTAGGAGCTAGGTCCAGTGATTATGGAGGATGTTCTAGCAATCAGAAGCCAGCTTCTTGAATGCCAGTCATCGCAACTCTGTGCGCGGAGGCGTTATCATCGTGAAACAAAACAACTTTAGCGAGTTTGCCACGCCGTTGCTTGCGTATTTGTTCACGCCACTTTATTATTTGTCCTGCATACAAAGTCCCCGTAATAGTGGCTCCATGATTAAGGTATTCGATCATTACAACTCCTTGGCTGTCCTAGAAAAAAACAGCCCATAATCTTACTGACGGATGGAATCACCTTAAATTTCTTCGGAGTTGGAGATGACGGTCTCTTCCAAGTCATGGGCTTTCGTTTCCGGGTCATAATGTTGAAGCCATGTTTCGTCCATACTTATGAATCGAGCCGATAATCGGTCAAGATCTTGTTGTAACAAACCCAAGCTTCGTGAAATTCTCAGTCTCCTTTGTTTTTGCGCGTCAGAAAACATTCTGGGCACCCAGCGTGCTGACACATTTTCCATGCCCAAATGGTTGTGTATAATATGGACACTTCCTATAAACATCTTCCTTTCCCTCTGCTATAAAACAAACAGTAACATGAAGATCCGTCAAGACAATGCTTTCAACTTTTTTAGTCATTTGTGCAGTCACTACCGATGTAGGGCGTCCCGTGCGGGGCTCGTCGTTAATGGAAGTTCTTCTTCGCTTGAACTCAGCACACCAACGCGCAACCGTAGAATATGGATATAACGCAGAGATAGTTTATTACCGCGCGAACTTTATCCATTTTTATCCATTTTTAAGAACACGTTCCGACACGATGCAAACAAACGACTTCTATTTTAAAAAAACAAAAGAGAATTGATTGCTTTTTTGTTATTATTATATCTAATGTCTGGGCTGTGCCTGCCAGTATATTTTTTTTCTTTCCAAGGAGAATGTATCCCATTATCACTATTTATTGAACACCCTTCGTATCTATACAAATAAATAAAATTGGAGTGTCTGTTTGTAATATTAAAATAACTGCTTTTTATTAAGTGTATTTGGATGTATATATAGTATACACGGTACATATACTAAAACAACATTTTATTCAATTTTTGTCTGTCTGTCTGTCTGTTTGTTTCGGCTAATCTCTGAAATGGCTGGACCGATTTTGACGGGACTTTCACTGGCCGATAGCTGATGTAACAAGGAGTAACTAGGTACTTTTATTTTAGAAAAAAAAAATAGTTTTAGCTAAAAATTATCAGTCTCGGAAATTTTTTTTTCCAATTTAAGTTGACCTCCGATTTCTATAATCAATCGTATGAAATAGGGTTTAGCTTAGGCTGGACTTTGTAGGTTGTTATTCAATTTAAGTTGAGCTCAGATTTATATCATCAATCATATGAAATAGGGTTTAGCTAAGGCTGGTTTAGTAGGTTCGAACGCACGTATTCCGGAGGCGCATGGTGTAACAGTAGCATTCGATAACCCTGACTGTTTACATATTTCATTTATTTTTATTTTAGGGCTTGCTGCCCAAGTCACTATTCCACGCGGACGGAGTCGCGGGAACAGCTAGTAATAATATACTTACTCGGGAGCCACTAACTTGTGGCTCCGAGATGTTGACGCGAAACTATTCCTAATATAAACTTAATACACACACACATATAATCACGCCTCTTTCCCATAGGGGTAGGCAGAGACCACTTCTTTCCAATTGCTACGATCCTTACATACTTGTTTCGCTTCGTCCACTTTCATTATTCCCTTCATACATGCCCTTCGGTTTAGGGTACTCTTGACCTGACCTTTTTTCAAGACGTTCCTGATCTGGTCTCGAAACGTCCGCCTAGGTCTACCCCTTCCAATACTTCCATTCACACTTGCCTTATACACTTTTTTCGTCAATCGTTCTTCATTTATTCTCTCAACATGGCCAAACCATCTCAGCATACCTTTCTCAATTTTTGTCACTACATCTTCTTTCAGACCACAACGTTTCCTTAACTCATTATTTCTTATCCTGTCACTCAGTTTGACTCCTATCATACTTCTTAACGCTCTCATCTCAACTGCATTTATTCTGCTTTCATGTTTCTTCTGCCATACCCAACTTTCACTTCCGTACATGAGTGTCGGAACCAACACCCCCTCATGCACAGTCAGACGAGCCTTGTTAGACACCTTCCGACTGTTCATAAAGGAGTGTTCATATAAAATTAATATTCTGATGGGTCAGTATTGTGTATAGACGAACTAGCGGAACCCGACAAACGTTGTTCTGCCTTAAAAATATCTTTTGGATAGGAAATCCGTTCTTAGTTTTTTTTATTGCTGAGGAACAGCAGACAGCTGGCGGTCCATTTAATAGTAAGCAGATACCGTCGCCTATGGGTGTTTGCAACGCTAGGGACACCGTGAACACGCTGCTGTCCCATAGGGGTACAGGAATGCGGGTCACTAATGCTGGAACATTATAAACCAACGGTGGTTTTCTTTATTGCTGTAGGACAGCAGAGAGGCTGACAGCTCGCGTAGAATTTAGCAGTTACTGTCGCCTATAGGTGTTTGCCACGCCAGTGGCATGTCAAACATGCTCCTGTCTCGTAAAGGTACAGGAACTTAGGTCACTAAAGCCGGAACACAACACGTACTTAAGACCAAAAGTGGTCGCCATCCAGATGGGCTTGAGACCCTACCACGTGGCCAGGGTTGTTTTATTGCCTTTTACGACAGGCCGACTTCGGCTGTAGGGGTTATTCTTACTCCGTCCCTGCACGGCAAAAAGAACATCTATATCCCAAAATGAGTTACTATGCTAAATTTCAAGTCAATCGGGTGTCTTAAAGATATCATGATGAATGGTATTTCCCTTTTTTATAGCTAGAGAACAGCAGACAGGCAGACGGTCCACCCTGGCAGGTGATCACCGTCGCCTATGGACGTTTACAGCACCAGAGGCAATACCAACGCGCTGCCGGCCTTGAAGAAATTTCATAACGCCTTTTTTGAAGATCCTCATATCGTACCGCGCTGAGAAAACCTTAGCTGGTAGCTCATTCCAGGTCCTGAGAGTAAGCAGCATGAACGTTCTTATATATAAAAAAATATGTAAGAGAATTTACACAGCGCCCTCTAGTCCCAAAGTAGCATAGCACTTGGGTACTGGATAATTAATATACTACATATATATTTTTGTTATGTAAATAAATACATAGTATACATAAACACCCAGAGTGAGACGAGAATTGAACTTATGACCTCCGAAAGCGTACTACTTTAGCCGTTGCGCTACAGAGGTCTTAGAATTCTTAATATTATAGATTGAGAAGCAATGGGAGAAATAAAAAATTCCCACCTGTCCGCGACTGGGGCAAAAAATAAAGCGTGCATCAAGCCCTTCCAGCGCTTGCAGGTGCCCCCTACCGGTGTTCCATCGATACTGCTAATGTTGAATTTCACATCCTTGAAACAGCGGACTGTCATTAGCGGTCCTAAAAATCAAGTCATTGGTCACTTGTGTTATGGGTACTAGACAACTAATATACTAACTTATATACTTTTGTAATTAAATACATAATATAAACACCCAGACGCGGAACAGGAATGGAATCCTTGGATGGTAATTAAAAAAAAAGAGACGAGAATTCCACTGTAAATTTTTTCACTTTTTTCTATTGTTTATCATTGGATTTATAATCAATTTAATGATAACTTAATCTCTTCTTCTCAGTCGGATACTCTTTATAGAGCAGTCGCGGTCACGCAAGACGCCCGGCAGCGCTTCACCACCGCGCGCCATTTGTCCCTAGCTGAAGCCTGTTTTGCGCAGTCGTTTAGACAACTATATTAGTTAGATAACTTAATTAGTTGTTGATAACTTCACAATCGAAGAATGACCTAGGTCGCTGTTTCGAAGCTCATGATGGTAGTTTAACGTAATTGCCACGTACCGACAGTGGTGAAAAACATCGCGAAGACGTACTAGATCACTAGTACGTGTAACCCGAAACAAACAAGCGCTGCGGGTTTACTCCCAGCAGTGGGACATTTTTGGGCTGCGAATTTTTCTTATCAAAGAATCTAGGAGTAAAACACACCTTTAATCCAAAATACCGCATCGCCTTGCACATTTCTGACAGCATACAAAGGTTTGACCAGAGTCCAGACTTGTTCGATCGTGCCGAGTAAGTGTCCAGGCGGTGAGAAGACCTCGAGTCGCTGGAGCTGGCAGGGCAGGACCCTGGCCGTGAATTTATATGGTCTATTCATGGTCATTATTTCCTCTCCTTCATGGTTTGTTACTTTCAGACGTAGGGGACGATGCCCATAGCACAAATAACCGACCCACCAACTGCAGAAACAATATTTTAGATAAACCCAAATAATATTTACTTAAATAAATATTAGAAAAAAAAAATAGTTATGTATGCGGAAAAAGATAATTTTTGAAGTTATACTTCTTTTTGATCTTTCTTTTATGCAGAAGCTCACGAACAACGACTTCACCACCACGTCAATGTCGAGGTCATCCGGCTCCTCGATAACACGGACATAGTTAGAAGACTCAAGAGGATCAAAGCTTTTGAGTTTGTGCTAAAGAACTGTAGTGACAAAGTGTAGTGCAGTGTTTAAATTACAATAAAAATGAAGAACACATGACCAACGTGTCTTCCCCTTAAATAGAGACAATAAGAAAAGTCCAATAGGACACATTCTTAGTTTAAAATATTATTAGTAATTTTAAGTTAGAATTAAATTACTTATTAGTCTTTTCTAGATTAGATTGTAATAATTTATGAATAAAGAAAATAAAAATAAAGATACTTCTTTTGGCGCATTTGGAAGAAAGTAAAACTTTAACGATGCGCGCGCACACCGTTATGAAGTTAGCTGATGACTCTCTCAAGTTTCCGTAAAAACTTGCAACTATATTCACAGTAGTTTCTCAAATATTCATAAATAAACACATGTTTATTTATTACATACATATGTATTTTTACTTTTAATACACATTTATATTTTAAATTATTTATGGTGGTGAATGACAGGTCATTATTATTATTTTTTATTGCTGTAGGACAGCAGACAGGCTGACGGCCCGCTTAGAATTTAGCAGTTACCCTCGCCTATGGGTATTTGCTACGCTAGTGGTATCGCGAACACGCTGCCGTCCCATAAGGGTACAGGAACTTGGGTCACTAATACCGGAACACAACACAAGGTTATTATGGCGGCATACTTAAGATCAAAGGTGGTCGCCATTCAGACGGGCTTTGGGCCCTACCACGTAGCTAGGGTAGGTTGTATTGTCGCCTTTTACTACAGGCCGACCCCGGCCGCAGAGGTTAGTGTTCTTTCTCCGCCCCTGGACGGATTGTAAAAAATTCGTGATAAGTATATTTTATATTAAAAACACTTTTTAAGTGCGTTTGTATCATCATCATTTCAGCCGGAAGACGCCCACTGCTGGACAAAGGCCTCCCCCAAAGATCTCCACGATGATCGGTCCTGCGCTGCCCTCATCCAACCTATTCCGGCGATCTTGACCAGATCATCGGTCCATCTTGTGGGGGGCCTACCAACATTGCGTCTTCCGGTACGCGGTCGCCATTCGAGGACTTTTCTGCCCCAACGGCCATCAGTCCTTCGAGCTATGTGCCCAGCCCACTGTCACTTCAGTTTTGCAATCATCCGGGCTATGTCGGTTACTATGGTTCTCCTGCGAATCTCCTCATTTCTGATTCGATCTCGCAGGGAAACTCCGAGCATAGCCATCTCCATTGCCCTTTGAGCGACTATGAGCTTTCTCATAAGGTCCATAGTTAGCGACCACGTCTGCGTTCCGTATGTCATCACTGGCACACACATTGGTTAAAAACCTTCGTCTTGAGACACTGCGGTATTTGGGACGAAAAGATTTTACGGAGCTTCCCGAACGCTGCCCATCCGAGTTGGATTCGACGAGTGACCTCTTTCGCGAAATTGGACCTGCCTAACTGGATCGTTTGACCCAAGTAGACGTATTCGTCAACAATTTCGAGAGTACAGTTCCCAACTGTTACGGGGGTAGGTGCGACATGGACATTAGACATGATCTTCGTCTTATCCATGTTCATTTTGAGACCTACTCCTTGGGAAGCTGTATTGAGGCCATCAAGCATATGGCTTAAGTCTTCCATGCGTTTGTATAATTCAAGTTAATTGTTGGGATGTGTTGTTTTTATTCGTTTATATTATAAATGTTTTTTTCATTTCTTTTCAAATTTGTGTTGTAAATACTCTCGATACTGGATTTCACCAAAAGCAAGTAACTATATTTAATAAGTTACGGCTACAAAAACAAAAAGGTCACAGACGAAGAAAACTTATCCAACATACCTATTCTCTTCCTCAACAGTGTACACTAAGTTCTGACTTGGTGTTTTGATGAAATATTTACTTTTCTTTCCCCGTAAGAATAGCACATTCTTGACTTTCAGGCATTTTGTAATAAGCAACCGATCCACCTGAGAAAGATCGCTCAGAGGGGGTATGCGGCTAGGTGGTGCTGTTACCTATTTAAAAAAAGTCTATAATTTTATTCGAGATAATGGAAAAAGACTAGTTCATGACCTAATAGACAATATACACCGTATTTGACGACCTCCGTGGCGTAACGGTTAGCGCATTTCCGTACGCTTATGGAGGTCATTGGTTCGATTCCCGTCTCGTGTCTGGATGTTTGTGTATAATATGAATTTATTTACAAAAATACTTTTCGTATATATGTAGTATAAGCTATACCCCCTCCCGTCCATACTGGTAAACCGACCGCTTCTATATAAAGCGCCGCAAGTAGGTGTTAGGCTCTCTTTCTCGTTCGGTCATCGTCGCGTGTGGAAGCTGTCGGTCTGCCTGCCATTTCGTAAGCACCATTATCTTGTACCTATTTTTGTTATTTAATATTTTTGAAGTTATTTTGATTGATCAATGTCGTTTTGATGTAATAGCAAGTGTTCTGCTCTGAATAAATTCATGTAAAACTTAGTGATTAAATAAATACTTTAGGTTACGTCAATTTTGTTATTTTTTTTATATTTTTTCCACTTCTGACGCTAAAAGTAGTATATTAGTTATCTAGTACCCATAATGCAAATGATATACTACTTTGGGACTAGATGCCGCTGTGTGAGTTTTCCCAGTACATATATTTATATAAATAAAATGATAGAGGTCTGCAGTTGTGCGCGCATCGTGGTAAAACTACTTGATAGATTTCAATTAAATTTTCTAAGTTACATTTCTTAGACAATTGGCCCTTGTCTAAAAATTATAGCGATATCTTCATTTAATATAAAGTTATTAAAGTTTTAAGAAACAACGATTTTTATAGGAAAAGAGGGGCAAGCGGTGTAGTGCGCGAACGGCCACTGGACTGGGAAGGCTACTTTTTAATATAGCAGATATAAGAAGAATACTAATAATATAAAGAACAAAACCTCAGTTTCGGGTACAGCCTTGATAACTTCTTTGAGGACCTGAGTGTAAGGCTGTGCAGGGACAGAGGGGATCGGAGCAACCAGCATCATGTAACATCAATAAATTTATTGCTTCTACACAAATTATAAATCGTCTTTGTTGCTCTGCGCTTTTCATTTCTGACAATGCAATGACAATGTCTCTTGCAGCCAATTTGTTAATAAAAGAAGCTACCCATCCTCTTTGTTAGACTGTAGGTAGTTTATGTGCGATTTTTAGTGCTATAGTAACTTAGGGTTGCCAACCCCAAATTTAAAAAACTAGGATATGATGTTGGAAAGACCAGGACAATTTAGTTTAAAAACAGGACGCACTAATAGAGTTGCAATATTTAAGTAGGTTTAGTTAGAATTAGTTTTTTTTACTGTTGCGGAACAGCAGACGGCCCACTTAATAGTAAGCAGTACTATCGTCTATGTATGTTTGCGACGCTAGGGGCACCGCGAACACGCTGCTGTCCCATAGACATACACAAGATTATTATGGCGGCATACTTATAAACCAAGGATAGTATAGTTACTGGGTAGTCCCAGAGGGGCTTGTGACCCTACCACGTAGCCAGAGTGGTTATGTAGCCTTTTACAATAGGTCGACCCCAGCCACAGAGGTTATTCTTACTCCGCCTCTGCACGGAGAGTATAACAAGTTGGTTACAAATATTATTTAATAATAAGTATTTGAATATTAAAAAACAGGATGCTATTTAAAAACTATCCAGGACATCACAAAAACTAGGACATGTCCTGGGAAAACAGGACGGTTGGCAACCCTATAGTAACTTAATAAAAGATATCCGAACGAGTAATTGATTTTTTTTTTAGTTTTTGGTGTCTTTATACTATAATTATTATTTCCGTTCTGGTACGGAATAAGGATACTGACCTGACTGCCACCTGAGGCTGGGGGCGGTCTGTTGTAAAACTTGATAAAACAGCTTTGGCTACGTGGTAGTGAACTTGTTTCTATGGCAATCTGCACTGTAAATAACGTTTTATTTTATTTTTATTTATTTGGGAAACAAACAATTACAATACATCACAATATAAAGAAAACATAAAAATTAACAAATCAGTAAAGTTTCCACTTATAGGAACATTGTGTTGCATTCCGGCACAAGTGTCCCAGGTTCCAGTTCCTTATTAGCCTGGCGTCGCAAACATCTATAGGCGACTGTTTACTTTTAAGGGGAACACCTAGTGTGAAATTTTGAAAAAACCGCACCATAAAAATAATTATTACAGGTAATAATTATTAATTATAAATTACCTTTGCTACGGGGCCAACCAGTTATTGTTAGGCCCCTGTGGCCATCGCAACCATAATATTTTTACGAAGAAGAGCTTCAACAGCCCAGCAGGCGCAATACGAAGAAGATGAAGGTAAATTATATGGGCCTGGAATAACAGATTAGCTGTAAGTATGATTTTGATCTATTGAAAACAATACAATCAATGATTTTATCTTTAAACGCGTTTTTCTCAAAACTACATTTTTCAAATTGGCTGCACTTGTAACTCAAAGACAAATCATCCGATCACTTTGATTTCTTTTTGCTTATTTTGTAAGTACTAACTACTAGGTACATTATAGTACTAATTAGTACTTTACATTGATTGACCTTCTAGTTTTTTGATTATATGAATAATGTAATTTTGGCGGGCTAAAAATCATGTAATTTTTGAGAAAAATTCGACATTATTTTTCAGTCGGCCATTTTGTTAAATTTAAATTTTTTTAACAATCTTGGGTACTGTATAGACAATAACTTACATATTAATATTATTTTTGCTGCCACGGTGAAGGCCGCAATCAGCAGTGGAGTGGAGAAATCCGCAGGCAACAGTGGAGGACTTTTTTAATAACTTGGGAAATAGCGAATAACACGCAATATTTTTTAAATTATGTATATATATATATATATATATATATATATATATATATATATATATATATATATATATATATATATAAAAAGAATACTAGGCCCAGGATCTCTCACCATGGTCAAACTCAAGTAGCATTCTGCGGTCCCGGGGCCACAGGCGGTTATAACAACTCTACGGTAGTTTTTTATTGCTTTAAAAAAAAGTTTAAGAAGGTATACCAGCGACGTGCGTTGCTTTACCAAGAGTGAGACCCACACGTGGAGAACCAAGTATGATAGTAACCTCGCTACGCGTTGCCGACGGCGTATACAAAAACGTTGCTGTGGACGGCTTAGTGGTAATCCTTGTATTAACTATTACGACTGCCTTTTTTTCGAGGAAATACTCCGATTGATGTAGGCCCCGACCCGGTTATATGAGGTTCCGGCAAAGATGGTCGACATAAGACCACCCACTTAAAACCTATCACCTAGCGTCTGGGTCGACAGAATAACTGTCTGATCTGGTGGCCCAGGCTGGCGCCGCTACTTAGCCGTTTACGACACACTTCACTAATTCGGTGGATATTAGCATTCGTATACTGTTGTAAAATGATATTAATTTTTTTGCTACCAAATGTCCGTTAAAAGTTGCTTGAATTATGTACAAAGTGAATAAAATCATTTGAAATAAAATAGGGCGATTTTTTGTAGAAATCGCCATCCTTACCCTTAAATCATAAAATCAATGCATCGAATTCATGCAAATGGCGTTTACTATTATTCCAAAATAGGGGACTTCATTTAAATTTGTCGGAAAAAAGCGTTCGGAACTGTTTCGGTCGTATCGAATGATTGCAACAATATCGGATAGTTAACAATGGACAATAGGGTGTCCAAATATTAGCTGGACATTTATTTATCAATCAGAGAAACAACAGTTCTCAATTTCTCCAACCAGCTAGCAAGTTTTGGGACAAATCTGAAATGACTCCACCGTTCCCTAGTAGGAGAATGCCTAAAAAATATTGGCATAACAGAGTTTACCGTGCTAGTATCAATTACAATTCAAAATTAAACATTTAACTTTTAATATGAATATGACTGAAATATCATATAAATTACTACAAATATTTATGACATAATTTTTGATGTACAACAAGATGAAAAGAATGCTTAAAGCTTCAGTGTATACAAAAGGCACATTTAATATTTATTAACTAATTTGTATTTATGTATCTATTTCACTAACAATTCTTAAACATACTTTGTTTTAAGTGTACATTTTAAAAGAACACACAACGTAATATCTTTTTATTAGTATTCTTTGAAGTATTCTTCCAGTTTGTTACATTTGTAAAAATTATCAAAATTCTAGTGGCAATTTGTTTATTATGATATAAAATTTACAAAAGAAAAAAGAAGTAAAATCTATATAAAAATGGCGTGCTTTTATCCTAAAGGCTGCGAGAAATTACTTACAAAACAAGTGCTTATTATATCATAAATATAAATATATTGAACTTTTAGTTTACTGAACTATAATTATCCTGAATTTTTATTTAAATACTAATTGCCCCGGCAAACGTTGTTCTGCCATATGAATTTGAAAAATGTAGCCTATGTCCTTCTGCAAGGTCCAATCTATGACTATAGCGAAATTCATCATAATCCATTCAGTAGTTTTTGCGTGTAAGAGTAACAAACCTCCATACATCCAAACTTTCGCGTTTTTAATATTAGTAAGGACTAGCTGATACCCGCAACTTCGTACGCATGCGCGCTACACCGCATGCCCCACTTCTTAGCGGCAAGTAAACACATATCACTGAACACGTAGTGAAACTTTAATAATTTTATATTAAATGAAGATATTGCAATAATTATAAGGTAAGGGCCAAGTGTCTAAGAAATAAAACTTTATTGAAATCTACTCAGTAGTTTTCATTGCCGTGATGCACGCACAACTGCACACCTTTATCATTTTATTTATTTAGATAAGCTACTTATCCCAAGTAGCAAATAAATGATGGCGACCATGCATTTTAATGTGGCTGCGCACGCGCCACGTCCTGCCAACATTTTATGCAAAAACGCAAATTTCTAGCGAAATTTGAAACGCTCCATTGTATTACTTTTTGATAATAAAAATAATCGTTTCTCTTTTCACATTTTGGGGGACGCGTGTGCAGGTCCACACAATTGCGCCCAGGAATCGAATTAACGACGGTTTTTATGTTTGACATTTGAATAAAGATTTTTGCATGCACAAAACTGATTATTGATTGCTGCACGAGTTTTGGAATATGGGGCAGCGTGGGTCATTTGCGTTGTCTAGGGTCAGTTTTCAAACGTTGGTTTCTTTGTATTATATGTACTGAATTTTTGGTCATAATTAAACTATCACTGTCATACTTTCCTCTGAGAAGAAGAAGGGACGGAGTAAGAATACCTCTGCGGCCGGGGTCAGCCTGTCGTAAAAGGCTACAAAACCAGCTACGTGGTAGGGCCTCAAGCCCGTCTGGATGACAACCACCTTTGGCCTATAAGTATGCACTCATAATAACATTGACTTCCACCATTAGTGACTCAGGTTCTTGAACTCCTATGGGACAGCAGAGTGTTCGTGGTGCCTTTAGCATCGCAAAAAATATAGTAGTACATAGTCAAATATAAGTCAGCCATAGTGGTGTTTCTAGTAGTTATAGTAAAAAATCGCTTTTATAACGGTAATAAACAGTTTTAATACACGACATTATGAATTGGATTTATTTAATACGAGTGCTGCGGATATGAAAAATTTATTTTGTAATAAATAATTGATGTAAGAACTTTCTAGATGATTTTTTAAACGATCTATTGTGTATAATTTGTCATGTCTTCAAATATACATCCTAGATTATGTAAAACTATTTAAAACCTATTTTTGAAACCTTGGAATTGGCCTTCAGTAACTATTATATTATTATACTTTGTATACATTGACTTAGCTGTTAGTTTTCTTAGCACTTTAAAATAAAATATTATACATTCTTCTTCTTAAAAATGATTCATCGAAAGAAGAAAGGAAAGAAAAAATATTTTATTTAAGAATAAAAATATATGACCTTAAAAAATGAGTCTGAAACTAACTTAATAGTTTAGTTTTCCTAAAATGGCGTCAGCTCAGCGCCTTGCTGGTTACTTTCACTAGCGCTGATCTTCCACTGAAGCCAGGCAGTAGTCACTCCAGGTGGTCACGAGAGCTCTTATTTTTGTTTATTATAATTGTGAGAGATATTGAAAAATGTACATCTTTAATTCTATTTCTAATAATAATGATAATAAAAAAACGTATAAACTGTGTGCTAGTTAAAATAAAATTGACAAATAAAAAGTAATAGGCTATAACATACAAATGCAGATAATAAAATAATATTTAAAAATAAAATGAACAAACATCGGTCTAAAAGGCACTGGTGTGGAGTAAAAGATCTGTTTGCTTCTTTTGATATTTATGTAATTTTTTTTACCGCATCGCAGTTACAGTTTGGGGCCCCAGGATACACTGCACCTTGTTTATTACTAGAAATAAGAGTGAAGAGCGACTAGCTTCGGGTTTCCAGAAAAACTCTCTAGTAATAAACAGTATTTACAGTTATGGCCAATGAGACCTCTTTGATTCTTCGGCTACGACTCTTCCGCGAAATGTTTATTTGCTATTGATATTTGATGAGACAGCCTATATATACTTATTGTAAATAAATACATATTATATATAAACAGTAGCGGGAATCGAACCCGTGACCTTTGAAAGCATTCCGAAGTGTGTTAACCGTTACGCCACGGAGGTTGTCAGTTTATTTTAGTAATTTTATAGGAAAGGCTAATTTTAGTCCCTGTAAAATACATTACCAATTTCCACACAAAGTCACGGGTAACAGCTAGTATGTAATAAGGAAAAGTGTATTCAAATAAAAGACGAATAACATTTATGTAAATTCATTTGTATTCCCTTGTTTGTATTTCGGCGTGTTCGGTACAATCTCATACAATACTAAATACTAGTAGCATCCATTCTGCGACACGCTGTGGTGTGTGATGCAAAATTGTTTTAAACTAGCCGTTCATCATCTATTGTAGGTATTTACTAGACGATAGAAGTGAGTTTTGGTGGATAGTCTCATGATGCCCCATATTTTGGCAGCAGCGTGACTAGCGTCGCAAACATCCATAGGCAACGATAACCGCTTACTATTAAGTGAGCCGTCAGCCAGTCTGATGTTCCTCAGCAATAAAAAAGTCACATATACCCCACGACTACCTCACTGTCAGGAGAAATCGTAATTTTTCCTCGAAAAAAAATTTCCATATACAATTGTTGTATGTACCCTTGAAGAGATTTCAAAGCGGATGAAAATGTAGTAGAAATTTTATAATCTCTCCGTAAAGCGATTATGACTATCCTAATTCACGACATCTTTGTTTTGTGTCCGCCCGCGGTGAAGCGAATAGCCGCGCGCCACGTGCGTCGCGACTCGCGACCTTTTCAAGCGATATTGATCTTTTAAGTATGTAGAATTGTAGATAAAGTTTAAAATTATTTCACACTGAAAGTGCTCGTCGCGCCGCTGCTGCTATTCTGGTGTGACTCGGCCCTAAGAGCGAGTACACATTAGGCACTCGGCGTTGCGTTGGGCGCGCGCTTGTAGCATACATACATACAGCCCGCTCAGCACGGCGTTTAACGAGCGTTACCAAGGTATACTACTAGCTCAGTTCGGAAAATTGCCACTATTTCCTCCCAATTGCGTTTTTTTTAATATTTTATTTTTATAATCTGGACTTTGCATGTCCCATATAGCTGGACGCTTTTGGATTTCATCTATAAATAAACCTGTATCGAAATGTTCGATCTCCATAATACATGTGCACCCTACACGAAAGCGCGCGATCAAATGTGCAGCAAAATGGCGGCGCATGTATTTACAAGCGCGCAGCTGACGCCCGCGCAACGCGCGTTCCAACGAAATTCTGAGAGCGCACGTCCGACGCGCGCTTGATCAGAAGCGCGCGTTTGCATGTGTACACTTCAATAAGAACTTTTGGATCTCAAAACGCGCGTTAGTAAATCGCGCGTTTCAAAGCGCACAATGTGTACCCGCTGTAAAGCACGAAATCAATTTTTTGACGTTTCACTTCAGCCATATGTAAATTTCACACACACACACACAATTTTTTATTTTGAATAAACACACCACAGCTCACCGTTCATTTACACAACAATAGTAAATAACAAAAGAACTAATTATTTATTATTAAAATATAATATTCATTGCAAACAAGTCGCAAATCACTGCTCCACAGTTTCACTTAATATCAACATAACAAGTATTTTTGATTATAAAATAAATTACACAATATTTTGTTCTTGATTTCATATATTTATAGGAAGTATTAGATAATGAATTAAAAATACAAAAATCGATACTATTTTCGAAATGTATATATAAAACTCATAAAATTGCTTTAAAATTATAAAATATTAAAATGGGTTTATTATTAATAAACTTCTTTTTAATAATTTACATTTGTTTACACTTTCTAACCAGATTATAGAATACTTTAAAAATAAAAAAGTAACAATCAAAGGTTAAAATAAATAGTATTTAAAGATAAATAAATATATAGGGACAATTAATACAACACCATCTAAGTCCCAATCTAAATTCCATAGCACTTGTGTTATGGGTACTAGATAACTGATATACTACATAATATTTTTCTTTTGTATAATAAATATCCAGACGTGAGACAGGAATCGAATCCGTGACCTCCGCAAGAGTACCGACAGCGCTGGCCATTACGTCACGCGGATCGTCAATATATATATTTATTTCTAATACTTCCTATAAATATTTCACACCTACTAATGAACACGATTGTGTTTTTTTTTTCAAATTAAAGTCGCCATTGTGCATATTGAATATCCAGAGCAACGACTGCTAAGGCGATTCGAAATGACTCTTGGGCACCATATACTAGATGGCGTTAAAAGCGATAGATTCATTTTGTTTGGGGAATCTTGTTCGCTTCGTATATATTATAAGATCAAATAAACAAGAAATATTTGCTTAAATAAAAACATTTTTTGAAAACAATTCATTTTGGGTCAATAATACAAAGGTCTTGTCGAAAGAAACTGAACTCAGCTCCTACAAGCTTAATTTTAAAGGTCTTTTTAAAACAATTTAAATAAATGAGCTATAAATTATACAAATAAAGAAAATAGGAGCAAAATGTTTGAACAATTTTAAATGATGAAACATTCTCATCATTAAAATTACATCATTATAAATTCATAGAGAAAACTTAACGAAACAACGTGATATCCTTAACCAGTGTTAAAATCTTTAACAAAAATATATATTTACATTACTTTTAAAAATACAAGCATTTTCCTAAAATATGCTAAGAGCAAGGCACTTTGTATTAAAATCTAGTATTTTAATAATGTATATACAAAAATTGTATTTTTAATTAATGTAATATATCTATCTATTATTTATTTATGTAATAAATATAATCTAAAAATATATTTTATATCACATAATTTTTTTATTCTCTGTACAAAAAAATATTTTGTAGTATATTTTCAATTATATCCGACTTTCTATAATTTGTTTAATAATTATATATATAAAAAATAAAACTCAAATTTCTCATAGCCCATAAAATGGGCATTTGGAAGATTTCACGATCTTATGTTAAAATTTATTAAGTTATATTTAACGTGTGCTTAAAAAACGTTTCAAAATAGAGCACCATGTATATTATAAATATAAAAAATAGCACGCTGTATAATACTTCAATTAAAATTCATAATAAAATTTATATTATAACTATATATTTTCAAAAAATAGCTGCATTCATTTTAGTTGATAAAGTATATATATGTTCAATATATAATGATTTAATTTAAAATTTATAAATATTTTTTAATTAATTTAAACATAAACATATATAAAAATACCAAATTTCATAACGTGTTTAAGTAATATTTCCCTTATTTATTTAGCTGGTAACACTTCATCACGTTTAATTATAAATCTACAAGAAGATGGCCACTTCATAGACTATTGATTATATGCTTCGTAAAACATATAAAAGATCTGGAATATTAAAAAAAAATGTTAAAGCTCTTTGGTTTGTTTATGTACACATCTTATGTTTATGCCACTTCTATTTCAAATTTATACTCATTTTAATTGGCTATTAACATTTAACAGTAACGATATTATAATTCAGATTTAAGTTATTTAAACAGCCTTTACATTTGACACATAATAAGCTCTTTCCGGCTCATTATAAGAACATTTTCTATGAGTAACATTTTTTTCTGTTGTTCTATACACTGTAAATATGTCAACTATAATATCTCTTTCTGGATGATATTATAATATTATAATTAACTTGTTAACCGGGCATGACGATATTTTTCGTCATGGAAATTTACTGTAATATTTTGAACGCATTAATATTTCTTTCTTTCTCTCTCTCTCTATCTGTGGTCATTTCCTCATGGTTGGGAATCATGGTCACCGGTGCTATGGTGCACCTTGTGTGCCTCTATGGATGAGGCTAGGATCTTTATTTGATCGCACAGTCTGGTTGGAGAACCGTAGGCTTATTATTATATATATTATTAGTAGGTTTATTTCTAACATTTAACAATTTCTTCTTAAGTGGTAAAAACATACCTGTTGAACAAAACACAATAGCTAAAGAAATTTAATTTTAATTTGAAATATTAATATTCGTTAAATGATACCTTTTAATATCCACAATTAACTGGCATTGTTTATATTTTTTCTTAAATTTTTACAGGTACCCTCAAACTAGAAAGAAATACCAAATTTGTTTCTTTCGTTTGTTGCATATAGCAGCAGTAGAAAAAGTGATATATACAAGGCCTGACTTTTTTTGTACTGAAATGGAAATCGAATTGATCTAACCATAAAAGGCAATGATGCATGTAGGATGCTTATTGAGACGAAGCCACGACTGATAAACAAACTGAGAGGTGATCGCAGTCGTTTCGAACGCTTTCGGCTCTCTACATGAAAGAAATATTCTTTTGGAATTAAGTTTTTGTATAACATTATCTAAATGTCATTTAGAACTTAATTTAATAGTTTAACAAATTATTTTTTTAACAATTCAGGTGTATAAGAGCTTTATGCTAAAAAGTTAAAATATTTCTTAATATAATTCATAGCAAATGTAATTTCGTAAATGTTCAAAATTTTTAAAATAGTTTAATAATTTCAATAAATAAGTTATTTAGTTTGTATATATAAAAACATATTTTTTATAGTTGATAAAATTTAAAGTAATTTTAATTCATTATATTAAGTGTTGAAAGGAACCATTTTCATAAGACGCGAGTAAAACTGCAGGCACATCTAGTATAGCTACTTCAGCTACAAAAGGAAGATTCTGATATCTGTCGTTCAACAATTTTAAGTATAAAGATTTTCCGTAGATTCGATTGTATTAAGCTCCTAGATCCATATCGAAGCAGTGCTGCCTCGGATGGGAGTGGGGTGAGTGGGGCACGTGGTGATGCGGACCCCCCAATAGCAGGGTGGGGAGGCAGCTGTCCGTTAAACCCGATAAGCCACCCAGACCCATAGATGAATCCGACATTAATGCACCTGAAAGATGGAACAACCTGTATATACAAAATATATGCTCATTATTTTTGTATTATAATATTCAATTAAGTAAAATAAGTGACACCACCAAGACTTTAGGAGTCCGGGGCAACATTTTAGCATAACTTTGTAGTCTATGTTTCCTGATACGCCTGATGAATCATCGGACAGGCACTCTAATGTTGTCACTTTAATTAGAGACCATAAATGTGAATCCATTTCTAAGCTTAGAGTATTTAGTGGGGTTGATAGAATTACTATTGCTTAATGTCTTTGTCATAATAAAAGCAATCTTAAAAAAAATTCAGTAATAATTCACAAAGCGCCATCTAGTCGCATCGCTTGTTATGGGTACTAGATAACTGATATGCTACTTTAGGGTTGCCAACCGTCCTGCTTTCCCAGGATATGTCCTAGTTTTTGTGGTGTCCAGGGATGTCCTGGACAGTTTTTAAGTAACATCCTGTTTTCTAATATTCAAATACTTATTATTAAATAATATTTCTAACTAACTTGAGAAAGTATACTCTCCGTGCAGAGGCGGAGTAAGAATAACCTCTGTGGCTGGGGTCGACCTATCGTAAAAGGCGAAATAACCACTCTGGCTACGTGGTAGGCTCACTATCCCCTCTGGATGGCTACTATCCTTGGTTTATAAGTATGCCGCCATAATAATCTTGTGTATGTCTATGGGACAGCAGCGTGTTCGCGGTGCCCCTAGCGTCGCAAACATACATAGACGATAGTGACTGCTTACTATTAAGTGGGCCGTCTGCTGTTCCGCAGCAGTAAAAAAAACTAATTCTAACTAAACCTACTTTCACTATGAATTAATATAAGTATTGCAACTCTATTACTGCGTCCTGTTTTTAAACTAAATTGTTCTGGTTTTTCCAACATCATATCCTAGTTTTTTAAATTTAGGGTTGGCAACCCTATGCTACTTATATACTTTTCTATTGTAATTAAATACATTTTATACATAAATACCCCCTACACTCGGAAATCGAATCGAGGGGAGGGGGGTACCGAAAGTGGGCGTACCGCTGGCATTCCGACCTGAGAAAGCCCTAACACCTCGGAGACCATCATATCTTAAGAAATATTCGCGAGCAGCAACAATTATGATTATTTTTACCTGTGCAGACGTGGAGAAAGAATACTAACCTCTGCGGCCGGGGTCGGCCTGTTGTAAAAGGCGACAAAATAACCCACCCTAGTTACGTGGTAGGGCCCTAAGCCCGCCTGGATGGCTACCACCTTTGGTCTTAAGTATGCCGCCATAATAACCTTGTGTTGTGTTCCGGCATTAGTGACCAAAGTTCCTGATCCTTGCGTGACAGCAGCGTGTTCGCGATGCCACTGCCGTTGCAAACACCCATAGGCGACGGTAACTGATAAATATTAAGCGGGCCGTCAGCTTGTCTGCTGTCCTACAGCAATAAAAAAAAATCTTACGAGGATTCACAGAGATTCGCTAGTTGATGACAATGTTACCTGTGTTATGTGGGAAGGAGGCGCTGTCGTCGTGCAGCATGCTGGCCATATTCCTGTCGGCGGCTTCGGCCACCACGTCGCTCAGGCACAGCTGCGACGTCGGCGACGAGCATAGCATCGGGTCGCCTGCAGGGCAGAAATAGACTCATGAACACCTGTATGGCTATAGGATATTCCTTCAAGTGTTGGAAGATTTGCCAATCGTTCCTGGCCGGTCGGAGAAGGAGATCAGGTGCAACTTTTTACAACATTTAACGTCGATGCGCGTCCTGGGGTATGCCTACTCTTTTTTTATAGCTACAGTTCAGCAGGCAGGCAAACGGCCCACCCTGGCAGGTGATCACCATCGCCTATGGATGTTTGCAACACCAGAGCATTACCAACGCGGTGTCGGCCTCGAAGAAATATTATAACGATTTTTTTTAAGAATACCATATCGTACCGCGCTGAGAAAACTTCAGCCGGTGCTCTTGTGCAGCTGCAGCCAAGCTTATGTACATAGGTGAGGATACTACATCGTGATGCTTCTCCTCTTACTCTGCCACCTCATCTTCTTATTAATTAAGGGTGATAAAATCGATCGACATACAACAACAAAAAAAAAATAATAATGTTACAGTGAAAAGTATGGGTATTGCTCGCAAGTCACAAGTATGCTCGAACTTCTTCTCGAGCATGCTTGATTCATGTTTTAACCTTCCTAGCTCATCGTAGAAACATTTGAACCCTCTCACCTGAGGTGACCGGATTGTGTGAGTCGTCGTCCATGAGGTCTTCTATTTGAGCTAGATTCAGTACTGCGTCGCTGTCTTCGTTGCTCAGAAGACCTGGGGTCGGAGACAGTCGCATCTGTAGACAGTAATTAATAATTTCAATATATTCAAACCACTTTACACCGTGATATTTTTTTTTCGCATCCTACATATATACATATAATCACGCCTCTTTCCCGTAGGGGTAGGCAGAGACCACTTCTTTCCACTTGCTACGATCCTTACATACTTGTTTCGCTTCGTCCACTTTCATTATTCCATTCATACATGCTCTTCGGTTTAGGGTACTCTTGACCTGGCCTTTTTTCAAGACGTCCCTGATCTGGTCTCGAAACGTCCGCCTGGGTCTACCCCTTCCAACACTTCCATTCACACTCGCCTTATACACTTTTTTCGTCAATCGTTCTTCATTCATTCTCTCGACATGGCCAAACCATCTCAGCATACCTTTCTCAATTTTTGTAGGTAGAACTGAAATTAATTCCCTGGAAGACCATATACCTATGCAAAGTAGCTTTCACATTATTATGTAAATTAGAAGAAAAAATGTTATTTAGAACAAAATAATAATAAAACATTAAAATAAAATATTGTTAAAATTATAAATATCCTAAAAAATTCTCATTTATAATTACAAACACATTTCTACAATAAGTTATATATGTTTCAATTTGTAATGTATATAAGTGTTCGATCCTTGTAGAAAGGGTATTTGAAATCCCGCCTCCTGATTTTTGTTACCTACCCTCACTCTCGATGAGGTAAATGGTAAAAGCGAGGGTGGGACGAAATTAATATAAGTAGTAACGCGTGAGTTCCTAAGCGTGCGGGACTGTCGACGTTCGACCTCCCTGAAGATCATCTCTGCGCCGTGCGCAATTAACTTCAGTCACTCCAAGCTTACGTTTGGTTACGGTTTTACGGCAACCGGATGATTACGTGGGAAACAAATGTCTGACCATGCCACCTCCGCCGGGTCCCGGCAGGAGGGGTAGACCCAAAAAGTGCTGGCTTGGCGTCGTAAAGGGTGATAGGCGTGCCAACGAGCTCACAACCAGGGATGCTGAAGACCGTGCGAAGTGGAGTAGAAAGAGTCGGAAAGCGGACCCCGGGCACCGAAACGGAAGTTTGGGTTGCAACCGGGATGAACGCTGAGATGATGATGATGACTCCAAACTCTCAATGGCCGAGCCATAATTGATTGTGTGTTCAGTGTGCGTGACATTTAGCTGGTGCCGTGCAACAGTTCCTCCGCGATCTGAACCGACCACGGGAAAGGCTGGAATCAGGGTCAGTGCGAATTTCTTTGCCCACTGCAAGGTATCGCGTCTCTCTAACCACCGCTCCTCTCCCTCCTCTTTCATGCAGTCCACTGCTCTCGAGCTAACCTTCTCATTCCTGTACGGTGCAATCTCGGTCCGTGACCGACATCGTACAATAAATGTATACATATAATAATATGTAAAGCCACCAATCCATACAAATAATATAATCTATCAATATTTAAAAAGTTATTTTAATCGATGTAACGTGTATTTTCCAATATCTGAAGTGAAAGAGCCAAAGAGATGAATATAATTGAATGAGTGCGTGTGAAACGACGAGTGTATGCGAACGAGTGCGTGAGAAACAACGAGTGCGCACGACTGAATTATTACGAAAAAGTATATAATGGAATACATGTTACCTTGATATCTTTCGAGCTGAATAAGTGATCCGTGACCGGTTCTAGGCAGAGGTCCGGCGCCAGGCAGTCGAGCGAGAGCCCTTCGTCGCGGCTCAGCGGCGAACATGAACCTAGTTTTAGACCGTCTGCAATTAATACAACGGCACAATCAGACCGCCTTGTTTAATATTACATGCACTCTTATAGCCAAATAAATATAAACCAATTTCCAAATAAGTCTTTAAACTTCGCATTCCGCAGCTCGCTTGAATAATGTTCTATTTAGTCTCCAGTTTTAAGACTATCGCTTTCATTTGATTATCTATCCATTTTATTCTTTCTCAAATGGGTTAAATATTTAGTAGCATCAAAAACGCTTGATTTAGAAATCCTTGGCATGAGTTGACCCAAAACAAAACTAGTGTTCAACTAAAACAGTTTACGTAGCCCACTGTTGGACATAGATCTGGACAAGATCACGTTTCCTTACCTTATAATCTGCAACTCGAACCTAAGCACATATCATACAGAGTTCCGAAGAAGTAATCCACCGTATGGGCCCACCTCTTCCGCATTACAATTCTTCTCTGCCTCCTCTATTTCAAAGCAATGTTTTATACTGAAAGTTCATTATCATAAAAATATAGTGCTTTTACCTAGAGCATCTAAAGCTGATAGGCACTCCGTTGAAGGCATATCTCTTAAGAGATCCGGCGGCTGATCGCCCAGTTCCATTAACGGCGATGGCTCCGTTTTCGGCAACACTACCTCCTATTAAAAATAAATATATAATTAAAATAAGACCTGTCATATTGCATGAATCGGAATACTAGACCATAAAGGGGAAGTATGAAAGAATATTGTAACCTGCGGAGATGCGAATGTTGAGATGGATGTGTGGAGTAGGGCAGCAGACAGGCTGGAAATTTAACAGTTACCGTCGCCTATGGGTGTTTGCAATGCCAGTGGCATCGCCAACACGCTGCTGTCCCATAAGGGTTACAGGAACTTGGGTCACTAATGCCGGAATACAATACAAGGTTATTATGGCGACACACTTAAGACCAAAGGTTCCTGCACGGATATAATTAGAAATTAATATATCAGACGAACTGAAAAGCAACAGATTATCATGGTATTAATTAAGGAAAAATGTCTCGAGACAAGGAAAATGCTAGAAATGAGATGAATACAAAAAGAAGGGTAGACCTAAGAGAAGATGGATGGCTTGCGTAAAAGATGATATGGCGAAAAAAGGTGTAAATTTTGAGATGACGACTAATAGAGGGGAGGTAAAGGCAGCAAGAACACACGAGGAAAACATACTGGTAAATAAATATCGTTTGGGCGTTTATTTCGCGGTTTTGTCTAGCTGGCCAGCGTTTTAATTCATTAACGTCAGGTCCCGCGACCCCAGCTCTCCAGGCGTATATAGTAACCTGCATCCCCTAATAAGTAGACGGGAAGTAGCATGCAATGCGTTTCCGAAGCAGCGGGGAGTTCTGAAAGCATTTCCACAAAAAAGGTGTTATGAAACTTACAATTTTGGGACTGACAGCTGGTGTCGGTTCGTTCAACTGCTGTGTGTGGGGAGTGTGGGGGGTGAGAGGCGTGCGGGGCGTGTGCGGCGTGTCCCCTCCCGTGTCTACGCCCGAGTCCGTGTCTGTGTGCGGCGAGGACCAGCCGCTGTCGTTCACAGGTAAACCGTGTACGCGGGCTAAGCGCTCTAATTCCTGAAAAAGAAAACACTTATAAAACTCTCTCTCTCTTTATACACCGCATGATATTTTAGTGCTAGTATTTATTCTCCATAAGAAATTTATATATGGGTTGCCTGGAAGAAATCGCTTAAAGGGATAAGGCCGCCCGTTGTCTCTAATATTTAGAATATTATATAATTAGGTTAAGTTGGTGATAATAAAGTATTATCTATCTATCTATGTACGCCACGTCGTTCCTCGCTAAATATTGAATACCCTATAAAATCGGCATCTAAATACGCACCTGTATCCTCAACATCAACTTCCTGTTGTGCAGCTCGATCTGCTTCCGTCTCTGTTCGCTCTGCTTCAGCCTGTTCACTTCGTCCCTCAGACATTTGATGTAGTCCACGCTGCTCTTGAGTATGGTGCCCTTGTTAGGGCGCACGTCGCGGATCACTTCGTAGAACGGATCGTTGGTTTTGGGCAGCAGCGTGCCTAGTTCTTTTATGCGATCGTTTATGTTGAACCGGCGTCGACGTTCGACTGAAATACGACGACCGATAAGTGAGGCGTGTAGTTGCAATTAAAACTATTTTTGATAAAATGACGATATATCGTTAAAAACACTCAAAACTATTTACAATGCTATCAACTTTTTATTGCACAAATGCGTCTGTATTCTATATATTTCAATTTTATATTCAAACTTTTAATTTGCATTGCGAATCAAATCTCACGAAATTGGCATGGGTTTAGCTCAATTTACGAGTTTCCAAAAAGTATTGTTACATATATACAACATGCCTCAAGTAAGTTATTATGGCGGCATACTTAAGAACAAAGTTGGTCACCATCCAGATGGGCTTGGGGCCCTACCACGTAACTAGGGTGCGTTGTTTTGTCGCTTTTTACGACAAGCCGACCCCGGCCGCAGAGGTCAGTATTCTTTCTCCGACCCTGCACGGATAAAAACTTCCTTACACTCTCCTCTATTAGTCGACATCTGAACGTTCACAATTTTTTTTTGTCATATCATCTTGTACACCATCCTTCTCTCTTTTCTTTGGTTGTTATTGCGGCATACTTTAGACCAAGGGGGGTTGGTTGGCCCGCCCTACCACCCAGCTAGAGTACTTTTGTTATCTTTTACGTCAGACCGACAACACTGCAGGGGCAAAAATGTTATCGTTGGATCTATTTTATTATTTGACTAAAAGTAATTTATCTTCATTTGCTTGTGACTACAAAGTTACACGAGTTAGACTACATGGAATACAAATTAAATTAAAAACTAACTTTTGAAGAAGAAAATTTTAAACGGCGTAATATATAAAATAGTGGACATACTCATATTATGGTTGTCTTTCTTCTGCCTGTCCTTGGCGAGGGCATGCATGTCAGCATCGGAGAGGAGCGAGCAGTCGCCGGCCACCGAACTGGCGGCCGACGGGGGGCCCGACGACGACACGCCCGGCGTGCCGTCAAGCGACAAAATGTCTTCTAGGAACTCGTCAGCCTGCAAGGACATGTAAAATATACTATCACTGAGCAGTGGTTGCAGCGCGAGGCTCGCGAGCCGCGTGCGGCTCTTTGACTCCTCGGCTATGGCTCTTCCGCGAAATGTTTAGTTTAAGTCTAATCTGTAATTATTTCCGTAATAGCAAGTTCTGCTAAAGCAAAGCATATGTTAAAATATGTAATATGTTAAAAATGGCTCTTTAAATAAATATCAATTGTACGTTATCTATACTTGGCTTTTTTGTATGACAAGGGTGTCGACCAGTGGCATAAAGTATTGTTTATAAATTTTAAGTTCTTTAGTATTGATGATTTCCAAGGCGTAACGGCTAAACGTCGGTACGCTTGTAGAGGTAATGGGTTCGAATCCCTTCCCGCGTCTGGATGTTTATGTATGTTTATCCGTGCAGGGGCGGAGAATGAATACTAACCTCTGCGGCCGGGGTCGGCCTGTTGTAGAAGGCGACAAAATAACCCACCCTAGCTATGTGGTAGGGCCCTAAGCCCGTCTGGATGGCGACCACCTTTGGTCTTAAGTATGCCGCCATAATAACCTTGTGTTGTGTTCCGGCATTAGTGAACCAAGTTCCTGTACTCTTATGGGACAGCAGCGTGTTGGTGATGCCACTGGCGTTGCAGACACCCATAGGCGATGGTAACTGTTAAATTCTAAATGGGCCGTCAGCCTGTCTGCTGTCCTACAGCAATAAAAAAATTAAAAAAAAGCTTAACTATGATCTGATAGTGATTTCAATGTTCAACGCTAATCCACATCTTTAGTGGATGTTTGCATAAATGTGATTAGATGTAGCGAACTATTTCATTCACCTCATCTTTATATTATACATACGCATAGAAGAATAATCCATATCTTCCAATTCAATATTATAAATGTGAAAGTCACTCTGTCTGTCTGTTACACTTTTCACGCCTAAATCAATTTTGATGAATATCGGTATACCAATAGATTGGACCTTGGAGAAAGACATATGCTACTTTTTGTCGCGATAATGAAACTTGAAGGGGATGAAATAGCAGTGAATGTTAATTCTATTTTTTTTTTTAATTTATAAGGCAGAACAACGTTTGCCGGCTCAGCTAGTCTATATAAATAAAAATTAATCGCAAAATATGTTGCTAAACGCAAATCTCGAAGACGGCTGAACCAATTCGAGTAATTTTTTTTTATTTATTCCTTAAACTCTGAGAAAGGTTTTTATGGAGAGGAAAAATGGAAAAATTGCACGGAAAAACTTCAAAAACCAGTTTTCTTTTTCTGTAATTGTGAACGCAACTTCAAATTGCTATTAGCAACTTGAACGCATCCAAAGATACATAAAATGGGAAAATGTGTGACATCACATCAAGGGGATATTTATTTATATGGCAGAACAAAGTTTGCCGGGTCAGCTAGTTACATATTAAAAAAATATTAATTAATTTGTAATAATTACGGTTTGAACAAACCTCAGAATTAGTAGTCCCAACGGAGCAAAGTCCGGGACTTAGTAAACTGGAGGAGGAGGCTCGGTCTGGCGACGGTGGGGCTTGTGCACCTAGCTCCGGCGCAGACGCCACCGGCGCTCCCCTACCTGTACTGGAAACCTGCACACCAGTGTGAATTGTTATTATCAGCATATTGGAAGATTTGATAGTGAATATTTGATTTTCTCCATGCAGGGGTGGAGTCAAGATACTAACCTCTACAGCAGAGGGCGGTCTATCGTAAAAGGCGACAAAACTACCCTAGCTGGGTGAGGCTCTAAACCCGACTGAAGAGCAATAACTCTAGGTTTTAAAATATGCTGTAATGCTTCTGTCATACTTCACTTCACTGCACTGTTCCAGGCTAGAGCCCTCCCCATAAACTACAGGGAGCGAACATTTCACTATGCAGGTTTCTTCACGTTGTTTTCATTAACTAATGATACGCGACAAACAACAACAAAGTCGACTACCATAAAATAATAAAATTATCATAAATTATCGTATTAAAATCTGTCAAATTACCTGTGCGTGTGGTTGAAACGATTCACTGAGATACTGCCGTACCTGACTCTTCTGTTTTTGTATCACGTGATACCTGGTGGGGTTCTCCAGAACTGTTCGCACCTGAAATTTTTTATTTATTTCTATTTATTTATTGTGGCAAAGGGGGGTGCCTGCATCAATACTTCAATTTTGTGTGTAAATTTTGCTTTGAAGTTTATAATAACAGCCCACAGCTGGGCTCGAGTCTCCGTCTAAAGGGGACGGTGATTAAGAACTGCTGCCATGATGATCGTCCTCGTGACCTCTGGGAGACCTTTTGGCTACATCATCATAGCGTATGGCAATCCCTGCTCTGTACTCTTATGAATTATTAGCCCACCTGTAATACTTGTGGCGGTAATTCGACGTGCGGCGTGATCCGTGGCACCTCCGTCGGTGCTGACTTTTTCTTCTCTTCATTGTCTTTGGACTGGCCTGCTTGCTGTGCCTATCAACAATGAACATACATATATACATTATAGTAGCCGTAATTGTCATAGGGAAGAGCAGTGCATTGCGATTTGGGGAATCTGATTTTTTTTTATACCAGACCGAAAACCAGGCTGACCAAATCCCTGTTTCTCTAGACCTTTTTTTTCTTCCTTTAGAAAAGTGTAAAATCCATAGGCGACGGTAACTGCTTACTCGACAGCCTGTCTACTGTCCCAGAGCAAAAAAAAGTCCTAAATACTCATCAAATACTTTTGCACGGTAGGATACATAAACTTTTCAATCATACATAAATTATTCGTATGGCATCACTGAAACTAAGTTGACTTGAATGCATATCGACTAGTGTAATACCATGCTCGTGGTGTACATCACCGTGAAATAGTTTTTTTTTCTGAAATACCTTATTTGCTCTCCCAGACTGGGAGGGAGTCGTTTAATTTTTTTTAAACTACCCGCTAAATGAAACACGTAGGTCTATCAAAGCTTAGTGTTTGGGCCAATGGAAAGATGGCTTGGAGCGACTGCTGTCTGGCTCAAAACCCCGAAAGGAGAAACTAGACGGCGCCCTTATTTCACTGTCTGTAAAGGGGCATAAGTAATATCCAACCATTGGTCACATTTTACAACGCCCTGGGAAAGTTATGGTATTGCCGTACTCTTATTTTTGGCCATTCATTAATTACACAAAATAAAAAAATAAATCTAGAACAATTCACACAACTCCATCTAGTCCCAAAGCAGCATATCGCTTATATAAGGGGTACTAGACAACTGTTATATTACTTATATACTTTTCTTAAGTTGATAAATATATTTTACACATAAACACCATGACTCGGGACAGGAATTGAACCCGTACCCCCGCAGGCGACTTGACGTGCCAACCGTTGCGCCATGGAGGTCGTCAAAAATAATACAAGGCTTACTTGTAAAGATTCTCTTCGCAGTTGTTCCTGTGCATGCTCTCGCATCAACTGTTGCTTAAGATGAGTACGAGATGTTGGCGTCAGGGTTTTAAATGTAGGCGGGCTGCAACAAACGAAAGAAAATTGTCATTTTGCATACATATTTCATCTAGCATGATCTACCACTTTTCCCACTCTCGAAAATGTGAGACGTATTTTAGAAATAATAAGAAATAATAAGAAAAGGAATAACAAGAAAATAATCTTCTTCCTGTCTTTATCCCACATTATTATATGGGATCAGCGCAACATGTCCTCTCCTTCCACTCTCCTCTGTTAGCCGTCGCGTCTTCTCAATATTCACACCCTTTTTCACTATATCATCTTTTACGCAAACCTTTTCTTTGGTCTTGTTATATGACATTCTTCCCTTCGTATCACTACAAGAAAAGGAATAATAATAAATAATTTGCTCAGTTAAAATTCAACGAAAGAAAGCATTTATTGAAGACCACAATAGTAATAGTACATACATACATATAATCACGCCTCTTTCCCGTAGGGGTAGGCAGATATCACTTCTTTCCACTTGCTACGATCCTTACATACTTGTTTCGCTTAGTCCACTTTCATTATTCCATTCATACATGCTCTTCGGTTTAGGGTACTCTTGACCTGGCCTTTTTTTCAAGACGTCCCTGATCTGGTCTCGAAACGTCCGCCTAGGTCTACCCCTTCCAACACTTCCATTCACACTCGCCTTATAGACTTTTTTCGTCAATCGTTCTTCATTCATTCTCTCGACATGGCCAAACCATCTCAGCATACCTTTTTCAATTAATTAATCAATAGTAATAATACAGATAAAATTCAAATACATATTTACGACTACCTCCATAACGCAATGACTTTCGCCTTTCGAACAACTACGGGAGTCACGGGTTCGTTTTCCGTAACGTGTTTTAGTACAATTTGTAAATCATCATCATCATCATTTCAGCCGGAAGACGCCCACTGCTGGACAAAGGCTTCCCCCAAAGATCGATAATCGGTCCTGCGCTGCCCTCATCCAACCTATTCCGGCGATCTTGACCAGATCATCGGTCCATCTTGTGTGGGGCCTATCAACATTCCGTCTTCCGGTACGCGGTCGCCATTCGAGGACTTTTTTGCCCCAACGGCCATCAGTCCTTCGAGCTATGTGCCCAGCCCACTGCCACTTCAGTTTTGCAATCATCCGGGCTATGTCGGTATGGTTGGTTCTCCTGCGAATCTCCTCATTTCTGATTCGATCTCGCAGGGAAACTCCGAGCATAGCCCTCTCCATTGCCCTCTAAGCGACCATGAGCTTTCGCATAAGGCCCATAGTTAGCGACCACGTCTGCGTTCCGTGTGTCATCACTGGCAACACACATTGGTAAATAAATATTTAAAAAGAAAAGCATATAAAATATCAGTTGTCATAACCAGAATGTCAGTATTTTGTCCTAAATTCGATCTAGTTCACTGTGAATTCTGGTTTGGTAAAATCAACCCTATACTTCCATTAGGCAGTTCAAGAACTTTGTAATAATTCTATGTAGGAAAATCGTATTATAGATAAACACTTCTTTTTCGAAACCCATAAAACATGTTCTCAAATCAGAGGCCGAGTAAAAATACTGACTCCTACGGCCAGGGGCGGCCTGCCGTAAAAAAGCGTCAAAAGAACCCTAGCTACCTATCGGATTTGGAGCCCTACCACCTGATAGGGCTACAAATCCTGAACTGAATGGCAATTACCCTTGGTTTTTAAAACATGCCGCCACAATGACTTTATTTTGTGTTCCGGCACTAGTAAATTATGTTCCAGTTTTTCTTCGAGGCAAGCAAATCGTTGGCAATGCCTCTGCAAACATATATGCGACGGTGTCCACCTACTATCGGGTCGTCCGTTTGTCTGTCTACCGATCTCCTATAAAAATGTTCAGACTATTCTATATTTTTAAAGTTGTAAATACACAAGAGAAACAATTTGAAATGTTATCTAGTACTAAGGCAACAATGTACGTACACTCGTGCAATATCCATAATTCATGCTCGCGTGTCCGTTTGTATGTTGATATTGGCTTGAATTAACGGTCAAGGCTCACTCGTTGCCCGCGCGGAATAAAATGTCGTGGATACAGCGATTGTGAATTGCCTGTTGTACTTTACATACGTATCACACTTCACTTGAACATTTTTAACTCTTTACAACTAAACTATATTGCAAATCCTGCAAATATTATAAATATACGAGATCACCTTATCAATACTGCATAGGAACTCCGGAGAGTGCTGGTATGATGGGTTCTCAACCCATCTACTGTAACCACTTAAATGACAGCTAGGATGGTAGTGACAACGTTTGCCTCCGGCCATACATCCATTGGGATATCCTTGGTGATATTTACCCGACCAAGTACTAAGGGGCGTATCTCTTTCCAGGGAGTATTCGGGTATTCGGGTACTCGAAAACACTTCTAGGGTCAAGTCAACATTGTCTCTAGGCCGGTCTACCTTCTTACACTATGATCATCTGTATCTTTGATCCGCCAAGGAATTGGTTACGAAAGTGAATCAAAATAATCTGTCCAAACATTATTTTTTATTATCCATATATTTAGGACAAATATCAAAACAAATATTAGTCTCTAAATGCCGTCGTGATACGACTGCAAAAGATCGATTTATATATTGTACAATATCGATATCGTATTTAGGGCGCGTGCGCAGCCGAAAACTCGCGAAACGTCGTACTTGCAGAATTATATTATGGTGTCTTCCGAATCATCGAGATTACAGTTCTGTTCTGATAACAAGTGGACAAAATTCGACTGTTTCTAGACCGTATTAAACTTGGTTAACCAATCATAGTACTGATGGAGAACCCAATAGAATAAGATATGGCTGAATCTTTCTTTCTCTGATCTTATTCTTTTTACACGCTTTATATTATCTTCACTTGTATGTATGTTTGTAACCGACTCCTTTGGGGGCGATTTTGAACCACTTTAAACGGCCAGATTTCGTTCAAACTTTGTAGATATATCGAGGGCCGATGACAATGCAATAATCTGTATAGTTTGTATTATTATCCTTACCAGGATCCTCAGGATTAATGAATTTTCGGTTCTCGTCCGATCACCAAAGTGAAGGAGCGTCAGGCGCGGTCAGTACTTGGATGGGTGACCGTCTAGAAAAATCGCGTAACGGTGGATTTTGTTCTTTTTTATTCTTTTTTATATGTTTTATATTAACTTGACCTATATGTAATGGAATTTTTCGGAATTTGACTCGATTTTTACCTACTTTGAACAATTAAATCTAAATTCTGCCGAAACGCCATCTGGAGCGTAATTAATAACATTACCAGAAGATGGCGTTATATTAATAAAAATATTTACCGATTGTATATTGACAACAAATAAATTACATATATTATCACGCTTTTATTTCGTAGTTAATGAAACTAAAAAACACGCTTTTATAAAAATCAAACTAAAACGTAAAAAATAATTTTTTCATTAAATTTAAATTAAGGATAGCGGGATTAACAAAAAAAATTAATTTTATTGTAGAAAAGCGTGGGATGCTTTTTAAGATATTTTCAAAATAAAAATTGACAACACGTTTCTACAATAAAATTTTTTTTTATTAATCCCACTATCCTTAATTTAAATTTATTGAAAAATATATTTTTTACCTTTTAGTTTAATTTTTATAAAAGCGTATTTTTTAGTTTTCTTTAACTATATTTTTGCATTTAAAGCTTTTACTCTCACAGAGCGAAACTGACTTAGATGGTAGTGCATTTGTGGACCCCGCGTTTAAAGTTGCGTTCTAGTCAGTACTTTTTCTAAGATGTTTCGCAATAATTGGTAAAAAAACCTTATTATACTCTATCTCATCTAGAAAAAGGGGGCTTTTCTACAACTCTACAAGCTAACCATTGACATACACAGATCAGGAAAAAATATTTACATCATATTCTTCTTTCTTTTTGGTAATCGGATCCACATATACGACTGTGTCAGACAACTAGCATAGCCCACTGAGTGGACCGCGTCTTAAAATATTTGTTTTTCCTACCCGCCTATGATATTCCTGAATCGATATGACAAAGCGGGTTTGACGATCACCTAATCACCAAAGTCCAAAAGGAAAAGAGAACGGCCCTATTCCATTGTTACCAGAAAGTGAGTTAACCCCATTAGCGTTTATGACCAAGAAGAACACACCGTCAAAATTATATGGTATGTATGTAAGGTATGTAACCAAGATTATTTTCTATTATTTGTCTAGATCAACAGACAATAAATTTTGGAAAAAACCAGAATGGACTGCTTTAGTATACCTAAAGATTACAATTAGAAAGTGAAAAATAATAATAAACCTAGTGCACTTTACATAGAAAAGAGGGGAGTAGATTTTTATCTATATTATGTAACAATATCTATGTAACAACAAACTAGTTTCTGAGTAGTAAGAACCCTAAATATGGAATAAAAGTACAAATAAATCATAATATCATTGCTTAAATAATCCAGATGAGCATTGAAAATTTAGTTTTACATAAGATCAGCGCACACACGCGGACAAAAACGCGTAAGGCCGCGCAGCCGCCATTGTTTGCGATTGTCATAAGCGGGTATTATTCGCGTGACGAGCGTGTTAACGCCGCACGCTTTTGCTCGAGGCCGATGTCAATTGTGAATTAATGTGTTGTTGAAATTATCGAACGTGCTACGACTTTCCCGCGACTTGAGTGTGAATGTTGTATCTACTACTACTAACAATACATATTGGATAATATTATACATTTTTGGACATTAAAATAATCTAAACGTAGGCTGACGATGTCTGATAAGCAAGGTACGAGTTAGCTATGTGTCATCACTCCCGGAGACCAAGCTTAAAGGTTATGGGTATATATATATCCCACCTAATGTACATTTACAACATAATTGCAATGAACCGACGGTGAAGAAAAACATCGTGATGGAACAAACATGTCAATATTATCGATAAGGGTAATTTGCCTGGAAGGTCCGAGTCGGCAGCGGGACGTAATGGCCAATTTTAACTACACTTTTATTTATTTGAACTGTATGTATCTATGGATTTATATATCTATGTAACGGAATTTTCGGACTCGATTGTTACCCACTTTGAAGGATCAATAATATTCAAAATTTTGCACACTTGTCAAGACCTGATGACAATACACACATTTAATCATTTTGTCCCATAGTCTTTATCAGGATCATCAGGATTAACGCTTTATCCTTCTGCCGAAACGGCATCTGGCGTAATTGATAAAACTGCTGAAAGATGGCGTCAAATTAATAAAACTGCCGGAAGATGGCGTTAAATTAATAAAAACATTTACCGATTGGGAATTGACAACAAGTAAAATATAGTTTAAAAAAAACTAAAAAACACGCTTTTATAGTTAATTAAAGTCAAAAGTAAAAAATTATTCTTAACATAATAATAAAATTACTGACAAGAAAATGAATGTCACTGTTCTAAGAGCGTGGGGGGCATTCTATATTTTTAAACTGTCTCGGGATGTTTTTTATGCTAAATATGTCTTACGAATAATTTTTCGTGCATACTTAAAATTCGCAGTTGAAATGTCAAAAACAGCCATGAAATGCTTAAGATAATCATTTATATTAATTTATAATGAGTGTCCCAAAATTAACGCAAGATTTGAATTTGTCGACATTTGTGCAGTAAAGTGTCGGCAACCCTAAATAAAAAACAATTCGACAGCTGACAGTTTAGAGTTAGTAAAAATGAAGCGTTACACGACAGAACAACCTGTCTTCATTATTGAACAATATTTCATTAATAACGCGACATAATAACATAGTTTTTCTGCAGAAATTGGATGATTTCTATGTAGCCAATATGGTGTTTCAACAAGACGGTGCCACATGCCATACAGCCCGTGAAACAATTGAATTACTGCATGAGACATTTCCAGGTCTTGTACTTTCTCATTTCGGTGGTCAGAATTGGCCCCCTAGGTCGTGTGACGTGTGTTTAACACCATTAGATTTATTTTTATGGTGTTATTTAAAATTACAGGTCTATGTCAACAAGCCCACAACCACCCATGCATTAAAGGAGGAGATTCAACGCTGCATTAACGAAATTCAGCCACTTTTATGCAAAATGGTGATGGGAAATCTCGACAAACGAGTGCGTATGTGCAGGCAAAGCCGTAGAGACCATTTGCCTGATGTGTTATTTCATAAATAACCCTATCCTATGTACTTTTTGATTCAATAAAAAATACAAATCATGCGTTAATTTTGGGACACGTGTACGGGGTTCACAGTAATCATGTTTTGTTGACTGCCTAAAGTAAGTATTCCATCCTATCATGTCTAAATACATGTCCTATGTAAGCAACTTTCCTGCGTTTGACGGTTTGCAAAAGTTCACGTTTCTGCTTTACTCGTCGGAGAACCTCCTCATTGGTTACTTTTTGAGTCCAACTAATGGCGAGCATCCTTCTGTACGCCCAAATTTCGAACGCCTCTAACGTTTCCTGAAATCTTTGCTTGTCCAAGCCTCACATCTGTATAGACCAGATGTAGCAACGGAGCATTCTGATGCGCAGACAGCTTTAGGTTGTGATTGCAGAGAACACGCTTTTAAATTTTAATTAGACACTAATAAAACAAATATTGTTTTAATACTAAATTTTATGACAAAATAACATTACCTGTACAAATATCTTCCACAAAACCCCTAGAAATGATTCAACAAGATAATAAGTAACAAAGATAAGTTATCAAAACTCATACTAGATTGTTTAAAGGTTACTTCAGTAATCATTCAGTATAAATAGAGCAGTGAATTTATGAAACAGTGAACTCAGTATTTTTCCTTGACTTGTAAATAATCTGGTTATCAGATCACTATAAAGTATAACGCACATTATTGATATCATATATTTCAATGGTAACAAATGATTTAATATTAAAGTCGACTTTTTCTTCTCCGTTTATCCAACACACATATAACTTAAAAAGTCCGAAAGTATTTGGCTATAACTGTGTCACTGTAGGTATATAAATTTTTTTAAAGAAGACCTTTATGGCTCCAATAGATATCTACGTAAGCGTAGAAGTATATACTACCAGAGCAGTGCGGAACAACTAACGAGGTTCTGACGCGGTATTAAAACGTTAAACGTTAATCCCTCTAAAAATGTAAAATCTATGAATCGGTATGGATTTGGATTGGTTATCAAACTATGGACATCGACAACCCGAAAATCGATAAAGCACCACAAATTAATGAGCGTCTTTCTGACCACCGGCAACGATCGGTCCATATTGTTCAACTGTCACAACCACATCGAGGGATGAAAATATGCCCAATGAGATACTTTTGGCTTTTAATCAAGTAGCTATCGTCTGAACAAAAGCACTGCAAAAGAGCCTTTAATTCTTTGTAAAGAACTTAAAAGTAAATTTTATTTACATAATTTTTTTTCGACGACCTCCAGATTTTTACACAGGTTAGATTCTCATTCTGAGTCTGGATATTTATGTATAATATATATTTATAAAAGAAAAGTATATAATTGACATCGTAACCCTAATACAAGCGCTCTGCTGCTTACTTTCGAACTACATGAAGCTGTGTTAGTGGTCACAGTATTATCTTACATATAAGCAGTTAAAAAGTAACCAAACCTCAATGACCGATCACTTGACGTGCAAATAAACAAATGCCGAAAACAATTAAGCGCCGATTACTTATCAATGTGCGTCGCGCGTTACGATAAAAGCAGGTCTGGTCCTGAAGGCGTGTCAGAAGGCCATAAAATTTGATTCGTCCGTATTTTCTCACGTTTTATGGCCTGATTAGGCTGTTTTGATTGTGCAACAATAACAAAGTGGTGATAGTACTACTCGTACTTTCAGCCTTTTAGAGTATTTATCTAGATGAAAAAAGTGAATTAGATCGTGTATAGGGGAATCAATCTTCCGTAGGGTTTCACAGTTAGCAAACAAAAGAGAATATCATTAACCTATTACAAATATAAGCTAGCAATTACTCTTTCAAGGTCTAAACTATCCAAGTGTCATCCATTAAAATCTTATGTTGACAAGGAGAAAAACGCCTAAGTATATAAATTGCGAAATATGACGAAATTCATAGCTGCTCTCTGTCGCCGTAACTCGCTACCGAATTCTGCATCTTTAAAAACTGTACCGTGTCGAAACTCCGGGGTGATGCCGACGTATGTGAGGTGATCCACCTTGTTACTGCAACTCAGCAGCACTTAGCTGGCTAACAAAATATAGCCAGGGTGATCACGGAGTCATAATCACTAAAAACCCCGATCGTTACAGCATTTGTTGTTTGAATTCAACCCTAACTTAATAAAGCTCTTCGCACACAAAGTAATAAACAAACAGTGGAACTCAATTAGTGCCGCGTACTATATAGTCCGATGATTGGCTTAATGACGGGAAGCTGAACGACTTCCGCGTGTGAAATCAAACAGTCATCGCCAACGATTACAATAATTAACCCTAGTTGACGGGTAACTTAGTTGACGGGACCGCTTGTAGCTTGATTATGTGAAAAATGAAACCTTGCAAAATATCTATTTGCGTACCTGACAAGCTGTATTTTTACACAACAATTATAGTTAGACGTAATAAAACTGTCATAAATAGCAGATCATTTACAAATAAAACTTGTATTTTTGTTATGAGAAGTAAAATAAGTTATCATTTAAAGTAAGCAGTGTAAGCAGTTACCGTCGCCTAGATGTTTACGACGCCAGAAGCACCGCTAACACGCTGCCATCTGCGAAGCTGAACTGGAACTTGGATCACTTATTGGCATGACACACCAGAATAACCAGAACCCAAAGCAAGGTTATTATGGTGGCATATTTGGAGATCAGGGATGGTTGTCATCCAAATGGGCATGGTTTCCTAGCACCTAGGTGGGTTGGTTTTGTCGCCTTTTATAATTGGTCGCCCTCGGCCGCAGGGGTCAGTATTCTCACGCCACCCCAGCATGGATATTCAAAACCATATTTAAGTAATGAGTAATTAGATACATATAAATTACATACATATTATATTTGTAACGAAAGTTTAATTAATCTATTTTAAACTTTTGAAGGTAATTAAAATATTATTTAATTACCTTCAAACTAGTTAAGCGGCGTTTTTATTGGCTAGGGAAGAAAAGACTAGGGAATTCAGGAGCCTCCCAAAAAGTTATCTAAATAGATATTGGTTACGAAAATGCAAACAAGCGATTCCCATCCATAATATTTATTAGTAACGGAAAGTTTTATATGCGTTTATTTAGTTAACACCCTCCTAATTGTTACTAAAATTCTCACAATCGTAAATATATAAGCGTAGTATCAAACAAATGAACAGGTTCCTAACAGGTTATTATCAAATGTATAAAATTAAGCTTATGTAGAGCGCTTAAAATAAGGAGCGAATTTTGATCATTTCGAACTTGTTATTGACAATAGAAAAAAACGACTTCAGAAAAGTAGCCAAAACGGGAACTATGATTAAAATTTTCGTCGAGTCAATGGGTTTATAAACGCTTAAAAAGAAACTTCTTCGATTCCGAAAGCCAAATACGACGGTGCCACCTTTGCTGCATGTGAACTAGCAAAAGGACTAAATTATTCATCGTTCTTCAAGAATGCGAAAGCATATCCCTCCGCCCGGGCGTCAGAGGAACACCGGACTTGTTATAGTGGGTATGCCAGCAACGTGCATCTTTAACAACTGTAATGGCGCGTGAGCGCATTGCACGGGGGTCCAAGAATAGTATGATACAAGCATTTCTACGCCAAGAACAAGTTCCAACCTTATTTGTGTTATACTTATATTAAAAAAAATTTAACCATACAAATATTAAGTAAAATATCAACTTGGTTCAATAAAGAACTTTTTGTCCCATAATACCGTTCCCACAAACGAGCGCTAGAACAATTATTAGCCTGGTAATAAATGTGTGGTGTAAGTGAGACGATTCAGCGATAAATTCTAATAAAAGCAAGCTTTTAATTTTAAAACCAGAAAATAGAATATCTATGAAATAGGCTGTATTTTTTATTAAATAAAATTTGATCTCATTCAACATAAATTTTTGCAAAGGAAACAGCACCTCAAAAATACGCGCACGTAATTTTAATTTTAGAAACCAGAAGAACAGATAGCTGAGCAGAAGAAGAGAAAGATTCAGAAGCGTATTATGGGCTCAAAAGTTTACTTTTCACGTTTGGCTTCAGAAGCGACTGGAATAAAAGAAGGGTCATTAATTAAATTAGTAATGTAATGTAAGGTATTGTACACATTAAATATAAAGGACATTCTCTAATTTTTTGGAGATATGGGGCATCAACAATTTTTAAAGAAAAAAACACTTTTCCCAAAACTCTAAGGAATTTAAAAACAAACAATATAAGTGTGGTTCGCTGTATTTATTTACGAGACTAGAAAATCACATAGATAGATAGATAGATAGATAGATAATTCTTTATTGTTCACCACACAATTTTACAGAAAAAAAGACATAAAAAGAAGTAGGTAATAGTACAACATAGTGAGCAAACGGCGGTCTTATCACTAAATAGCGATTTCTTCCAGACAACCTATCAGAAATATTTAAAGTAGTAGTACAAGGCGGTGCACAATAGACATAGAAATCAAGATAGTAAATATTATACAAAAAAAAAACTAAATTAATCTAACATACAATAGCAATACAATGAAGCATACACATGACGATGCAGTTTATGACTTTAGGTAATGGTCATTAACCAAGTTTTTAAAAATGGCAAGTGATTTTGCTTTTCTAATATCCAGAGGGAGGGAGTTCCAAATTTGGACAGCCTGTACTGCAAAGGAATTAGAAAAGAATGTCGAAGAGTGTACAGGGGTCTGTAAGAGCAAGTTTTCATTAGAGCGCAGAGAGCGGGAGTGAGTTGTATAAAGAAATTTAAAACAATCCTTAAGGTAAGGAGGTGAAGAAGGAATAAACAATATTCTATAGAGTAAATAGAGAATGTGAGCATTCCGGCGAAGCGAGATGGGCAACCACTTGAGCTTTTGGCGATATTCAGAAATATGGTCATATTTTCTTAAACCAAATATGAACCTAATACCAACATTTTGAAGACGTTCCAGCTTCAATAGTTGCTCTTGGGTAAGATTAAGATAGCAGACATCGGCGTAGTCAAGGATAGGGAGTAATAGAGATTGAACAAGTTTTATCTTAGTGGCAAATGGAAGAAAGTTTTTGAGCTTTTTAAGAGAATTATAAGAAGCAAAAATTCTACGACTTAATTCTGTTATGTGCGGCTGCCAACATAGTTCTTTGTCAAAAGTTACACCAAGGTTTTTTTATCTTATCACTAATAGCAATCTGCATACCATCAAATGTGATATTGGGAAGAAGAGATGCATCTAATTTAGAAATCAGCCGTGAACTACCAATGATGATAGACTGTGTTTTTAAGGGATTTATATTTAAGCCATAGGAAATACTCCATTCAAGAATTTTACGTAAATCTTCATTGGTAGTTCTGATGGCGTCATGTAATTTATCCCTAGGTACCTGAGTATAAATTTGCAAGTCGTCTGCATAGAGATGATAGGAAGAAGATAGGTTACAAGAGATTGAATTTATGAAAATGGAAAATAAAAGAGGAGATAAAACGCCGCCCTGCGGGACTCCAGCAGTGAGGTCCTGCCAAGATGAAAATGTATCATCTAAGCGTACCCGTTGCCGGCGTCCAAACAGGTAACTCTGAAACCAATCAATAACTGTTGGAGACATGTTGAAAGTACGAAGAATTCCTATGAGAATATCAAAGTCTACATTATTAAAAGCACTACTGAAGTCCAGCAGTGACAGAACCGTTACCAAGCCATTGTCCATTCCTTGACGGATGTCATCGGTAATTTTCACCAGAGCAGTTGTTGTACTATGCCCTGGGCGAAAACCAGATTGCAAAGGATTCATTAAGGAGTAAGTATTGATAAAAACAGTAAGTTGATTATGAACTAAACGCTCCAAGACTTTAGAAAGAAAAGGTAGAATAGAAATAGGACGATACTCAGAGAAGGATGAAGGGTTTGGTTTTTTGGGTAAAGGAATAACCTGAGCTTCTTTCCATGAGGAAGGAAAAATACTGGTGGATACAGAGTAGTTAAGTATGTGGGAAATAATAGGAGAGATAATATCAAGAATGGGCAAGATCATGTTCCGGCTGATACCATCACTGCCGACTGCCTTTGAAGTTATTGATTTTATCGCTCCTTCAACATCGCAACTAGTAAATTGATTAAGAAGAAATTGTGGATTAGGAGAAGTTGGAAAAGTAGATAGAGAGTTAATAGTGTTTGATTTTATCATCGTATCAAGAGCTGAAGTAGCAGCAAAATGCTGATTTAGAAGATCTAAATTTAATTGATGAGAATTTGGAACTGGTGCAGTTTTTCCAACTCCTAAAGATTTCAGGAATTTCTATACTTTACTGGGATTATTATTTTCAACTGATTCATGAATAAATCATTAAGTTGATATTTTTATTTAAAATTAATCCTGCAGTTAAATTATGAGTACGTACATTTTGAAATCGAGACTTAAGGTCAATAGTTAACAAGACTAAGCACCACTGGCGCCGCCTGCGGAAAATGTCTTAGGTAATAACAATAATTATGTATAATAACCTTTATCCTTGACTTATTATTAACAATGTATTATATATTTCAAAGATAATTAAAATTTCTTATATCACTCTATATCATATTATTATTTAATAACCACATATGTGGATTTAGTATTGCAAAAGCATGCGATTCTTAAATAGAATTTATATTATCATGTACTAATTATTCTCAGTAAACACAACGTATACGTGACATAACTGGACGAACCTCGATAACCCATACACGCGAGAGGCGTAACACCAGTGTTATCATCGGAACCGCCCTCTCTCACGCAAACCTAATCATAGTTAATATATAACTTGCAACCCGTCAATCGCAATTCATATACTTATACGAATACATAATATAATGTTTTTAAATAAATTTAATTTGACTCATTTTAATACTACCGTTCGTTACGATTCATATACAGTAATCGCCACTATAACACGGTAGATTGGTTCCGTGTTATAGGAGTATTCTGGTATAACGCGCTTGTATGACCCCATATAACACGTTATGTACAAATGATTCACGTCCACCTTTCTCGTTAAAGGGGATTTGAATCGAATATTAAGAAAAAACTATGTCATGAACGAAATATGTACGTTTTATTAAAATCTAACTAAGAACATTTTAAGGTATGCGAAATAATTATGAACTGTACAAATCATTATAAATTTCACAGTACATACAGAAATATGACGTGTGAAATCACCGCGTTACATGGGAGAATATCCGTGTTACTGTGTGACTGAAATCGCGTAATATGAACGTGCTGTATAAATATCGTAATCGTAAAAAGTAACCAAACTTACTTAAAACCCGTAATAGATAGTTTTAATTTTAGGTCGTTATTAAAAAAATACTCCGCATTATTTTAAGGTACTTGACGCCGGAAAACGAACTCTTTTTCAGTCTATTGTATCACACATAGCTATATAGAGGATAAAGCTCGAAGCTCGATCGAGGGATCCTTCACTTTAAACAATCTCCATAAAAAAATGGTTAGAATGGATGAGATTACATACATTATTGCAAAGGGATGGCAGGAGATAGTGGTTGTATAGGTAATTGATTTATGACCATAAAAAACTTTTAACAAAAAAACTAAACCGCCAAAAAAACTGAAAAACAAAAAATAATAAACCTTCTTTTTATTAACCTTAATAACTAAGTTCTTAAACTAATGTAAGTATACCTAAGCAATTTTGAGTCGGCGCCAGTGCCCTCACGTGTGTGGCCCGTTCGGGTTGCTATCTCGTTGACATTAACTTCGTAAACGCTCGGAATTTTCCGGCGAAAGGGCGTGTGAATTAACTAATTTGCTTGTTTGGCATGGTCATACATAAAAATATATACGCGTCGACTTGAGAACCTCCTCTGTTTTTTCGTCGGTTAATAATAATGTTTCTATCGTCTAATAATCGGAAATAAGATCAAAACAGAAAGAGTTGTAATGGCAAACCACTAAACAAGATCCTGCCTGCAAATCGAATTATACACTTGCATTACGAATATTTTCACTGTTAATTTATGAAATTAATAAATGAACTATCTTTTTGACAAACAAGTATGTAAGGATCGTAGCAAGTGGAAAGAAGTGGTCTCTGCCTACCCCTACGGGAAAGAGGCGTGATTATATGTATGTATGTATGTATTTATTTAATATGTAAAATATTCACACCCTCCGCACGCTCATCACTTGCGTCGCAAGCCCTCGACCTTCGAAATAAACGCGTGAAATGATTACCTTCCTCAACGCAAGGTCGCGTGAGAGTGGACAGATTCCACCATCACGGTAGCTATGGTCACACACCATGACACTTCCGTGATGCGAATAAAAATCGATGATTAGTCAGTCATCATAATGTAATGTTGGCTTACCATCGAGGACGTTTGAAACGCTCTCGTTGGGATACGCAACAAATCGTAATGTGATGTGTGAAAATGTTCTATCATCTAAAAAGGCTGCAGTGCATGTGTAAACTCAAAATAATTGTAAAGGAGTTAGTTTCGTAAAACACCTTACAAGAGAACAGCTTCCGCTTGTAGATTTTTGACTCACGGCTGGTAACTAATCTCTCCCCCGTGCTCTCTTTGCCGAGCGCCTGCAGTAGAGATAGATCAAGAAAAGTTTTATGTATTACGATTATTATTTATATTTATATTATTTTATTATTATTAATAATACTAGTATTATTATCAAGAATTTCCAAAATCTTGAAATGCATAAATACTAAGCATTCTGGTAAGGGCGTTACTCTTATAGTGTTAGGACGGCAGACATAAGATGTCACTGTAAAATTATATTTCACCACATCTTTCCTTATGACTCTGCTCAGAAAAACACAGTGCCCGTAGTACATGTCCAACAGGTAAACTGTATATAAAGCTACCATAAGGCTTCTGTAAGGCTTTAGTGGAGATTGCAGTTTAACAAACAGTTTTGGCAAAAGCAATTGATTCTCCAAAACCTAGATTTGAACACGACGTAGGACAGAATTTAATAGGATAGAATTTAGATTTACTGGAAGAATTTAATTTTGACAGAGGGGAGATATGTTGGAACATATGGCAATGAACTAACGATTACAAATACTAATTTCATACAACATAGTTTATATAGATAGATATGGCATGATCATGTTCCGTTATGATAAGACAAAACTAAATAAGCAATATTATCGCATACATGAACAGGTAATACTATAATTCATTGACTATCGCGCTCATGAATGGACGGTAGGTAGTATTATATGCAAATATTATCGTGGAATCATCTTAATTGTCTCGTTTAATAAGTCTAAAATCATTCGCATCCGGCGTGAGGACGTGATAAATCAAGACTACAAAAAGATATCTATCTATTCTTAAATCTACATAATTTTTTCATTCAAATCTACTTGATCTGTCATGGACATCAAATGTAAGAAATCTTAAAGAAAGAGATCGAGATCGCATAAGCTTGGTAAATATTTTTTAAATACTACAAAAACCTGCTTAAACCGGCGGAGGTGAATTTGCTATTGCCACTTCATAAAAAAAAACTACGAACATAAAGCTTTTACACATAAAATAAAACACAAGCTAGAGGAAATGCACAAATACTCACTCTTTTTTATTGTTGACTACAATGACTAGTTTCACCTTCCGAGGGCCCTTGGTCATTTTGCAGATATCTTTCCTGTTTTCCACCGGGCCCTGGGTCAGAATTTTTAATAGAGGAATGTTTCTGTTTCTTAAACACTAGAGCCGAAACGGCCTCTCTTTTCGTCACCTCACGCACATAGTCACTATATTTTCACACATAATTTAAAATTCATAGTCAATTTATCACTTGTATACATTAAATACTGATATTAATCCCACACACTTGAACACTGTTAATACTGTTTTTGGTATTACTGAAAGAGAAGACATTATTAACGCCCGAGTCGACTTTATATGTGATAATTACATAATTATCGCATTCGAATTGATTGATGGATTAGATGACGTTTCAAATTATGATAATAGAATTAAAACTAACGTTACACGTGAAAATCGGCTGAAGGCTGATTGTAATAATAATTTACAAATAAATTGATTTAAATCAAAAATAAGGTGGGGGTGATAACGATTGCGTTTTTCTTGACGCACTAGTGGTACATTTTATAGGTAATTACTCGAATAATTTATTGATAGTATTTGAAGTTGTAAACTTATCGATAGATTCACAGAAGACATTTTTGAATAATTTGCTGACGGATGACGAAGAAACTAACTTACGCGTAATAGGAGCAAATATTTACGAAAATTCTCTTACGTAATATGAAATTATGTAATATTTTTTGAAAATATGGGTGAAGAGAACATTCTTGCCTCGACGACAGCGTTTATCGGTATGTGAGTGGCGCCGAATACTATTTCGAAGCGACGTCAAGATTTCAGATGATGTATTATGATACATAACACGTCCATGATTGTTAAGACTGTGATAAGAGATAAATTGTGGATATTGAGCATAGTTGTAACCGAATGTTAAATATTTATGTAACGTCATACGCGTATTGTCACTTTCAATGAGATTTCCTACCATATAGAGCATCAATTTAGTTACATACTCTAATTATCGTTTACAATTCTAGCTTACGTCTATTATTACGTATAAAATGACATATTTTCGCTTTTGACTACTAATTGTTTTGTTTCAATTTTAAGGTGGTGAGAAATGTGTATGTATCTTAAGCGTTTAGTCATTATATTGTATATCTAAAGATGTATTAGAGAGAGCGGAATCAGAAAAGAATGAAGATTCAACTCCTAGTTTATAAGGCTTTATAGAAAGAAATAATTTATTTAGGACTATAATGTTATTACAAAAAGAGACCCAACATATACAATAAAAATACTCGTCCTAAATTGGGCCTACATCAGAATATAGGTTTTATACAGCATAGCATCATTATTAAGATATATATCTACCGATACTGCCCCGTCTCTTGGATCCAACTGGAAGCATTTGTTGTCTAATGATTGAAATTAACTGTGTTTTAACGGCTTAAAGTTCAATAGGTCATGGGTTATCTGATCAATACCAGAACTCAAAAAATATTGATATGAATTTACTCCTAAACTACAATAGAAAATATTTGAAGCTTTAGCCAGGTTTATCTGGGAGTAAGTATTGTTTAAATATAGTACTTAAAGCATTTAACAAACGATTCATGAAATAGTTGCAATTAGTCAATATTACAAGTTTGAAAAAAATAACTTAAAACCCGTATTCTCGAAGAAATAAGTAACTTTGATGATAAATTAAATACTTCCAAAGTATTTATTTAAGTTAGTTACTCAACTTTGCTTTCCTATACTAATCCAAACTAATCGCATACCTATGTAGATATATGATATACACAAAAACATTAGATTAGTGTGTATCTTATGTTACGTAGATTACTTAATCGTTTAATACGCTAAGATAAGGATTTGAATTCTGAACATTTCCACAGATTTAATACAAACATGACTGTAAAAGATATTAAATATCTACGAAAATTGTAAACCAAAATTATAAATACCAATAATAAATCCCTCGACATATTTTTACTTTATCTGATAATATTATTAGCGAACAGTATTTTTTTAAATAAAATGTATGCCAGTAGCATGTGCGGCAAGCTTCAGTCCCGCCGACGCAGGATTGTTTCACGGCGCCGCGCCGCGCGCCAGAGGGCATTTAACGACCTTACGTAGACAGTAGAGCTGCGGTCGGCCCGCCCCTCAGGGCAACACCGCAACGGTTCTAAGCTGTAAAACAGCGAGGGTTTTTTTAGTGGAAAGTCTCGAGGAGTCACACAAAAATTGCTACCTCCCCGTGGTTTGGGGAGTCGTAAACTAATTTCCTCGATAAAAAAGTTTAAGACACTACGTCTTCTCGTTTTTAATATATTTTTCATCGATTGTATCATTAAGGTGACAAGGATTACTTCTTTTGCCAGTTTACAGACAGAAAAGTAAGAATTCCATTCGGTTTTGCATTCCCTGGTAGGAGAATCTCGTAGGACGGAATCAACAAGTGAATTTTAAATTTATCCATATTAATTTTTCTCTACAGCTGCACGAACAAAGGAAACAGCTTAAAATTACCGTGGTTTAGACTTATGATAAAGATCAGCAACGTCCATCAGACACGAAAATAAAATCTTCGCATTCGATTCAAAAGAAAAATATTCATATTTTGCTCGTAAGATATAACATTAGTAATAAAATATACAAAAATTCATCTTAAAAACCACTTTTCACGGAACACTTGACATAAACATGTGAAACGTTATCTGATTTGTAAATGTACTAGGTTTTCTCTCAAATGTAATTTAAATATTTACATCCGCTACGTCGACGTGTCATCTGTTAATCACGTGCCCCATATTAATTAGAGCGCTAATCAACGTGTAATAACATCAATCATACTTTGGAGGCTATGCTTTAGTTTACATTTGAGGACTGAAACATTTTTTTAAAGGCTACCTTCCAGAGTAGACGAGACCTAATTTGAAAATATGTTTGACATCGCGTTGAATGACAAGCTGAGCTGAGAGAGCTGTTAAAAAAAAAGTGATGTTAATCGGTGATCTAATATGATTTTAGTGGTGTATCCACTAAGTGAATTTTTAGTGGTTCAAGACATCCTCACCTACCAGCAGCTGGTAGAAAGATAGCTAACTGGTGAATTAATGGCAGAACAAATATCTTCTATGGTAGAACCGAGAAATACTGGCATGCTCACATGAGCCGTACTGTAAAAATACCGAAGAAGAAGATAATACTGATGATAAGTTTAGGGTGCTAGAGACCCCAGCATTCACAACATACTTCATATTTGTGACATGGCGAACACACTATAAAGAGTTACTCGCGTTGGTATAGCCACGTTCTGCTATTTACGTGCGAAATAAACACGTACAGACGTGCTACCTACGCTGAGCTCGGGTAAGAAAGGTAGATGTCAGTGCTTGACGTTGTAAGGTTGTACTTTGGGTGTCAATTGACCCACAATCATGCCAAAGATTTCGCAAAGGGTAGAAGACGAAAGCGCACCTTTGGGATATAGACGGAACTTCAGGATATAAACAAGATTTTTCTCCGTGCAGAAGCAGAGTAAGAATAGTGACCTCTGCGGCCGGGTCGGCTTGTCGGAAAAGGTGACAAAACAACCCTAGGCTACGTGGTAGGGCTCCAAGCCCGTTTGGATAGCAACCACCCCTGGTCTATAAGTACTCGTATGCCGCCATAACCTTGTGTTGTGTTCCGGTATTAGTAAAACCGTCTCTTGATTCAATTATTTACAATTTATTCAACGTTTACACACTTATTTACAATTTTTTCAATTTATTCCGTAACCGGGTAATAAAATGGCATTGATGGCTTCTTGTTTATATATAAGATTAAGAAAACTGTGAGTTAAGATTTAACATATTTGTTATTATCACGTGTATAAAATGTATTTAACATACATATAATTTACTCGCACAGATTGTGTGGCAGCTATTAGGGCGTGCAAACACTTTTTCGTGATCGTCACGTATTATGTCCCATATATTTAAGATTAGGTGACCAAGTTCTTGAAGCTCGTCTCTAACAGCTATTTGTGCTATTTTCTATGTCTGGAATTATGGTATAACCACATTCGCAAATATAAATAAAATAAAACTATACAAGCGCACGCACTTTACATATATCGTCGACAATCTTTTGTTTTCCTCATTTATTCTTCACAATTCTTCTGATCGTACAAGTACACCAATAATACCATCAATCCTTTTTACATTTGAATATCATTTCTTCTTAGTTATTTTACCTTTATTCTCGATCTATACAAAGAAGTTTGAAATGCACTGTCACAGGTGTTTACTGAGATTTAATTAATAATTTGTCGGTTTCATACTCCTACCAATAAATTAATTTTCGTCGTCGTACATACTTCAGTTTTATTAATTTTATTCTCAATGATGGTTTAAGTAGGCCTTGTTTTTATAACACCATTAAAAGTTCATTGTTAATATTTGATATACGTGTGATTTCAGCTGACTAGAAGAATTTGACAATCCTATTTAGCTTTTAGGCTCTTTCTGCTAGCTCACAGGCAATAACGGACACCATTGATTTTTGGGAGTTTATGGAGCTAAACAGACAGTTGATCTTGTAAAAAACAAAATTGAGTCAGATCTTTCCTACGCATATTCTATGGCCTCTTTGATCAAGTGTCGCGAACGTAAAAAGAAGAAAAAAGCGCAGAAGTGTGATCTCAGTATGTTACCTTAACCTCCAAAGTTTTAAAGTTGCATTTATTTTTAGTTTAGTTACAAACTTAAAATACGTTTGAGAAGTAGACATTGAGTTTCGAAATAAATTATTTTTATAGTGCGTAAAGATGTAAATGCTCTTCAATTTATCAAAAAACCTGATATTACGTATTTGGTTTTCACCTTGAGTCTGGTTCAAATTATATTTATGTCATTGTGAATGGTTATGTCAACTATGCGAGGATTATCGGCAAGTTAGCTGAAATTGGTTGTGTTATCAACCTAACTTATAAGGTATTACAACCGGACTAGGTCGGAAATTACTTGAAAACCTACACAACCAGGATTTCAACGTTATAATGGTGACTTTGTATTCTCCAACAAGCGTTTTAACGGTGTACTTTGTATTTTTGTAGTTTTAATAGCATTTAGAATACGATCGTGTGATTTTACAAAGTTTTTATATGGTTTAATCTTCTAATATATAAAATTCTCGTGTCACAGTTTTCGTTGCTATACTCCTCCGAAACGGCTTGACCGATTCTCATGAAATTTTGTGAGCATATTGAGTATGTCTGAGAATCGGCCAACATCTATTTTTCATCCCCCTAAATGTTAGGGGTAACCCACCCCCAAATTTTTTTTTTTAATTTTTGACATTTTATTATTTATATGGCAGAACAACGTTTGCCGGGTCAGCTAGTGTACATATATATCTATTGCGAGCAAACATTAAGTTTTTCTTAGCCTCGATAGCCGTCTGTTACATTTACTTTTCTAAACCGTGGCACAATATATATATATATATATATATATATATATATATATATATATATATATATATATATATATATATATATATATATACATTACTTTTTATTGGGACATCTCGTCCCAATAAATCCCCGTCTTATTTTCAGACCAAGAAATAAAAACTGGGAATTTTGAATAATTTGTTAGCTGTTTGTGAACCAGCAAAATGATCATTTTCAAATCGTTTGAAATGAAAAATACGTCTCGCTCAGTGATCGCAACTGATCTGTAACGGACGTATCTATACAGGATCTTTTTGCACGGGGATCACCGCATCAGGGCTACGGGGGAAGTCGGCGCTGGTACCTATGTGGGTTTCTCCGCCCTGCTTCTACGACCGCGCATGTGGCTCGCTAAACATAGCCAGGGTGGTCGCGAAGGCATACCCCTAAAAGCCCCGGTCGTCACAAGATCCCCCCCCCCCCGCAGTACAAAACATTATTAATACAAATTTAATAGTCGTTAGTTCTAGTTTGGATAATGTACCCTTAAATTGTATGTTTGTGAATACAACCTGCGATATATATTTTCATTTAATGTACTGTCTTTAAAAAAAAGCATCTCGCGGTTTATCAAATGCATAAAGAAAATTTACGTAAAACGTGTAGTGCGTGTTTTGCGTCTGAGATTAAATAAATAAATATATTATATAGGGACATTTCACACAACGTCATCTAGTCCCAAAATAAGTAGCATAGCACTTGTGTTATGGGTAGTACATATCTACTTTTATTTCGTAAATAACTAGAGATATTCGCATTGATAAAGTAACTTCGATTCTTATCGTAAACATTGTAATCAGCTAATTAAGAATTTAATGACGTGTTATTAATTTAAAAAGGTTAATTTAAATAAAATATAATATAAATTAAATTCACAATTTTTAAACTATTATAATTATTCAATTTATATCGCTGTGAGCGATTTCTTTTAGACAACCCCTTAAATGAGTAAATTTATATAGATATAATATAAAGTATATCTTAGATTATAAGATATATATACCTAAAGGTAAAATATTGGTAACCAGCCCCCCCCCTCCTCGCTGATGAATAACAGAAAAAAGTAAATCGAAAAAATATGAGAAGTTTTCGTAGCATGCGCGCTACAACATTTGCCCCACTTCTCCGCGGCAAGAAAACGCCATCACTAATAACGTAGTGCTTATAAAAATCGTTGTTTCTTAAAACTTTAATAACTTTATATTAAACGAAGATATCGCAATATTTATTTTAGATAAGGGCCAAGTGAGACATGGAAGCAAACAAGTAACAAAAAAATTAATGAATTCAAAAGTGAATAATATCGGAAGGAGAAAAAACGAAGAGATCTTATCAAAACCTTTATAGAAGTCAGCATATTTAAAATCAAAAATTGAAATATATTTCCAGACAGGTACGATAATATACCAGTTAAAAACAATCAATCACGGTGATAGCGTGTCAGATAGAGTGACCCACCTTTCCGTAATCATATCAGTCGAGTGCGTGCTAATTTATTAAGAGAGCACAACACTATTTCTTTACTGGATAACTCTCTGCGGGCATTTAGCTCTGTAACTGTGTTGTCCTTGTTAACGTGTAAGCTTCGGATGCACAAACGGGATCAAACTACAAGAACATATCGCTGGAAACGGAGGTATGCATCCATCCATACTAATATTATAAATGTGGAAGCAACTCTGAACCAATTTTGATGAATTTAGATGCAGAGATAGATTGATTGGACTGTGGAGAAGGACATAGATTACTTTTTGTGGCGATGAAATGAAGGGTTGAATAGAATTGAGTCTTTCAGGTCAGGTAGTATACAAAAATATAACAAACGTTAATAATAATTACAGTCGATAACGTCCAACTGTTGCTTCAGAGCTTTTGGAGGAAATGAGCAATATACCAGTAACCTAGGTTTAGGGTCCTTCATCTCAGATACTTCCGTATCGCTTCGCTTCAAATAAATCGGGATAATAACTACCAGTGAAAATGGAAGGACAGGCGCCATAAAACAGAAAATAGAAATATAAAACGAGAGTTAAGATTTTAGCAAACAAACTTGAGAAATTAATTTAAATATATTGTTGGCAACACGGCTGGTTCAGTGACGACGTAATTAGTTCTGAACGTTCGTGTCTAAATCCTACGGCTGATATTTAAAATTTAAGTTGAGGGTCGACTATTATAAATTTAATGTTTCTACATTTTTAATTTCTCCGTGTAGGTGCGGCGTAAAAATTCTGACTCCTGTGACCGTGGGTGGCCTGTCGTAAAAGGCGACCAAACTTCCCAAGCTAGACGGTAGGGCTCTAAGCCTGTCTGGATAGCGGTCACTTGTGGTATCTAAATATACCGCTTTAATAATCTTGCGTTCTGTTCATAAGTGATCAGGTTCTAATTCCCTTAAAAATTTAACAAGTCGAAACATTTAGCTAGATGAGAACTGATAAACACGTGTTTAACACTCCTCTTTCTTCTTTACAGTCGATTCTTCATTGCTGAAGGTCATGTCCTTGAAAATCAACAGTGGCCTGTCTCGTAAGCTGTTTCAACTACGCCCGGTCCTCAGCTTCTTGCTATTCAAGAAGGAAAAATGCTAGTGAGGGTGGTTACTTGGTCGCAACAGCGGCTAGGTAAGCAGCCGTCACGATCAGCTTATCCAAGTTATCCGGCTGTCGTCATGATCATGTGACCTAAGTACCCAAAAATCTTCCGATAACAGATTATTTTTTTTTTTTTTTTTTATTGCTGTAGGACAGCAGACAGGCTGACGGCCCGCTTAGAATTTAGCAGTTACCGTCGCCTATGGGTGTTTGCAACGTCAGTGGCATCGCGAACACGCTGCTGCCCCATAAGGGTACAGGAACTTGGGTCACTAATGCCGGAACACAACACAAGGTTATTATGGCGGCATACTTAAGACCAAAGGTGGTCGCCATCCAGACGGGCTTAAGGCCCTACCACGTAGCTAGGATGGGTTGTTTTGTCGCCTTTTACGACAGGCCGACCCCGGCCGCAGAGGTTAGTATTCTTTCTCCGCCCCTGCACGGATTATTGAGAGCCTGACTTTAACACCCCCTAAAACGTTGTAATTCTACACGGTATTTAACCGTTGACTAGTCCCGACATGGAAGGTCAAGTTTAACAAAGTGTAACGTAACATTTACATTGTTTTCTTAATCATGTGGCTTAATATTGTTTTAAATAATCTAAAAAAAAACAATACAATGTTTAAGTTTCTTTGGGTGGGATTGTTTTGCTTCACATATGTAATAAGTGATAACATAACCTTGTACTGAGTACTAATAAATTATTGAAGTGAAACTTCTTTAGAATCGTTGTGATTTCAAACCGGATGCAACGAAAAAACGACAGGTAAGAGACACAAATACAAAAATGTGTAGGATGAAGCCAGCAAAGAATGAGACAGAAATATGTATATTTCGGTCTCTCCTATAGTCGCCTGTAATTAGTGAGCCAGAGCGAGAGAGTAAATGTCGGTGTGTATTTATTTTGAAGTATTTCGACATTGTGAGTACAGTTTCCGTGGTGTAGCGGTTATCACATCTGCCTAACACGCAGAAGGCCCCCGGTTCGATCCCGGGCGGAAACAATACTTTTTAAAAAAATCTTTAAATGTGAGTTTTTAATTATAATCGCCTGTAATTAGTGAGCCAGAGCGAGAGAGTAAATGTCGGTGTGTATTTAATACTTGCTTGTATTTTTGTCGATTTTTTTATGTATGATGAGCTAAGAGTCCAGAAGAAGAAGAGTTCAGTGGTAGAAGGGAGAATGAGTGTAAGGCGTGAATTATTCCTAAATAAAACCTCTAGTTACCTAACCTTACGTAGAAGGCAAGCCGAGTTATTATCAGCATCCCTTCATTATATAAAAAATTACATTTTTCTGTGGATCAAATGGTGAATCTAAACCATTCACGAATCTACTTGAACACACAAAAATTTATCGAATGCATTCGTTTAGGAGTTCGCTCACATACACACGCACAAAAGATTTATTTTGTGTTATAGCTACTAGAAAAGTAATATAATACACATTAACTGTTGTAACTATATACATATAATAGATAAACAGCCATACGCGAGACGGGAATCGAACCCGTGACCTTCGCAAGCGTACCGAAGTGTGTTAGCCGTTACGCTACGAAAGTGTTAATCAACAAATGCAGCCCAATAAGCTATAGGACGAAGATATATGCATACCCCATAGCAATGAAATTAACGCGATGTAATACAAAATACTCGAAGTTCAAATAGCAGGTCAACAACAACACCATGCGAGTGAGACCGCGTGATCTGTACAAATAGTTAGAAAGTATTGAAATTTCAATTAATTTAACTATTCGCCACGTGATTGAATGAATTGACTGACCGGCGCACAATGTGACATTGTTGTGTTATTAGTCTATTGGGTAACTGTGATTGAATACGTGGCTTGGTGCAATCAGGTGCATTGACCTAGTTAATAAATAAATAGAGTATAAAAATAAATATACATATATATATATATATATATATATATATATATATATATATATATATATATATATATATATATATATATATATATATATACATTAAAGGGCTAAATATAATTAAAAAAAACCTCAACTGTGCGTGACTTAGGAATTATAATAGACAGTGCGCTTAGTTTTAGGTATCATGTTGATAAAATTGTCAATAAAACATCTCAGCTGTCTGGCTTTGTATGTAGGCAAATGAAGCTCTTTCACGATCCCAGTCTTTCAATAACTATATATAACTCTCTTATTCGTAGCACTCTGGAGTATTGTAGTGTCATCTGGAATTCAGGATATCAAGTTCACATTAACCGCCTGGAACGTGTCCAAAAGCGTTTCATGTATCATGTCACCTACTCTGACAATAAATGTCGCATACTTCAAAGTTATGATAGCCGTCTCGCATATTATCACGTACCTTCTCTGGTGAGCCGTAGGAGGATTGCGGATATCATGGTACTATATAAATTGTTGAATGGTTTCATAGACTCCTCTTACATACTAGAAAAAATAACATTCACCATTCCACGTGTAGGTAGTAGACTTGAAAACAGAAGAACATTTTCTTTACCACTATGGAAAACAAATATTGGCCAACACTCTCCAGTATATAGAATTACTTCCAACTACAATGCTTTATGTAATGAAATCGATATCTTTTTTGGTTCTATTCTCTCTATGAAATATAAGTTAAGATGTGTTTGCAAGTAAGTTTTATTATTGTTATTTCTTTAATTTGTTATAATATGTTTACGTTTAATTTATAATTAATGTATGGGTATTCTTAGCTTACATAACGAAATTGTGTCTTCATGTTGTAGAATACATTTTTATTATTATATAATTTTTTAGCATTAGCCACATTTTAAGTAAGCCTGTAAATGTATTCAGTTATGAAGACCGATTAAAAAAAAAAGACTCGACTGGAATGGACGAGGCATAAATATAAACGGTGAACATCTCTCTTCTTTTTCGCTGACGACATTGTCATCTTTACAGATGCTGGAAAAACTTGCCGAAATACCGCCTTAATCGAGTCTTCCTGACGGGTCGATCTCATCATGAACTTGGCCAAGACAAAAGTCATGTTCAATGAGTTGAAATTGTGCAGGATTGTCTATCTTGGACAAAAAATTCACTTAGGCAGGCACAACTTCGATGGGGAGGCTAATAAGAGGATGCAGCTAGGATGCGGTTTTCGAAAAGTTTCGTCATTTCTTCTCGTCAATCACCAGTGCTTGAAGACGAGTCTTCAAGCGCTGCTTCCTACCAGTAATAACCTACGTAGTCTAGACGTGACTGAATGTTACTCTTCTGAATTCGAGGTACGCTACGAGCATAGCTTAATTGCATCAGTAACAATTCATTTTCCTAAATAAAGAGCTACATATATGAAATTATTAAATAAATATACAGCACCATCTAGACCCAGAGCAAACAGCAGAGCGTTTCTGTAATGGATACTACACAATTGTTATAATACTTATATACTTTTTTAATTAAATACATATTACACATATACATCTAGACTCGAGACGGGCATGGAACCCGTAGGAAAGGGCTAGAGTCAGAACTGCAGAATCTTTTGATATTTCAGTGCGATACCCCTAGTGACTTGAAGCTCTATATAAGCATTGGTTAGGAATATAGTAGTAGGTTACAACGTCGAAGCAACCCTGACTCTAGCTAACCCGACGCCTTCCCTCGTACACGGGGAACGGTCGATAACAGTTAAGAGGTTTCCAACTGTTGTCTGAAGCAGGCGCGCGCGTAATCTAGTCGATGTTCAGACAGCCATTGGTCCGAAGTGTCAAATCTTATATCGGCCGGTAGACTGCGCGCGCGCACACCCAAAGTGGCATAGTTTAAAGAAAGGGAGGCTCTCCAGGAATGTAACAACATGTAGCAATAACCATAACAAATCCCATACACTTTACGCGTATTGAGCGAGATGAATAATAAATAATCCTTTTCCGTTAGAACATAAACTATGCAACGAAAACTTAACAACGACCCGTCAACGCGAGGTCACCCAAATGATTTATCGAAAAGCAATCACGTATTGTTATCACGTCAGGAGCAGACATATCGCAGATTTGTTTAAACGTATAACACCTCCTTTTATTTATCGTTATCTAGATAGAAGTCTGATAAAAATATTTAGCGCAATGTGGTTATATAACGGAGTAAAGTTTTAACTTTCATATATCGTAGTTAGTTACATGTTTTTTAATTTATTGTAGAAATAGACTACGAATAATAAACTAGCTGACCCGGCAAACGTTTACATCCGTGCAGGGGCGGAGAAAGAATATAAACCCCTGCGGCCGGGGTCGGCCTCTCGTAAAAGCCGACAAAACAACCCACCCTAGCTATGTGGTAGGGCCCCAAGCGCGTCTGACCTCCTTTGGTCTTAAGTATGCCGCCATAATAACTTTGTGTTATGTTCCGGCAATAGTGACCCAAGTTCCTGTATGCTTATGGGACAACAGCGCGTTCGCGATGCCATTGGCGTTGAAAACACCCATAGGCGACGGTAACTGCTAAATTCTAAGCGGGCCGTCAGCCTGCCTGGTGTCCTACAGCAATAAAAAAAAACTCCGTTCTAAGCGTGCATGTACATCGCGAAATTAGTAACTATGCAAAATTTCAAAACAGATGTATAGTCAGTCAGCGCTATGAAGTTCAGCGAATTTTTAGTAAGTTCCTCTTACCCTCCGCGGTAGGGAGGAGAAAACTCGAGGAAAAAATTGTTGGCAGACATTAGCCAAACAAAAAAGAAATACGTACAAGGAAATTCTTTAGCAGTCTACAAAGTTTTCTAATATATTGCTAATATCATTACATATGTAAGCTCATAGATAAAATATGTAATTTTGATGGTATATGTGAGATAGGGCATATCTAATATGTTTCTCAAGGCGACATCTCATTGTGTTATCAATTTATCAAGTACTATATAGAACAAAACGTTCTCAAGTCGCGATAGCAACAGATTATTTCAGTTGACTGCTTCTATTTATGTATTCAGTATATACACGTATACTTAGAGCTGAGACGATAACAAATCTTTTGAGTATTTTAGATATTGTGTACAATAGAAATATCTTTCTATGCATTCACCGTGTAAGTATGAGTATATTTAAAAAAGTTTTAATAACTGAATTAAATAATTGAAGATAGCAAATTTGTAGCTAAGAGTAGCTTTTCCTATCACCAACCGTTTTGGAATTAAGGTAGTTGATAATTTCTCCCATAAAAATGAAAATCTTATGGCATTTGATAGCATTCAAAATGATCGTTCTGACTAATTACATTTTTTTTTTGTTTTTACGGCCCACCCGATTGTAAGTGGTAACCGTCGCCTATCGACGTTTGCAATACCAGAGGCCTTGCCGGCCTCGAACAAATTTTATAATGTCTTTTTTGAAAAAGCCCATATCGTACTACTTTTGGAAAATTTCTGTAGGAAGCTGATTCCAAATCCGGAGAGTACGCAACATGAACGTTCTTTAGAACCGTCTCGTACAAGAGAGAAGAGGCTCCAGGAAACGGGGATGAACACCGAGCATACTCGTACGTTTTGTATAAAAAATTCTTTGAAATTACAGCCAATAGCGTGCAAGAAAAAATGACTACCACCTATCACTCTATGCCGAGCTTCGTAGCTTAACGGCTTCCGAACCCCGAACCTGGATACTTACGTATAATACGTATTTACTCAGAAAAGTATAGTTGTCTAGCACCTATGACGCAAGCGCTTTTTTTTAATTGCTGAGGAACAGCAGACAGGCTGACGGCCCATGTTTTAGGTTGCCCCTAGACGCGAACACGCTGCTGTCAGATAGAGGTATACACAGCAGAAGGTTATTATGGCGGCATACTTGTCGCCATTTAGACGGGTTTGATGCTTTACCACGTAACTAGGGTTGTTTAGTCGCCTTTTACGACAGGCTGACCGCGGCGGCAGAAGTTACTATTTTTACTCCAAGCCTGCACGGAGAAAAATTACATTGACATTTATTTATTGGGGATAAATAGATAAAGGAAGTTTTTCACTTTTATCCGTTCTTTAGTAGAGCGCATCACCGTGGAGCCGAGTGGCAGCTGAAAGTAAACACATCCAAATATTCTGCAGTAGAAACTGAATAAGTAGTAATTAAAATGTTAACTGTAACGCAAGTTGAAACTTTTAACGTTGAAATATTTCCATTGTCATACCATTGTTCACGAAGGTGTACAAATTTGAACGTTTTTGTCCAGCATTCTACAACTAATTGTTTAGTAAATCACAGCGATTCGTTTCTAAAATTATCCCGTAACGAAGCACAGACCACAATTCGTTTCGTGAATTTTTGTTTCGTACATTTCATTACTTTAAACTAAGTAACTATGGCAGCCAAGTAGTATATGATATGTAATGATACACGTATATGTAATATGTTAATAATATTGCCGTGAAAGGCGACAAAACTACCCAAGCTAGGTTGTAGGGCTGCGAGTCCGCCAAGATGACAACTGGCGTAAGTGACCTAGCTTCCAGTTCCCTTGCGCGGACGGCAGCGTGTTGGCGGTGACCCTGACGTCGCAAACATCCATAAGCGACGCTGACTATTTACTATTAAGTGGGCCGTCAGGATGTCTGCTATCCCATACCGATATATGTATTTATATAAATATAGATTCATAAAAGACTCAAAATCTCCTATTAAGTATTATCATCCTCCCAACAGAACTTTTGAGGTACCGTGTTAGATTCTCAGTTGGGTACATGCATAAACTATTACCTGATATTTATATATTTTATCTGAGAACGATCCCAGATAAAGAATTTATATCTCATAATACTCGTATAAGTACTGGCGACCTCTGCGGCCGGGGTTGGCCTATCGTAAAAGGCGACAAAACAACCCACCCTAGCTACGTGGTAGGGCATCAAGCCCGTCTGGATGGCGACCACCTTTGGTCTTAAGTATGTCGCCATAATAACCTTGTTGTATTCCGGCATTAGTGACCCAAGTTCCTGTACCCTTATGAGACAGCAGCGTGATCGCGATGCCACTAGCGTTGCAAATACCCATAGGCGACGGTAACTGCTAAATATATATATATATATATATATATATATATATATATATATATATATATATATATATATATATATATATATATATATATATATATATATATATATATGCTACGTTTTGGTATAATTAGTTAAAAAGCATGAAGATGGCGACGTCCGAGCATTTTTGAACAGTTATGCTAATCGCGGTTGCCCGACAAATCGAAGTTTCACTTGTATAGTGTGTTAAAATTTGACCGCAAGTCATTAAAAAAAGGGTCACCTCATCTCGTTTCTACTGTTTTAAAGGCTTAAATTGTATTACACATTCTGGTAGTAATATTCGGTTTTACGTTTCAATGTAATCTAAATTGTTAATAAACGTGATATAAATAATTGTTATATCGTCACTTCAAGGGTCCTAACGGAAGATCAGCGCAGGATGCTCTTTAAACAGCTCCTTGCATTGCTGAGTTAGGCACCTTTTTAGGGCTAAGACAAATGTGTTAGTGATTTCTTAATGTATATTTTTTTGTTATAGTTTTAAGCTCTAAATAAATTATTTTTCTTTCTTTCTTCTTTCTTTCTAAACGCAGGGCTTGGAACTCTCAGTGAAAGTAAATAATGTCAAAATCAGTAAAAGCTCATTCAAACAGTCTCCCAATTGAAATCTCTTTTTCTATATATAATAGCAGCTAATATCAATTATCTTTTTAAATATATCTCTTTAGTTTGTTAGGATACGTCGGTAGTGCGTTTGCTCGCATTGTTCCACGCGTCACAGTGTTGATTTACTATTGTACAATTTGAAACTTTGCAAATGCTTAAATGTGATAGAACATTGATTTACAGCGCTTGAACGCATGAATTTATTTCATACTAGCTGTGCCCGCGACTCCGTCCGCGTGGAATAGTGACTTTAGGCAGCATTTTTGGATATATGAGGTCAAATTAAATTGGAAATTCAACCTACAAAGTCCAGCCTAAGCTGAACCCTATTTCATATGGCTGATGATATAAATCGGAGGTCAACTTAAATTGGTAAATATTTTCGAAATTTATCATTTTTAACAAAAACTATAATTTTTTTTTAATAAAGATAGCCTAAGTTATTCCTTGGTACATCAGCTATCTGCCAGTGAAACTCCCGTCAAAATCGGTGCAGCCATTTCAGAGATTAGCCGGAACAAACAGACAGACAGACAGACAAAAATTGTAAAAAATGTTGTTTTGGTATATGTACCGTGTATACGTCCGAATGCACTTAGTAAAAAGCGGTTATTTTAATATTACAAACAGACCCTCCAATTTTATTTATTTGTATAGATCTAATGGAGCTTTTAGTCTTTTTATAGTCTTCGAGCAATGTTACTAGTGATAAATTACGCTTGGTGTAAGAAGCGGGCTATGTCGGATCTCTAAAATCTATAAGAGTTTTAAAGTCGTCATATTGAAATAAGCAAGATATGATATGTAAGGTGGGCTGATCAGTATTCAGACAGATATACCCTTGAATGCGGTGTGAGGCAGGGTGGGATTACATCGACCAAGCTTTTTAATTTGTACATTAATGACCTGATCGTTGAACTCAGCAGTAAAAAAGTCGGATGCCGGATTGAAGACGTTAGTGTTAATAACTTAAGTTACGCGGATGATATGGTGCTGCTGAGTCCCACGATCAGAGCTCTCAGGGTTTTAATTGAGTCTTGCGAGTTGTATGCTCAATCGCACGGTCTATCATACAATATACGGAAGAGTGAGTTGATGGTGTTTAAAGCGGTAGGAGGTAGATGCCCAATCTCGATACCTCCACTTAAATTGAATGGCAGTCCACTGACACTCGTGCACAGGTTTAAGTATCTTGGTCATTGGGTAACCGAAGATATGAAAGACAACGCTGACATTGAAAGGGAGCGCAGAGCCCTGGCGGTACGGTGTAATATGCTGATTCGAAGGTTCGCACGTTGTAGTGATGAAGTTAAGATCACATTGTTTAAGTCCTTCTGCCAAGTTTTCTACACGTGCAATCTTTGGACTGACTACACACAGGGAGCCGTCAGTGCTCTGCGAGTCCAATACAACAATGGGTTCAGGATGTTGATGGGGTTGCCTCGCTTCTGCAGCGCATCGGGAATGTTCGCGGAAGCGCGTGTTGACGATTTCCACGCTATAATGAGAAAAAGAGCTGCCTCATTGCTGCACCGAGTGCGGGGCGGTACCAGCATCATCCTGAGCACCATTGCACAACGATTCGACTCCCCTACACTGATATTATGTGTGCGAAACTGTTTGACGCACACAAAAATTGTGACTAAATTGTGACGATTTTACTAACATTAAATCTAGATACTTACTAACCCTATGACATGTATTGTTTGATTTAAATAAAATTATTATTATTATTATTATATAATGATAGGAAGCCGGTCATATCAGGTCCAATGGACTTAGAAGGATCGTCTTGGAAACATAGTCGAGCACTTTCTCAATATAAAAGGCGAGGATAATAACAATCAAATCCCACTACAGCGACCGGCCTTTCCCCTTACGGCAACGGACATTAAGCCCGCTACGCTTATCCAAGGCGGATTGGCGGGTTACACATCACTAATCACGGTATGTTTCGTTACGACGTTTTCCTTTACCATCGGTACATGGAAATATGCACATTAGATGAGAAAAACTGCATAATCGGTGCATGTTGGGGGTCTAGGCCGTGACAGTCTCAATTAGTCTCTAAGTGTGACCAACCTACCTAATGTTCCTTTTAGGTTACGTGGCTATAATTGGGCATACATCAAGCAGTGAAAAGTCCACCAACAGTAGCTAATCACTATACCTTAACTTATTGCAGTGGTCGGTAACTTTGTCATCCAAAAGAGCCAAATATAGGTAATGTACAATTGTTATAGATAATGAGTAATATTCCGTGTCGGGACTAAACATTTCGCGAGAGCCGTATCCGAGGAGTCGATGAGCCGCATGCGGTTCGCGTGTCGAGGGTAGCCGACCACTGACTTACGGTAAGAATAAAATCAATATATACATATATATAACTTATTATAGGAAAAATACTTGCACGTAATTACTTTAAACAATACCGTATATTTAATTAAAATAAAATAATTAGACATACCTCTAATTAATATGAAGGAAACTACAAGTTTTTCAATATGGTTTAAGATTTTGCGATTAATCGATTACTTATAAGGTTAAACAAGCATGAATCAAGGTTGCTTCACAAAAAACTGTGTAGAATTCGTTGCAAATATCTCTCCTACCGATAGCAAGAAGAACGGGGAGAGGAAGGACTCTTACTATTCTCGTCCTATTAGTCAACAGAGAATGCAAAAAATATAGCAGAAACCGAGATTTACCACTTTTATTATAATGATGATTCATACTATTGTTTCGATTGTTATTAATAAATAACTAAAATAAATTCTAATTGCCGCTTATCAAGACCGAATTAACTAGTTGTCATTGAATTACAGATAACGCCATTCGACGTCTAATGTCTAAACACGGAAAGCTTTTATTAATCCCATGTACATTGTTCAGAATAGCACCTATTTTGAAATGTGACGTTTTCTTTCTCACTTTAATTTTTTTATTAAACAATGATCAAACAGTACACATGTCAAAATTACATACAGCTACACAATAAACTAAAAATTGTCTAAAAAAAGATCGCGCTTTGTAGACTGTGCAATGTGAAAACATAACATAAATAAATAAAGAAAAATACATGGATTATTTCTTATAAAAATATACATTTAAAAAAATAAAATAACGAAAAAACAGACACGATTTTTTTTAATTCATTTACGGAGAAAATCAAATTACGTATACTAACACGGAATCCTAACTAAAATGAGTTTGTTTGTTACGCTTTTATGCCTAAACCGCTTAATTAATTTTGATGAATTTCGGTATAGTCATAGATTGGACCTTGGAGAAGGACATTTTTTTTTGTAAAATCATATGGCAGGAAAATGTTTGCCGGGTCAACTAGTAATTAATAAGGATGATATTTAAATATAAAGTGAGTGCGGAGTGTTTCGGATTTGTTGCCATAAATAGAGACTTCGACATTTACTACATATTACATTTTCAATTTCAGCGACGCTGTTTAGTCAATACTTTCCTAATAAATTCTTAATACTTAAATTAATTGTTACTACTGTAAATATGAACGAAATATTCATGCCCGTATTATAAAATATTATTTTATCATTTTAATTCGTTAACGTAAAAACTTTAGTTATTAATACGTAAATTTCATGCTTAATCGTTAATATATATTCATGCTGAAAGGTGATATAAACTCCATGCAAATAATACTATTAATCATTCACAAAGTCAAACGTGTACCTGTATAAATTAAAATCAACTCGGGCGTCCGTTAATTCACATCACTGTCACAATAAAAAAAATACAACTGAAAGAGCACGAGACCAACGTGATGTCACGACAGAGAGCAGACGAGCACTGATTATGATTCTGTTATTATCATAAAAAAATATACAAATAAACCAGTCCGCGATAATAGCGAAGGAAGACGAGCCTTAGTCGGCGACGAATACTCTGCGCGGGCGCATGTGCTACGACGGCATACATAAAAATAACCAACAAATACTTTTGAACTTTTTTGAACTTCTTATTTTCTTTTATACTTCTTGAATTTATAATATATTTATACTAACATTATTGCTTGCTAGTTTCACATCAATGTTACTAATAAAACTAGGACAATCCACCCAGCCACATCTAGTGCCAAAGTAAGGAGCGTAGCACTTGTGTTATGGGTAATATGTAACTAATAACCAACTATATGTAACTACAAACATTATTTTGTAAATAAATATGTACATATACATAAATACCCAGACGCGACATGGAATCGAACTTGTGACCGCTGGAAGCGTACCGAAGTGTCTTAGTCGTAACGCTACAGAGGTCGTCAATATTTATTAGCACAATAACACCATTTACGTGAAGAAACGATATAATGGCACAAGGAATTATAGAACTCATTCAAAATAAATTCTTAACGTCTTAAAGTTTGCCTCTACAATTTCTAAGAATTCGACCGTATACTTGAATGACGAAATAGTGTTGGCTATATTTTATCAAGCCATCGGGCAATTCTATGGAAGCGTCTTGTGGATGTTGATATATGGATTTTGTAAACAATATTATATCATGGACAGAATTTCGCACCAATGCTTCCATTCGGGAAGAACTCCGCATCAAGCAGCATCTGTCCGCTTTGGTCCAGTCACGTATTCTCAAATTTTTCGGCCACGTTTCAAGGCGAAACAATGACTCCATAGAGCGTCTCGTTGTCCAGGGCAAAGCGGAGAGAACCAGATCACGTGGAAGATCACCCATGCGATGGACCGACCAGATCAAATCGGCTGTGGGCGGGCCTTTGCATGAGTGCACCAGAATGTCTGTGAATCGCGAGAAATAGCGTAAAATCATACAGCGAACAATATCTGCCTCTAACAGTACTATCAGTTGATCACGACCGTTCTGTAAAGAGTGAAACGACTAAGAAGAAGAAGAAACAATATTAATACTAATATAAATATGGATGCTTACTAAGTCAATGTAACATACAAGATCATGCCTCAAAGGACTACCTTTTCTTTCAAAAGAACTAACTACAATATGACTTAAAATTCACGGTCAGAATGTGTTATAAAGAAAAAGAAACGAAAATATTTTTATTTCAAACATATTGTCAACCATTCTACACCTGTCAAATCTGGACTAAATACAGCTGTCACTGGATGCCATAAGGGTTAAATATATTAATGTATATCGATACCTTACGGGATATGAATCACATAGTAGTCTCACAGAAATGTTTTTAGAGACACGGCTCAACACATTCTGCGCGTCCGGAGACACGATATAGCACATTTTATGTCCAGGGTTGAAACGTGTATTAATGACCTAATTTATTATATCAGGGTTCACTGACCAATAGTACATTACAAAGATGACAAGGCACTGGCTACAAGTCACATAGCATAAATAAATTTGAAAATAAAAATAAAATAAAATCATGGTTATTAAAAATGGACTATTCAGACACAGAAAACTTTATTCATATTGGAGAATAATACATGTTTATGCTAGCTAGAAAAATTCACACCTACACATACGCACACGCGCATACATACATACACACACAAACACACACACGTGCGCGCACAAACACTTCCTCACATTCGCGCATAATAACTCACGTTGTAAAATATATAATATTCATTTATGCAGAATAAGTTAATTAAAAATGGGAGAATAAACTTGCCCCAGAGATACAGATAGATCTAGTTCTGGAGCAAGTGGAATCAATTATTTTATTTTATCTACTTTTAGTCATTTTATTTAAGTTTGTAGTATTTAAGTTTCACAGTCATAATGTTTAATTTAATTTTAATTAATTTAATTTAAAGTACATCTATTGCTATTTTTATCTTAATTAATTGTAACTTGTAATTGATGTTGTATTTTATATTGTCAATATTTTGTTGTTGTAGAATAAATTATTATTATTATTATTAAAAAAAAAAGTCACTGCCTAATATATAATACAAATACAAAAATCCCAAGAAGTGATACAGGACATTAGGAGAGATTGACAAAGAGCATAGTAAATTTGCTTGATTAGATTTGTAATAATATGTCGTATCTAAATATATACTAACTTGCGAATTCTACAGCTTTAGGTTTTAAATATTTGTATGCCTGTTTATTTTTATTGGTGTAGGACATCAGACAGGCTGACGGCCCGCTTAGAATTCAACAGTTATCGTCGCCTATAGGTTTGCAACGCCATTGGCATCGCGATCACGCTGCTGTCTCATAAGGGTACATGAACTTGACTCACTAATGCCGGAACACAGCACAAGGTTATTATGGCGGCATACTTAAGACCAAAGGTGGTCGCCATCCAGACGGGCTTTGGGTCCTACCACGTAGCTAGAGTGGGTTGTATTGTCGTCTTTTACGACAGGCCGACCCCGGCCACTGAGGTCAATGTCTTTCTCCGCCCCTGCACGGATAAAAATGAATAAATGCCTAAAGGAGTCTGCCCACTACACCGTTCCATACCATGACCGTGCTAGGACCGTATCAAGACACAAAAGCAAACGCGCTGGTCGGTTACGGAACGGTCTAGTGGGCAAAGTCACATACTTTTTAATACAAAGAATATTTTTTTGTCTGGCACGTGCCTAGCACGGTCATGGTATGGAACGGTGTAGTGGGCACTCCTTTAGGGCAAAAATGCACTGGGAAAAATTGTGTAAACTAACATCATGTAACTGCATTTTAACAAATAAAGGATTATGAGTATAAAATATTCGTAAAGTAAGATCTCATGGCTGTATATAGACTTTAATGAGTTCTTGTTCTTTTTTAATGTTGAGGCTCAGCAGACAGGCTGACGGCCCACTTAATAATAAGCAGTTACCGTTGCCTAGACATGTTTGCGTCAGTCCGTGTAGGGGAATCAGAACCTGATTTATTAATGCCGGAATACATTACAAGGTTATTATGGCGGCTTACTTATAGATCAAGGGTGATTGCCATCCAGACGGGCTTGGATCTCTACCACGTAGCTAGGGTTGTTTTGTCGTCTAAAGGCCGGCCGGCCGACGGTATTCTTACTCCGTCCCTGCACGCAGAAAGTTTTGTTTACTAAAACTCCGCATGCTTAAGTGAAAATGCAGCCAGCGTTCTGGGAACATTTCCGGTAGGACAATCTGGAACCTACGTAAATTTGTGTCAGATATTTCTGTAATTTATGATAATTAAAATTTAGATTAACGATGACGGCTAATTATGTAATTTTGAATAACTTTTTTTTACATGTCGAATTCTTTAATGTGGCGTTAATGTAATAATATACATTTTAAATAATTTATTTATTTAATACTTAGGCATGCTTATAAGTGAATGTATTGTTTAGTATCATATTAATTATTTCACTTACAAATCATATAATTATAAGTTTAAACAAACCTTTGTTAAATTAGAAAAGGCACACAATTATACAATTAGTAAGGAAAATATTTTCTATTATAAAGGCAAGTTATTTTAATATTATAATTTCCAACTCATTATTCACAAATAAATACGAATTAGGTAAATATTAAGTACTTGTAACTAACTATATATACAAAATCTTGAACACGATTGTATAATAGCGTACAACGCTGCGCATGCGACGCCTTTGTTATGCCATGTTCAATATTCATGAGGAAAAGTAGTCGCCGTGTCGAACGCTAAAACACTCCATACAAATTCATTGAAAATATCAACTGTTGCTTACTTTTGTATAGATAATAACACTTTTATCTGTAAGCCTAACATGTGGTGCGACTATGGGACCGGAGATGGACGAGTGACCACATAGGCAGGTCCACAAGGCAAAAGGAGATGTAGACCTGTAGCTAGTTAAGAAGATGAGCTCAAAAAATTTCCAGCCTCAACTGGATTCAAGAAGCTCCATTTAAAGAGGACTGGCTATCTTTAGACGAGGCCTTCACCTGCAGAGTGGTTCTTGCGTATTAAACAATAAAAGTAATATAGGATTAATAAAAATTTATACAAAAATCTAAACTAGCAATAATTAAAAGAAACTAAACTTAATTACTAACAAATAATTTGCAATACTAACTTACATATGTTAGAACTTACTAAACTGTAATCTGCATGAAATAAAAGGCTTTTTTATTTATTTAAGTAAGTTCAGTCTAGATTTCTGGCCTAGCCTGGAGAATAGATTTCTACCTAATATATATTTACCCACTTTTTTTTTAATTGCTGTTGGACAGCAGACAGGTTGACAGCCCGTTTAGAATTTAGCAGATACCGTCACCTATGGGTGTTTGCAACGCCAGTGGCATCGCGAACACGCTGCTGTCCCTTAAGGGTATAGGAACATGGATTACTAATGCCGGAACACAACACAAGGTTATTATGGCGGCATACTTAAGACCAAAGGTGGTCGCCCTCCAGACGGGCTTGAGGCCCTACCACGTAGCTAGGTTAGGTTGTTTTGTCGGTTTGTATGACAGGCCGACCCCGGCCGCAGGGGTTAGTATTCCCTATGGGAATTCCCTGGGTATAGAAAGAATAGGTAATAGGTAAGCACTACGTGTTCAGTGGTGTGCGTTTTCTAGCCGCGGAGGAGTGGGGCAAACGGTGTAGCGCGCATGCGTCTTCTTTGAGCTGACTAGCTCTTGAACTTCTTGTCAAGCGCCAATCTGAACAGTTGCGCCACGGTTTTAATCCCTGTCCACTCCCTGATATTACGGAGCTAAGACATTCTACGTCTACCTGGTTTTCACTTTCCGGGCACATTCCCCATCATGATGGTCTGCAGAAGGGAATACCGATCATGCCGCAGTACATGTCCGAGGTAGGCAATCTTTCTCTGTTTGACTGTCCGGACAAGAAGAAGAAGAAGCACTACGTGTTCAGTGGTGTGGGTTTTCTAGCCGCGGAGGGAGGAGTGGGGCAAGCGGTGTAGCGCGCATGCGTACGAAAACACATTTTTTTCCGATTAACTTTTTTCTGTTATTCGACCAGCGAAGCGGGCGGGAACGGCTAGTACTACATATCTAAGACGAATATTCATAATACAATTCTTAGCAATAACAATCCTTCAAAATTAAATTACCAGTCTATCAATGTCAAAATTTATTATTTTAATAGACAAGTGAAATTTTACGTATATAATACGTATAGCAAACGTAAAAATCATGAAAATCGTGATACGCAACTGTTAGCGGACACCGTACCAACTGTGTTGAGTTCGTGAACTATTAATTTATATTGTATGCTTTCTGACGCAATCAAGGATTCGGGTTGAGGTTGACATAAAAATTGTCGAAAAAACGCATGTAACCATATTCTATATGCTAAACGAATATTACCGTCTAGACGCCATTAAATGTGATAATGCAAGCTCTAACTGAAATGAACGAGTTGCGAGATTAATTTTCATTTGTTGCCATATGACCAAATTACACATACTATCCTTAGATTTACACTAAAAATAAGTTCTTGACAAAACCGTGTAAAACGAAATAAAACCAATATGTGCTCAATTCAGTCACTTCGTTAAATAAAACAAAATTAATTTACAAAATGTGTAAAAGCGATATCGTGTCTAATGGGTACCGTGTAAATACAGAGAAATTTAATATTACCGTGTTCATTAATGATCGTTAATGATCAATGAAAAAAAATTGATTATATTGATAACCGCAAAATATGAGAATAATTATATTGTTATATCATTTTTTTTATATACATCTGTAAATGTATAATAATATACTGAATATTATCTATACAAATAAATAAAATTGGAGGGTCTGTTTGTAATATTAAAATAACCGCTTTTTACTAAGTGCAATCGGACGTATACACGGTACATATACCAAAACAACATTTTTTACAATTTTTGTCTTTCTGTCTGTCTGTTTGTTCCCGCTAATCTCTGAAATGGCTGCACCGATTTTGATGGGACTTTTACTGGCAGATAGCTGATGTAACAAAGAGTAACTTAGGCTATTTTTATTTTAGAAAAAAAAATAGTTTTTGTTAGTAATGATAAGTTTCGGAAATTTTATTCCAATTTAAGTTGACCTCAGATTTATATCATCAATCATATGAAATAGGGTTTAGCTTAGGCTGGACTTTGTAGGTTCGAACGCACGTATTCCGGAGGCGCATGGCGTAACAGTTGCATTTGATAACACTGACTGTTTGCCTATTTCATTTATTTATATTTTAGGGTTTACAGGGTTTGTAATACAAAATAAACCATAAGATTTATCCAAAAAATGCTGCCTAGTCACTATTCCACGCGGACGGAGTCGCGGGCACAGCTAGTATATAATATAAATATACATACATATATACTTATATATAACATAATAAGAATATTCTGGAAAAAAAACTCTGCGCAGTTTGTTTGGCGTTTCTTCTCAAGCCAGCGTTTAGTTAATGGATACGGTGATATCTTATTGACAAAGCAATAAGTAATCTATAAGATTTTACATTGAAAGAAATAAATTTGATTTGGTTTTAGTGGATTGACAACTCATCTCCTCAAAAAAGTTTTATTTATTTTTATTATACAGACGTGGTCGCTAACTATGGGCCTTATGAGAAAGCTCGTGGTCGCTGAGAGGGCAATGGAGAGGGCTATGCTCGGAGTTTCCCTGCGAGATCGAATGAGAAATGAGGAGATTCGCAGGAGAACCAAAGTCACCGACATAGCCCGGATGATTACAAAACTGAAGTGGTAGTGGGCTGGGCACATAGCGCGAAGGACAGATGGCCGTTGGGGCAGAAAAGTCCTCGAATGGCGACCGCGTACTGGAAGACGTAATGTTGGTAGGCCGGCCCACAAGTTGGACCGATGATCTGGTCAAGATCGCCGGAATAGGTTGGATGAGGGAAGCTCAGGACCGATCGTCGTGGAGATCTTTGTGGGAGGCCTTTGTCCAGCAGTGGGCGTCTTCCGGCTGAAATGATGATGATGATGATAACGAACTAGGTTGTAAGTTCTAGGTTGCAAGTCTAAGAGAGGAAGGCGATGAAGCTGCTGCTAGGGCACTACCAGAATCAGCCATGAACGTGTTTAGGGTGCTAGCTTCCTCAGATTTGGATGTTAGAAAGCACACTTTACATACACATTTTGTTCTTTAAATACCTCCGCAATTTCCATGAATCTTTTCCTTATTGAATAAACAAATAAATTACAATATTGATAAACGTATATAGTATATTGTATTCATACATAATATGACATAACATTGATTGTCATAGTACATAAAGGCAGATCTCCTAAGTCACGAATCTCATGCATGCAAATCAGTTCCTCACGACCCACTTTAGAAATTTAGATATAATGTAAAACATATTGCTACATATATACTGTCTGTACGGGTATGTGCTGTAATTATATGCGTGCCAACTAAATCGACAGAGGCATCTGTGGGCTGTAAAATTTTAAAATTTATAATGCTCAAAATTTTCTGCGACATTGCAAACCCGGATTGTTATTTTGTATCAAATTAAATTGTTAAAATATTATTTATTTTCGGAAAATTATAGCATAGTTAACAATTACAGAACTTAATATTAAACACATTATTTTTTTTAAGATTAACATGGTAGCTACGAGGGCTGTTTGATAACTCCGTGACTATTTGAATATAAGAATTTTTTCGGCAAATAAGCGTTTTATTTTTCAACATAATCTCCTTTTAGATCATCACATTTATGCAGCGTTTTTCCAATTTTTTTATTCTTTCCAAATAACAGGTTTTCTCAAGTCCCTCAAAATAGTCGTTTGTTTCAGTTATGACCAATTCATTCAAGCCAACTCTTACCATCCAGCCATTTCTTCAGGTTTGGAAACAGAAAATAGTCGCAGAGGGCTAAATCTGAACAATATGCTGGTTGGGGTGGCAGTTCGTAGCCTTTTTTATGGATTTTTGCCATTGACTACACACGTGTGCACTCGTACATTGTCTTTTTTAACCAAATGTGGTCATTTTTGCTTTAAATCAATATCGAATCTGTCTAAAAGCTCTGAATAATATTCACCGGTGATCGTTCTACCCTTCTCTAGAGGGTAAAACTGTGGTAAAGGGTAGAATCTGGTATTACCAAGGTAATCTATGTGAATGACACCGCGTGCATCCCAAAAAATTGTGCCCATGACCTTGTTCGCTGCCAGACCCACCTTGGCCTTCTTTGGTGCATGTTCACTGCCACTATGGGGTATTGTGATGGATCCATGAATCGTCTACGGTTATATAACGGCGTAAAAACTTTTCCGGATTACGAGTTGAACATCGCCAAACGCTTCTTTGAAGTGGTCAAACGGTTGAGCTTATGGTCGAGTGTGAGCAATCGTAGCACCCATCTCGCGGATAGCTTTTTCATGTCCAAATAAATATGTAAAATGTGATGTACTCGCTCTGTTGAGATGCCTACAGCCTCAACCATCTCACATACTTTCATTCTCCGATCGTCCAATATATTATTCCACGAATTTTAACGACGATTTCTGGCGTGATGACCTCTATTGGGCGACTTGAACGTACGGCGTCACTTGTGCAGGTACGAAAGATTAACCCTTGAAATTGATGATGCAGTTTCCATAGTATTTATCAAGTCTTTGCTTGGGTTCAGTGATGGTTTTTATACGCAAAAAATAATCCTTAGTCAACACACGAAATTCACATCCATTTTTGATAAAATTCACGAGGTTGTCTGCTTTTAATGGCTGTCAAACACAAACTAAATGACGCAGTTTGCTCAAAATTTTACAGTAGTCTATTAAAAGATGGTGATTGACGACAGCCGTGTTGCATATAAAATTACTGCGCGGGGAATTGCAAAAAGTAACCGAGTTATCAAACAGCCCTCGTACAATTAGTCCTAAATCAATAAATGCAATATAAAAAAGAGTCCTGTTATTATGACTAGAAAATTTTATATTCAATGCGCCCACATTTAAAAGTGTACTATTTTGGCTGCATGCGTTATAATTTGGAGATCACTGTGGCGTAATGGCTGACGCACGTTGGATTGCCTGCGGACGTTACTAGTTCAATTCCTGTCCAACGTCTGGCTATTTGTTATGTGTTTGTTTACAAAAAAGATAGTTTTTAAGTAGTATTGATATACAGCTGATGTTTTCTAGTAATCATAACACAAGTGCTAATCTATTTTGGTATTGTATGGCGCTATGTAAATTGTCTTAGTATATTTATTTATATTAGGAAAGCATTAAACCATAAATTTTATCAAGTTTCCGCAATGCTAGGAATTCTTATCTTTTACTATTCGTAATTTCCACCAGATATGTGTTAATCTAGTTTTCCCTTTCATCATCAAGAGTGACGTCAACATAACGGATAAGCGACCTTGAATACGTCACAATCAAACAAAACTGTATATTAGCGTACATTCCGTTTAATTCTATTCTATTCAATAATATGCCCGAATGTATTTTAATTTTCCCGCCTACGTTTCCGAGGTGGCTCATCCAGGGTGGCGTCGAGACGGACGAATTAAATCTCTGTCCAACCTGAAATTGAGCATATGGAATACTCGTAGGTACATACTCGTACATGCACATTTCCCTAGATCTTAAGACAGTTTAAGAACTTTATACATATCAAAAAAATACATTTTTTTATGATATTACTTATTTGATTATCTTCCTATTTTGTGTGCGTGTGTGCGTGAGCGCGTGTGTGTGGTATGTGATTGAGAAATATTAAGGTATTCGCACATTACACCGATTCAACGCCGACTCAACTCCAACTCAACTCACAGTATGGCATTGAAATGTAAGCTATTTTAATTAAGAGTGAATTTGTCAACTTGTAAGTTAAAGGTATACGACTTTAACTTACAAGTTGACAAATTCACTCTTAATTAACATAGAGCTTACATTTCAATGCCATACTGTGAGTTGAATCGGTGTAATGTGCGAATACCTTTACCCTGTGAAAGACATTATCAATCCATATACAAATGACATACGTAACCAGTCACCCAGCAACGCAATAGTGACGTCATAATGCGTATGCGTCGGGAAACACATTGTACACAGAATCGAAGTATATTAGATAACGTTCCTGGAATTAAATGCATGATGGGAAATTATTGAGAACACGTTAAAATACTATAAGAATAGGATAAAATGTATTAAATCAAATTTCCCTTAATTGTATAGACACATACATAGCAAGAATACTTTAAAAATAATTTGGTTATCAATTTTTCTTATATTTGGTGAATATATTTTTTATTGTGGAACAGGAGACATGCTGAGCGTCGAATATGAATGTTTGCTACGCTAGGGCCACCGCAAACACGCATAGGTGTATTGCCACCTGGGTCAATTATGCTGGGACACAACACGAGATTATTATGTTGGCATATTTATAGACGAGGGGTGGTTATCATCCAGACGGGCTTCAAGCCCTATCACCTAGCTAGGGTTGTTTTGTCGCATTTTACTACAGGCCGTCCCTGGCCGCGGGGGTCAGCTTTCTTACTCCACCCAAAACGAAAAAAACAAATACTAGCATTACTGCTATTAGTTTTTGCTTTACCGTTATTTTACCGTTTTAAGAGTTTGTTACTTTAGTAAAGTAACTAACTCTTGCTAACACTTTAATTTAAATTTACATTATATTCTGAAATCGTCGTAGTCGTAGAATAGTGACGGATCTGACATATATTAAACTTTACAGGACAGCCATTTTAAAAATACACAAGCGTCATTTTACTATGAGAATCTATCACACCCGTCACTTTACCGACTGCTTAATTTAAAATCTAAAATACATGTAATTTTTTTGTTGATGTAGCAATAATATTTAGTCAATGTAGTATCCAAATATGGTAAAAAGTGAATTTTGGATTTTTTTCAAATCCGACGTTATTCTACGATCACGACGAAATGTCTGTAATCATTTCGACATGTACTTTCAATGTTTTGTTTATATTATCGAAATCTCTTTAACTATGTTTTACTAGGCCTAAATCTAGGACCTGAGTATTTTATGGGCTGAACCTATGCTTTTATATATTATTTCGTGTCGCATTATCTTAACTTGATTCAAAACATTTAAAGCTATTTTTTGAAGTTAACAAAAATTTACATCCAGAATTCTACTTGGTATGACATTAAATTAAAATATATCATTTAAACTTTAAGTCATGCATTTAAAGTATGTAATCCAAAATCTCGGAAGTTTTATCTACTTGATATTAATAGTTATTACATACAGTTTGCAACATAGAGCGGTAAAAGCTGCAACGGGGAAACCCAAACGGACATTGCAACTATTGTGAAAGGAAAAATATCTTTACTTTGCTGGATATTTAAACGTTAAAACTGCATTAAAAATTTATTAATAGGCAAGTTGCAGCGTCGCTCAGTGAAACATTTTATTACGGACATTCAGTATAATGCGAAAATGTAAGGACCATGCTGTTTTTTTTTATTGCTGTAGGACAGCAAACAGGCTGCCGGCCCACTTAGAATTGAGCAGTTACCATCGCCTGCTGTCCTGCTGTCCCATAAGGGTACAGGAACTTGGGTTACTAATGCCGGAACACAACACAAGGTTATTATGGCGGCATACTTAAGAACAAAGGTGGTCGCCATCCAGACGGACTTGAGGCCCTACCACGTAGCTAGAGTGGGTTGTTTTGTCGCCTTTTACGACAAGCCGACTTCGGCCACAGAGGGCAACATTCTTACTCCGCCTCTGCATGGCGTAAGAACCAAGAGTATAATCCTCGAAACTAGACCAGAGCTGAAAATTATAATATTTCACGCATGCAGATGTAACAATGGCGGTCCGAGACGCCCTTGCGATATTATAACGAATTACCTACACATCCGTGTCACTGTGACAGTTTGATAGATCGCAGCAATCTCATAGGCTCTGTCATCATTGATAAGATAGCCCGAAACACTTCAAGATAAACACAAATAGTTGTTCAACGTGCTTAAATATATTTCACAATGCGCGCTTAACGACTGCGGTTATAATGTATGAGTTCATACTATGTGTCCAACGCCAGCGTCACGGTTTTTACTCTTATCAAATTCGGTTTCATTTAGACCTAAAACATTTACCGAATTTAAATTAGGTTTTCTTGTAATTAACTAGGTAAACGTAGTTCGATTTCGTCATAGCAAATTAAGTTTTTTTTTATCTTAATAGATTTTTAGAAATAATTATAGCCTTGACCTATGAGAAGAATTGGGTCACCCCGTAGTTCTTATTTATTTCTACATAAGAAATGGAAGACAATGAATTGCAACAAAGCGACCATAACCTTTTTCCTGTGGCAGCAGTGAAATCTGGTAAACGAAACGCATTGAAAAAACATTTTAGAACTGTTACCTATATGTATAAGCGCAGGTTCATCATCATCAGCGTGCATTCATGATGATTTCATTCTTGCAAGTTAGTAACACATTTGGAACTAGTCACAAAAGAACTGACATTCTCATACGTCACGATAATTTAGCCATTTTTAAGAAGGCTCAACTTTGCTCTTATTGTTGTATTATGGTTGAGTTTACTGGAAATTATTGAAATCTTTACACCAGAAATCTATTCCGACTGTTTTGAAAATTTATATAGAGCTGCCTTAGAAAACTTCTGCTGGATATATTGGTGCAAATTCTGACTCCATGGGAGTCAATTTTTTGGCTTCAAGTCACTTTAAGCAATGAACATTTGATGACAACTAGTGATACTCTCTGAATACCACAGCATAATTTGAAACTTTCAAATAATAGCTGATAGTAAAGACTATTCATTGTATACATACATTAATTAGATTCAAGCACCAATCCAGTTGCCCATGACAAGTGGCAGAGCACCTGTAGTGTGCCCGAGTGCACTTTCAACGACCTTCACGGTCGACTCTGCCCCCGATTTGTCGCGAACTTGCGCAAGGGCAACTGCTCGCACCACAACTGTTTAGCGCTGTTACGTTTCACTAATTGTCTCATCAACTCCTACCTATAAGCAATATTTCTTGATCACATTAATAAGTATCTCATATTATTTGACGACCTCTGTGGCTTAGCGGCTAACGCATGTCACAGATCACGGGTTCAATTACCGTCCCGCGTCGGATGTTTATGTATAATATTTACTACCTATTTACAAAAGTATATATGTAGTGTATCAGTTGTCTAATACCCATGTTTGAAACTAGATGGCGTTATGTGAACTGTTCCAATATATTCACATTCATTGTAAAAACATCATCAGATAATGGAATACGAAGCCAAAATCAGTCCATATTCCTTTTCAAGCATCGATATCACTTACTCTGTCTTCTTGACTAAATACTTAAGGATCAATATTGATGAACAAATTGATAAGTACAATGATACTTATTACGGTTAATCGCTGTTTAATTATTGTGTAGTAGCTAGTGGAACTGCGTACACAGGTACGCAGTTCCACTAGCTACTACTAAGGTCTTATATTTACTAACTATACTTCAGAATAAAGCAGAAAAATTAATAAAACTTGTCAATTTAGAATTACTGTTGAAATAGTTAAGGTATTCTGAAATTGTTAATAACTTATTAAAGTATATTATTAGAATATAAAGAGGAATTTCATATCTGCATAAGATAAAAATAATATCCTACATTTTAAATCTCTGACGCCGGATTATACGTTTTTACTAGCCTGCAATTACTTTTTACAGCGCGCAAATAAAACTGTGTTGTGGTTATTAAAACAATCATTAGTTTACATAAATACCTCACCACTAAACGTATTACCACTTTCGGTTTAATCAGATATTAGTTCATCAGGAACTACAACAATTTTGCATTGTTTTTCATTATTTAAAGATTTCAATATATTTCAGGGGTGAGCATCAATTCCAGCTAGTAAGAACAAAAATTTCCCGTATTTTTCTAGTATGGATCAGATGAACCTTTACCACTAACCACAGGCATGATAGCTTATTATTTTTTCTATTATATCCCTATAATCCCCAGATGGGTCAGAGGGCGTCTACAGTTATACATCTCTATCCCGAACGGTCCTGAGCATCACTTTTGATCTTACTCCAGGTCTTTCTGATGATTTTAACTTCGTCAGTAATTGACCTACGCCAGGTTTGTTTAGACACATTTAAGATTTCATTAAAGGTTCCAGTCTAGAGCTTGTTTTGGTATAATATATAATAGCTTTTTAGCGATATAATAATATATAGCTTATCTTAACGTCGATTACGATAACGAAGACCTTGTGGAATATCAAAGAAATTAGAAAATCGCATTCGGCTCCTAACAAAGGGTAAAATTATCATTTAAAAACAACAGATTTGTATAATTACAGATGTACCGCAATTACTTTCATTCTGTTATGTGTAAATAATATGTAATTAAACTATAACGCCATCAAATGACAAAGATCATTATAAACTCGATATACTACTGCAAATATTTTAATGTTGGTGATAACATTTCATATGTGATTGAGTGAAGACCGCGTCTAGGCAAACGTGGCGCAGGACGCCCCCCCAGCCCGATGTACCGATTATCTGCGCAAAATTGAGACCCATTTCTCATACCTGAGGGTCGTGACCATCAACTCTCATTCTCTTTCTCTGGATGATACTTCGACATTTTCCTCTGATCTCGGCAACATACTTGTTGCAGCAACATACGTTACTACGTATTGTAGACCGTAGTGTTCCAGGGCGGCGCGTATTTGGTTGGACCAGCGCATCGAACTGCGGCCACGAGGTCTCTTGCCAGCAATCTTGTTAGTTAGTATCAACTTTTCAAGATTATCACAGCCTTTTCTGGCAATGTGGCCGTAGAACTCAAGAATCCTTTTGAGGCAGATGGTAGAAAGCCTAGTTTTAATCTTGAGCTACTTTAATATGTATACATTGGTCCGATAAGGATGGGACAAGCAGGAGACCGGAATATGTAGCGCAAAAGTGAGGGGGTCATCCAGCCGTGGACAATGATTGGCTGATGACGATAACATCTTATTGGTATGTTTGCTAATTGTCTCTTTGTATATTGAATTATATTAAGAAAACCTCTGCGATTATTATAATAATGTTGCCATTTTGATTTCTGAGTTTCAGTGTATGTGCTATGGATTAAGAGTGAGACCATTATAAGGACAGTAGTCAATAATCCGTTGTGCAAGAGGCACGTATTTATAATCGAATAATCCCAACGCTGTTTATACCTAATAAAATGTGCGTAGGATACCAAATGAGGCTCCAGATACTCTTCGATGTAACGTGACCCATTTAATGACGGTAACCGAGGTCCTTATGCTTGCCTGCCTTATGCCAACCGACGGTTATGCCTCCCCAAACCATGAACCGCCACCGAAACTGTCCCTTTCTTCAATGCGATACTTTTTGCAAAACGCTCTCCCTCTTTTCGATACACCTTCTTTCTTCCGTCATTACCATACAGTATGATCTTACTCTCGTCAGAAAAGATAACTTTGCTCTATTGAAGGTATGACCAATTTAAGTGCTCAAGTGCAAAGTTGAGGCGCGTTCTTCGGTGGTCTATCGTAAATTTTGGGCCATTACATGTTTTATGAGGTTTCATGCCACGCTCCGTCAATCTTCTTCTTATGGTAGAATCGCTTACAACCAACCCTCGAACCTCACGGAGCCGCTGCTACAGTTGAATAGAGTTAAAGTGGCAATTTCTTAGAGAAACTGACACAATATACCGGTCATCTTGCTCAGACGTGACTCGATGTCTACCAGATCCTGGACGGCGAGTAAACATACCAGTCTCCCGATAATGCTGATACATTCTATTGACAGCAGAGAGGCTTAGATGCAATCACGCTGACTATGCCCTGTATCTAGTAAAGCCACGACTAAGGCGGCTTCTGTGGGTGAGGTTTCCATATTTTTTAGGAAAATATATTTTTGGTAGGATGTCACAGAGCTTAGTTAACAATCACGCTCAGCTCGATGATTTATGCAAAAAAAAATATGATAAGTGCAGAAATTCCGACGGAATACACATTGAAAATAATCTCTACACTCATTTACAGGATGAAAATGTCAATAATTTTAATTTAAATTTGGAATTCTGGCACTCCGTTGTGTAGACTAAACTGTCATTTATTGGCGTATTTTTTCAATGATATCAATCCTCTTTGCAGTAGTGTTTCGTTTTTCTTTTTTGGATGAGAAATATATCTTGTCACAGCTCACCTAGCTAATTTGGATATCATCAGTATCCAATATTAACTGCATTTCTGAAAATATTCTTTAATATCAACATTTGGGTATAAAATAATAAAAATCCTAATCAACTATTGTCAATAGGCGTGAGAAAATTCCATAATAAATACGTATTTACGTATGTATTCCATAATGCATAAGACGTAGAATTATTACCCGTTTTCGATAATACGATTACAGAAAACCGAGATAACAGAAATAAAACATACTCATACGTCTCCAACTCCAACATATTGATGCTTGTCACTGTCGCAAAATCGTACCAAATTATTTTAAAAAGCGATTGAAACTTACAAGTATGCGAACGAGAGAAGTACACTATCAGTCGCTTATAGAGGAGATTTTTTGACAAGATAACTCCACTATTTATCTCGTATTAAGTAGTAAAACAGGTGGCCATAACGTTAAGAGACCACCACTTTCACAGCTATTTCGAATAACGGTCCGTGCTATTTAAACCTACACTCATATAATTTGGCATTCTTGCCGAGTGAAAACTTGATTTAGATACAGGTTCCTGTATCCCTACGACAATAGCAAGTTCGCGATGCTCCTAGTATCGCAAATATTCATAGGCGACGGTAACTGTTTACTATTAAGTCGGCCGTCAACCTGTCTGCTGTTCCTGAGAAACAAAAAAACATTTTTTTTATTGCTGTAGAACAGCAGACAGGCTGACAGTCCGCTTAGAATTTAGCAGTTACCGTCGCCTGTGGGTGTTTGCAACGCCAGTGGCATCGCGAACACGCTGCTGTCCCATAAGGGTACAGAAACTTTGGTCACTAATGCCGGAACACAACACAAGGTTATTATGTCGGTATACTTAAAACCAAAGGTGGTCGCCATCCAGACAGACTTGAGGCGCTATCACGTAGCTAGAGTGGGTTGTTTTGTCGCCTTTTACGACAGACCGACCCTGGCCACAGAGGTTATTATTCTTTCTCCGCCTCTGCACGGATAAAAATTTTCTGACATTCCTGTAAGATACAGGAAAGTAGCAATGAAGCATTTATAACTGTTCACTTAGTGCCACAAACACGAAGTTGTGAGTAGTAGGTATAAAACATAAAGTACATACATTAATTTTACTTCTGTACGTACGTTATTTTGCCTGTGTGTACGTTCTTATACCTTGACGACAAAAAAAGATTCGAATTTAAGTAAAATACAACAATAAGATGTAGCAAATAATCTTCTATGGCAGCTCATTATTTTTAAATAAAAACAGAGGTCGCATCGACCTCATTTGAGACAATCGTTAATAACAAAAACAGTATACTTCGCGCTCCATTTATATTATTATACGGTAAGTGAACAAAAATTAAGGTAATCTCAACTTTAACGCCATAAGACGTTAAAAGTATAGTGGTTTTGCCAGGAGGTAAAGCTCCATATGCCTGTCTGGACGGCAACTACCACTCTCTAATTATGCCGCCATAATAACCTTGTGTTATGTTCTGGCATAAGTGACCTAGGTTCCAGTTCCTCTACGCGGACTGCAGCATGTCAGCGATGACCCTAGGGTCGCAAACATCCATAGGCGACGGTAGACCCGTACTATTAAGTGGGTCATCACCAGCTTGTCTGCTATTACGCAATAAATAAAAAAATGTGAATTTCATAAGAGCCTGTCAGCTGGGACATGAGAAATACATATTCGCATATCCTCCGTGGCGCAATGGCTTTCGCACGCCGAATTGCCTGCGTGGGTCACGGGTTTGATTCTCAGTAGTAGTCATAACTAATATTATAAATACGAAAGTGAGTTTGTTTGTTACGCTTGCACGCCTAAACCGCTGAACCAAGTTTGATGAATTTCGGTATAGTTATAGATGGGACCTTGGAGAAGGACATGGGCAATTTTTTTTAATGCATATGGCAGACCAACGTTTGCCGAGTCAACTAGTATACAATAATTTACCCAAGATTCAAGCGCTCATGATTATTAGGATTAAATGTGAATTGTCTAAGTACATATATTTATGCAAATTATAGAGAATATGCCTAAATTCCGAATAATAAATGAAAAAAGTATATATTTAGGATTTCAAATTATTTTATTCCTCCTATTTCAAACAGGCTTTTTTTAATTTGAATGTAAATAACCAATAACATTTTAATTAATCCTAGATAATAATTATAGATTAACAATTTACTTAAATTTTCATCAATTTTATACGTGTACGGTTACTAAACTTTTTCATATTTCATCTGATATATACGATTTTTTTTATTAATATTGAAAATATAATAATAATTTAAACCTTTCAAAAAGTTTATTTGCGTATAGAGAATCAGCTCAGGCGCCAAACGTAAGCGAATGACAATGAGAAAAAAGTAAAAAATTTATACTAAATTTAATATTACTTAATTAGTAATACGAGTATGGCGTTTTCGTTAACATTTATACAGAAATTGACTCATTTCGAGTGGCAAGCGGTTTGTGAGAACTTATCTCACGCACACATGTCCATTGTAAGTTCCGGTCGAATTTTCTCGTATCTGTGTAGGGGCGGAGAAAGAATACTGACCACTGCGGCCGGGGTCAGCCTATCGTAAAAGGCGACAAAACAACCCACCCTAGCTACGTGGTAGCGCCCCACACCCGTCTGGATGGCGACCACCTTTGGTCTTAAGTATGCCGCCATAATAACCTTGTGTTCCGGCATTAGTGACCCAAGTTTCTGTACCCTTATGGGACAGCAACGTGTTCGCGATGCTACTGACGTTACAAACACCCATAAGCAACGGTAAGTGCCAAATTCTAGGCAGGCCGTCAGCCTGTCTGCTGTCCTACAGAATATAAAAAAAAAACATAAATAAAACTATTAGTAGACAGAATCTCAATTCGCTATAGATATGTAACTGTTAGCTCAATGGTATTATACTCGACGACCAATTGAGAAAGGTCTTGGGGTTCGAATTCCACGGTGGCACTCTCTCTCTAATGTGCACATTATAGCATAATTGTCATGTACCAACAGTGAAGGAATACTTCGTGAGGAAAACTGCATACCGAAATTATTGGTATGTGTAACCCTTGACAAGCATGGCGGGTATACTATCTGTTCCTTCTAGGGGAATGCCTGAGCTCCGCAGGGACGTTATTGGTTGTCATAACATAGATAGATCTTATCTCATCATCGATGTGGTTAGTCCCGGTTTCATCCCAAGCTTGCACATTCGATTGGAGACGGCATTCAGTCTCGCTAAAAGGGATTAAACTGAAATAAGCTTGAATTTTAATAAACTTACAGATTTACAATTGCAAAAAAATTTACAAAAAAAAATGGTGAAGGCTCATTTATTGTATTTCAAATGTACTTACATCCAACATTAGGTAAATTATCTGTACATATTGGTAAAATTAAAATGAGATCTATATGTGAAAATATATTAAAAAATAAACAAAATTGATGATTTATAACAAACAATGGAAACATACAATCTCCTGAAACAACTTATACCATACTACATGCGCACGCGCAAGATAATCCTGTTTATTTTAAGGTGAAGGCTCAACAAGCCAAAGACCTGTTCTGGTGATATATATACAGTGTATAACTGACAATCCAATGTGAACATAACATTACATTAAAGTAATCTATATAAATAAAATGATAGAGGTCCTGCAGTTGTGCACGCATCACGGCCTAAACTACTCGATAGGTTTCAATGAAATTTTTAATTAGTATTTTAATTTAATGAAAATTAAGTTTTATTTCTTAGACACTTGGCCTTTATCTAAAAATAATTATTGCTATATCTTCATCTATACAAATAAATAAAATTGGAGGGTCTGTTTGTAATATTAAAATAACCGCTTTTTACTAAGTGCATTTGAATGTATACACGTTACATATACCAAAACAACATTTTTTACAATTTTTGTCTGTCTGTCTGTTTGTTCCGGCTAATCTCTGAAACAGCTGGATCGATTTTGACGGGACTTTTACTGGCAGATAGCTGATGTAACAAGGAGTAACTTAGGCTACTTTTATTTTAGAAAAAAAAAAATGGTTTTAGTTAAAAGTGATCAGTTTCGGATTTTTTTATTCCAATTTAAGTTGACCTCAGATTTATATCATCAACCATATAAAACAGGGTTCAGCTTAGGCTGGACTTTGTAGGTTCGAACGCGGTTTGTATATTTCATTTATTTATATTTTAGGGTTTATAGGGTTTGTAATCCAAAATAAACCATAAGATATATCCAAAAAATGCTGTCCAAAGTCACTATTCCACGCGGACGGAGTCGCGGGCACAGCTAGTTTAATATAAAGTTATAGGAACAAGGTTTTTTTGATATAAGCACTACGTGTTCAATGAGGCGATGTGGCGCGCATGCGTACGAAAACTTCTCATATTTTTTCGATTTACTTTTTTCTGTTATACGACCAGCGATGCTGATGGCAATAGCAGTAGCAGTAATCTAACGTCTAAACAAGGATAACGTCTAAACAGCCTTTCGCTGATGGAAAGTGGTCAAAACTTCAACAACGAACGAACTAAACATATAATTCTTCTATGCGTGAGACAGAACTTCCTCGAAACAGCTGAACCGATTTTGATCAATTTTGTTTGCGTGTGCTCAAATGGATCCGAAAATGATTTAAATTAACAATTCGGTCCAAAACAAAATGTTTCTTTAATTATTTTTTATTTGTTTTTTTTTATTGCGTAGGACAGCAGACAGGCTGACAGCTCGCTTAGAATTTAGCAGTTACCGTCGCCTATAGGTGTTTGCAACGCCAGTGGCATCGCGAACACGCTTCTGTCAAATAAGGGTACAGGAACTTGGGTCATTAATGCCGGAACACAACACAAGGTTATTATGGCGGCATACTTAAGACCAAAGGTGGTCGCCATCCAGACGGACTTGAGGCCCTACCACGTAGCTAGGGTGGATTGTTTTGTCGCCTTTTAACGACAGGCCGACCCCGGCCACAGAGGTTAGTATTTTTTCTCCGCCCCTGCACGGATAAAAACAGTTTTTTCCGTATTTGTTTACAGGACATCTGTCGGGTCCGCTAGTTACCTATAAGAAAGTATTGGTTCAGGTAGATAAATAAATAATTTTTAGGTTGATCTAGTGCGAATGTAAAAAAAATGTTACCATTCACAGCTACCAGGGCAGAGCTGCGCGCGCGCATTCCGCCCCGGTTTCTTTAAGGTGAAGGCTTCAACGACTGGTGCTTGTTTATGATTAACACTCGCACATGTCAATTACATCATTGCAACGTGTGAAAGGTTTTTTATGGAAAGATTTAATTGGAAATTTAAAAGATAAACTGATACAAAAACTAACGCACTCCAATTTTTAATTTACTACCCTAATATTAAAATTTATTTACCGCTACTGGGGGAGGTATTAATTAGTAAATTTTACTCAAATTTTTTTAATGGGACCTTTCCTTTACATGATAAAATAATAATGATTAAATAAATATTGGGATATTTCACACAACGCCATCTAGTCTCAAACTAAGTTGCATAACACTTGTGTTATGTGTTCTAGACAACTGATATACTGCATATATAGTTTTCTTTTTGGTCAATAAATACATATTATACATAGAACACCCAGACGCTGGACGGGTATCGAACCTGTGACCTACGCAAGTGACTTGCGTTAGCCTTTATGCCAGAAGGTGGTCGAAAAAATAGAATGCACTCTTCTTGTTTTATCAATAAAATTCAATGTTTTTGGCGAAAAGTGAGAATAAAGCCACCTGATCACATTTCTAGTGCGACAGATGAATATTATAGCATACTGTCCGCACATGGCATATGTATGTATAAGATTCACATTAGACTAACTGCCCAAACGGTGCAAGCCGTCGCAGGATTCTAAACAGTAACCAAACGTAACTCATGACCGTGTTCTATGAAGATTAAAAAAAATAATAAGTAGTTTAATGCAAAATTGAAAGAACAAACGAATGTGAATCACTTAGAACGCAACCTACTACATAACGCGATAAAAAAAAAAAACAAAATACACGGAGTCTTCAAATACTGCATAGGTAATGCTTTTGAAATAACTACACTTTAACGACGCGGGCATTAATATGATTTACGGCAGTCAAATTGAAATATTAGCAGTCATGATGCTACACAGACGCGGAGAGCTGGTAAACAAATACTTCGCAGCGTGTTAAATATTCGCGATTTTAATATTCTAGTGAATCAGACAAAGTGCTATTTCCCGAAAGTATAGTGTGGTTTACCTATTTCAAAAATAGCTTATGTTACAATGTGAGTAAATAAATTATAATAAATATATTGGGATAATTCACACAATGCCATCTAGTCCCAAACTAAGTAGCATAGCACTTGTGTTACGGGTAATGAATAACTAATATACTTTTCCTTTGTAAATATATAAATACATAAACACCCATACGTATGAGCTCAGCAAGCATACCGAAGTGCGTTAGCTGTTACGCTACGGAGGTCGTCAAAAATAGTTAAGACTTGAGTATGATGAGCATATGCTGAAACCGGATGAGATACGAGCAGCTCCTGTCAAAAAACTGCTCCGTTATATCATCGAGGCAGAATTTGCAGTAGTTAGTGTGGCGATCTCAATAGCTCATTAAATTGGACGCAATGATTCTAGGCTGAATAAACTAGCAAAGCCACCTTTCGAAATAATAATAATGATGATGAAACCTAATGCTGCTGTCTTTGATGCATTACGACTACAATGGTTTTGCTATCAATTAGTTGGAAAATAGTTAAGTAAGAGAGACGCAACGAGCGAAAAGCGCATTAGTTCTTTTACTAATTCATAGACAGCAAAGATTACGATTAAAATACTCGTTTAGATAACCGAATGTTAGTAAATAAAAACTCCTAAGTTTGGAGCAACAAATTCAAAACTATCAAAATTCACGTCATAAATCCAATTGTCACTAGGAGAACGTAAGCACCCGCTGTATACGTCCTAAACCCAGTGTTTGTCCTTTCCCATCCAGCTCTGATTAGCAACCTAACGCAAACAGTCCTCCCATCAGACTGTAGAACGATAATGTGATAATATAAGGCGAAGTGAAATTATACCATATCTTAAGTTATGTCAAAAATATCAACAACTAACACTTACTATACGTAATCAATCTTTATATATTCTAACAACACTTACGATTTAAACAAACAAGTGATAAAACGTATTTTCCTTCTAATTATTTGGGTCACGGAAATCCAGTGTGGCAAAAACGAGGTGTGCGTTTTAAAATGCTTCTTAGCGCTAAGTTCGCATACTGAATTGCATGTACTGTTGACCCCGAAAGATATCAGTGCATAGAAGGCACTTGATAAAAAAAAACAATAAATAGAACGTTGGATTCTGGGAAACCTTTCTGAATCTTAGATTTGGACTTACGTAGATCATAGGAGGGGATAGAAAAGAGCTAGCATTAGAAAGCTTATTTGATTATATACTGTAATTTTATTAAACAAAGTCAGTAGTGGATATAAAAAACGAGTAGATCAAGGAAGAGATGCTAAAAAGTGTGAATATAGAGATGACGACTAGCAGAAAAGAGTGAAAGGAGAGGACATGTTGTGTCTCATAAATTATGAAAGAAGTAGTAAGATTAAAAAGGACCATACAATAAATATTATATGGAGGTTATGAACTGTTATAAAAATATAAAAGGACTGTTGTCCTTTTATATTACGTGTAAGTTATATAAGAACAATTACGTGTAAGTTATATCGGCTCTTCTGCCGCTCATATGACGTGAGAAGCTTGTTGAGAAAATTATAATCCCCTCAAAAGTAGCAGCAACGTCAAAACTCAAAGACATACTTAAAATTAATTAAAGTATTATAGTTTTGATGATGATAGCAAACAGCAATAATAATTGTAATCAGAAAATTTTGTGATATTTTTTTCTTATAATTCTGATATACTTGTTAAATACTCTAATATGTTTTCTAAAAACGCTTATAAATACCATCGATAAAGCAGCAAAAGTCAAATCAAGTACAAGTATGATGGAAACGTTCATTCAACCGGTATCATATAAGCGATAAGGATATTAATTCAACCAACAAAAATCATTGATTGACACGTGATTCAAGTTTGAAATTGCATATAACGATAGATCAGAGCGGGGCCGACTTTTATCTTGACTTATGTTAAGCAAATGATGAACCGCATCTCATCTAAGGAAATGTCGCGGGGAAACCGACGCGTGTATACACGCGTCGGTTTCCCCGGTTTTTGTATACAAAAAATGAGTCACAATTTTCAATTGTTATAATCTAATAACTATAATTAGAAATATATACATCACATATATTTTGATAGGCCCAGAGATATTGTAGACGCCCCTCAGCCCGACGTACTATTGACCTGCTCAAAGTTTAAAGATAAGCTGGTCGAGGTTCGATAAAAAAGCCCTTCAATATTATTGGCGCAAAGTTGGAGGCCTACAACAAGCAGTGGATAACAATTGGCTAAGACTGACCTCGTAGATATTGTTGTGAAAAATTTCAGAGCTGTGAAATTTGAACTAAATTTGGAAACAAAATTTACAACCATTATAAATTCAAGCCTAAAGATTTTTGAATTTAACCTTATAGGTGAATTATTAGTTCGTATTGCATTTGAAAGGGTAGGTGGTAATATACCAGGTTTTCTACTTTCTATGCCAGGCGATATCATTTCTAATATTATATTTGTAATGTTATATATGCTAATAATACTAGGTTAAGAGTTAATTTCTTACTTCCTACAAGAACCATAAATATTTATATTGGCAACCAAACCACGAAATTTAAAAATACACAATAACTGTGGAAATAATCATTGAAATGATCATTATTTGTGTTTTTAATGAAACAAAAAAATCAGGACAAATCAAATAAAGCAAAGATTAGTCATTTAATCAAGGTCGTCTATTCGTTAAGATTACAGTAAAAACAAAATGAATTGGTGAAGGAAATAGTGTTTCAAACTTATTATATTAGTTCTTTAAACAGAACAATATATAAAAAGAGACTGTTAAAATTAAGTAAAATATTATATTACAAATCACTCACCTCTAACCAAATCTATTTTATTATCTATAGGTTAATACGAGAGTGCTGAAAGTAAAATATAACGTATGTAGTTTCTTTAAAATATATATTAATAGGTAATGAAATATTCTCAAAATCATTTATTTTAATTACGGATGGGTTCTCTTAGTAATCTTGTAACAGGCTTGGTATATCTTACCTATCGTTGCAAACCAAGCCTCGAAACATATCTTTTTCCTTATTTATCAAACAGTTATTAAAAACAAAGTTATGTTTTAATACTTCGTTTAAATATCAGTTTTTTTCATGTGATTTCATTATTTTAAAGATTTATCAATACTTAAATCTACAATTTATTAGTGAAAGAGCAATGAAGACGTCTCTAACTTAATTTAAACTTCTCAATATTGATGATACTTAATGGCATACTCAAAATATTTTTGGTATAATGCCATTCAGTTTAGTTGTAGTCCTTTACATTGTAAACAATGTTTAACGTTTTGAACATTACTTTTTTCTGGGTCGTACATGGTTTATCATACATATCAATTAGTCGTCGACTATATTATTATTCTCTTTTTGCTGAGGGGCAGCAGACAGGTTGACGACCAACTTAATAGTAAGCAATTACTGTCGCTTGTGGATGTTTGCGATACTAGGGGCACCGCGAACACGCTGCTGTCCTATAGGGGTACAGAAACCTGGGTCACTAATACCGGAACACAAGGTTATTATGGCGGCATATGTACACCAGGAGTGATCGCCATCCAGACGGGCCTTACCGGTGGCAATGGTTAGTATACACCGCCCCTGCACGGAGAATTAACGTAGCGGAGCTTGCCTCTTCCCGTCTTTAGTTCACGGTTGTTCGCAATGCAGATTATGCTTATATAGTTAAAAATACAAGATTATTAAATAAATGTACTGCGACAATTCAGCGTCATCTAGTCAACAAAGCAGCATAACAGGTTATGGTTCCTAGACAACTGATATATACTACTTTTATACATTTTTTGAAATGAATAAATACATACACATAAACATTTCGTAACGCCATCAGGCTTTGGGACGCGCAAAAACCGTTACGTCACGAAGGTCGTCTAGATGACAAGGGTTCTCGCCTCGGCCTGGGCAACACGATCGGCTTGCTAGTTTATCCGTGGGACCAGGCGGTACGCGATAGGAGAACTGCGGGGTTTTTTAGTGGGATGTCGACAATATTTCCCGGAGTCCCATATACCACACGATCATTCCGGGTCAGGGGCCTTCGTCAATCGGAGTTTTTCGCCGAAAAAAAGGTGTTCTCGCCCTTAGATTACAAGATGTACATTTGATTAAGAAATTAAATCCATGCGTAAAATTAGTTACATTAATCTTCTTCGTCATCAAATTCAGGAAAGGTTTATACACCTTAGTGAAGACCTTCTGTGAAGTAATCTTATAAGATTACTTCACAGTGTTACTTTATATCATCAATATATGTTCTATATATTTTAATACTTATTCAAATGGAAAGTGGATCTACTTGAGCCGAGAAGTCGATCGGCCAATTGCAGTTCAAAGAACGGTCGTAATCGCTTAAAACAGTCTTGTTTACGACTGTCAAAACTCGTATTCGGGTAGGTGTACACTGTACACGTGTGTTTCGATATTTTAGGGTATACGTACAATTTTAATAATTCATTTATGTTAAGCTCAACTGACCAAAAATAAAACTGATAGGCTAACATTGTACGAAATATTTTTTTTTATCGCTGTTGGATAGCAGACACGCTGACTACCCACTTAGAATTTAGCACTTACCGTCGCCTATGGGTGTTTACAAGCGTAGTGTTACTGGAACCTGGTCACTTATGCCGGAACTCAATACAAGGTTATTATGACAGCATACTTAAAAACCAGGGGAGGTTGCCATTCTGACGGGCTTGGAGGCCTACCACCTAGCTTGGGTTTTAACCCCGGCTGCAGAGGTCAGTATTCTTTATCCGCCCCTGCACGGGGAAAATCTTATTAAATGCCCTAGCACAGGTCTTCGTAATCACTTATGGGAGACGGCCAATCAATCCCGTAGAAACCATAGATTAATTAAAAGCCAATTTAGTATTGAAAGAAAGAAGAAAGAGTTTTTTTTTATTTAGAACTTGCAATATACATCCTAAACTATGTTAACACATTAAAAATGGGTATTAAGTTCTTAAATAAGAGGCATAGACTCAGGAGCAGACAGTAGTGCAGTCACGGAAAACAGTACATTATCTCGGACTGCTTCAAAGCTTTGGAGCCATGAGTGAAAAATCGCCGATATTGCCGGTTTCTAACAAATCATGGATGCAACCGGGAAACGCTATCGATGGAGGATTAACGTAAATTTTGGCTGAATAACAAAAATCTACTCTAAAATGTTATACGAAAAGTTGTAAAGTCGTAGAAATGCGATGCTAATATGGCTTGCGACATACATTCGAGTAATTACGACATTTCCTGTAAGAAAAAGAGGAAGATTTGGATATACAAGAACAATTATTCAGTTCTAGCAAGTATCAAGGATATATATACACTGACGGACTCATAAACTGCATCAAAGTAATAGACGACTTTGAAATAAATATTTTAAACAAGTATGCAAACTTTCTATACAAATTTAAATTGAAACCTCTAGATTGGTTCGTGCACTTTAAAACAGCGTAGGGTCATATCCTTAAGTTTAATGTGTACTGGAAAGGACCTTAAAACTTTTTTGAAGAAAAAACAGACATTTAAGGAAAATTGGTTTTTACAATAGACACAAACTTTATGCAAGGGTTTATTTATGTTTTAATAAGGTGTATTACCTCCACGTGCCCTTATTACGGATTCTAATCGGTTCCGCATAGATTTTATTAGGGTTATTAAAAGATCTTGCGGAATATTGTCCCATTCTTCTGAAAGTGCTGTTCTTAGTGCTGCCACTGTCGTGGGCAAAGGGTTTCCCGCATATACAGCTCTTTTTAAATTGTCCCAAACATGCTCAATGGGATATATATATATATATATATATATATATATATATATATATATATATATATATATATACACTCCACTATACGCGAATATCCTATAACCCGTTGGAGCGTAATAAATAAATATACGTCAATCTAAAACTAATCGAAATGTTTTTGTCCAGAGATAATTGACAGGTGATAACGGTAATTATATGTAACCGTTATGTTTGCATACTGTTATTTAATATTTTAACACTGTCCGTTTATTTTTATTTTGATATAAGTGATAGATATTAGAGGAAAACTGTTATCAATCTATTTATTAATTTAATATTACCTAACTTCTACAAGTTCAATCTCGAAGCATCAATTCGTTGTTGTGTTGCACAAAACTATAACCACAGTAAGGATTTTTTTATAGGTACAGCTGCCATGACATTTTCTTTGATAGATAGAAAAGTGCACAAGAATATAGACGACATAGATGAAGCTACATTTGATGTTAGCATGTCACTAACGTCTGATACTCAAAACCTAAAAGTAAAACCGATACCTGTCTATAAACTAGCATACATAAAACTTAGCAAAAGGGAAATCTACCACCCTTTGTGGTGACTGTACTTTAAGAAAGAGATGGGGGTGTCCGTAATATTATCTCCCACAGGATCTAAACAAAAGGTTTGACTAAAATAATTTTTTTTAAATCAAATCACAACTATTTTTTCTATCAAAATTTTCACTTTAATTAGGTTGCTTATTAAAAATCAAGAAGCTACCGAAGCAGCTGCGTAACAAAATCTACAGTGACAATTTTAGTTCACTAAACCTTGATTATGAATTTTTATTACACATTTCAAAAAAGCAAACGAAGGTTTTTTACCCGTCTTACAACTAGGACACCGGCTGAAGACAGCATGTCATAAGAATCTAGATTAATCTTCGACTTGTTTTGACAGTAGCATTGACCTGCATCAGTAGAAACTGTGACACATATCTCAATATCAATTTCACGGTGACCAAGCCCATTAAGCGCAAATGCTATATTTTCCTTAAACCATATGCTAATCAAACTTAATATATCAAGCAACTTACTTAGAAATAATTTACGGATTTTCATTTAGCTGTGGAAAAGTACTTACCCTACCCTCAAGCTCAGAAATATGGCGACATTACCCTCTGAAAATTTTTAAGTTACTTCTGTAAAAAAGAGCCAGTTACGTAAAAGAGATATCCTATATCTTTAAACGAGCAATTCTTGTGTGTGTATATATATATATATATATATATATATATATATATATATATATATATATATATATATATATATATATATATATATATATATATATATATATATAATTGGAATCTCGGAATCGGCTCCAACAATTTTCATAAAATTTAGTATACGGGGGGATTCGGGGGCGATAAATCGATCTAGCTAGGAATCATTTCTAGAAAATATAATTTTATTCGCTTTTTTTATTGGAAGAAAAATAACAAAAAGGTGACTCTTTCTGACATCTATCGGCGAATAATAATACTATTTTTTTTAAATTGCTTTAACAACAACAACACTAAAGCTATTCCAGCAAATGGCGTTATTAAGTAACACGAAGTCAATGAGTGTTTGCTTTGAGGTTAGATTAAGAAAATCAATTGTTAATTTCCAAAAAACACAATTTATAAAAAAAAGTACCGAGCAAAGCTCGGTCATCCAGCTGGTTGAGATTAATGCAAGAATATTTAGATGGATTTATGGGTTCCTAATAAAGATCCGAAAAATCTTTTCAGCACAATTTGTTTCTTTCGATATCATAAAACAATTTTGTCTTAAAAATGGAATGATTTACGCTATAATATAAAATTAGAACCTATTATATAATTTTAGCCCAATTTTGCAAATGAAAGTGCATCTACCGACAGACGTCTATGCACAAAATAAAGACGTAAACTGTAAAAAAGTAGTCAATGTACATTAATTTGTTTCTTTCTATTCCGATATCATAAATGTATATTAAAGCCTGAAATTAAATAAACATCAAGAAGTTTTATTACGTTATAAGGCTTTTATCATACGACTGATGATGGGGACATAATCAAATCCTGTAAGTCCCCTTACAAGCGGTCAAATTATCTCGTTGTTATCACGTGGCTCCTTTAACAAGGAGTAATATCCTGGAGTGATTCATGTTTGACGACCGGCTTTATTCGGTTGCTTTACAAGTTATATCAGTTTTACGTTTTATATTGATCACAATTTTCAGCTTGTTTTATTTGAAGCTTTTGCTTCCGTTGCGTGTAATGTCATAAGAAAAACTATCAGACCACTACTGCTTTTAGTAGGGCAACTCTACATGGAATTTCATGATACGATGTATATTTTATTGTTATGTAGGTTGTATTTCAGTAGGATGACAAGCAAAGGCAAGGAATACCGAAAGGTGTACCGCTGCAGGATGTGGAATAAAAAAAGGACGACAAGCAGAAGTTACATTCAATAAGACTAAACGATTTTTAGAAAATATAATTTGGCATGAGAATATTAATGAATAAACATGAACTTAAGAACTAAAGAGGTGCGATGGTAAACATAAACAATTGTTAATTTCAGTTCCAAGGCAACATTAGCAACAGTTTCTCAAGTCTTAATGAAGAACAATAAATATTGGTAAGCTAACAATTTGTGGACAGCGAAAGGAGTTCACATACGAGCAAAGGCCCGGGGCGAAGCTTGTTCGCGATTATAGCCAACCTTGGACATATGTGGGGTAATAGCAAGCTCGATGGCCATACTTTACGAGTGTGACGTACGGACACTTGTACTTATTATGTATACTTATACAATCTGACAATTTGATTTTGATGGAAGATTAAGGACGAAGGGCGATGGGGTAAACGATATTTTGGAGTACAGACCGCGATAGACTATCGACATATGCAATAACATTTAAAAATGGTATATTATGCTCTAGTTGAATCTAAGCTAATATACAGCATTCAATGTTGGGGAAATAGCTATAAATACAACTGTGAGAAAGCTTTTGTTATGCAAAAAAGGTGTGTCAGGATAATGCTTCGTATATCACAAATGGAGTCATGCAGAGAACATTTTAGAAAATTGGATATACTTACGGTCCCGTCTCTTTATATACTGGTAACGCTAACTAACCTTGCAAAAAATATATTTGATTTTGAAACTCAAGAAGAAAGGAAACAGAGAGAATCCACAAGAGGAAAAGATCTAAAAAGTAAAATCAAATTAAACCTAAATGTAGTAATGCATGGCTATAAATTTCAAGCTGTAAAATTGTTTAATAAATTACCAATAGATATAAAAAATAAGGTGTATCACTTTAATGTATTAAAAGCATTAGATCTTTTCTTATTAAAAATTGTTTATACTCAATCGAAGAATACTTTTCCTTATAATTTATATTGACTCGTTGTGTATATGGATATATGTATATATTTTGACAATGTGAAGCTTATATAAATAATTTGTATTTTTGGAAACCTAATAAAAATAATAAATGTAATAAAATAAATAAGTATAATGTAGAAATGTAACAAATGTAATGATTTTACTTATTTATTTCAATTTATTGTTAACTAAATGTTATTTGTTAAATGTATGGTTATTAATATCTAGAAATTTTCAGACACAAACTTTTTTGTTCATGAATAAATGATATGATAATATCTGGAAAGAGAATTAGAGATCGGGATGTCTGCGGAAACTCGAATGCTCAATTCAGTGGACGAGAATTGTCTGACGACGACGAAATAATCACCATTTGAATATCGTGTTACGCGTATAAAAATGATAATTTTTCATAAAATCCTTTGAAGACTCACCTCTCATTGAAAATCCGCATCTTGGGAAAAATATCTTATTATCAAACTATTGTTTGGATATTGTCATTGTCTGAAATATCTTCAACTCTTCATTATTTTATCACATGGATCTTTAGCGAAATCTCAATAGTTTTTCAAAAACAATAATGTCATTATAGACACGAACGTTAACAGAAGTTATAGATAAAAAATTATGGATACAACATATTTTTAACTAATTGTAATAGACAACTTGTCATTTTTGTAAGCTATATGTAAACTAACTTACTGATATCATGTAATCAATATGAAGCTGTTTAAGATACAATAGTGGACTTAGTAGTTCTGTTCCGTAATAAGAATAGAGCATTTCTTCCCTAGGGAGAAGTAACAGGCGACTAAGGGATACCTATGCGTAGTGTATGCAATTTAGTCTATAACATGCATTTAATCGCAATGCAAAGCATAGTAGTGAAGATGTCATTGTCAAGACATGAGAGTCACGGCCGAGTGTGGGCAACATAGCAGATATAAATCGGTGAGTGATGTACGGGATCATTGCTGAGACAATAAGGCGCCCATAGGAATACAATATTAATATATAAAAAAATTTAAAAAAAAACAAAAATTTATACTGAAGCTCGGGCTTTAAAGAGCATTCACTGCCGTATTATCCACTACATCAATGATGATAAAGATATAAATGGACCTTAATAATAAGCCCACAAATCTTATTCCATATTCACCTCTCTTATTTCGCAAACAACGAATACGAAGACAACAGTGGCTGTATAATCAGATACGAGTAGCTTCAAATTAAGACTAAGCACGTACACATGTTCTATCTCGTTCAACAACAGGTGTCAGCGCATATAATGAACGACTAAAGTCAAACCGATTATAACATTTAACTAAACAATGCACATTGTAACGATGCTGTTTAGCGTTTATTGTCAGTACTAGAGATGACAGTCGTACGGTCCCGATAAGCAAAAACAGTATTTATAGTATGTACAGTATATAATAGTTGACTAATTAATTTCTTTTCCTTTTTCACAAGCAGAAGAGAAGGGCTCACGTTTTCTTTCGGAACAGGTCGTCAGACGGCAATCACTACAGCAGTTATATCTTTTCCATCTAATTTATTGTACTATTGGTTAAAAAAAAACCAGTGTCAAAAAAGCAACAACGTAAATTTTTTTACAAAATGTTTGCTAGTAACAACAGCAAAAGCTATAAGGCTGCGAAGTAAAAGTTTGACAAAACCTTGAGAAATTTTTGTAAGAAGAATCAAAAACGGTATAGCTCGAGGAATTATTCTAATAACTGTCGTGTGTCGATTTAAATGATATTATTCCATTAATTCAGTAGTTAAATTTTAAAAAAATGGCTAAAAAATATTCTTATCAACTTTAAAATAAATAACTCGTTTAAACCTTCATCGTGACCAAAAAAACCATGACACGAGTCAAACGATGCAGATAAATATTTAAAACAATTCAAAACGACATACGCATACGCTGCAAGCAAGAACATGACGTTGATTGCGAAATGTTAAAAAAGAAAAATGGACCTAAAACAGGTCCTTGAGGTGTACCGGTTATGATAAGAATTTAATGTAAATATAAAATATGAAGAAAACACTTGATATATTACTCAGAACTACTTGAAATATGTACTATAATTGAATAGGTCGGGATGTATACGGGTTCACCAAAAATAATTATTCATTGATTTTCCACACAATATATTTTAATTGACTAAAATTTTTTGTAAGATTCGCTCAAATCATCTTAAAAAAACAATAATTTTCCGAGTTATAAGAACATTTGTATTCTTAGATGATGATTATTGTTTAATAAGCTTGATTAAGTGTGATAATCACAATAGAGCCGCGTTTACAATCTTTACGTTGAATCCATGGTTGGATAGTTGAAGAACTGATTTTAATCAATTGTTTATAGCGAGCTGCTGTATGTCAAGGTTGATCCATAACAAGGTTCACCGTTTCATAAACATCTACGATCTCTAATTGATGTCAAACTGAATAAACTTGTTTCAGGATACTAATGTATTAACAAATTATTATTTACATTGTAAATTATATAAACAATTCGTATCAGATTTAAAAATCTTGGTTACTAGAACACATATCAGAGAATTCAATTGATTGTATTTAAACAGTTCATATTATAATTGTTATTTCACGATAAAAAGAATATGATATACATCATAAAAACTACGTTATATAAAGTTTCACGATGAGTTGTAACTGAAGAAAATGATAAGAAATTTTTCAGCAATACTTCAACATATAGATAATGGAATTGAGAGATAGATTTGAGACTCATAAAATAAGTGTTGATTGTGTTCAAGTATAAGATATTTTTAATAACCTTCTATGTTGTGAAAGCATCACCTACAAATTCAAATTCCATAATAGAAAACATCAAAACAACACAATGACAAAAGAGACAAAATTGGACATCAAGCGTTATTATTTTAAAATATTTCGCTTAAAAGTTATGGTAAGTTTATGTATCTCCGAAACTGGAAGAGTTTAAACTAGTTTTATGCTTTCCATTTCAAATTAGGCACATTAAATTGGTAAAAAAACAAGTATTCTTATGAAATTAACAGACATAAATTTTCTTCATTAAAAAATTATAAACTCTATTATTCAAGACGCTTAATTGTTGAATATGAGAAAAATTCACAGTAGTTTTGTTTTATTATAAACTATATTACAAATATGAAGTTAGTAACAATTTTGGAAAATTGTGACTTGATTAAATAAAATAAAATTTATATGGAGGAACAACGTTTTTCGGGACAATTAGTATAAAATATAACTTACAGCTGTAGTCTCCTTAGACAATTTATAATAGGACTTACCTAATCGACCTAACAGCTTCTTCTAAGGCTGAACTCAAGTGTTCAGTCCAACAGTTCAACTGTTAAATTTTAATCAGCCGAAAAATTCTACTATCCAATAAAGATTTCAAAACAGCACTCATCTTAACCACTATCATAAGAAACCTTCTCATGCCCCCAATTGATTTTTAAATTAACAACATGTGCACGCATAGTCATTTAATGTTAACGCACAAAACTACGACATTATTTTGTTCGTTTACTACAATAATTGACATTATTACAGCATCGGACGACGCTGTATTAATTTGCTCATTTAGCTTGTTTAGATAATTGACTGTGCGTTCTTTAAAAACCAGCTCAGATATTATTTCAGCGAGAAATGTTGTTTCTTATATAGGACCGTTTCATATTCTGGCGTTCAGACAGGGAACACCTTTGCCGTAAAATGAACAGGAAAAAAAACTATGATCGATCTTTTTCACCATGCACTAGAATCATTAGATCCATTCATTGCTATGGTACACCTCGCTCAACGTCAAAGTTTCTCAAAACGGCTTTGCCTGCCAGAAGCTGTACTTGAACTTTTGAAACCAAGTCACAAAGAAAACTTGCAGTTGGCAGAGGTAGACGATGGATATCCATCCAATGATGAGGAAGACTGTCCGTTAGTACTAAGAAACGAAAGTGATTTATATTAATAAACTTATTTATTCATATGTACACACACTCACTAACATAAATTGTTTGTCCTTTAGCGACAACCCTATGTTGTATCATTTGACCTTAGAACGAAATGGTATATTTCTTCCAAAAGCCTCAATATTGGAACGTGGTTTTTTATTATGATAAGCCTTGATATAAGAGCAATCTTACAGTACTATTCACAAGTCCCACTTTTGAGTATTTAAGGAAAAAAAAAGAAAACGACTATCTTTAAAAAAATTACTCCGTATCCACAGGCGATTTTCCGCAAATAAAAATTAGTAAACATGCGCCCAAAGGTGTTTTATCAGCCTACAATTATTTGAAATAATTATCTTCGATAGTTAAGTTTTAAGAATTTATTTAATTTTTCTTCACTAAAAGGTCACATTTTCATCATTTTTTTATAAAAAAAGTGTTTGAAATACATACCTGGGCGTGTTACTCTTGCATTTAAAATGCACCCCTTGATAGATTAATAATGTAAACAGTAGAGGGAAATTTATTGGTGCTTTGAAACACCGGTTGTTAGCGAAACATGATCTACTGTGATACATGTTACCATTGTCTTTTTAACATATTTCTGACAAATAAATGAATTGATTTGACTTGTATTTACATTTCGGTTGTCGGCTACGTTTTTTTATTGCTGTAGGACAGCAGGCAGGCTGACAGCCCGCTTAGAATTTAACAGTCATCATCGCCTATAGATGTTTGCAACGCCAGTGACATCGCAAATACGCTTCTGTCCCATAAGGGTACAGGAACTTGGGTCACTAATGCCGGAACACAACACAAGGTTATTATGGCGGCATACTTAAGACCAAAGGTGGTCACCATCCAGACGAGCTTGGGGCCCTACCACCTACACGGATAAAGTAAGCAAGAAGTACTAAGTCCTATATAGGACTTGAGAAGTTTACTAAGTGGTGCTCCAAGCTTGCCTGGATGGCAACCACCCCTGGTCTATAAGTATACCGCCTTGTGTCCCGGCAATAGTAAACCAGATTCCAGTACTCCAATGCGGACAACAGCGTGTATGCGGTGCCGCTAGCGTCACAAACATCCATATGCGACGGTAATTAATTACTTTCAAATGGGCCATCCGCCTGGTTACTGTTCTTCAGCAATAAAAAAAGTTCCCAGGACGCTGGAATGTATCTTATATTCACAATTTCTAAAATGATTTAAGCATGTAGTTTATTTGCATGCACGTTATCATTAAGAGCTGTAATATGATTCAGGTCAGAGCTGATAAGAGTCGAGCGAAACTCAATTTAAATATTGACATTCATAACAATAATATGTAGCTGAAGAGTCTGCAAATATTAACTTACAATGCTTTAGAGCCCTAACCCCAAATAACTTGAAGCCTAGATGCCAGTGCAAAAATCATCATTATTTTATATTATAACTAGCCGTTCCCACCCAAGACGCTAGACGAATAGCAGAAAAAAATCAATGAAAAAAAGGAGAATGGATTTAAAAAAGCTGGAACGGGATCCAAAAAGTAAGTAGCCCAGAACCATCTACGTTGAATCAATCGCATCCCGATATGTTCAGTATTTTTGAAGTGATGGTGCGTCAATAGAACCCTATCCTTTTATACATACACTAGCTGACCCGGCAAACGTTGTTCTGCCATATAAATAATAAAATGTCAAAAAACAAAAATAAAAATTTAGGGGTGGACTACCCCTAACATTTAGGGGGATGAAAAATAGATGTTGGCCGATTCTCATAGATACCGGATAAGCACAAAAAATTTCATCAAAATCGGTCAAGCCGTTTCGGAGGAGTATGGCAACGAAAACTGTTACACGAGAATTTTATATATTAGATATGTATATATAGAAGATGTATGTAGGGGTATGTTGTGTGTGATACGTGAGGTCGTATCAAGAAGTACCACAACGCCGAAGAAGACCAGCAGACGCCACGGACGGCCAACGTAAAGCCCGTGATGGCGTCCGTACGCAAAGATTGCCAAAACAAAGCCGCCTTGCGGTTTCATACAGTCACCGGCGGGTAGTAGCCCGCCGAGAAGATGCCGGGGCAATGAGGTTCACCTCGAGGCCCCTACCTTCTCCGCCAAATGAAAATAAGGAGAAAGAAGACCAAGTTAAGGGGTATGTTATGTATGCTTTAATAAGAATGTAATGTTTGCAATAAAGTATCTATCTTTCTTTATTTTATGTATTATTATTTATAAATCAAATTATTTGTTTAATATTTAGATGTTGGTTTAAGAAAAATAAGATGATTTACTAATAATATTAATAAATATTAGTCGGTTTTACAGATCGACATATATAAGTTTTATTTAGTAAGAAAATAGTCTGGTTAGTTTTAAAATCATTTGAGGAGAGAATATTAATGATATTATGAGATAGGAAAATTAATAGAAATAACCAATAATAATGACTAATTAATAGAGTCAAATAACGGATATGATACATAATATCGTAATAGCTGTTAATAAAATGCAAAATGTATTTTCAGCATATGTTACGCTTCAGACTGATAAGGCCTCAATGAACATGTCTCTCAAACAACCACAAAAGACCGGAAGGTACAGAAATTACACACTGGACATACGCACGACAGAGATAACTTGCGAAGAAAGAAATTTTCATTCTAACTCCCTCTAGGTTTTTTACTATTGTTATTATTGATTAAAACAACTTTTTCTAACAATAACAGTGCATGTTTCTTTTATTGACTGCTGGAAGTCTCGGACACGTTTCAGAAGTTGTTGGCACAGATCATAAACAAACACGTGCAAGTAAAAATATAGGTTTGATTATGCTTCATTAATATTACAAAAGTGAAAGTAACTCTCTGTCTGTCTGTTACGTTTTCACGATTAAACCACTGAACCAATATTGATTAATTTCGTTATAGAGATAGATTGGCCTTTGCAGAAGGACATAGGCTACTTTTTGTCGCAAAAATGAAACTTGAAATAGGGGTGAACTAATTAAGCTCTGTTTTTTTTTAAATTATAAGGCTGAACAATTTTGCCAGGTCATCTAGTGCTTACTAAAGCAATCCACGATACTTAATTATTCACAACACCTCTTTTAACAAAGTAAGGTTAATAACCCTAGTGACATCTCTTAGGGTAGGTATAAAAATGAAATTATCTAGGTGAGTTACATTTATCGGTGCCCATCTTCTAAGACTTAAAGTACCTAAACTATACACAGCATACTTTTAGTGTACAACAAATGTTATGATGAACGCAAGCTAGCCCGTTGCGTTGAGTCATCATACGTTCCCCACAAAAACAATGGAATACCTAAAATAACCTAATAACATACCGGCTTACTAAAATCCGTCAGAAACTAGTGTTTGCTTTATTTAAATACAAATTGTGTAAATAAATTAAATTTTCAATAATGCAGGCTTTGAATAGTCATAGTTGTTTCAGTTAAATACAAGTCTATAATGTCCCACAACTACACATAGACCGGGAGATTCATGCGCAATGGTGGGAATAGTGGGAACAGACAGTAAATTCGACACGCTTCTCCATGGCGAATTGGCTGGTTACACATAATAATGATACTGATGTGTAGGTACGTAACGAAGTACTTGTCCATTGTCAGTATATGACAATAATATTATAATGTATATTAGACGAGAAAATTGTAGTCGGAACAAACACGGTGGGCAAACGAGCCCGCGGACAGTCTCTAGCCAGATGGTGCGATCAAGTAAAGGCCCCAAACTTATCCAAGTTCTGCTCGGTCATCAGAGAGGCAATAAATAGGCACCGATTGAGATAGATCATTAATTCAAAGTCCACCCCAGAACTGGTGTCCACGACCAATGATGACCATGATGCTCAGCCATGAGGGAACGACCGCATAGAGACAAGATAAAACATCTCACGGGTAAATTCATAGGAAGTGAACTCAGTTTACATAATTAATAATCTTGATAAGAGATCACGCTGGAAATTAAAGCGTGCGCCTAAAAGCAATCGAAATTATTAATTAATTAATAAATATATTCCTGTGCTCAATCCTTAATCTTGTATCGTATTCAGTATAATTTAAAAAAAATACTATTACACTATATAACACTATCATTGTCTAACTGGAAACCTAGAAAATTCAAATTTCAATCAAACCGAATGAAACAAACACTAAATAGGCGTACAAGTGTTGTTGTCCCAATAACGTCAATTGTGTAGATATCTAAACTAATGAACGCTATCCGTCAAACAATTCCAAATCTTATACCATTGATATAAGACTCGCATTTAATGTCTCGTGCATCAGAGTAGAGGCTATTAAATCTTTAGGAGCAGTTCGATTTTACGCATTGATTGGTATTGATTTTTTATTGTTATATCTGGCACGTAGTAAATAGGGTCTGAGGTGAGTAGATACATTAAGTAAATAATATCACGTTCTTGTCCTTAAAGGCTCAAGTGATAACATCGTGTTATCTGAAATTACATTACATTCAATTACAGCAATCATTTATACAGGTATATTCTTCATTAACTGAGATATTCACTTTCATGAGGTACTTAAACAAGCCCGGTGGTACAAGTGGTACAAATCCAATGGGAGGTTATTAAGAAGAAATGAAAATGATTCACACAGTAATATTATCAAGAGAGATATAACGTCTTACTCTACCAATTCCACAAGATGTACTAACAGAATTGAAATCATCAAGTGTGCAAGAATGTAAATAAAAATTTTTAATTAACTACTATACTTCCTACATAGTTTTTAATTATCATTTTTTTTTACAATACCTTCCGTTATTAATGTGGAAAATGAGAATTCTAAGAATGAAATTGAAATTGTGTACAGCTTTAAAGTCCGTTGTTTAGTTTGAAACGGTATTTTAAATTAAAATGGAATATGGTAAAGATGTATTCGAAAAACAACAATGAAAAATTATTTTAGTATCAGCCACTTATCATTTCATCAAAATAATGATAATGTTCAGTCATAAACAATAAAAATACTGAAAAACAAACTTAATTTCTTAAATGTTCTTTGAATCGTCATCTAAAAAGACTCGGCATAGCAAATCGTACCCGCGTGTAGCGACTCAGGGACCATGGAGCATCGAACAATCCAATAAATAAGACACAAAACACAGTCCGATAGTGGATACTACTACGTTCACAGATTATTTACTCACAAATACACGTGGAATTGTTTTGAATTGCGAGCCGAGCGACAGAACCGTGCACGGCTGAGTTCGCTATGACACTGACGCAGGACGCTTTTGATGCGGTTTGTTTGATACGGACGCCGCCGACGCCGACGCCAGTCCGCAAGCCAGCGTATGCGCACGTTAATCAAGTATGTTATACCAGGTAAATTACATCTGAAAATACATTGTACAGTGATGCAATCGACAGTTTGTTTTTATTTGTATCCTCACTTGGAGGATGACGATGCGGTCTTATAGATAATTTCCCTCTTATCCTCAAGACGTTTCGTAATCATATATGTAATCGAATAATGACATCTAGTGTTTTATAAAAATAGTTCCGTGAAATGGAATGAAAAATCATAACACTATACTGGATATGGATTACAAATCTCTCATCAATCCCAATCAACTGGTAAATTAAGGTTTATAAAATTATAATAATGTGGGAACAATACCTTATTTTTAAAAGCAAGCATTTTATTTCGTTTGTAAATTCATTAAAACTGATTATGATATTTTTTTTTGGGTAACTTTTTCGGATACTTTAATGAATTTACCTAATTTGTATATAATATGTCTATTCATTATATTGTCCCATCAGTTTTAAGTAAAAAGAGTAAAGACGGACCTTAAAATATATATAACAATGACCTCATCGTCATATTGGATGCTGATGATCATACTGAAATACTTTAAAATGAAGATATTGATATTGAAAGTGAAAGTATAAGTTTAACCCATTTTACCAGGATAAAACAATAAAACGACGACATGAAAGTAACTTTTTATGAAGGTAGGAAAGTGTTTGCGCACTATTCATATCAATCACCATTACAATTTACCACAGGCTTATTTAATTAATATGTCACAACTTCATACTCAAAATATGGAATTTCCAATTCATTGGACAAATAAAATAAATTACAATATGTATCATTGAAATTAAACGAGTCATAAAATTATCAAAGTGACTAATGATGAGTATGAGACAATTTAGAAATTTCAATTACCTTTAATTATAACACAGACAACACTGCTAAATTAAATTCATCGTATAATAGAGGACATACGATAAATGTTTCTATTGTGAGTGAAATTAAAAATGAAATTAGAAGTAATAATATAATACTTCAAGTGGTCATATCTGTGAACAATAATCCTAAAAACATTGACGTTGATAAAAACTTGTTTTCTTAAAATTACTCAGGACAATAAAAATAAAAGTTTTAAAAATATGGATTGGAATATGTTCACAATAACCTGGATCATGATGTTCAACTGAAAAAAAAAATACCATTTTATAAAATTTGTCCCTTAAGGTGTTTTGTGATATTAAGCAGCCGAACACTATATCATACTTTTTTTATTCTAACAGTTAAATTTATAAATATTTTTATAGACATCAATCAACAATTTCATGCCAAATTAACTTGTTTCCTTGTCCAACGATATACAGACATACAATGATGAAATTATTACAGATGACTATTAAAATCATGATCAGAATTAACTATTGTTTAATATGATTAATGAAAACATCAATACCATAAAATTAATCACTTTTCCTTATTTACATCTTTTGGTGATGATATTCATAGGCAAGAATTTTAAATAAAATACCACACTTTGCAAATATATCTTTTTCATTTCTTTATAATGAAAGACTCTTTTTCTTATACAGTCGAATATAATACAAAGATTCATATATTCTTTAAAATATTAGGTCTTTACCTATGAAATTGCCGTTTTGTATGAAAAAATTTAAACGAATTTTTTTCATGTATTTTTTATTTGTATTAATCGAAGTAATCACCCATGCAATCAATGCATCTTTGTCAACGCAGTGACAGTTTATTGATGCCCTTCTTAAAGAAATCAGCTGGACGGCAGGCAACAAATTCTTCAAATACATTTTGTACTGCCTCTCGGAAATAGAATTTTTTTCCCGCCAAGAAGTTATCCACATTCTGGAAAAAGTAGTACTCTGTAGGCGCAAGGTCTGGTGAGTAGGGCGGATGACGGACAACTTTCAACCCCAGTTCTTGCAACTTGGAGACCGTTTGCTGTGCAGTATGAGGTCGCGCATTGTCGTGCAGGAGCAGTGGAGACGAGCGATTGACCAATGCTGGTTGGAGATGTGCCAGTTTCTCCATCATTGTATTCAGTTCTTTACAGTACACATCTGCAGTAATGCTCACCCCGTTTGGTAAGAAGCTGTGATGAATCACACCGGCGCTAAACCACCAAACAGTGACCATCACTTTTCTAGGGATAAGTTTTCGTTTAGGGCATTGTTTAGGTGCTGAACCAGGATCCAACCAACTTGCTGAGCGCTTGCGGTTATCAAACAGAATCCATTTTCCATCGCAGGTAACAATGCGTTTCAAAATTCCTTCATTTGTGTGTCTGTTGAGCAGTGCAAGGCACGTCTCGACGCGTACTTTGCGCTGGCGATCATTGAGTTCATGGGGCACCCATTTGTCAAGCTTTTTTACCTTGCCAATTTGAAGCAAATGGACCAATATTGTTTTGGTGCTAACGTCGAAAGTTGCTACTAATTCAGCCGTAGATTGTCTATCATCAGCTTCCACAATCGCCTTTAATTCGTCATTGTCGACCAAAGTCTTCGGACGACCGCGAGGTTCATTTTTCAGGTCGAAATTTCCAGAACGGAAGCGAGCAAACCAATAACAGGTGGTGCATTGGTTTGTAGTGTTAGCTCCGTAAACGTCGTTAATCTTGCGTGCCGCTTGTGCCGCGTTGCTGCCACGACGGTACTCATATTCCATAATTACTCGAGTTTTTAACGTATCCATGATGACGAAAAAGATTGAAATGCGATGAAAATGTAACACTAATCAACAAACAAATTACTACTTTTGGAAAAAAAATTCCATGTTTTTAAAATAAAATTAATTTGAAATTAGAATTCTTAGCCAAACAAAAATTATTTTGATTTGAAATGGCCAGTACTGTAGAACGGCAATTTCATAGGTAAATACATATTATGAGTTAAATTTGCATAAAATGTAATGATGTCACTCCAAATTATGTCCTTCTCCTGTTCTGTCCATAAGGCGTACAAATATTGTTCAGTCAATTCAAATCAGTCAAAAAATTACACATAAAGATGAAATTAATTAAACGCCATCTTTCCGGCAGAAGGAAAAGAAAGCGTTAATCTTGATGATCCTGATAAGGACTATGGGACAAAATTATTAAATTTGTGTATTATCATCAGGTCTTGACAAGTGTGCAAAATTTTGAATTATATTGATTGTTCAAAGTGGGTAAAAATCGAGTCCGAAAATTCCGTGACATACATGTCAAGTTAATATAAAGCGAGTAAAAATAGCAATGCCCAGTTAAATTATAACTGTATAAATATAAAAAAATATGAAATAGAAGAATTTAACTCGAGAGTTAAATTGATGACTTAAAAAAAACATAAAAATTATATAACAAGATATAAAGCAAGAGTCAATATTATTACATTAAAAATTTTTCTAATTGCTATTTTTGTTCCCTGAAATAAAATAAGATGCGGGAACTAATGTAACTCTATAATAATAAAGAATAATAACAGAGCGAACCGACGAACGAACAAATCTAGCTACGAACGGGTATTCGTCATATATACATCAATCATAAGTTGAAATGTCATTAACTCAATTGCTTCAATGCGCTTCGCGTGCACACAGTGCTGCTCGCGTGAGCAGTGGACGCTAACAATATGGTTGGGGTACATAATGATAAATATTTAATATCAATACCCCATCTCATTGAATCATAGAGACCGTAACCTGATACAGAATTTAGTGATCCTGAAGTAGTTTAGCGCACTCACGTGGGGGGACCGCCTGCCGAATAGTATTTAGGAAATTTCCCAAAAATTATGTTTCCCAAAAATTATGTAATGTATAATAAATAAAGCACTATCACTTGTACAGTCCATGTAGCCTTTCAGAAAATTTCAGCAATGTAAAGAAACTACATGAACTCATAGAGAAGCTGGGTAGGCTGCAAATTTACCACAGCACACCAACAAAGAAGCTAACAAGACGTCGAGTGATGAAAATCTTCTTGAAGAAAATAAAGCATTCCATTGAAAACATAGCTATGATTCGATTTAAAATCATTGAAAAAGCGCAGACTAAGCCGAAAAGATATCATCTTTTAATAAAATTAAGGTGATTAACCAGTGATGTGGTACAGTATTAACCGTGAAATAAATTGCTAATTATTTGTACCATTTTATTAAAGTAATCAGAATGATGTTTAATACTTAAAAAAACTTGATGTTTAATACATAATGTCACATGGATATAACAACAGATTTGTACGAATTACAAAGGACTCTTAAACAAGTTCATTAAATTGAATGTAACCACTACAAACTACAAATAAGTGTTAAATATTATCAAAACGACCACCAGATAATTACAACGACTACAACGACCTCTGAGACTATTACTAAATACGAACATAAGCCAAAAGACCCCAACACACGACCACCTGCGTTTAATTCCCATATCTTATATCTTTAAACGACCAATTCTTGTATATGTATATATATAATTGGAATCTCGGAATCGGCTCCAACAATTTTCATGAAATTTAGTATACGGGGGGTTTCGGGGGCGATAAATCAATCTAGATAGGAATCATTTCTAGAAAATGTCAAAAGGTGGCGTTTGAGTAGTCCCAATTTAAATTGAAAAATGACTCTTCCTGACATCTACCGGCGAATAATAATACTATTTTTTTTAAATTGCTTTAACGACACAACAACACTAAAGCTATTCCAGCAGATGGCGTTGTTAAGTAACAAGTAGTCAATGAGTGTTTGCTTTGAAGTTAGACTAAGAAAATCAATTGTTTATTTATATTATTTGTGTATTCTTAATGCACGTGTTCACTTAAAAATGCCTAAACGATCTTGAAAAAAACGCTTATAAACAATGTAACTTCACGAAGCCGAAAAATACCGAGCTAAGCTCGGTCATCTAGGTACTTTATTTTAAAGTTACTATGGCCATGGTCTAAGTTTTAGCAATAGGGTCAGATAAAGCTGTCATGATCCATGATTATCTGGAACCCTACACGTTTCATAATTCGAATATTTATGACCGATTGAATCAAACCAAACAAACCCAGAAAATTTATAACAAATACAAGTTTTATGTGGATATAAATTCAACAGTGTATGTGAAAATAAAAACTGTATGTCAAAACGTTGGAAAACCCCAAACACGTCAAATAAGGGTAAAGTAGCAATACGAGTAAACTAGTAGATAACTGAAACCTTGAGACTAACTACAATCTATCACAGAACGTCGTAAGCGAATGATTGATGCCGTGACAGTGGAACATTTTGTAAAACTGATTTTAAGATGAGCCATGGAATGGAGATGGCGATAAGATAACGACCAAACTCGAACCTTACGTAAACTAAAATGATTTTACAAACGTTTTGTCTCGGTTTAATTCATAAAAGGTATACGAGTAAAGTACGCTGTTGAGCCATGTAACATCTGATCTCTAAAAGAAGCTAAACGGTGACAAGACGTTACTGGCTGAAATAAGCAAAGGCATATAATTTTTCTTTTTTACTTCCGCTCATTCTAATCAGCAAAGATTTTTAACCTTTTAACACAAAATAGCGTCAAAGCCGTCGACGCTTGCTTAATAAACATGCCGGAGAAATTGCAGAAGCGCGGCATCCGCAATACCCTGACCGTTTAATGGATTCTGACAGAGTTGTAGGCCCGTGAGGTAAATAATACAGACTCGCCGAAATTACTGACTGGGCAGTTGTATTACCGTAATCAAGCAAAAATCTTCAATTTTTTAATTGCTGAGGACCAACAGACAGGCTAATGACCCACTTAGTAAGCAGTTACAGACGTCTGAAGCCAGAGGCACTGTCAACACGCTGCCGTACGTGTAGGAGAACGTAGTGAAACCAGGGTTATTTATGTCGAAACAGCTATTTTGGCGGCATCTAGACGGGTTTAGAACCCTACCAACAAGCTAGGGTTGTTTTGTCGCCTTTTACGGCAGGCCGCCCACAGCCGCATGGATCAGTATTCTTACTCCAACCCTGCTGGGAGACAAAGTTTGTGATAATAAAACACAATCGAAATGGTGTTCTGTTAGACAACTGCTATAAACATGTGTTTTAGATGGACATAATCTAATATACCCCAATCCATTGGGATTAAGACACAAAAGTCAAGAATATGATAAATCCAAATGTCAAAGCGGATAAGCGGAGATCAAAGAATTGTTGATTTTGATATATCTAGTATTATCTAACGTACTATGTCAGTGTTATACTTTGAAGTTTCTAATAATAGCTCAGGAGAAAATTAGAAATAAAGTAATCTATAATGTGGAAATGGTATCAAAATTTTATCTATACAAATAAATAAAATTGGAGGGTCTGTTGGTAATATTAAAATAACCGTTTTTTACTAAGTGCATTTGGATGTAAACACGGTACATATACCAAAACAACATTTTTTACAATTTTTGTCTGTCTGTCTGTTTGTTCCGGCTAATCTCTGAAACGGCTGGACCGATTTTGACGGCACTTTCACTGGCAGATAGCTGATGTAACAAGGAGTAACTTAGGCTACTTAAATTTTTGAAAAAAAAAAGTTTTAGCTAAAAATATTGACCAATTTAACATGACCTCCGATTTATATCATCAACTATATGAAATAGGGTTCAGCTTAGACTGGACATTGTAGGTTATTATTCAATTTCAGTGAACCTAAGATTTATATCATCAATCATACGAAATAGGGTTTAGCTTAGGCTGGTTTTGTAGGTTCGAACGCACGTATTCCAGAGGCGCATGGCGTAACAGTTGCATTCGATAACACTGACTGTTTGCATATTTTATTTATTTATATTTTAAGGTTTATATGGGTTGTAATCCAAAATAAACCATAAGATATATCCAAAAAATTCTGCCCAAAGTCACTATTCCACGCGGACGGAGTCGCGGGCACAGCTAGTATTAAATATAGTCTCTTTAAAAATCTATTATGAAAGGTTTTGCATTTCGGATGAATAAATTTGACTTCGTCATTGTTATTTAATATTAATTACTACATTATTTAATAGGAACGACTTCCGTGCAGGACGAAAAACCTTGCGTCTCGTCCATTATTAAGGTGGGTGCACAAGATTGCAGTAAGGTCGACTTGGACCTCAGACGTTTTGGTGTAGTCTCACACGTCACTAACAAATATTTGTGATCATCCTAATTCCGCCTTGATAATTAAACCAATTAACGGTTATTTTGTTTTTAGGTTTAATATTGCCCATCTTTTCCACCTCAACTCTATTCAGGTGTAAATAATCACAAACCTTCATTTCACGTCCATTTGTAGATTCTTTAAATACCATTACAATCGTAGACTAGTCGGTTATATAATTTATAACTAGGAATTATGGTAAACTGAATTTTAGTAGATCGCTTTATACATTGAATACTAATATCAATAGTGTCGGTCAAGACAATTCAGGATAAGATGTTTGATATATTATATCAATCAACCCGTGACCTCAAATGACTGAGGTCACGGGTTCCAACCCCACGACTGTATACACCGTTTTGACAGTTCTCGTCTAATGTGCGTATTATAGATGAGCACATTATACGCCACAGCGAAGCAAATATAGAAAAGAATTACCGGTGACGATAACCCATATAGCCGTCTTAAAAAACGTAGCGTGTTAACTGAACGGTCTAAACTCCCTTTAGAGTCTTGATGGATGGAGATGGCGGACTACTGAGATGTTATAGGCTGTTACTTATTTTATATCAAAAAATTATTTGGTGTGATGTAATGAAAATTATTCAATACTAGCTGACCCGGCAAACATTGCTATCCCATTAAAAAAAAAGCATTTTCGTGATAAAACGTCTATGTCCTTCTCCAAGGTACAATCTATCTCTATGCCGAAATTCATCAAAATTAATTTAGAGATTTAGACGTGAAATTACTTTCACATTAAATGAATTAATAAAAATGGCATAAATTGATGTGTACAACTTACTTCATATCCCAACTTCATAAGTGTTTATACCTCAAATAAATTACAAATAATATTATTGAAAACACTTAAAACGCATTCAACTAATCCATCTAAAACAAACTCAACACACGCGCAGCCCGCATCAAAACAACGACGCATTGCTCCATAAATAATAGCAAACGTGCATAATGCACTTTAAAACGAATGTTTATTTTTAAATATATATAACTGTTAAAGGTAGTTCACTATTAGATATTAGAATATAATAAAAATTTACAACAAAACAGAAACATATCCCAGTAAGTAATTAAATCACTTTGTATCCACAATGTAAATCTTTCACAACAAAGATGCTTGTAATACTATTTTTCTAATCAACTTTTGAATTACTTATTTTATTTACATCTTTACTATCAGGATATTGGTAATTTTTCCCAATTTACACATTAGAATCTATTGCAAACACTCATACGTTTAACTTTAGTATTATTTCCTCAGAAACTGCATCTACATGCACGAGTTTTATTTTGAAAAGACCCGTCACGTTCATTTACACTTCATTAACTTCACTTATTTCACTGATTTAATTTTTCGCAGTTATCATATCATCACAATTTATAATGTTCGTAATTAAAAGTATTTGTTTTTAATTTACATTAAACACCGTGTGGGAGACGGTTGGCGTGGCACACGCTCGCATACTGTCTGTATCAAAATAGACAACCTAATTGGTAACACATCGGTAGACGGCCAGACTGTTAGGGTCTGTGGCTACTTATTAGTAGTATTTATGTATAAAGACTAAACCTGATGATAGCTCTGATATTATCACCTATAAACAATAGTACTTGATGACGCCCTCTTAAGATTTTACAATTTTTATGAATTTAGGAATATCTCACAAATTTTTGTAAGGTATGTTTTGAGTCAGGAATAATATTCATTTAAGGCGAATGAGCTAACTAGACCATCTTATGACCTCTGTTATAATCTAAGGCTAAGGAAATATAATAAGTGCTACTTCGAGAGAACGGAGCATTGGGAAATGGAGAAAGTGAGAAAAATAGGAAGAGTTGATATTCATTCCTTGATCAGTTTCTGTCAACCTCATTATTTTTAGAAATAGAGAAAGAAAAATACATAAACATATACAAGTACATTTAAGAAATTTAGTTAAAGATACAAATTTAGCAAGGTCTTATACTCAGCATAGCTGTTTGTAAGATACTAACTAAAGCTGCGGTCTTCCCCATAGGTCCACAAGAATGACTCGGCACTATCAAAATAGTTTTTATGCTGCACTTCATCTTCCAAACAAGCTTTGAAACAGATATAAGCTATTTTTATAGATAAACTAGTTAAATCGGCAAACATTGTCCTGCCATATGAATTAAAAAAAGTCTTTCTCCAAGGTTCAATCTATGACTATACCGAAATTCATCAAAATTGATTCAGCGGTTTAGGCGTGAAAGCGAAACAAACTAACAAACTCACTTTCGAATTTATAATATTAGTTAAGATGTTAAATAACAACAAATTTCAAATTTATCTTCTGGCGATAGAACTGCAATGATATAAACCAAATTAAATTTATTCAAAATAATTTATTTCAATATAGAATCATGCAGATCCCTTATTGAATGTCATAAAGCTACCACTGTATGGAAGCTATAACTATGGTATTTACGTATTACTAGTATATACGAATAAAAAAACAACAAAATCAACGCACGTAACAATTCTCTGACAAACCGCGATGGATTTTTCCAAAAACTGGGAACAGTTCCCCAACCTCCTTAGAATAAAATTATCATAATGAATCAGAAAACGTGTCCAATGCATGGAAGATTACCATGCTATATTCTGAAGGTCAGTTGTAATACAACATTGTAAATTCTCTTCAAATGATTATTACATTATTGTGTTATATTTTATTGTATTGGATATAATAACTATTTATTTACACATATTTCATATTATTTTTACTATTCTTGTACATTTTATACCAGATTACAATATTTTTTTACAAAATTATTATTATACAACATTAAGCTTTAAATAAATGAAAAATCTTACCCTACTTACATCTTATAATCAATTTTGGAATGCGATTGATTCTTATTGTAACTAAAATAGTAATTTTAGTAAAATAATTCAGTTTCATAATTAAACATAACCAATTCTTCTTCTTCGTCGTGTTCTTCATTCCTGAAGGTCGTGCCCGTCTTGATAAGCCTTTACGGAGACGCTGATGAACTGCCTCCACACCACTCTGTCCTCGGCCTGTTTCAGAGCTGCAGGCAAAGTGAGCCCCGTGATAGCCTTAATTTGATCCGACCATCGGGTTGGTGACCGTCCTCTGGGCCTCTTCCCCTCTATTTTGCCTAGCACTATCAGTTTTTCGAGGTTGTCTGACTCCTTTCGAGCGATATAGCCAAAATAGCCAAGTACTCGCTTGTAGCAGGTCGTGGACAATCTGGTTCTGACATTCAGCTGGTCAAGAATGGATGTGTTGGTCCTTTTTGCTGTCCACGGTATGCGTAGCAACCTCCTCCAACACCACATCTCAAAAGCCTCGATCTTTTTCCGGTCAGCCGCACGAATAGACCATGATTCTGAGCCATACAGAAAGATCGAGAAGACCAGAGATCGCACAATTCTCATCTTTGTGGTATTAGAGATGCTTCAATACATAACCAATAATAACTTTGATATTGATTACTTTATTTCGTCGAGTAGAGATAGAAGCGTTCGCTATTCCTAGCGACTCTTTCTACTACTCGTACTCCAGCAAATTTTGACACGGTTTTTCGTCAAATCATGAAAAACATGAATTTTCTTAAGGTTTATTTGGTTGTTCTGATGTTTATTTATTTTGAAGACATCAACGTAGACTTATGCGAGCCTATTTTTTATAAATTTTTACAATACGAAGATTTGATTACACAGAGAACTTAGTTTACTGCATATGGCGCTATTATACTCATATAATTTTTATTAAAAAAAATTAAAAAAAAAACTAACATTGCTTAACAGAGCCATACAAACTATTTACATCATGTAAATGTTTTGTCCTCAAAATGTATCGATCCCACGACCGTACAGACAACGCAGGCAATGAGCTAGTTGAGTTGTCAATGATATAAATTTATTAACAACTAGCTGACCCGGCAAACGTTGTTCTGCCATAAAAATAATAAAATATTAAAAAATAAAAAATAAAATTTAGTGGTGGACTACCCCTAACATTTAGGGGGATGAAAAATAGATGTTGGCCGATTCTCATAGATACCGGATAAGCACAAAAAATTTCATCAAAATCGGTCAAGCCGTTTCGGAGGAGTATGCAACGAAAACTGTGACACGAGAATTTTATATATTAGATGGAGAGTTAAATGAGAGCCGTTATACGAAACTAAACAAAATAGAACCAGGACTGAAAGCGGGAAGGATTTATGCGATGAAAACATAAAACAAATTACATAAAAATCCAGATGGAAAATTAAATTCAACAGAGAAGAAAAATGCCAAAACAATAATGATATAAATTATGATTTGGCCAACATCGACGCGCACAAGCGACTAATGTTTAAAAGCCACAAATAAAAATCCAAACAGTTTATATGAATGAATTGTGAATTGACGTATTGTTTTATGTCGCGGTTATTTTAGAAGCTGAAAGTGTGAAGGCTAAAGTTATCAAACCAGTCTTTGTATCGGTGATTTTTACAATCATATCAGCCATATACTTAAAGAAGAGATATATATAACCTTAGAGCAATAATACTGTATTATTTCTATGCATGTAACATATAAAAGGAAATCCCAACACTACCGATACTATAGTAATTAATAGATAGTAAGTATGCAACCAGGATGAGTCGAGAGACAAATCGCTTTTAACGACTCCCTAGGGCGTTACGTGAGGTGGACAAAGGGGTTGGAGCAGGTAGTGTTCTTTTTCGTAGATGATCACACTGCCAATTTTGATATAAAAATATTTAAATTGTAAATTGAAATAAAATTTCTCCGAGCAGTAAGTATACTGACCCCTATGGCCGATGGAGGACTGCCGTAAAAGGCAACAGAACAATCCTAGCTAGGTAGTACTACTACTACCTAGCTAGGATTGTTCTACGGCTACGGCCTACGGCTCCAACCCCGTCTGGATGGCCACCACTCCTGGTTTTTAAATATGCCGCCATAGTAACCTTTTGTTGTGTTCCGGCATGTGTGACCAGGTTTTAGTTGCCCTACACGGACGACAGCGTGTTAGCGACCTTATTCGCAAATTTTTATCATAAGAAACGTTTCATTATAATATTTTTATAAATATATTCTGTGCCTAAAGTCCATATTGAACCAATAGACGATGGAGGAGAGGAGTCTCTTTTCATTTACTACCGATAGTCACTAATAACAAAAAAGTCAAATATAGGCCACGTCGTCAAATATAGAGCAAAGTTGAAGGCACCTGACCACTCGGGAAATCGCCGATGAGGTGGACGAACCAAATAAAAAGCGCCGTCGACGCTCCTCTTCACGAATGCACAAGGAGAGCGGCAATTCGCGAAGAGTGGCGTCGTATTGTTAAACAGGCTACAAAAACCTCGACGTGACGGCCACGATCACTCTGGCAAGAGTGTAACGCCAAAGAAAAATAAGGTCACGTGGTATAAGTACATGCCCTTACGTCTACAACGAAAGACAATGCAGAATAGGTCCAGAAATAAAACCACTGAACCTAATGAGTAAAATCATAATTAGCCGAGCAATCACATCCAATTACGCTTAGGTTACATGCAGAATATCTTGCTGACGTATATACAAGTCTTCACCCATCAAATCACTAAAGCAGAAATCCTTTGGCGTCATATTTCATCTCAGTATCACGTGTTACAGATAAACTATTACTACTAACACGAGAAAATATAATAAAATAGTACAGAAGTAACACTTCGACGTAACGTACAATTTATACCTATTATGGTAGGTAATCAGTTGTCAACCAAACACAACAATCACTTGTGTTGCACAACAATGCAGTTGTTATTGTGACAATAAATATATCAGATTAGTAACAGCCACCAGGCATCGGACCAGAGTTTGGGGCAACCGGGATTATTAAAACACATTTAATGACCATGACAATTATATCATTATTTCTAAATACATTGAAAAACGTTTCTATGAAAATATAATATAAATATCAAAGCATAGTCCAAGCTTGATTGTCTGGAAGAGAATCGCTCTTGAGCGATAAGACCGTCCTTTGTGCCTTCTAGTTCAAAATTATTTATTAGTTCCTAGTGCTTAGGTGCAATAAAGAGTTGTCTATCTATAACTTTAATAATCAATACAATAATATATCTTATATGTGGTGACGGTGAATTTCAATACATCTACATGTATTAACTTTGGAATCAATCGATATTAGCATTAGATATGTGAAAGTAACTGTGTCTGTTACGTTTTCATGCCTAAATCGCTGAAATAGATTGTACCTTGGAGAAGGACATAGGCTACTATTTTATTTATATGGTAGAACAACGTTTTATGGGTCATCTAGTTATCAAATAAAACAAAATATTGTCGTAATTATGTTAGTAATAGCGTCACCATCCTGGAGTCCATTTGGATTGAGAACTAATTATTAAATTCATAGTTTTAGTTTCACTTTAGTGATTTCATCCTCTCTACTCCTGCCTGCCCTTATCCCAAACTATGTGGGGTCGGCCCAACAAGTCTCTCCTTCACTCTCCTCTGTTAACTGTCATGACAACATTCAAACCCTTTTTCGCCATATCATCTTTTCCTTGATTACTTTTACTTACTTTCATTTCTATCCTTTTCCTAGTTATATTGTATTCTTCCATTACATGGCCAAACCACACTAATCTGTTACTTTTAAGTTTTCCTCTCTCTCAGACCTAATTATAAGCTACAACAAGGAAGTGTACATATGTATATCTAAAATTAAATTTAAAAATATATCAAACCGTGCAAACCTTTTATAGCAGTTAATTTGTTTATAATCTTCTCGAACAGTATAGCTCCCAAGCTGTACGTGTTTAAGTTAAGTAATATTAGTTTCGGTATTTGCAATTCCTAGTTTTATCTCTGTACGATACATATTCACTGTGCTTTTAGAATGAAATGGAATACATGTGTAATATTTATGTTTACGAGGGTGGACTGAAAAGTTTCCGACCTCAACATGAAGATAGCAGCACTCGTAGCTAGTGATATTCGTTGTTCATCTGTGGACAGTTACTCAGTTGAAAGTTTCAACCATTTTGGATGCACAGTTGTTATATAACAGTCGTTTGAGTGAGTTGATGTGTTTTTATGAAAATGGACAAAATAGAGTATCAAGCTGTCATTAATTTATTTGTTTTTGAAAGTCAATACGCCTACACAAATGAAAGATGAGTTGGATTCTGTGTATATGGACTCTACGCCATCATTTACCTCATTGAAATTTTGGGCAGCTGAATTTAAACGTGAACGTAAAAGCTTGGGAGTTTGAGAGCTTTGGGAAGTTCACCAAATGGTGCTAGACAACCGCCGAATTCAAGTGAGAGAGATAGCAAAGGTCATGAACATGTCAAAAGAATGTGTTTGTCATATATTAAATCAAAATTTAGACATGAGAAAGCTGTCCGCGCGTTGGGTGCTACGTTTGCTCACGTTAGACCAAAAACGTGTTCGAATGAACATTTCCAACGTTCTGTTGGCGCAGTTTAGGCGCAATAAATCCGAGTTTTGGCGGCGATTAATTACTGTAAATGAAACTTGGATACACCACATTATACGCCCATAACAAAATACATTCCAAACAATGGACTGCTAAAGGGGAACCGGACCAAAAACTGTTTCTTCGACCGGGAAAGTTATAGCGGCTGTTTTTTGGGATAGTCATGGAGTTATTTTGATCGATAATCAGATTGCTGATATTATCTCTATTTTACGGTAACTTATAATTGTAAAATTTAAAAACAGCAGTCCAATAAATTATTTAAATGCGTTCAAAATGGAAAATTAGTATAAATTTGTAGGGTTTAATATGGAAGTTGGATCAATCACCGGGACTTCTAAAAGCGAAAAATAGTTACTCCTACTGCTAGTTTATGAATATCAAAGAAGACAAGTTACATTTTTTAGTTGAAGGTGGTACTCGGATGCCACCTGGTGGGAGTATCTTCTATATAAACCAAATGTGTATACTGTTATGATGAATTCCAGCTCTTTTCTTGAATGAATGAATGAATGAAAACTCTTTATTGTTCACCTTAAATATATATACAAGAAAATGAAATAAACTTACAAGCTACTGAACAATGGGTGGCCTTATCGCTTAGAGCAATTTCTTCCAGGCAACCCTATGTCAGGAATGATTGATAAGTATGACTATGGAGGTGGTGGCTAACATAAGGTAAACAAAATATATATATACACATACATACACACACACACATATATATATATACACACACACACACATTTACACATACATACATACATATACACATACATACACATATACACATATATATATATACACACATACACATACATATATATATATATATATATATATATATATATATATATATATATATATATATATATATATATATATATATACACACACACATATATACATATATATATATACATATACACACACACACACATACACATACATATACATGCATATACACATATACACACACATACATACACACACACACATACATACATATATATACATAAAACACATTTTATACAATATAACATAAACACATATATCGATAACATTGATGACATATAGCGATATATGTATATATATGCGTGCACATACATGTACACATATACACACATACACCGATGAATTAATCAAATCACATTATAACTGACCAGTAATGGTCAGTGATTCTCTTTTTGAAAGTAGGCAACGATTTAACTTGTCTGATGGTCAAAGGTAGCGAGTTCCATAAGTGGACAGCCTGAACACGAAATGAATTGGCAACAAAGGAAGAAGAATGTACAGGTGTCATTAACATAAGAGTTTCAACAGAGCGCAATTCACGAGAATGAGAGGAATGAAGAAAGCTAAACTGGTCCTTAAGGTAAGGGGGTGAAAGGTGGTTAAAAAGGATATTGTGAAGAAGTGAGAGTAAGTGAACATTCCGGCGAAGGCGGATAGGCAACCATTTAAGCTTTTTTCGATATACAGAGACATGGTCATATTTGCGCAAACCAAATATAAACCTGATACAAAGATTTTGCAGACGTTCTAGCTTATTTAGTTGATCTTCAGTTAAATCTAGATAGCAGGCGTCAGCATAATCAAGAACCGGGAGAAGTAGAGATTGTGCAAGCATAATTTTAGTGGCAGTAGGGAGAAAATTTTTCAAACGTCTAAGCGAAAAATACGATGCAAAAAGTTTTTTACTTACTTCTCTCAGATGAGACTGCCAGGATAAATCTTTGTCAATGGTGATGCCTAGGTTTTTGACACTGTCGCTGATTTGTATTTGTACACCATTAAATGTAACTTGAGGGAGAGTAGGCCAATCTATTTTGGAAAGTAGTCTCGAACTTCCAACGATAATGACTTTTGTTTTATTGGGATTAACTGTTATGCCATAAGATTGGCTCCAATTGAGTATAGAAGAAAACTCACTATTCATAATTTGAAATGCCTCGGAAAGGTCGTTCAATTTAAAATGTGTGTAAATTTGTAAATCATCTGCATAGAGGTGATAAGACGACGAAATATTAGAGGAGATTGAGTTAATGAAAATTGCGAACAGAAGAGGAGATAGTACGCCGCCCTGTGGGACCCCAGCCGACAAATCACACCACGATGAGTAGACGTCATCGATGCGAATGCGCTGCCGACGACCACACAGGTAACTACGAAACCAGTCAATGCCTGTTGGAGATATGTTAAGAGAGCTTAAAACACTAAGGAGAACATCGAAGTCAACATTATTAAAAGCACTGCTGAAATCAAGGAGCGACAGCATAGTCAACATACCCTTTTCCATAGCCTGGCGGATATCATCTGTGATCTTAACCAATGCAGTCGTGGTACTGTGACCTGGGCGGAAACCTGATTGGAACGGATTAATAAGGGAGTTTGTATTAAGAAAAAAGTTAAACTGCTGATGGACTAGACGTTCTAACGCTTTAGAGAGGAAAGGTAGGATGGAAATGGGACGATAATCAGAAAATGTTAGAGGATTGGTTTTCTTAGGTAAAGGAATCACTTGTGCTTCTTTCCAGATATTAGGGAAAGTTCCAGATGATATCGAGGCGTTAAAAATGTGTGTGATTATATGAATGATTATATCTAATATAGGAATGATCATGTTACGACTGATGCTGTCGCTTCCAACCGCGCTAGAACTAATGGACATAATGCTCTTCCTAACATCACAATCAGAAAATTGACTAAAAGCAAACTGAGGATATGTAGGGATTGGCAGCGATGAAAGACAATTTAACGTATTCATTTTACGTTGTTTATCAAAAGGGGCAGTATTTGAAAAATGGCAATTTAGTTGCTCGATATTGAAATTTTTTGAGAGTGTACTATGTATAGGTTTGCCAACTCCTAAAGTTTTAAGAAACTTCCAAATTTTAACAGGATCGTTAATTTCAAGAGATTTATGAATGTGGCGACGTTGAGCGTCCCTACACACTCTATTGCAGAGATTACGTGTTTTAACGTAGTTGGCGCGGTTAGACTCGGAAGGAGTTTTTTTATATTTATTTCTGGCTGTACATTTTTTGCGAAGCATCAATTTAATTTCCTCTGTGAGCCACGGAGCAGGTAAGTGTTTAATTTTAATGGCTCGTACCGGCGCATGCAAGTTATATAGTTTGATCAGAGCTGTATTGAAAACATGTACCTTTTCATCAACAGAGACCGCATTAAAGACATCTGACCAGTCAATCGCTTGCGCATCTTTGGTCAGGTTTTCCAGAACTATACCACTAAAGTTACGCTGCATGCAGATTTTGGGCTTGGCTTTCGGTGGACGTAGTTTATAAGAAATGTAAATCATATCGTGATAAGAGAAAGCGTCCGCCGAGCATTGGCCGTAGTTGAAAACATGCGAAGAAGAAGATACTAGGGCTAAGTCAAGAAGAGAAGGAGTAGAGTCAGGAAAATGATGCGTGGCAGAGAGTGGTAGAATAGTGAGATTACAAGATTGAATGAGACTTTCAAATCTTAAAGAACGAGTGTCACGTTTTAAGAGACAGGTATTGAAATCCCCCATGATTATTGTATGTTCATAGTTGGGAATATAATCAGTTAATAATTCTTCAAATGAAGAGAAATAGTTTATTCGAAGAGAAGGACAATAGTATACGCCAAGGAGGACTCTCGTACTGCGAATAATGACTTCAAGGAATAGATATTCCCCCGAATCAGGTGGAGCTGGTTGAGGTGATACTTTCAGTACCTTAAAAGAAATATTGTTCCGAAGGTAAATAGCAACACCTCCAACGCTAGTATGAGTCCGGTCATTTCGTATCAATTGAAAACCTGGCAAGGAATAACAGGAAGTAGGAAGACATGGTTTTAGCCACGATTCCGAGACCAAAATAGCGTGGACATTTCTATGACTAAAAGACGCCTGCATATCAGTGAAATGAGCCGGAATGCTCTGCGCATTGATGTGCAATACATTGAAAAAAGATGAGTTTGACAGTTGAGTTTCAAGAACAGATTGAAGAGAAAGAGCTTCGTCAGAACTAAGACCATCAGAACAAGAAGCAAAATCATCAGATATATTATCAGAACTACTTGAGTTATGCATCAATCAAATTATTATATAAAGAGTAGAACATGTATTTATGAAACAGTACAAATATTCTAATATATCCGCTAGCCCATTAACTGTCCGTGTTACATGGATAGATAAAACAACATAACTTAAATAGAATAATATTTTAATTATTATAACAATCTGCTCAATATAAATATGGTAATTTAAAATACACACATATATACATAATATAAACATACTTAAAAATAGTACTTACAATTGTTTAATATATCTCTAATTACTGGAATATGAAAGCATGGTATATGATACGCATCAGTGTAAGTATAATATTATAATATACATAAAAACAACCTATTTCAAATAATAACTAAAAAAGAAATAGCAATAAGAAACAGCAATAAGAAACCAATAGCCATGCTTCCCAATTGTTATAGGCACAAATGTTCCTTACTAAATGATAAGAAAAATTAGTAGCATCTTAAACGTAAGTTCACCCATTATAAATTACATTTTTGTTGTATAGTAATGGCTAATTTACTTATGTTAATACAAATTATGTAAGGCTTAATTTATCAACAAGAATAGCCCCAAAATTACAGTATTTTAACAATATAAAAATATATACATATATTAGTCATAAATTCACTGTCAAGTACAAGTAAAAAGGCCATTCTATTGACTTTATGTAAAATAACTACTGCCTACTAACCATTAAAAGACATAGGAATAAATAAATCATCTAATAGTTAGAATAAATAGTAAAGAAATATTTTAAAGTGTAATAGCCTAATGAACAGACAATAATATATTGATTTTGTTCATTAAAAATATTGAATTTGAAAGGAATAAAATATGATTAGAAAATTTATAACATAAATGATCACCATAAAAGAAATAATAACACCAACTAGTACATACTTGAAAAGAATATTGCATAATATTATCCATTATGACCATTACAAGTTACATTTCTATTATATAGTAATGCTAATTTACTTTTATTAATACAAACTATGTAAGGCTTAATTTGTCAACAATAACAGCTATTAAAATGATAATATTTTAACACTATAACAAATAAATCGGATATTAGCCATAATTTGCCAAGTAAAAAGCTATCATATGGACTTTATACAAAATAACTATTGCCTAGTAACCATTAAAAGACATAGAAATAAATAACCAATCCAAGCCAGAATAAATTGTAAAGTAATATTTTAAAGTATAACAGCATAATGAACAGACTATTGTCTGTCTGTGTATAATACATTATTATGTATTGATTTTGTTTATTAAAAAAAGATATTGAATTTGAAAGGATTGAAATATGATTAGAAAATTTACTACATAAATAATCACCATAAAAGAAATACAATACAAACTAGAACTTGGAATGAAAATTGCATAATATTATCAATTATTAATGGTTTTACCATATGAATTCCTTATGTACCTACTGAAAAAACATAAAAAAAAAGCTTTCCTTGGACATTAATTAGCCATATCACTGCTATCTTTTGCCATATTCCATACTATATACATAAGACTCAAAGAGTTATCCATTTTATATAGATATTGATAATACAACAAACAAAGGGAGAAAAAAAAAATTCTTTCAAGGTTCATGAGAATTCATGTTACAGTATACAGCCATCAATTATTATTGTCAATAGTAATATCGAGTTGAATAATTTATTGACAGTAATAATTTTCAACTATCACTATTGTAATAACAGTAATTCTAAGACAGGACACCTAATATTATAAAAATCTTAAAATTTATAATTTAGATAACATTATTTATTGAATTGAAACCTATTATTCAACATTGCATAAAAAATGAGCAAGTAATTGCTTATACATACATTGGTTACTTTCATTTAAAATAGGAATTGCGAAATATTTATTTATACTTATTATATTTATTACTTTCTACTCTATTTACCATTTGCTTGGCCAAGTATTTATATATAATAAACCAAAAAATTAAAAAAAAAAAAGAAATTATCACTGTATTACATATTGTTATAATAATTGCATTTAAAATTTTAGTCTTAGCAAAATTACAAGGATTATTAATAAATTTAGAAATAATAATAAATAAAAAAAGACAAAAATCTATTTTACTTCTTTGTTGCATTGCGTCTAGGCCTGGAATGCTCTCTTGGAGCTGATGCAGGGACCCTTGGGGTTTCCGGGGTGGAAATGTTTATCAGATCTGAGTCTTGGGTAATGCAATGTCGGGACCCATCAGGGCTCAGTACAAACACCATCCCATTTCGTGTCCAGCACTTGGAAATACCAAACATATTCCTCGCTTTCATAAACAATTCGTGTCGATATTTAGTGAGGAACTCAGAAATTGTAATGCCTGATCCTTTTAAATGAGTTTTAGCAGCCCAAATCTTTGTGCGAACAACAGGATCAGCAAGCTTGATGAGAACAGGTCGTGGTTTGGAAGACGTTACCTTGCCCATTCTGTGGCAACGGCTGATGTCATCCACCTTGAAGTCACTGAACTTTAGCTTTTCACAAATGATCTCCTTAACCACAGAGGTGACATCTTCTTGCTTTATTTCGGGCACACCATGTAGAAGTAGGAGTTTTCGTCTACTCCGCATTTCTAAATTATCTACTGATTTTGATACTAGGATCATTTGATTTTGGAGAGCCGTTAAAGCCGTTAGTATGAAATTCTTGAAAGACAAGAAGTCAGCAGCTAGACTGGAGATGTTGTTAGCTGGAGTTGAGTTTTTTAGCTCACCTTCAAATGCTTCCATTCGCTTAATGAAAACAGAGGTCAACTCTGTGAAGGCCCTTTGATTAGCATCCATTGTCTAATAAAGACACTTTGCGATTAGTGCTTAACCGAACGATGAATCCTAGATAAAAATAGGAGAAAACACTAGGGCAGGTTAATTAAGCTAGCTTGTTCACATTTACACAGTAACTTGTTGTTAAAACGATAAACTTCTATAATAAATACGAAGAGCACTTTAATTGCGTGTTATCTATTTCACACCTACCCACATTTTTTTTCTTGTACGTTTCTTTTCGTTTCGTTTCTTTTCTTGTACGTTATTGGTCAAAAAAGTCACGTTAAAGGCGCGCTGCGATAATACTATGAGCTCAAGTGGACCCTGGTCTTCAAATTGCAAGCTTTTATTTTTTTTATTGCTTTCGAACAGCAGACCGGCTGATGGCCCACTTAGTAGTAAGAGCATTTACCGTCGGATAAATATTTGCGACGCAACACGCTGCTGTCCCGCAAGGGTACAGGAACTTGGGTCACTAATGCCGGAACACAACACAAAGTTATCATGGCGGCATACTTATGACCAAAGGTGGTCGCCATCCAGATAGGCTTAGGGCCCTACCACGAAGCTAGGGTGGGTTGTTTTGTCACCTTTTACGACAGGCCGACCCCGGCCGCAGAGGTCAGTATTCTTTCTCCGCCCCTACACGGACAATACTGAAATACAGGGGCAATGAAATACAAAGTTATTACGTCGATATACTTATAGACCGGGACGGTTGCCGTCCAGGCGGGCCTCGGGTCCTACCACCTTTGTTTCGTCTTGCAGCTTTGCACGGAGAGAAAGAGAAATCATATTGCAAACAAGATGAAACTTAATAAGTGCGAATAAGCGCTTTAATAACAGATCATTTCACCAAAAATAACCGTATAAAGATAGGTTAAATAAAATCAGTAAATTAGCCAAAACATTGACTCACTTCTCAGAATCGTAGAGTCAGTATTAACATTTTTAACATCTGCATACGCCAACGGTTTCCATTACGCGATCCCGATATTCTTAGCGCACTTTGTAATAGTTATAACGTATTGTTACGACATTGTGACGTGTACAGGCTTAAAATTTTTTTCATATATACCAGACTACATTAGTTCAGTAGTCCGTAATATTAATGATACCTCTGCATGCAGTCTTCAGTGTCTCTGTTGAGATAGTTTTTTTTTTTTTTTTTGTGCATCTACTACATTAGTAGTCATAACATACATTTCTTAGGTTTGCCTGGAACTTGTTAAATTAGCATCATCATCATCATCCCATTGGCACGCATATCACCCTTTACGACGTCAAGCCAGCACTTTTTAGGTCTACCCCTCCTGCCATGGCCCGGCGGAGGCGGTATGGCCAGACATTTGTTTCCCACGTAAGCATCCGGTGGCCGTAAAACTTATTAAATTAGCATGTACATAATAATAATTTGATAATTAAACAATTTTGTGATAGTGGACTGATCTGCGAGACGTGCTATTCTCGTTGGCGCCGAAAAACTAAGCTGATCAAAAGACAATCCACGCACGTTATTGAGCTATGTACGTACATTAGTTTGTAGGTGAGGTTAAATTGGATCCACAAAGTATTATATTTAAGACCTTAAAAGGTCTTAAATATAATACAATACATATAAATATCGCATATTTATTCAGCAAACCCTACTATTATTATCCGTCCAAGGCGTTCGAATATTGACCGACATTCATGAATTCCCGCTATTAATGAATTTGATGAATACTGATAATTTATATATGCGTTTCGTACGCAAATGTGTGGGCTGAGATGTCTTGGATGACGCTATGCGTCCAATGACGTGTTACACGTCACAGACGCGAATACGACTGTGGTTATACGCGACGCGTGCACGCGTTTCTATGGGCCATTTCACGGTTTTAGAGTTAACAGTGAAAAACTACAAATTCTGACAGTTCTTTGTACTAATTATTAATTTTATTTTATTGATGAATTGTAGCTTCTACTTAAGGGAAGCTGCGTCAAATAATCCCCATTTCGATTTTATGGTTGTCAGAACACATAAAATTTTTATATATTCTAAAATTTAATAGTTTTCGTTATATAAATATGAACTGATATTTCTACTATAATTCTTAAAATATAAAAATAGTGTAAATATATTAAGAACCTTTTTAATCAGAGAGAATTTTCCAAGTGATCTGGATGGCAATCACTCCTGTTTTCTGAATATGTCACCTTTTTTGTGTCAGCTCAATCCCCTAGACTCCATCCAACGGCGCGCAGTTCATGTTGTCGACCATCCGACCTCGGAGACTTTGAGTCTCTTTGCGTATTCTACCGTCTGTACAACGGGGAGTGTTCCGAGGTGCTATTTAGAATGGTGCCCTCGTCGTCTTTTTACCACCGCACTGCCCGCCATCGGCTGGGTGTACACCCCCATTTCTTGGAGCCTCTTCTTTCTTTTACGAAACGGTTCTCAAGAACGTTCATGTTGCGTACTCTCAGGATCTGGAATGAGCTTCCGACTGAGGTTTTCTTAGCGCGGTACCATATGGGGCTCTTCAAAAAAGGCGTTATAAAATTTCTTCGATGCCGGTAGAGGCGACAGTAATTGTTTACTATTAAGTGGGCCGACAGCCGGTCCCCAGCAACAAAAAAACCAAATACACTGTACTTTTCTAAGCGAGTCATGAATTTTCCTAAAACCGCCGGAACCTTGGTGTGAATTTGCTTTTGCAAACCTTGTGACGTCACCACTCCGTGACGAGCGTTTCTAATTTCGCTAGGCAACGACAAGTTCGCAATATTTTTTGGCAAATCTCTGCCATCCACTATGACGTTTAATATTCTACCACAATAGATGATGATTGTACTAAGATTTACATTTGTACATTGGAGCCATCTATACGTTGTTTTTCTTAGAGGCGCGACTAACGCTCAGTTTCGGACTGCAGCAATATTGTTATTTAAATGACTAGCTGACCCGGCAAACGTTGTTCTGCCATAAAAAGTAGCCTAAGTCCTTTTCCAAGGTCCAATTTATCTCTACACCGAAATTCATGAAAATTGGTTTAGCGGTTTAGGCGTAAAAACGTAACAGACAGAAAAACAGTTACTTTCACATTTGTAATATCAGTATGAATTATTGTGTTAACTATAACATTAAAATCCAGACGATACTGCTTTTTGGTATCGTACATGGATTCATTATTCGCTAGCTCAGAATAAATGTAATTAAAAGACCTGCCTAACAAAACCGATTCAAAAAGGGTCGAATATCAAAAGCAAAATATAATATTAGTAGTACATTATATTATATTAAACATTAAGTATAAAATCTTATGACCAAGCTCATTACTCATAAAACATCAAGTTCGGCCAAGCGTTCAACATTTCAATGACCAAAAACAATGTGATGTGACTAATCCAAATGCCTTATTAATTAAAATTTGTTAAGACTAATTATTGTGCGTCGGACTCAAACATACAAGAACACTGGGAAACGATTTTCCTATTGAGGTGGTGACTGGACGCGGTCAGGCAACACTGGTCTGGTTTAAATGAAGCCAAATGAATTTCATTTAACAATGTATATAAGAAAAATAAATAACAGTAACCTAGGTCAAATTAAACAAACAAAATTTTGGCTAGTGGTAATAATAATAATTATTAATAATTATCCGTGCAGAGGCGGAGAAAGAATACTAACCTCTGCGGCCGGGGTCGGCCTGTCGTAAAAGGCGACAACACAACTCACCCTAGCTACGTGGTAGGACCTTAAGCCCGTCTGGATGGCGACCACTTTTGGTCATAAGTATGCCGCCATAATAACCTTGCGTTGTGTACCGGCATTAGTGACCCAAGTTCCTGAACCCTTATGGGACAGTAGCGTGTTCGCGATGCCGCGACGGTAACTGCTAAATTCTGAGCGGGCTGTTAGCCTGTCTGCTGTCCTACAGCAATAAAAAAAAAAATACTGGACAGCGGACTCTATGGTCTTAAGCGAGAGCATAGGGTCCTATTATTAGCATTATCTGTTCGAACAGACTCTTGGATGATGATAAACATAACCTGTTATGTATTTTTTTTTTCTGATTTCCAAGCCCCAATCTCCCCTGCACAAGGGATTATTGAAAAAGAAGGTTAATTGGAAATGGATAGTTGTATAGGTATATCTTTTGATAAAATAAAAGCCTAAAACTGCTAGATAATAGTTTTCTGTTTAATCTTTCATGCTTTTCATGCCCAACACACTGCTTGCTTATACTTCATAACCTGTGGCTCACAATTAAATATGATAACTAAACAAAATGAATTATATCTTTCCGTGAGTTATCAGAAGGAATAATCTTTAAGTTCCGCCGGACAAGACCAGAGTAACGAGTTAGCGTAACCCTATTTCGCTCCCCCACGCAAGCCATTTTTTCCCGTGCAGGGGTGGAGTAAGAATACTATCCTCAGCGGCCGGGGTCGGGCTGTCGTAAAAGGCAACAAACAACCCTAGCTACGTGGCCCCTAGCATCACAAACATCCATAGGCGACGATAACTGCTTACTATTAAGTGAGCCGTCAGCCTTTCTGCTGCTCCTCAGCTATAAACCAAACCACGCGGTTAAATCATACAACGTATCCACCATTAAAAACAAGCTCACTATCCTTCACCCACTGTTATCGTACTCGTCATCATTATCAGTGTGGTTTATATTTTCGGTTTGCCAAGTTTTAAAGCTTGATCTTAATCAAATAGATTGTATAAACAGGCGCCATGATTGCACACGTTCTTGTAAAACAAAAATAACATAAAACACAAAGACAGGTTATTTGTTTCCTCTATTATATACTGAAAGAATTTTCTCCATGCAGGGGCGAGTAAGAATATAAACACTTGCCAGAGACGGCCTGTAATAAAAGGCGACAAAACATTAGCTAGGTCAAGCCAGTCTGGATGGCTGATCTCTAAACATGCCATAATAACGACTTGTGTTCCTGTACTGCAACATAAGTGACTCGTGTTGCAGTACTCCTATGCGGACGGCAACGTGTTAACGGTGCCCCAGGGGTCGCAAATATCCATAAGCGAAGACTGTTACCATTGAGTGGAGTGTAAGTTTCATTATTATCATAAACTTATTTGGAATTTTATTTGCATTCTCTAAAAATGTTCACGAAAGAAAAAACAATTATTGGTAGTCGTTACTCGAAAAGTATAAAAATTTCCTTATGACAAAAAAATTGAGCAAGCTCCGTAAGGTAACCAGAGAAACAATACATGGGCAAATAAAGTGAGACGCAAGCGCGACCATTTATCAGCGCATAATTTATTATTATCAAACAAAGTTTTTCCAAGATTTCAAACTAAGTGGGCCATCGTCACATGATGTTTGATTTGGTAAAATAAAATATTTACAATGGTCACAGGTGTTATTTTTTTATAAATATACTAGAAAATTCACACATCGCCATCTAGTACTAAAGTAGCATAACACTTTATGGGTACCTACTAAATAATTAGGATTAAAAAAATCACATGAAAAAAAAAATTATATATTATACATGTATATAAAAATTTGGTGTGCAGTTGGGGAGTTTTTTGCTGCTTCTTCTTCTTGTAACAGCCATTGTGAAGCGATGGTAAATTTACTTCATATTGCAAATAATAGTTATAAAATCCAAAAAAATTTAGGAAAGTATTTTATATTTTTTTCAGGGTAGAAATGCTTTGATTTTTTTTTTAAATTAAATCCTGTACTCTTAATTTTAAGGTCAAACACGGCCTTAGGAGCTCCAGTTTCTTGGCGCAATCAGTTGACTAAGTGATTTCACCTTGGCAAAAGCTTATCCATTCTCGGTTTGCCCAACCGATAGGGATCAGACAGGAATTATCATCGTAAAATAAATACATCTTACTAATCTGATCTAAGAATAGTCTATTACAGTTGTCATTTAAACGAAATTAACTTTTAAAAATATCAGTGTACTGTTAAAATGTTGGTCTAAAAATGAGACACTTGATACGACACGACGACCTAATCAAAACCATCACAGAAGGGAGAATTGAAGAAAAGCGGAAGAGAGGGAGACCAAGAAGGAAATTTAAGAAGCTGGTAAAGGAAAGACTGGATATCTTTACGTATCAAGAAGTCAAGAAAAATGCGGTTTTTTAGAGAGGACTGGAAAATGCTTCACCGACAAGAGCGATAGCTCTTAAATAAATGATGACATGTATGTAATGAAAGTATAGTTTCCTTAGTTTTGAATTTACCGCGCTTCTCTCACGCGAGACGCGCGGTCTCTATTATTTTGATATAAGTAGGTAGGATTTAAGAATTGAACAATAGCTAACGCGCGAAATATATAAGACAATACTGTTTATACACATAATTGAAAAGTAAAAGTTTATATTTTATAATTCCATTGCAGTTTATAAAAGAGTGATGATAGTATACTTTAATTGTTGTTTCCTGGTTTTACAGGTAATATTGTGAATATGTAAAGTAAATAATTGTGAATAATGTATTTGTAAGTATTAATTGTTGAATAATTAAAATTTTCCTGTTTTTACAGAGCAACATTTTGTTTATTTAATCACCACACATAATAATTGTCTTATATATATATAAATATATAGTTTACATATTTACTCACCCAGTAGATGTGAAAATGATCGCTTGACTTACCTGGAACGTAAAAAAACAAGTTAATATTTTATAACTTTTGGTTAGGCGCCTCATCCTATCCTTTTTTCCCTGCCTATCCGCCAGTTAGTTTAGATGCTGCGGCGCCTGACGATGATTTTCGAAAAAACTACTCGACCACCGCCACGCTGCCCTCTCTGCTTGGCGAGCGCCTGCGTCGACAACAGGTACCGTCGAGTCTTAGTTGAACCCGCACGACTTTTTATATCTGTGTTATTATATTGTGAACCGCTGACTATATAGAGTCTTAGGCTGCAAACCGCAGAACCAGCCGTGGAGAGCCGTGTAGCAGATCGGAGAACCTCAGGTGAGCCGCCGCTCTTTCAGACTTGCTGGGTATTTCCGCTCCTTTCCTTTCCACGTTAATTATCAAACACGCACCACCTTTGTTTCCGTATCGCGGCTACCATCTTTCGAGACCTAAACCGCACAATTCCTTTTACGGTCCTTCAGCCCCACCAACTTTAAAATATTTGATGACCTCCATGGCGTAACGGCTTATGCACTTTCGCTTTGGTACGCTTACGGAGATCACGGGTTCAACTGTCCTATGTTACTTCTAATACCTCCAAGAATATGTGTACAAAGTTTCATGAAAGCGTAACAAACAAACTTAGTTTCACATTTATAATATTATTACTAGCCGATCACGCCCGCTCCGCTGGGCGAATAACAGTCAAAATTAAATCGAAAAAAAGTGAAAATATTTTCAATAAAAAGTATCCTATATTACTTCTAATACCTCCAAGAAAATGTGTACAAAGTTTCATGATGATCAGTTAAGTAGTTTTCGCGTGAAAGCGTAACAAACACGTTTACTTTCACATTTATAATACTAGTATGATAGTATGATTTCTGTATATAATAAAGTTTAATTTCATTAATAAATTATGTGTTGTCTTTTATTAATTAATTAATTATATCACCTTGAATGCGACAAATAGTCAAAATTTTATTATTTTCTATATGTTATCTAGCCAATTAGTCAACTTTTTATCGAATAATTTCCCTTTATATTGTTTTATGGTGTTAGGTAACTTGTTATATATATATATATATATATATATATATATATATATATATATATATATATATATATATATATATATATATATATATATATATATATATATATATATATATATATATATATATTATTTATTTATTTATTATCATTACGTAGCTATTTCTACCGTAAAGATGAGTTTAGGATAGTGGATACGCCAAACGATTAGCGTGTCTTGAGTTAAACCTATACACTTCTTTAAATTTTGTAAATAATTCAGGGTGATGGCTTTGGTTCATCGTACTGATTTTTAGTGGAAATTCCAATAAATTACGAAGGTATAATAAAAAACGACACAAACAAACCCAGGCAGTGCGTATTAGTATAGGGCAACTCTCATCTTGACCTGGTTGCGCTGTCCTTAACCATACAAGAACCATGTGGGGCACATTCTAGATCTACGCCCAGTTGGCTCAATTGACTCAGACCGAACATTCATTTTTAGTATGCATTGTGATAGTTCGCGAATTAAAAGAAATAAAATATGAATTCTGTTATCGTTTTACTTTTGACAACCTCCTGGCGTAACGGCCAACGCATGTCGGTACGCTTGCTGAGGTCAAGGGTTCGATTCCCATCCAGCGTCTGGGTGTTATATAAGAAAAGGATATATAGGTACCTCAGTTGTATAGTACCCATAACACAAGTGCTATGCAAACTGAGTTTGGAACTAGACGATGTTATGTGAAATGTCCAGATATATTTATTTACATATAGTATATACGTAATGGGACTAGGCCGAGGAATAAGTGTGTAGCCGGGATTTACCTGCATAGTGATCGTTATACAAATAAATTTTCCATAACAATTTATATATACATAGCACAAAACTTTAAATATCGTCATGATCGTACAGTAATGTCAATTTTGAAAAAAATACGAATTTCCCTTTTTACCATACTTGGTTACTACGTAGTCGAGTTTTTATCCGTGCAGGGGCGGAGAAAGAATACTAACCTCTGTGGCCGGGGTCGGCCTGTCGTAAAAGGCGACAAAACAACCCACCCTAGCTACGTGGTAGGGCCTCAAGTCCGTCTGGATGGCGACCGCCTTTGGTCTTAAGTATGCCGCCATAATAACCTTGTGTTGTGTTCCGGCATTAGTGACTCAAGTTCCACTGGCGTTGCATACACCTATAGGCGACGTTAACTGCTAAATCCTAAGCGGGCCGTCAGCCTGTCTGCTGTTCTATAGCAATAAAAAAAAAGTCTAAATTATATTGCTACATTAAAGAAAAAATTATATGTATTTAGGATTTCAAATGAATTAGTCGGTAAAATGAAAGATTTGATAGACGCTCATAATAAAATGACACATGTGCATTTTTGAAATGGCTGCCCTGTAAAGTGTAATCTCTCACTATTCATAATTCATAATTATCACTATATTATATCGTTATACGAGTATATACGTATCGTAATATATCGTTTTAATATATCACTATAGTCACTATTCTACGACCATTACAGTATATATGTTTTCATAACATATTATTCATTCTGAAATACAATACAAAACATGTTCTTGCAGAATGATGCTAACACATATTTCCACTAAAAAAATCACAGTCTAAATTTAACGAATGTTCGTTGCCTGTCAGTTCTATGAAATATTGATTATAGTACGTGTACTATATGTGACCTTTCATGGGTGCAATAATCAATGCTAAATACTAACTCATGGGGAAATTACGCTTCTGATTAAAATAAATGCATATCATGTTAATAGCTTGTTTTATACCGCTATTTAAGCTTGAAGAACATTAGCATCATTTGGAAGGTGTACACATTGGTATTGTCATTACAATGAATTCCCCTTTGTTAAGAGATGGAAACACACTACGCACACCGCATGTCGATACCCCCGTGATCTTCTTTCTCACGCAGGAGTAAGGGAACATACTCATACTACGAGACCCTTTCAGGGGGATGGTCTTCCAAATACCACGCTTGGTTACAGGGAGAGGGGGAGGAGGCGGATCTTAGGTTTTCGTCTTGTAGTCAATATCCTCTTAAGGAAATCACTTTATATTAACTTGACCTGTATATGTCTAAGTTGGATATTACATTGTTTGGATTATTGTATCTATGTATCAGAATTTTCAGACTAGATTTTGACCCACTTTGAACGATCAAAAAAAATTCAAAATTGAACCTGATGACAATACACAAATTTAATAATTTTGTCCTATAGTCCTTATCAGGATGATCAGGATTAACGCTTTTCCTCCTGCCGAAACGCCATCTGGCGCTTAATTAATAAAATCATTTACCGATTGGAAATTGACAACAAACAAATTATACTTTTAGTTAATCAAACTAAAAAGTAAAAAATAAAAATAAAATACTGAAAATTAATGTCACTGTTGTAAAAGCGTGGTATGATAGTTATTTTATACTAACTCTGCATTTCGGAATGAAACTAGTGTCAAAATATATATTACGATTGATATCGACGTTTTTTAGAACAGTGACATTAATTTTCTCGTCACAAATTTTTTACTAAACAGTTTTTACTTAAAACTATAGCTACGCATGCACTTTTGGCATTGCGCGGCAAACGCTGTAAAGACTAATGAGTCATTTAACTTTTTCAGTTTGTAAAAAATGTGTGAAACCCGTATTTATGAATTACAACGTACGTACTAGAGGGGGAGGGGGTAAAAAATTGTCTAAAACAGGTCATGTGGTATGGGTTCGTTCCCCAAATTGGGCGCAGGGAACACCGAATCTCGCCTAACTCAGTCAGCGTGTGCCACCGTGTCCGTTACTCACTATAGCCTGGTACGCTCCCGCTCCTTCTTCGTCACCTCCTTCGCTGACATGACTGTCTCATAGATGGCGACGGCGTCCCATCCGGTAGAATTAATTACTTAACCCAAGTGCATGATAATATGTGGGGAATCGTGTCCCATTAGTTACAATTAGGTCAGTGACAGGCGAAGATGATCAACACAGCCGCCATATCATCGGTTCGTTTACTAAGATTAAATAATAAATCAACTATCATGACGCAAGAGACTGATGTTCTTTTAAATCGAATGATTATTTTAATGGTTGTATAATTTATAAGTACACTAGCTATGCCCGCGACTCCGTCCGCGTGGAATAGTGACTTTGGGCAGCATTTTTTGGATTTATCTTATGGTTTATTTTGGATTACAAACCCTATAAACCCTAAAATATAAATAAATTAAATATACAAACTGCGTTCGAACCTAAAAGTCCAGTCTAAGCTGAATCCTATTTTATATGATATAAATCTGAGGTCAACTTAAATTAGATTAAAAAAATCCGAAACTTTTAATTAAAACCATTTTTTTTTCTAAAATAAAAGTAGCCTAAATTACTCCTTGTTACATCAGCTATCTGCCAGTCAAAATCGGTCCCGTCTGTCAGTCCCGTCAAAATCGGTCCAGCCGTTTCAGAGATTAGCCGGAACAAACAAACAGACATATAGACAAAAATTGTAAAAAAAATTTGTTTTGGTATATGTACCGTGTATACATCCAAATGCACTTAGTAAAAAGCGGTTCTTTTAATATTACAAACAGACCCTCCAATTTTATTTATTTGTATAGATTGAATAAGACTGAATTATTCACACGTCGATACACACGTAAAATACAGATTTATTTTTTAGAAATTTTCATATTTGTGGGATATAGAATGTAAGGTGGAATGATATTAAAATGTAAGGGAACGTGCATTCGCAGTGTATGAGAAGACCCCCCCCCCCCTCCCCCCTCTAATTTGGCTCAAACTTGTCATTATTACTACAGCGCTAAACGTTGCGCGCGAGATTTATTTTGCAAAGGATATTGACTAAGATATTAAAACCGAAGCCTGACTCTACTTTACCTATTACTCTATTACCCTACTCCCTGTGACCACGCATGCCATTTTGAAGAAAAAAAATGTCCGGTAGTATGGGTACATTTCCTAAAGCGGTTTTAATTTTTTTACTACCATTACTATATATTTATATGTACCTTTTAATTATTGTATAAATCCCAAATTCACATTTATTTATCTATTTATGTATAACTCTTTTTTAACTTGAAACCCACTCGAGAGACCACATATTCGATTCCGACCATTGCATTGGACAGTTTATGCAGTTTTTCTCGGGTAAAATGGCAGCTCGGGGAATACGATCCTTTGACTAACATTTAAAAATTCGAGGTCGATAGGTTATTTTAAATTCACCGGGGTCTATGGAAATCAATTATTTTTTATATCATGTTCAATCTAAAATTACACTAGTTGATACTATACAAAATCCAATGATAATATTTATTGTTTAAAGAAATTAAATACTACTAAATTACAAAAGCAAATAATGTAAGAAATCATTTATTTAAACAAATTAGTCTCCTAATATTAACTATTTTTAGAAACATACTACTTTACATCTTACAACTAGCTCCATCTAGTGGATACATAACAAACTAGAAAGTGACCTCAGTATTATTTGATTTGTCGAGTTACACAATGATTCTCGGCAGATCGTGTTAGTAGTAGGTTTTAGTATTGTACTCGTATGTATGTATCTTGCATCCTGCAAAATACTGTCATCTATACAAATCTGCGTTTTCGCTTTTGCATCTAGGTTCGGGTCTGTCTTTAGAGAGAACGGACATTATCCATCCGAGACGGATTAGCGTATAACCCACCGGCAATCTTGTGTTTTCCTTTATCTTTTTTTTTATTGCTGTAAGACATTAGACAGGCTGACGGCCCGCTTAGAATTTAGCAGTTACCATCGCCTATTTATGTTTGCAACACCAGTGGCATTGCGAATACGCTGCTGTCCCATAAAGGTACATCGTCATTACTTGGAAATTATGATATAATTAGTACATTAGACGAGAATAATTGTCTAACAAGCCTATAACGTGGGCTACATTCAAACATGGCGCGCAGCGTTTGGCGCTGTATTGGCTCGTATGAGCCTAATTTTGTTTTTTTTTTAGCTTTGTTTGGCAAAAATTATTAAAAATCGTATATATGAATTACTACGCGAGAACTAGTTGGAAGGGCATCTTCTCATATAATAAGGATTGTCACTAAAGGGAGGGAATGGGGTAAATTTTTTTTTAAATATATCACGTGGTTTGGTTACATTCCCTTATGAGTTTCGATTAGGACGAAACTACCTATTGTTAGCTATTATGTATCTTATACAAAACCATAGCTAATATTATAAATGCGAAAGTGAGTTTGTTTGTTTATTGTCTAAATCTAATCTATGTATTGTCTAAATCGCTGAACTAATTTTGATAAATTTCGGTATAGTCATAGGATTTTGGAGAAGGAAATAGGCTACTAGTGGTAGGGTCTCAAGCCCGTCTGGATGGCGACCACCTTTGGTCTTAAGTATGTCGCCATAATAACCTTGTGTTGTGTTCCGACATTAGTGACCCAAGTTCCTGTACCGTTATGAGACAGCAGCGTATTCGCAATGTCATTGGCATTGCAAACACCCATAGGCGACGGTAACTGCTAAATTCTGAGTGGGCCGTTAGCCTGTTTGTTGTCCTCTAGCAATAAAAAAAAACTTTTTTTAATTCATATAACAGAACAACGTTTGCCGGGTCAACTAGTAAATAAATAAAGTTGAAAATATTATTTACTTGTTATCGAATTATATAAATAATGTACTGTGACAATTCACACGCTCCATCTACACACAAAAAGAAGCTTTGGCGTTATGAATACTAGACAACTGGTATATTTACATACTTTCACAATTAAATACATTATCATTAGCTTGGCCTTATCCCATTCATTTGAACTTGGCGCAATGTGGTTATGTCATTTTCTTCCATTTTACTCCATCCTGGCATTCTTCGTCTGCCACTTCACAAACCCTCATATAAATTACATGTTATACATAAACACCTAGAATGAGATTTTCCCATTACAGTACGATATGCCTCTGACGTTGCAAACGTTCATAGCCGACGGTGACCACCTGCTATCGGGAGGCCCTTTTACCTGTCTGCTGAACTGCAGCTATATATATATATATATATATATATATATATATATATATATATATATATATATATATATATATATATATATATATATATATATATATATATATATATATATATATATATATATATATATATATATATATATATAACTATAAAAAAAATTTGAGATGGGCATTGAATCTGGGACCCAAACAGGCTTTTTCATTACCGAAAGTTGCGTCACGGAGGTCGTCAAATATTTATAGTTCACACATACGCTTTATCTTGTCTCATAAAATCTCCAGTCACCATAATAATCCAGATCATTATAGCATACAAAACTGTCACGTTGAAGATGTGACAATTGAACTATTAATTTGTAGTGACACATTAATATTATAAACAATGGACAGTGTTAAGGCGCTGACAACTAAGTCGATGGCAAAAATTTGAATAGTCAAAACAACGTCATAAAACGTCGGCTGAATTATCAGAATGCGTAACTCAACAAAAGATCGAAATATAAGCTGGCTAGTGGAGCATTTTAAAGCCTATCTATTGGATTACTTCGTATGTTATGTTAACAGTGTTATGAGTAAAATAATTCCCGTGCATAGCAAATACAAAGTTTTTACTTGCTCCTGTAAAGTTTATCCAGATGGATATGTAATACTACAAAGTAACAGCACATAGAACTGATGATAACACGTTTTTTATGTGTACCATACTTCGATATTCCACTCCCCCCCATAATGCAGAGATCCTGTTAACCCAGTTTTTATCTTTCCGCTTGTCAAAAGTTAGGCGAACGGACAGTACGTTATTTTTTGTGACTAAGCCTGAAGAGTCGGACATATCAACAAGTTCTCAACAGTGATTATGGTGGGTGCAACATGGACGTTACACGCATGGTTTTCGTTTTGTCCATATTCATTTTAAACCCCACTTGTTGAGGACCCTGTTGAGGTTAGCGAGCATTTGCTCTAGATCTTCCATTGTTTCAGCAATGACTACTATGTCATCGGCAAATCGAAGTTGAGTGATGTATTCACCGTTAGTATTGATGCCAAGACCTTGCCATTCCAAGAGCTTGAAGGAATTCTCCAGAGCAGCGGTAAACAGTTTCGGAGTTAATATGACATCTCCCTGCCTTACTCCTCTTTATGGGGATTTCCTTCGTGTACTGCTCCTTACTCGGACTGACATGGTGGCGTTGATTCCGGACTATGAAAAAGCCTTTGATTCCGTCGAAACTTGAGCAGTCGTTAGATCTCTCCAGCGATGCCGCATAAATTACCAGTACGTCGAATTGCGGGACTCAGGGGTAGTATAAACAACCCGTAATCAAATTTCGAACATCACCATGTCAGCCAAATCCGAAAATTCGAAAGTCGGTTCACGGAATTTTGAACACAACGCTGTGATAATGTACCTCGTAAATAAAGAAAAAACGCCGAAAAACATTTTTGAAGCAATGTCATCGATTCTTCAAGATTCTGCGCCTTCATATATAACGGCGTAAAAATGGGCCCGCATATTTAAACAAGGACGAGAGAGCTGCAGATGTTCCCTGCGCGGGCTACCCTGTCACGGTAGTGACCTAAGAAAATATTCAAAAAGTAGAAAAATTAGTACTGACCGACCGAAGAATTACATTGTGGTAAGGAGCTCAAGAACTTCAGATTAGCAAAGAATGAATTGGAGAAAGTTTACATCAAAAAAAATTGCGCACGCTGGGTACCAAGAATGCTTATACCGCTCGACAAGCAACGACGACTGGAGAGCTGCAAGGGTTTTTTGGCGCTAGCTGACAATAAAATTGACAAAATTTGTGATCTTATCGTCATCGTAAATGAAACGTGGATTCGCCAGAATGATCCAGAGTCTAAACAAGAGTCGATGCAATGGATTAAAAAAGGAGAAAAGCTACCGAAGAAATTCAAGGTGGAAAAGTCAGCGTCTAAGCTAATGGCGACTATCTTCCGAGATAGCGAGGGAATTTTATTAATTGATTACCTACCAAAGGAACTGCAATGAACGGTCAATATTATGTCAATTTGGTGAGTCAAGCTCGTGAGGCTGTTGTGTAGAAACGACGTGCAAAGCTTAGCGTGCGGAGTGTTGTTTTTACAAGTTACAAGTTACAAGTTCACACCGCGCGGGATTCAAGGCAGGCCTTGAAAGACACAGGATTTTCAGAAATTGACCACCTACCTACCGTACATTTCAGATCTGGCACCTAGTGATTTTTCCCTCTTTTCCAAATTGAAAGATGAGGAGACTATATTGAAAAATAAAAAATATACATCTCAAATTTTCTTTCATTAAGTACCTTAAGTCGCGAACTTATCAACCGCTCTTCGTACGTAAGAAAAATCATTTGAAACAGACCGAGAAAAGTTAAAAGGTAAACAAGTACAAGTTATTACGACGCATACGACAACCACAAATAACTTGAATAGAAGAAATATACACTCATATATGTGTTTCATCTTTCTTACCCACTAGAATTTTGTAAAATAATGTATTATTTATGATTTGTAAGTATGTGCAAATTTAGGTACCTGGTAGCTCAGTGCTATTGCACACGGAGACCAAACTAAGATCCCAGGTTCGAATACCATGGTGGTATGTACCGCTTAGTGTGCATTCGCTTAATGTGATGTGTGCGATTTTGCTGTATGTATAGCATAATCGCCATGTACCAACGGATCAGATCATAGGTATGTATAATCTGCCAATTTGCCTTGGACAAGGTTGGAGGGTACATCGTCCGTCCTAGAGGGGACGGCTGGGCTCGGGCCCAGCAGGCTAGGACGCTATGAGCCGTTTACATATGCATATTTACTTATAATGCTTATCTCTAAAGCTATTTTGCCTGTGCTAGGTGGCAACTTGTATCGAAGGGCTTTACATGCATACTCGAATAATTGAGGGACACGTGAATATTTCATAGAGCAACATTAATACAGGTATAATAAAGTAACTTAATTGGTTTAAGTTAAGTGATTGTTACCGGCAAAGTGGATGGCAGGAAGCCGAAGGGTCGCAGCCCAGTGAGATGGTCTGACCAAATTCGCTCAACGCTGAACACCAAGGTAGAGGAACATTATAAAAGAGAAACTGGTTTCTCATAAGGGGAATTACGACCCTCAGTAATGAGGTACACGACTCAAGGAGGAATTGGTTTAAGAATCCAAAATGAGGCCAGACCATAAACAAGATCACGCCTCTGCTAAACAAATATATTTTTAAGTTGCTTTATTCAAAATCGTAGAATAGTGTTTTTTTTTTTTATATTTCTCGTCAGTGTCTACGTATATGTGTGGTTTTTGCATACTTTAGTATATTGTGATGCGTAGATGTCGCTTCAATGACTTATGTAATGAAATCGAGTTATTCAAGAAACGTAAAGAGAAAACAATAAATTGAAAAGTATTTTTACAGTACATAATAAAAATTGAATCAAACCGAATCGATTTAATTTGACAATTTTTACTTTGGTTGACGAAACTTTGATTATTTCGATAAACATTTTGTGAACATGCTTTAAATGGACTGTATATATATAAAAAAAGAAACAATAGATTAAAATATCAATGAAATAAAAAAAATACTCTGACGAATCACACAGCGCGATCTAGGCTTGATTAAAGTAGGCAGCAAAAAGCTTGTGTTGTGGATACTAAACAAATGATATATAGGTACCTTTTTTTTTTTTGGTCTCGGGGAAAATCCTCTCTTGACGGGTTCCCCCGGCCCGGGGGGACCGAGGGATATGTGGGACTCCGGGATTTTTCCGACTACCCACTAAAAAACCCCGCTGTTCTCCTATCGCCTACGCCCGGGCCCACGGATATATGGCCTGCCGATCTCGTGGCCCGGGCCGGCGCCGGCCCGCCCTTTGTCTTGAGGCGGGCCCCTTCTAAAGTGTTGGCGCCAGGGGGTCAGGGTTTCGTCCCCCCGGCGCTCTCCTAACAACTCTAGGAGTTGAGGGGGGCCGCGGAACAGCACGCAGCCCTCACCCTCGCGGTAATAGTGCGGGCGGCGGGTCCTCCCCCGAGGGGCCGCCCGCGGCCGCTTTTTACGGCGGCCGGAGGTCGTTACTGGCCCTCCAGCGTCGCCGGCGTGGCCTGCGTTGGCGGGAGGGGAGTGTGGTGGTTGACTCCCGCTCCCGCTCCGCCGCCTCCTTTGCGGACATGACTGCCTCGCAGAAGGAGGCGACGGCCGTCCATCCAGGATCGCCCCCGACCATGGACAGAACCAGGGCCGGGAGCGACAGGTCCACGCCGATTTGGGCGACGAGGGCGCGGCGCTCCTCGCGCCACGCAGGGCACACGGCGACAGTGTGGTTCACCGTGTCCTCCTCGTCGCCCGCGCCACAGTGGTGGCACCCTGACGTCATCTCCCGCCCTATGCGACACAGGTACCTCCCGAAGCAACCATGCCCCGAGAGGACCTGCGTCAGGCGGAAGGTCAGGGCGCCTTTCCAACCATTCAGCCAGGACGGGCCTCACCGCTTCGATGGTGGCGAGGCCCGCGCTGGGGTGCGCGAGGCGCTCCTTCCACTCCACCATGAGCACCTCGTCGCGCAGCTCCGCGCGCCTCACCTCAGTTTCGCGAGGCGTGGGGCGAGAGCCACGCTCGGCCGCGCCCCGGCGCCACTGGTACAACAGCGCCAGGACCCGGGCCTCGAGGTCCCATGGTGGGGATCCGGCCAGCAGGGAGGCCGCTTCGAAGGACACCGTGCGGTATCCTCTTATCGCCCTGACGGCCAGGACGCGCTGCGACCTGCGAAGCAGCGCCGTCGTTTTGGCCGTCAGGCGATCCGCCCAGATCGGGGCCCCGTAAAGGGCCATCGACCGCACGGTTCCCTCAAAGAGCTTGCGGCACACTGCGCCCGGCCCGCCGATATTCGGCAGCAGACGGGAGAGTCCCGCCGCCGCCCGAACTAGCCTCGGCGCCAGGCGCTCGAAGTGTGCCGCGAAGTCCCATCGCCCGTCGAGCACCAGTCCAAGATAATTCATGGACGGCCCGACGGCGATGTGGACGCCTCCTACCGTTATGCTCAGGCCCGGTGGCGGCCTCTGACGGGGCCCGTAAAATATCACGGCCTCCGTCTTGTTCAAGGCCACCTCCAGGCCTAGTCGCCGGATTCTTGCCACTGTGTGCGCCACCCCAGCCGTGCCCAGAAGGCACGCCTGGCGGGGGTTCCTCCCGCGCGCTGTGACGAGCGTGTCGTCGGCGTAACAGATGACGCCGACGCCGGGGAGGAGTGCCCCCCTCAGGACCCAGTCGTATGCGATGTTCCACAGCAGGGGGCCCAGGACCGACCCCTGTGGAACACCGCACAAGACGTCTCGCCGACTTTGCCCACCCTGGACCGGATAGACGACGGCACGATCACTCAAATATGCCCCAACTATGCGACGGAGGTAGGGAGGCACCCGATGGTACTTGAGCGCCTCCCGCACGCAGCTCCACGGCAGGGTGTTGAAGGCATTGGCGATGTCGAGTGACACCGCCAATAGCACCCTACCTCGAGCAACTGCGTCCCCCGCCTGGCTCCTCAGACGCGTGATTGCGTCAATAGTGGAGCGCCCCTGGCGGAATCCAAACTGTTCGTCTGCCAGGTTCGGCCCCTCTGTCTCTAGGTGCCGGACGAGGCGGTCTGCGAGGATCCTTTCGAAGATCTTCCCCACCTCGTCCAGCAGCACGATGGGCCGATAGGCAGACGGTGAGTCCGCCGGGCGCCCCTCCTTCGCGATAAGGACCAGCCTCCCCGTCTTCCATCTGCGGGGAAACCGGCCCGATCGCAGACACGCGTCGAAGAGCCTCAATAGTCGGGGCTCCAGGACGTCGTGGGACAGAACCCACGCACGCCCCGGTATGCCGTCGAGGCCGGGGGCCGTGTTCTTTGCCTTCAGCCGCAACATCGCTGCCCCCAGCTCTGCCCGGTCCACGTCGGGTACGGGGTCGTCGTCCGCGCTAGGGTCCCTCTCATCCCAATGAGGCGGGACCATGGCAGGAGGCGAGTGCTCAGCCCTCGTGGGGAACAGAGCGCCGACAAAACCATCCACCTGGCGCGGGGGGAGACTCTCGGTCAGCGGGGGCGCCCACGGGCGGAGCTTGCCCCGCACCGTTTTGTAGAATCGCCCCCAAGGATCTTGATCTAAGCTGGCCAAGAGCTCCTCCCACGCCGCCGCCTTTGCCTCGCGTATAGCGAGATGGAGGTCGTTTCTGGCGCTCCGGTACTCCCCGTAGAGCTGAGCCTCCGCGGCCGCTCTGTCCGCATCGCGGCGACTCCGTCTTCGGAGCCTGGTGTACCGGCGGTGGGCGTAGTTGCACGCCCTACGGAGCCGCTCGAGCTCCGCATTCCACCAGTACACCTGGCGCGGGGGTCGGTGTGGCCCCCGACTCGGCATCGCCGCGTCGCAGACGTCGGTCATAAGCGACCGCAGGTTCTCCGCCTCCTCGTCGACGTCATCGGGAGGTACGTCGCCCGGCCTCGACCACGTAGCGACGGTCAAGGCCTCGCGGAAAACCTCCCGATTCATCTTTCCAAGTGTCCAGCGCGGACAGTCACCCAACAGGGTCACCTGGGTTGGAGGCTCTCGCTGACGGGCGGAGACGCTGAACCGGATGTAGCGATGATCCGACAGCGTCTCAACGCCCGTGAGCACCCTCCAGCCTCGCACACGGCGGGCCAGGAGGGCCGACGCGAACGACACGTCGACGATCGACCCCCCCAACTGCCTCACGCACGTGTGCTCGCGACCCTGGTTGAGGATTTCCAGACCCCTCTCCACGGCCCAGTCCTCTACCAGCTCACCCCGCGCGTCGGTTCGCGGGGAACCCCAGGCCTGAGATTTGGCGTTGAGGTCCCCGAGGACGAGCACGGGGCGCGGAAGGAACCGCTGGACCGCATTGCCCAACTCTTCCATGTACCCTTCAAAGTCGGCGAGACTCCTGTTCGGGGAGAAGTAGCCGCCCACGACCACTATCTCCCCGAATCTGGCCGCGACGTAGCCCCTGCCCCTCACCACTTCCGTGGGGAGCGGGGTACCCGCGGCGGTCCTGGCGTGTATAGCCACCATGCCGTCCAGATCCCCAACCCAATCGCCTCGGGTGGGGACGTAGTACGGCTCGGCGGCAACGGCGATACTGATGTTCCACTGCGCCAAGCTCTGAATCATTAGATTTTGAGCGTTGGCGCAGTGGTTCAGATTCGCTTGGAGGAGATGGATATCCATTATTTGGTTGAGATATCCATCTCCTCAGCCGCTGGGGCCTGCGCCTGCGGGGGGGCGATCTCCCCCGTGGCAGCTTCGGCCCTGCGTCTTGCTCTTCTAGCCTTCTCCCTGCGCTTTTTCGCCTGGCGTTTCGCTACGAAGCGGCTGGTCTTCTTTACTTCCTTTTCCTCTGTCGCCGGATTTGCCGGTCGGCCGGTGCGGCGGCAGGTGCATAGCGGCGGGCCTCCCCCAACCCTATGGTTGGCCGGTCTGCTGGCCGCCGCGCAGACCACGCAATGGGGCGTGGCTTTGCAGGTGGCGGCCGAGTGCCCTGGCTGACCGCAGCGGTAGCAGGCGTCGCTGCGGCTCGTTGGGCACTTGCAATTCACCGCAAGGTGACCCGGCGCCAAACACCTGAAGCACCTCGGCTCCCTCTTATCCAGCACCTCGACGAGTGCCGAGGCCCAGCCGACCAGAATGTGGCCCAACCTCTTCAGATCGTTGGCGGCCACCACCGGCACAAGCACGTTCGTCGTGCCCGTCCCGTCGCGCCCCATGCGGATACCCCCGGACGTCACTTTCTCCGCGGGGCAGCCGATGGTGCGAGCGATGGCAGCCGCCACATCGTTCGCCGTTGTGCAATCGTCGAGACCCGAGATGCGCACCTTGACGCACTTCTCGGGCCTCGCTATTTTGACGTCCTCCTCCTTGAAGACGTCTTTTAGCCGCGCGGCGAGGGCATCGGCTTTCGCCCCCTGGTCAGCGCCAGAGAGCAGCATCATGCGTGCCCCCGTCCGCGCAGTTTTCATCTTGATGCCGCCCTGGATATCAAGGGCGGCGATGTCCACCTTGGTCTTGGCCTCCGCCAAGAGACCCCCGTAGGTGACCCCCCTCTCCGCCGCTTCAGGGCGGATGGTTAGGGTGACAGCGGCGGATTTCGGGGCCCTGAGTTTGCGGGGACCCCTCTTCCTCCTCTTCTTAGTAGCCGGCGGCGGCTGCTTGGGCCTAGGTGGTATGGCCGATGCTGCCACCTGCCTGGCTGCGGGTGGTTGAGGGACGGTCGTCGCCTTCTTCTTCGTATTCTTTTTGGCCACAACCGTCCATCCTTCCTCCAGAGGAGGTGGCGGAAGCACTACCCCTCGTGTGTTGGCTGTTGGTTGCGCATTTTTCGTGGGCGCAGCCACTGTCGCTCCTCGGCCCTGTGCTCTGCCCCCTTTTTTCGAGGCGGGAAGCGGCGGGTAAATATATAGGTACCTACATAAAAACGCTAGCTTAGGATAAAACTCGTAAACCCAGCTTTCAACGTATTTTTGATAATACAAAACAACATTAATATTTTAAATACTTGTTTGAACACCAACCAAATTTAGAAAATTTTATACTATGTATTCAAAAGTTATAAACGTTGTTTTATTATGAATCGATAACATGTAAAATAGCTCATACGCTGTCGAAGATTAAAAAGTCTTATATTTTCCCTCCTGCAGGGGCGGAGTAAAAATACTATTCCCTGCGGCCGGGATCATCCTGTTGTAAAAGCGACAAAATAACCCTAGCTATGTAGTAGGACCCCAAGCCCGTCTGGATGGCAACCACCCTTGGTCTAAAGTATGTCGCCATAATAACCTTGTGTTGTGTTCCGGCATTAGGGACCCAGGTTGCTGTATCCCTATGAGACAGCAGCATGTTCGCGATGCCCCTAGCGTCGTAAATATATGCGACGGTAACTGCTTACTATTAAGTGGCCCGCTAGCCTGTCTACTGTTCCTCAACAATAAAGTCCGTAATAAAACCTGTCACATCGTATGGATCGGAATGATGCAAAGGGGAATGGTGAAAGGTTTATTGCATGCGAATGTTGAGACAGATGAGTGAGAAAAATGGATCAAATTAGAAATGAGTACACTAGGGAAAGTTTGAAAGTAGCGCCAATGACTGAGGAGCTGAAAAGTAATAGACTAGCCTAGTATGGCCATATATTGCGAAGAAAATATTATCATATATACAAGGAAAATGCTAGGAAAATGAGTGGATGGATACAAAAGGATTTTATCCATCCAGGGTCGGCCTGTCGTAAAAGGCGACAAAACAACTCTAGCTAAGTGGTAATGCCCCAAGCCCGTTGGATGGCGACCACCTTTGGTCTTAAGTATGTCGCCATAATAACCTTGTGTTGTGTTCCGGCCCAGTGACCATAAGTGACCCAAGTTGCTGTATCTTTATGGGACAGCAAATAGGGGACGGTAACTGCAAAATTTTAAGCGGATTGGGTAAAAAGGAGAGAACATGTATCGAATCCACATAATTTGGGATAAGGGCAAGAAGAAGCTATAGAGGATAATATATTTTTATAAAAAATAATCCCTCTGATACAACAACGCAGACAGAGATGCGGGTAAGAGTTACTAATGATAAATCACACGATATTCAACGAATTGTGATATAGCAACAATGTTGCCGAGACACGAATCACGCGCATGCTCTTAATTCCGGGAGACGCCGGCGTCTGTCCAATCGGCCCCAATGCACGGTTTAATTGGTTGTAAACAGAGTTGTACGCGAACGCCACGTCACATAAGGGGGCCACTAATTGACATTCAATTCGTATTGGTTTAGTTTCGAACGTTTTTCTAGAACTACATTAATCAAAGTTCAAGATGTACCCAAGCAAAACTTTATTAATACAGTTAAAACCTAGGAACTATAAGAACATTGTTTAGAACAACATAACTGTTGTATTGACCAACATCTGAATTTGTACCTTGAAAACAGAATATCCGTGCCAAGGCGGAAAAAGAATACCAAACTCTGCAGCCGGGTTCGGCCTGTCGTAAAAGGCGACAAAACAACCCACCCAAGCCCGTCTGGATGGCGACCACCTTTGGTCTTAAGTATCATTTCTTTATCATTTTTAATTATATTATATTTATAATTTATCAAATTAATAAAATAATATGTACCAATTTTTTTTATGTCAATTCCATAATAGTTTGCCCTTAATTAAGAAACTTAAGTTATAATACGACTTCTCAATTAACATTTGTTTTAATTTGTTTTTAAAAGAATGTTCCGAATTAGTATCTTGTAGCAATTTGGGCAAGTGATTATATATTCTGGGGGCTACACAAAATAAGCTTTTGTTCAGGTAAGTCGTATTACTAGGTGGGCAACAAATTTTGTTTTGATGGCGATTCATCATAAATTTATTAAACAGATGCATATTATTTCTTACAAACATTATTACTTCATAGATATATTTACATGGTAGAGTAAAAGCATTTATTTTAGGAAAGTAAGGAGTAACAACTTTCAATTTGCTTTAGATTAAATATGGAACTTATACACCTTTTTTGTGACTTAAATACAATATCTTTATCCGTTGAATTATCCCAAAATAATATACCATATCGTAATAAAGATGTCACATTACCATTATATGCAGTAATAACAGTAGATAAATTGGTTTTTTTAGACAACATGCGTAAAGCGTATGAGTATTGATTGATTTTTGCACTAAGCTTTTCAACACGTAATTTCCAATTTAATCCACGGTCTAAATATACTCCTAGAAATATGATTGTCCTTTGTAATTTACTAGAATGTTGGTCTTAAGTATGCCGCTATAATAACCTTGTGTTGTGTTCCGACATTAGTGACTCAAGTTCCTGTACCCTTATGGGACAGCAGCGTGTTCGCGATACCACTGGTGTTGCAAACACCCATACGCGACGGTAACTGCTAAATTCTAAGCGGGCCGTCAGCCTGTCTGCTGTCCTACTGCAATAAAAAAAAAACATCACCGGTTGTTACGATTATCTATTTTACGACAAAATTTGAGTAGTCTCTTCGATGTCATTATAACAGGTTTTGACTGTAGTAGTGTTATAAGGTGAAGGTGCCAGTGGTCACGTAGTCCTTGTGTTCAAGGCATACGGAGGAACGCCGGTTTGATTTCAGCGGGTATACCAGCAACGTGCGTCTTCTAACTAAGAAACGCGCACGGGCTCTTTACTCGATTGTGCGTAGTTCAATCCTATTTTAATAAAAGGGTTACTAAAATCAAAACAAAAGACCCGGTAGACAGTTTATAAAAGCTAATTTCCAATTATTATATATTAGTACTTATGTTAAAAATATTGGCCCACTGAGGTACAGTATTCACTAGTTCAGGGGCCAGTGTGATTTTCTCTAAGTCAAATTAGTTGTTGTACATGAACTGCTGTGATATGTATCTTTTATATTTAAAATTTGTATGTCATGTATAAATAATTAAATAAATAAATTTCAAAGTAACTATGCCATAACATTACAGTCTGTGAAATAACAATAGATTATTCTTTTACAGGCTTAGAAAAAAAAGTATATGTTATTCTTTTATAGTAATGACTATGACTACTAGAATTTTTATAGCGGAGTGTCGCGGAAGGACGGCGTTAGGAACTCCCGCTTTCGAGGCAGTTTCATGTCAGTGTCATTGCGGATAAATTACAAGAGTGTCGGCTCCGTTGGTACGGACACGTTTTACGGCAACCGGATGCTTACGTGAGAAACAAATGTCTGGCCATGCTGCCTCCGCCGGGCCCCGGCAGAAGGGGTAGACCCAAAAAGTACTGGCTTGACGTCGTAAAAGGTGATATGCGTGCCAATGGGCTCACTACCAGGGATGCTGAAGACCGTGCGAAGTGGAGAAGAAAAAGTCGGAAAGCGGACCCCGGGCGCCGAAGCGAGAGTTTGGGTTGCAACCGGGATTTAACGCAAAGATGATGATGATTCTTTTATAGTAATGACTTTTTTTATTACTGAGGAACAATAGACAGTCTGCCGTCTAACTTAATAGCAAGCAGTTACCCTCGCCTTTGGATGTTTGCAACGTCAGGAACACCACTAATATGCTGCCGTCCGTATAGGAGACTGGAACATGTGTTACTTACGATATGCTGGAATACAAGACATGATTTAATAATCAAGTCTTGTATTCCAGCCACAGTATCAGTATTCTCATTTCGCCAGCTCTTGATATACATATGTGCACACCTTATCAAGGACACAATAATAATAATAATAATATTTCTTTATTGCACATACACAGTTCAGGACTAATTAATAGGTACATACATACAGTTAACAGACACAATACATACAATTAACTTTTTTTTTTAATTCGCGAGGTATAGAAAAATATTTCCGCACGAATCCGGGAAGGCAGCTAGCATTAGAAGCAGGAAATAATTTTTTCGTATCAGTGCTGGTTGTAAGCGTGAAGCCCAAAGGCAAACGTGTCGATCGCCTTCAGCGTCGAATCAGGTGGTGGCTGCTCGATGAAGTCAAGTCCCAGGAGCTCGCCTCTTCCATCGGCGACAAGTGCGCCGGTGGTGAGGGCGAACCGGTTCAAGTTTACTGGGACAGGATTCAGGCGGCTATCCTTGGGTCGGCGAGGGAGGTGCTTGGTGTGTCTAAGGGTGGGCGCAAATGTGACAAGGAGACTTGGTGGTGGAACGACACAGTCCAGAGGGAGACTAGAGCGAAGAAAGCCCTCTTTAAGAAGTGGCAAGCGTCCAGATCTCCTGAAGATCGCGACGCATATAGGTCTGCCAAGCGCGCCACTAAGAGAGCTGTAGCCAGAGCCAGACGAGACCACTTACAACCACTATACGACAAGTTGGAATCGTCTGAGGGGCAGAAGCTCATTTATAAGTTGGCGCGCTCCAGGGTCAAAGCGGCACAGGATATTTCCAAGTGCCGCTGTGTAAAAGACACTGTGGGCAACCTGCTATGCGAGGACCTCGCGGTGAAGGAGAGATGGCGCTCATATTTCCACGAGCTGCTGAACACGCAGCACAAAGAGGTGCAGCCGCCAGATCTTCCTCCGAATCAAGGACTAGTGCCACTGGTAACGCCTGCAGAGGTCCAGAATTGTCTTCGCCGCATGAAGAATCGGAAAGCTGTTGGATCCGATGGAGTCCCCATCGAAGCCTGGAAGGCGATGGGCTCTCGTGGTGTGGGCATCTTAACCGACCTCTTTAACCGGACACTCCTCACCGGTACGATCCCGAGCCAATGGAGACTGAGTATCATTACTCCAGTCTTCAAAGGCAAGGGGTCGGTGCAGGAGTGCGGTAATTACAGGGGGATTAAGGTCATGTCCCACACCATGAAGCTCCTCGAGAGGGTTATCGACTCTCGGATTCGGCAGGAGTGCACTGTCTCGGGATGTCAGTATGGGTTTCGCCCTGGTCATGGGACTATGGATCCGATTTTTGCCCTAAGGACTGTCGCGGAGAAATACAGGATGAAGAATACGCCTCTGCATTGCCTGTTTCTTGACTTGCAGAAGGCCTTTGACTGTATTCCTCGCGCGATAATCTGGTGGGCATTGCGATCTAAAAGGGTTCCAGGGGCCTATATTGACATCATCCAAGACATGTACCGTGACTCCGATTCTGTAGTTCGGACCGCTGTTGGCGACACAAAACCTTTCGCCATCACCGTCGGGGTGCACCAAGGATCCGTCCTTAGTCCGTTTCTGTTTAGCGTGGTATTAGACGTATTGTCAGACAGCATCAGAAACTCACATGAGCAGCCCCCGTGGCTGCTTATGTATGCTGATGATATCGCGCTGGCAGACTCAGACAGGGGTAGGCTGGTGCGACGTGTGAAGGCGTGGAAGGAGTCGCTTGAGAACGGTGGTCTGAAGCTCAATGTCGCGAAGACCGAGTACTTGGCCTGTAACTCCACAGATCCCACACCCGTACGCATAGGCGGCGACACGGTCGAGCGCACGGACCAAGTGAAATACCTGGGATCTGTGTTTCATGCGTCTGGTGACATCGATTGTGACGTCAAGGCACGCATTGCTGCCGCGTGGGCCAAATGGCGTGAGGTAACTGGTGTCATTTGTGACCCCAAGATGCCGGTAAAGTTGAAGGGACAGGTCTATAAGACCATCATTAGGCCTGTCCTTTTATACGGATGTGAAGCGTGGCCGGTGCTAGAGCGACACAGGCAAGAACTGCGTGTCACGGAGATGAATATGCTGCGGTGGATGTGTGGAGTGACGCGGAAGGACCGCGTTAGGAACTCCCGCATTCGCGGCAGTCTTCATGTCCGTGACATTGCGGATAAACTGCAGGAGTGTCGGCTCCGTTGGTACGGCCACGTTTTACGGCAACCGAATGATTACGTGGGAAACAAATGTCTGGCCATGCCGCCTCCGCCGGGCCCCGGCAGGAGGGGTAGACCCAAAAAGTGCTGGCTTGACGTCGTAAGGGGTGATATGCGTGCCAATGGGCTCAATACCAGGGATGCTGAAGACCGTGCGAAGTGGAGTAGAAAAAGTCGGAAAGCGGACCCCGGGCACCGAAACGAAAGTTTAGGATGCAACCGGGATAACGCTTAGATGATGATGATGATGAGTGCTGGTTGTAAGAATTTTTTTACAGTGGCAAGCAAAATTTCCGTTTACACGACCTCTGCCAACAACCTATATATGACATAAATCAATATTTTTATTATTTGAATCAACAGAATCAGCCTTATACTGCCTTGGACTGCGAGCGTAGTATTTGCATCTCAATTTATATTAAGTCGCTATCTTTAATCCCGGTTGTGGTAGAATCCATACTATAATATTATAAAATTAAATGTGAAAACAACTCATTTTCACGTTACGTTTTCACGCTTAACAGCTGAACCAATTTTTATACATTATGATATAGATTGGAACCTTGGACATAAGCTACTTTGTTTTTATTTATATGGCAGAACAGTACGCCGGGTCGGCTAGTTACATATACACACACACACACAAACGGCAGAATCGATTTTGATGAACATTTTTGTGTGTATTCAAGTTAGAGTAGAGAATAGTTTAGAATTACAATTCAGACAACTACATAATGTTTTTTTTTCAGATATAAGATTTCTGTCTGAAGTCTGTGTTATTTTAATAAATTATTTTTTGTGGAGATGGAACTCACAGACACATACATAGCCAATGAGCAAGCCATCTCGTGAAATTGTTACAGGGCAATATTTTAGACCCTAAGAGTACTGACCCCTGCGGCCGGCGTCAGCCTAACGTAAAAGGCAACAAAACAACCCGTTACGTGGTAGGGCCCCAAGCCCACCTGGATGGCTACCACCCCTGGTATAAAAGTATGCCACCATAATAATCTTGGGTTGTGATCCCACACTAGTACCCGGGTACCTACTAAGCGGCGTGTTCGCGGTGCCTCTAGCGTCGCAAACATCCATAGACGACGGTAACTGCTTACTATAAAGTGGGCTGTTAGACCGTCTGCTATTCCTCAGAAAAAAATCCATACCATAGATCCATACCACAAATGCATGCCGCCCTCGCAGAGTGCAACCCAAAAAGTGCTGACTTGACATCGTAAAGTAATCATCCTTCTAGGAGTCCATTGCCACACGTCAATATGTGGCAATAGATTCACTAATAAGGATTCTAAATACCGTGAGAAGCGCGAAAGAAAAGTCCCAAAGGGGATGTTTGGGTTGTAACTGGGATTTAATGCTAAAATTATGAGAATAAACGCATACGTTTCGGGGCTATTGCTCCTCCCAATAGCTAATCAGAAAACCGAATGGCGCTCATCCTAGGCCTATCCATCAACAAGGGGTACCCATTTATCATCTTTTATCCTCTAAGAAAGTGACAGGAGTGGCCCTCTTATTCACATTGTATTGTAATGATGCATGAAAATTATATACCTTTGTATAAGAATCATACACGTTAAATTACTTCAAAGTTGACAACAATAAATCTTATTTAGTCGGAATAGCTCACGTTGGAGTCACCTTCATTGTAGTGCAATTGATAAAAAAAAGATACAGCACTAGATACCTAACATCAACATGCGCGCGCGCAAGTGTTATTGTTCAAACTCATAGTTATTAATAATACATTTTCATTTACATTGTAATGTTTACACGTTTGTTTACTATGCAAATAAAGATCTTTGTGTTCGTATGGTAGAAGAATTGCCTGTTCTCAGCTACTATTCTCTATTGCCAAAACCATTCGGAGGTAGGTATACTGGATGTGTTATAAATAAATTCATTTTATTTCCAAGACTTCGCCTTCTTGCCCTTATCCTCCATCCATATTATATGGGGTCGGCACGTGTTCTCTCCTCCCACTCTCCTCTATTAGTAATCACCTGAACATTCAAACCCTTTTTCGCCATATCATCTACTTCTCCTTCTGTATCCATCCACTCTCATTTCTATCATTTTCCTAGTTATATGGCATTCTTCCCTTTGCATTAACAAGGGCAAACCACGCTAGTTTGTTGCTTATAAGTCTAATTTCCAAGCCTATTTGGGCTTATAATACAAAAAGCAGTTTAGGATAAAATATCTGAGTATAATCATGTAATTTGTCACTTACAGCCTATTGAATATCATTAAAATCATAGTGTATACTACAGTACAATCACTCAAAATCGTAGTATGTAATTAAATCTTAATATCAAATACATATATCAAGACATTGATCTAACACCCATAGAAACAAAACAACGATTCACATAGTACATTAAACAACGATTCAAACAAATACAGTACAAAACTCACAAAATAAAAAAATGACAGATTGCCAAGTGCGTAAATCTGGTGAAACTTACCACAATTTTCACCACCAAACAACGGGAATAGTCATAAAACATGTACTAAAACATCAAACAATACATTAAAATCCCCAAACACTTTTCCCAGAGACGAATGTGTCGGCAGTTTATTTGAAAAACAAATGTCTCGAATACCACATGTTATTATTGGCACGCGTCTACAATACAAATAGCTACAGTAATATATGGATGCACATGTTATAAAATAACTCTGCTAATTGTAATAGTTAGCACAATAATTACATAAAATATTAAAAACGAAACAAACCGTATTCTTCTCTGTGTAGGGACGGAGTAAAACTACGGACCCCTGCGGCAGGGTTGGCCTATCGTAAAAAGCACCCTAAAACACCAACAAAATCACCCCCCTAGTTACGTGGTAGGGCCCCAAGCTCGTCTAGATGACAATCACTTTTGGTCTACATGTATGTCGCCATAATAACTTTGTGTTGTGTTCCGGTATAAAAGACGAGCTATCAGAATCCCTACGTAGCGGCAGCATGTTAGCGGTGCAAGCATCTTATATCTCATATTAAAAGGGCCGCCAGTCTATATCTACTGTTTCACAGCTCTACTATTTCTCAATAAAGAAGAACTTTCTTAGAGATGCCGCTATCCGGAACGGACGTCGTACCCTGCGTGGGCTGGATCTGACTTATCAGCTTCGTAAAAGAAGGCGAAAATTGGAAATAGTGATGTTTTCACGCTATGTTTTTCTTCGTCATTAATAATATGTATCAGTAAAAAAACATGCTTTCAGGTGGTAACGTGTTAAATTCGGTCTATTAATTTCGATTAGTCAAACAACTAAGCCAATACAGATTAATTGCAATAAATTCCATTGTCTTGCATCAAGTCACGTTTGACGCTCACAGAACGAAAAGGACGAATTAACGAACCCTTATGCTAGAAGTTTCAAAATTCTACCTAAGATATTGCTAGTCATACGAAGCCAAAAAATATAGATGATTATAAAAAAAGAATAGAATAGTGTTTATTAAAATTCGGGGATTTTTAGTTAAAAAGAAAGTTGTTTTGGAAATTAGGAAATGTATCTTGTTCCTGGGTTGATAAATAAATAGTCGAAAGGCTTAAACGCTGAGCTTTTATTATCCATATGAGATATCTCACCAGATAGAAACAAAAATATTAGATGATTATAAGAACGGCGTGAACAGCGACCAATCGGCAAATAACAATGCAAAGAAAATGTTTCTCAGTGCAGGAGCGGAGTAAAAATACGAACCTCTGCGGCCGGGGTCGGCCTGTCGTAAAAGGCGACGAAACAACCCTAGCTACGTGGTAGAGCCGCAAGCCCGTCTGGATGGCAACCACCCTTGTGTTGTGTTCCGGCATTGGTGATCCAGGTTTGTGTACCCCTATGGTACAGCAGTGTTTTCGCGATGCCAGTATTGTCGCAAACATCCATAGGCGACGGTAACTGCTTACTATCAAGTGGTTCGTTGGTGTATCTGCTGTTCCTCAGCAATAAAAAAAACATAGAAGTTCAGTAAGATATGATGAGTGAGCATAAATTTGTGACACAAAACCTAGACTGAGCTTATCATGGCAGATGTCATTTCAAAGGCCATATTAATTAGCGAATTGTGAGAATATTTGACAATACATGAAAACATATGAAAATAATATATGATAAATTTATTACTAATGTTATTATTATATTTAAATGATAAACATTATTTCTTATATATGTTGCAACTGTTAACGAAATTGTTTAAAAATGTCAGCATTATTCTTATTTTGTACAATCAGTTGCTTTGCGTTGCCTGTAGAATAATTTACACTGATAAGTATTGTGACGTGGCAATAAAGTGAAATTGTATACTTGGTAGCTTAGTGGTAACTAGATTCTGTTTTATTATATAATTAATTTAATGCACGGACAGATGTTTTGACATTCATTCATGTTTTGCAAGGGCGGGAGAAATATGATAGAATGAGAAGACAATAATTTAATGACTCTGGTGGGAAAGATGGTAGCCGCGGTGCGGGAAATAAAGGTAGTACGGGTTCGATAATTAACGTGGAAAGGAAAGGAGACGGAAATGCCCAGCAAGTCAGAAAGAGCGGCGACTCACCTAAGGTTCTCCGATCTGCTACCCTCCACAGCTGGTTCTGCGGTTTGTAGTCTAGGACTCTATAGTCAGCGGTTCACAACATAATAACACACATATAAAAACTCGTGCGGGTTTAACTAAGATTCGACGGTACGTATCGTCGACGCGGGCGCTCGCCAAACAGAGAGGACGGTGGTCGAGTAGTTTTATCAAAAACCACCATTAGGCGCCGCAGCATCTAAACTAACTTGCGGGTAGGCAGGGAAAAAAGGATAGGATGAGGCGCCTAACCAGACTCTATTAAGTGTAATAGAGAACTATATTAATAGCACATGTTAGCCAAGTGATATCACACTGGAACACCAATCTAGAGGTCCCGGGTTTGAATCCCACAGAGGCATGCACGGGTAAGGCAGTTTTTAACGCCTAATGTACATATATAGGTAGACATATATCTCTTTATTGCTTAACAACTTAAAATTATAGCCCTTTCACGTTAAGAAAATAGTGAGTCATTGTTGTCGGCCGGCCTAGCCCCGCCCCCCGACCAATCAGGTCAAAACAAATTAAAAAGCTATGTTCACAGTGACCAGTTGACAGCAGGTCATCGTTCGGAATGATAGTCTTTTGTGCGTTAACTTAATAAAATAGTAATAAAACTTTTTAAAATGAATACCTCGCTCATTCGTAAGAAGTGGAACGATAATTCGCATTGGAGAAAGACGAGTAATTTACACTGTTTTTAAGTACTTTAAAATGGGCGAGTTAAATGTGACTATGGAAAGCATAATATTAAAAACAGCAAGAGTATGCGGTATCTCTGAAAATATAGTTTATACAATTATTTGGGAACAAAAAGAAACCAACACATTGAAATCCTCAGTGAAAAAAGAGCTCGGCTATCCATGATTGATAAAATTAGATGAATTACTCAAATGTGCCATAAGAAGAAAAGTTTATTCAATATATTTAAATAACGACTACCCGACACTATATAAATTTTGACACTGTGAAGCTGATGAACATATTCCTGATTTCAAACGTACTACACTACATAAAATTTTACATGAGAGAGAAGACATTGTTTTATGGCGGCGTAAATATCTCAGACAAATGAAAGAATACAGACAAGCAAATAAAATCATACACTTCCTTGATGAAACGTGGGTAAACACCGGACATTTTAAATCAAAAGCATTGTTGGATACCACTGTAAAAAACAACACATGCTTTTCTAGGTTTATCTACCAGTTCAGAAACTCCTACAGGAAAAGGTAAAAGGGTAATCGTTTTGCATATTGGAAGCGACAGAGAATTTGTGGAAGATGGTCCTTTACTTTTGAATCTAAATCAACTAAAGATAGTCACGAGGAGATGGACGGTGAAAAGTTTATCTAGTGGTTCAATCGCATTATACCTAAACTTGAACCAGGAAGTGTTATTGTCAAATTTGATAAAATACCGTCAACCGCTTGGAGTTGATGTGGGCCCAAATAAAAAATTATATTGGTGCCAATAACTCAACATTCAAGATGAGTGATGTAATGCTAATTGATGGAAGAAATGCTGCGACCACGTGATACAAGAAAACCATATGTGGAATTTGGATGACGTCATGGAGAACGTAAAACAAAATACATACTTTCATAATAAATACAAATGAAAATTCTAGTGACGCTGATTAAAAATATTACTTTTCAATTTTATTTTTAATTTAATTATAGTAAATTTTTATCCATAAAACTTAATATTTTGAAATATAAATGAACGTTGGTGTAATTTTATTGTGTGCGATAAAATGTTAAATAAATAAATTGTTTAAATTTACCCTACTGTGAAAACACCTTTATCCTGCAGTTATAATGATGCTTCACTATTTTCTTAACGCGAATAGACTATAGGTACTTATCATCTAAGGAAAATAAAACTAAAAACACTATGCTAAACAATAGGCGGTCTATCGCTCAAAGCATTATCCGTGCAGGGGCGGAGAAAGAATACTAACCTCTGTGGCCGGGGTCGGCCTGTCGTAAAAGGCGACAAAACAACCCACCCTAGCTACGTGGTAGGGCCTCAAGCCCGTCTGGATGGCGACCACCTTTGGTCTTAAGTATGCCGCCATAATAACCTTGTGTTGTGTTCCGGCATTAGTGACCCAAGTTCTTGTACCCTTATGGGACAGCAGCGTGTTCGCGATGCCACTGGCGTTGCAAACACCTATAGGCGACGGTAACTGCTAAATTCTAAGCGGGCTGTCAGCCTGTCTGCTGTCCTACAGCAATAAAAAAAATACATTAAAATGAAATGGCGGAGTTAAGCGCGACTTTCTGGAAACTTTAGTACAACAGATTATTGTGGATGCAAGTGGCCAAATAAGGATAACCATCATTCAACCTGGAAAAGAAAAAAAATTGAGTTCCCCCCAGAGATCTCGTCAAACACGCGTCAGATCAGGGAGACGAAGCACGAGGCCACAACGATGGTGTCAATATAGGAAGGTGATGAAGCCGCCAAGGTCCTAAACTGCTTTACAGAGAAGATTGGCTCCCTAGGCCGAGAATTAACCAACAACAGGTAAACGTAATACCCTACCGCTTACAAGCGTGGGCTAGATACGTTGGCCTTCTGGCCAGTCTGAAGTCGGAACCTGGATAAAGAGCTCAGCCTGGAAGCCCCAAGGTCTCCTAACAAAGATGACTCGTTTAGCTCAATTATTTTATCCAAGCACAAATTGAGGCGTAGTTCATGTTAACCATATTTTGATATGACTCTCGTGGTCACAGTATTATAGTAACTAACTGAACTCATTAAGGGAATGTCTACACTGTCTGCTATAAGTAAACTGTTATAATAGTCAAGACCAACTTAGAACTGAAAGTCTTGAATGAGATTAGAAATTTTTCATCATCAGCCTATAAAGTCCACACCTGAACTACGGCCTCTCCTACGACAAAGTAGGGTAATTTGTTAAAACTTTTGATATTACCCTACTACCAACCTAATCGTATAGTACAATAGTCCTAACGGCCGATTACACAAACTAGTTAATTTTAATAAGTACCTTAAATCGTATAATATCCACAACATACAGACAACATTACTAAAGTTTTGTATATATGCTTAACATTCAATTCTATGGATAGTAGTCGTAAGTATACATAAAGCAAAAAAAACTGAAGACGATCCAAAACTATTCTATGAATAAGTTTTTTAATAATCCGTAGGAAAGTAACGCCAAATATTTTGGCACTCAAAACTACTATAGAGTGTTGGCAGACTCCCGCTCTGTTTATTATTCCGGCGCGCGCTATTTTCGCTTGCGCGTGCGCACCGTGCAAGTTCAAGGGCTGCGCTAGAGCGGTATGCAGCGCCCCTTTCATATTTTCCTTGTGAATCACTCTCGACAATCGTCTTTTTACAAAGTAATTATTGATTTATTATTATTATTATTTATTTATTTCAGACAGTTACAATATCATGTCCATAGTGGGTTAGTAAATTATAAGTAAACTTAAAAATCTATTGTTAGTAAACACAAATATAAAATGATCAAAATGTCCAGCAAATTTGTATTTTGAATGTACATTTTTATATAAGTCGTAGAAATTCTTTTCGGATGTATTTGCAAAAAATGTGCTTAAATCTGTTTCGTAAAGGAGTGACTGCTATCTGACACCGAATGGTATCCTTCCTTTCATTTTCACCACCATCTTTGCGTTAAATCTCGGTTGCAACTCAAATTTCCGCTTCGATTCCCGAGATCCGCTGCACATGATCTTCAGAATCCCTGGTAGCAAGTCCATTGGTACGCATTAAAGACGTCAAGCCTTTTTGGCGCTACTCAGAAGCAGAAGCGGCATGGGACATGACATTTGTCCACCACATAAGTAGCCGGATGATGTAAAACGTAGTCATACCAACAAAGTGGACACTTACAATTTATCCGTAACATTATGAACATGAACGCTGCCGTAAAAGCGAGAGTTGATGACTAGATACTTCCTTTTTTATCTTAGGTAGCAGAAGTAATCCTTTGTCGCGTTTAGAAAGGCTTAGATAGGGGAAGACCCTATTTGTCTCATCGGCCAAGGTTGCACAGCCAAAACCGATCACTAGTGATTAATTTTCATCGTATGCGATTGATGATTCATTAATAATGTAGATGTTTACAACTGTATCAGATATAAGGTTTATATTATTTACAAGTAATTTTCGCTTTCAAGTTCATAATATAATTCTTATAATCACTACTCTTGAAATAAAATACTGCAGATTACTTACTTCGATAAGTTACAAAGATTACATGAGTTTTCTGCGCATTTCAGACAGGTCTGCGAGGTTTGTAATTTTCGATTGTATCTTCTGCTTTAAGTTTATCGATGACGGAAGCGTCAGGCTGATCTTCATCAGCGCTGGCTTTTTCTGGCCGAGCATACTCTAGATAGAGATACTCAGGACTAATTTATGGCACCGGTTTTAGTATATACGAAAAGTTTGTAACATTCTACAAAGAATTGTCCTAAATAAATTATTTATTTATTTCTATTGACCTTAATGTGCAGCAATTCTGTTATTACTCTTTTCATTCGTGCATTGTCCCTTATTAGGAGACTGGTGTAATTTATTTTTTAATGAATTTAAAGACTAATTGCTATATTTTATTTGTATCAATACAAAGTAACGCTATCTTTGAGATTCATCAAAACATATTTAAATAAATATTTATGCGCACAAGTATTAATTTGTCGGTCTTAAAGCGATCGATTTTTTTATTGCTGTGGGACAGCAGACACGCTGACGGCCCACTTAATAATAGCAAGCAGTTAACCATTAACCCACCCATATGCGACGGTAACTGCTAAATTCTACAGCGATAAAAAAAGGCATATATATACTTTAAGATTAAATTTTGTCCATAGGAAAAGAAAGTTGTTTGATATTGAGGAGTTATTCAAAGAATGCTGACTTCATACGATTGCATAATAATCCAACAAATCTAATCTAATCGATGATGAAAATTATAATTAACAAACATAATATGTGGGTAGTTCCTAATTTATCGAAATATCAAATAATTTCAATAAATAACATAAATCAAAATTTGTACGTATATTTAATATTATTTCTTTAATTTTTCAAATCTACTATTCATCATTAAAACTACTTCATAGGTTTTTTTTAATACGACGTGTATTTTAGTTATAAGGTTTTTTTAGTTAGGACTAATTTTCATCAATTTTTCTTTAAACTTATTAGCATATTTTATACAGAAATTATTTACGACTCACCACGCTTATCCTAACTAATATTATAAATGGGAAAGTGAGTTTGTTTGTTATGCTTTTACACCTAAACTGCTGAACCAATTTTGATGAATTTCGGTACAGTCATAAACTGGACCTTAGAGAAGGACATTGGCTACTTTTTTTTTTTATTAAATTCATATGGCCGAACAACGTTTACCGGGTCAACTAGTTTAACTATAATATACTATTAATAACTTTCTTTCTAGCCAATTAGTTTTAAGACACGCAGCCGTCCGTGTAGGGATACTAGAACCTTATATTTAAAGGCCAGGGGTGGGTGCCATCCAGGCGGGTTCGGACCTAGCTGAGGTCGACTATATGGCAGGCCACCATTAAACGAAGAATGAATATGTCAGAAATAGCATTCGGTCTGTCTTTTTTAGTTTATTACTATCGATTAATTTTGTTTATATCAGACTAGCTGTTCCCACTCGCTTCACTGGTCGAATAATAGAAAAAAGTAAATCGAAGAAATATGAGGAGTTTTCGTACGCATGCGCGCTACACAGCTTGCCCCACTCCTTCACGGCAAGAAAACACATCACTGAACACGAAGTGCTTATAAAAATCGTTGTTTCTTAAAACTCTAATAACTTTATATTAAATTAAGATATCGCAATATTCTTTTTTAGATAATGGCCAAGTGATATAAAACTTAAAAATTTGATTGAAATCTATCTAGTAGTTTTGTCGTGATGCGCACACAACTGTAGACCTCTATCATTATATTTATATACATACACAAAATAAGTTATCTTTATAAAATAGATAACAAAAATTTAAGAAGACAACCTATAATTATTTAAAAAAAAGTGTTTATATTGTCACGTCTGTAACAAAGTCATGCATTATGTATGACTAATTGATTTTCTATGAAACGTTGTGTATAAACGCAAATTCGTTTTGGCGAAGTATTTATTATGTTACAGATGAGGCCTTTGTTCGGGGACTTTAAGAGCTTGTCTTTTTTAGATAATGGCCAAGTGATATAAAACTTAAAAATTTGATTGAAATCTATCTAGTAGTTTTGTCGTGATGCGCACACAACTGTAGACCTCTATCATTATATTTATATACATACACAAAATAAGTTATCTTTATAAAATAGATAACAAAAATTTAAGAAGACAACCTATAATTATTTAAAAAAAAGTGTTTATATTGTCACGTCTGTAACAAAGTCATGCATTATGTATGACTAATTGATTTTCTATGAAACGTTGTGTATAAACGCAAATTCGTTTTGGCGAAGTATTTATTATGTTACAGATGAGGCCTTTGTTCGGGGACTTTAAGAGCTTGGAGACTTAATGATGGTTTAAAGAACAAACGTAAAATTCTCTCCAATTATATTATTTTTAAATTTGAGTACTCGATCGTACGTTGAAATTGTTCTATGGGGTTGCTAAAAATTATTATTATTATTAAAGTAGGTAGAACATGAATAATTTCGATCCTACATTATACATAGGTGATATGATTTGAATTACCAATAAATATGGTAGATAATATAAAAACATTTTAAAAAGGAAATTTAGGGTTTCGCAAACAGGTGAAATAAGGCTTTTATATGTGAAGATAACTTCAAAAATTTAATACAATAAATTGATATAAGTACTGTGATATTTCACAACGCGCCACTTAGTCTGAAAGTAAACAGCAAAGCATTTGTGTTATGGGTACTAGACAACTGATATACTTTTCATTTGTAAATAAATATATATACATAAACACTAAACACGCTGCTGTCCCATAAGGGTACAGGAACTTGGGTCACTAATGCCGGAACACAACACAAGGTTATTATGGCGGCATACTTAAGACCAAAGGTGGTCGCCATCCAGACGCGCTTGGGGCCCTACCACGTAGCTAGGATGGGTTGTTTTGTCGCCCTTTACGACAGGTCGACCCCGGCCGCAGATGTTAGTATTCTTTCTCCGTCCCTGCACGGATAGCTATTATTTCACAATGTCTGTGTACATTTATTCCAAGATACCCTAAATTGATGCACATCGATGTCACTGTCACGTCTGCATTCTGATAACTGCCAATTAAGGTGTAATTCAAATTATCTATAACAGTATCGTGTATTTATTTCCTTTGTAAATAATAGTTATTTTTAATGCAAATATAACACTGGTAATATAGGACTAACCCTTTATTATCACGATTTGACGACTTTCTTGGCCTTAGATTTAAGTTCAATTCGTTTATAAATATACATATATACATGTACAATTTATACACATAAAACAAGCTGCTTATTTCTACACTGGATGGCGCTGTGTGAATTTTTTATTTATTTATATATACATTTCAGATTTTCGCAAAATTTTATAAGAAATATATCAAAATAATATTTAAATAATGTAAGTAGGTCAAAAACAAAGTCATTCAAAAGTAATTAATAAGATTTAAAAAAAATTAGTAATATTAAGGCTAAATTCAATAAATACACAGTAAGAGTATATCTGCTCATGTAAGTATTATGTATGAGCACACGGGCATCCGGCCAAACTGCCGGCAGCCAGATAAAACATACAAACATTCTACATGTTACTCACATTCGTACCATTAGCAAATATCGTGAGTGTGGAGATAAAACGACATCAGAGCGATATGGAAAAGTGATAGACCAAAAGCGTCTCATTCAGCTGACTTCAGTTGACTGTTAAAACAGACGTGTTACTAGAATGAATGACATGGGTATTAATATAAATATATTATATTTGTAAGTTGCTAGTGTTTTTTTCTGTGCAGGGGCGGAGAGGAAGCCTGTCGTAAAAGGCGACAAACAAGCCACCCTAGCTACATGGTAGGGCCCCAAGCCCGTTTGGATGGCGATTACCTTTGGTCTTAAGCATGCCACCATAATAACTTTGTGTTGCGTTCCGGCATTAGTGACCCGAGTTCCTGTACCTTTATGGGACAGCAACGTGTATACGATGCCACCGGCGTCGCAAACACTTATAGGCGACGGTAACTGCTAAATTCTAAGTGGGCCGTCAGCCTGTCTTCTGTCCTACAGCAATAAAAAAAGATTCAATTCAGAGTAAGGAGCCTATTAAACCATGGGAAGGAAGGATAGAAGAACGTAGACAATTTTGACAAAAGAATACGATATGCTAAGATGTGCAAGCGTAGAGACAGGTCTGTCGCTATGCCGTTGCAACCGCGACTTTCATTTCTGATCAGCAGCGTAAAGGCGGCCGCCGTAAAGTTAAAACAACATTCCCCCAGGAGTTTTGGCATGGTACGGGTAATTCCTCAGGATATATATAAAAAGACCATTGCTAGGTGACAGGGCCCCAAGCCCGTCTTGATGGTAACCACCCCTGGTCTGTAAACATACCGACATAATAGCCTTGTGTGCCGGCATTAGTGACCCAGGCTCCATTACTCCTATGCAGCCAGCAGCGTGTTGTGGCAACTGCTTACTATTAAGTGGGCCCTCAGTCTGTCGGCTCATCCTCGGCAATAAAAAATATATAGAAAGCGTGCGGGATCCCATGGGGTTTGCGATGTGAAAGAAATATGAGTATCATGGATCTTAGCGATGTGATATAGGATGCCAAGATTTTGGCTGTCCCAGTCAATCTCAATTCTGTAATATTCAAAGATACATATAAGAAAAAAATCTATTACTATAACTCTATCCACTTTACCAAAAAATAAAATGTAAACAAAAAAAAACCAATGTTTCTCAAACAAAGCTAGAATAATAACAACATGGCGGGCAAATCCGACCGTAATAATAAAACACTCCTTCCAATCGACAATAGTACGTTAAACAGTACACTTATAATTACCAGCATATAAAACCAATAAGAGATTTGGAAACATTGTCTTTTTAGTTTCTTTATAATGTAAGTTAGTTATTACAATTACTGTTGTAAATATGTAAATTTTATACGCACTATATTTATCATTCATAATTATAAAAATAAAATTATTTTATGTTTTTTCTAAAAGTAAGTAATAGTAATATAAAAAAATAAGAATATAGAAGATACTTCTAATAAATAATTAAAAGTTGCTATGATAATTTTTATATCACGTTGATTATTGTAAAATCGACATCAAAAAAATCCTTTTTACGATTTGTTTACATTTACCCTTATGGGACAGCAGCGTGTTCGCGATGCCACTGGCGTTGCATACACCTATAGGCGACGGTAACTGCTAAATCCTAAGCGGGCCGTCAGCCTGTCTGCTGTTCAATAGCAATAAAAAAAATTATTTTTTGGTAAAACGGATAAGGTATAAGTAAATATCATTGATTTCACAATTCTCCGTGCAGGGGCGGAGTAGAATATACTAAACCCTGCGGCCGGGGTCAGCCTGTCGTAAACGGCGACATAACAACCCTAACTACGTGGTAGAGCCCCAAGCCCGTCTGGATGGCAACCACCTTGATTTTAATTATGCCGCCATAATACCATGTATTGTGTTCCGGCATTAGTGATCCTGTACCCCCCTATGAGACAACAACGTGTTCACGGTGTCCCTAGCATCGCAAACATCCAAAGGCTGTCTGATGTTCCTCAGCAATAAAAAAAATCAAAAACTAAGAAAAACAATTGTTTGTTTGAACAATAGTTCATAGAATTATTATATGTAGTTTTCACATAACTATAAAAGGTCATAGAAAATTAATTATACATCAGTAGGAAAAGTAATGAATATACTTCTACATATTTTTCAATCAAATTACACGCAAATGAATCTGTAAACGCCAATTTCTATCATATCTATCATAAATTTTGCCAAACATCTGATTATAGTGCCTCGCCGAAGCCAAATTAGAACAAGTTTACAATAATGATTAAAATTCGTGTTATAATTAATGTTTAATAGTACCACCATGAAAAAAAAAATAGTCAGTTCTGTTTGAATTGTGGCCGTACAATGGGTACGTGCTAAACAAATCATGAGTGAACGCTAAAGCACGAAGCACGAACCGGCCAATATCAGTCTCAAGGCGAGCTCCGGTGATGGGATCCGGCTCTAACATTAGCGAAGAGTTGTGTTTCCGCTTACACTACAACGGAATAGTAATGAGTAAACAAATACATAAATGGTTCTTTTAATAAGATTAAGCTAAGAACGCTGTACGCCGCGACTACTTGTACTCCGATAACTGGCAACTTTATCTAATACAAAGCAATAAGTCAGGTTCGTGGCTTAAAGTTTATCATACACGCATCGTAAAAAATATGGATACCAACAACGTTGGCAATTAACTGTCATCATGTACGTTACTAGATTGACATATGCACAAAAAATGTACAAATAGCGAGCGGTCGGAACAAATTTATAAAAGCGCATAAAGCGCCCCACCCTGACTTTAGTCACCTCTCTCACCTCTCTCACGGCACCTCTCTTTAGAGAGGTGCCGTGTCAATACACCTCGCTTCACGCTGCTGTTTAACTAAAACATCACAAATGACGTATAAAAAAAGCATGCGGGACAGTCTTTGGGGACTGCCGATAGAAGTGAAAACTAAATAACTTGTGAATTGTATCGTCGAACTATTAGATTATTATTGTCGGTTTATAAAAAAATTTTTATGATCAAGCATTAAAGTTTAAATAATAATTGGTCATTAACACTTCTTTACAAACCAAAAATTGTTCACCCAAAAAGCGCTCAATGCGCCTAAAGAATTTTTCACTTTAAAAACTCAACTGTATTTCATTGTGATAAAGTCGCAATTCGATTAGATATGTATAAGTAATGCAATGTAATTATTTAAAAGTTACATTACAAAATAAACCTTAAATTATTATTAATAAGCTTGGTATTACTCGAGCAAACCTCCGTCTTACGAATTTTGATCAGGTCAACATTATAAAATAAACCTTAAGTCATTATTAATAAGGTTGGTATTACTGGGGCTAAACTTCGTCTAACGAATCTTAGGAATTTTCGATCAGGATGCGTGACCTGACGCGAGTTTAAAATTTTTTATCCATCACAAAAAAGTGCACAACGCCGCTAAAGAAGTTTTCACTTTCACAGGGTAAATTATTGAAATTTACCCTTTATAAATACTTGTTGCATATGCGAAAAGGAAATTATACGCCTACAAATGGAAAATAAAAGAAAATGGAAACCATAGAAACTTTAGGAAAATAAAATATATTAAGAATTTTTGAATTACAAATCCGTTTATTGTGTAACTAGAAAATTGTAAATTGTCTAAATCTCTTCAGCTTATTATAAAATAGCATTAGTCATATTTAAAATGTAAAAAATCATTAATCAACAGTCTATATATTATATAATGCTGCGATACAATTTCCCGCTGTTTTAATAGCCACACATGCTTACAGGTGAAGTAACAATAGTTTAACAAATATATTTCGTAAAAGAACTCATCGTGCGATTAAATTGTTGACGTACGGTTGTTGATTTTTAAGACTTACAAATTACCGAGAAATTGTAACGCGCTGTGCACACTATGCCAGTCGACCCATTAGTCGTGGCTAGAAACTGGAATTGGGATACTCCACATCTTTCTTGGATTCTTGGACAGCCAGTTAAAGAACCCCTAGGAGGAGGATTGTTGCTGGAATTCTGCAAACGGCAAACAGCCCACCTGATGGCAGGTGATCACCGTCTCCTATAGACGTTTCCCAACGGTATTGCTAAAGTTCTGCCGGCCTCGAATAAATTTATAACGCCTTATTTGAATAATCCCACTGCGATTGGAACACCTTAGCTGGAAGCTCTAATACAAATACAAAGCTATCTAAAACTCTAATTTCAATTCTGAAGAGAAACGTTATTGAAGGAAACCGTCCAGCCGGCGGGCAGCCAGAAGTAGAAAGACGAAGAGGTCTTTCTTCCATCATCACATCTATTACATCTTTTTGCATTTCTTTGGTCAATACAAGAGAAAGTCATCGAAGGACTGCCAACCAAAAAGGGGCTCTGAAGTTTTGATCTATGATAAATGTGGTGTTTCATGCTTTTTTGTAGTGCTTATTTTGTTAGTTTTTTTTCTGTTTGATTGTTGTTTTTTTTATTTTTGTATCTTTTAATTTAATAGTAAAAAACACTCTTAATTAATTTGTAAAGAGAATAATGATTTTAACACTTGGGTCAACTAAGGTTAGAGTAGAATAGAGGTTGGCACTGAAAATCAGCGCCGTGTCGAAATTTCGATACGGCATAATGCTGAGTGCAAACCTTATTGGTGGAGGGACGGCGAATATTGGCGAAAACATGTACTCTATTTAGTAACTTTTATACTTGCTTGTGTTTTATGATAATTTTTCTGTATTTGTCATTCTTGATCACCAATAAAATATCTTTCTTTCTTTCTTTCTTTCATTGTTTCTGACTTGTATTTCGGATCAAAACATTCTTGTAGCAGACATTAAACTACGCGTTACGTGAAATTGTTTTTTTTAACCCTTCAGAACGGTCGCGTAGAGAGAAGAAAAACAAGACATTTTTCAAATGTTATATAAATATTATTAACGCCATTAAAACAATAATAAAGGTTTTAACAAATTTTAGCGACTTTCGTACTTTACGCCACATAATTGTGACTTTTAGGTAAAAATGGTCACTTGGTTACGTTTCACTAGGGACTACACAAAAACGTTACGGTGTGTTACAGGGGGGGGGGGATGGGGGGTCCAAAAATCTCCAAAAATTGCGTGACGTAATACTTGAACGCTCCCTTATGTATAATTTATTCCGGAAGCGTACTGACGTGTATTAGCCACGGAGCTCTATCCACAATATTCCCGCACAAGCTTGGCATGATTCTAACGGATGTACAAGTATACTCTCCCGCATAAGAGTACTATCCTCGTGGAAACAAACCATTACCAGCTTCTGCACTACGAGATTCTTCAAATAGTGATATTACACCGCTGTCGCTTTGTTATCGTGTGATACATCCAAACAAATGAAGACAAGGATTTAAATCGTCAGCTATCAACTTGTTATCAATTCGAGACAAGGTGGCATTTACATTTTTTAGATTTAATGTTTTTACAACATAAAATAAACAACATATTTTCTTTTAGTGTGGTGATTCAACGACTACGAATTTACATACTGACTAACTGCTTTGGAGTTTTGTGTGAATAATATAAATGTAGAGCTTGGGGCCATACGTGGTTAGCCCCTAACCCGTCTGGTTAGCTACCACCCTTGGTCTATAAGTATGCTGCCATAATAACCTTGTTGTGTTCCGGCATTAGTGACCCGTGTTCCGGCACTCCTATGGGACAGCGGCGTGTTCGCGGTGCCCCTAGCATCGCAAACATCCATAGGCGACGGTAACTACCTTACTATTAAATGGGCCGTCAGCCTGTCTGCCTCCTCACCAATAAAAAAAAATGTTTTCTTAGTATAAACAAATTACAAAAATTAAATTTACATAAAACGGACATTATACTCGTAAGTATATAGGGAAGTGTCATCGGATGAGATAAATCTTATCTATGGATTAAATAACAGTTTAATCCTATATAAACAATAACAGACGATAATATACATTCCAACTGGTACAATGCGTAGGTAGATATTGGGTGGCAACACGTAGGGTTGCCAAACTTTATACAATCTTCGTCCTCTTTTCGCATATCCTGTGGGATCGACTTACCTTCAATTCACATCTTCTCCATAAGCGGAGTAAGATAACCCCTGCGGCCGGCGTCGGTCTGTCGTAAAGGTGACAAAACAACCCTAGCTAGGTGATAGGGCCCAAGCCCGTCTGGGTAACCGCCACTCATCATCATCATCATCATCCTCGCGTTAGTCCCGGTTGCTGCCCAAACTTTCGTTTCGGTGCCCGGGGTCCGCTTTCCGACTTTTTCTACTCCACTTCGCGCGATCTTCTGCATCCCTGGTAGTGAGCCCATTGGCACGCATATCACCCTTTACGACGTCAAGCCAGCACTTTTTGGGTCTACCCCTCCTGCCGGGGCCCGGCGGAGGCGGCATGGCCAGACATTTGTTTCCCACGTAAGCATCCGGTTGCCGTAAAACATGGCCATACCAACTGAGCCGACACTCCTGCAATTTATCTGCAATGTCACGGACATGAAGACTACCGCGAATGCGGGAGTTCCTAACGCGGTCCTTCCGCGTCACTCCACACATCCACCGCAGCATATTCATCTCCGTGACACGCAGTTCTTGCTTGTGTCGCTCTAACACCGGCCACGCTTCACAGCCGTATAAAAGGACAGGCCTAATGATGGTCTTATAGACCTGCCCCTTCAACTTTACCGGCATCTTGGGGTCACAAATGACACCAGTTACCTCACGCCATTTGGCCCACGCGGCAGCAATGCGTGCCTTGACGTCGCAATCGATGTCACCGGATGCATGAAACACAGATCCCAGATATTTCACAAGGTCCGTGCGCTCGACCTTGTTGCCGTCTATGCGTACGGGTGTGGGATCTGTGGAGTTACAGTCTGGGTAACCGCCACTCCTGGTCAATAAATATGCCGCAATAATAACCCTGAGTTGTATTCCGGTATCAGTGAACCAAACTCCAGCACGCCTATGGGGCCAGCAGGGTGTTCGCAATGCCCCTGGCTTCGCAATAGTCTATAGAGGAGGATAACTATTTACTAGTAGTGGGTCTGTATGTTGACCTTCAGCAATAAAAATATACATATATATATATATATATATATATATATATATATATATATATATATATATATATATATATATATATATATATATATATATATATATATATATATATATAATTTAATATATTTATTCATAAAAAGATACATTTTCATTTATACCATGCCCCGCAAAACTACTTACGCAGTTTGACTGCAGGTAACTCGCTTTATATAAATAGCATATAAATTATTAAATTATGTTATATTAACACTATTAATTTACGTAAATGGTTACAAAGTATTTAACAAGTGTTTTTTTAATAAACTTTTAAATTTATCAAGTGTAGGCTCACGTCTTATGTCCTCGGGTAAACATATACATTTCAGCTGTTATTTTTGTACTCTGAATAACAATTAACTATCACACGTCTTTAAGAAATAATTAATTAATCAGCACGCATTATTTATTATACTTACCATGAGACCTAAAAATTTATTAGGTTTGTAAAAATTAGAAGGTATTTGTGACTTAAACGCTAACCAATTAATTGAACCAAATGTTAATCATCAACGTCAATTGTGGCGCACGGGAGAGCGGGACGATACGGAGGACGCGCACCCAGCGCGACGAACACGCCGTGAACCCAAAAACTGTCCACGATTATAACGTGGACAGATGGAAGACCGTTAGATGTTACAACATTGGTCTTATTACTATTAAGTCCCCAACTTACTCATATTGAGAAACGTGATACACATATTGACGTGATAGACATATTTTATACTAGCCAGTGCGAAAAATCTAAAGAACGAGTGGTAAATGCAAAATAAAACAAAAAAGAACGAGACACCAGGTAAGCCTAAGTGATTAAGACCTAACAAAGAAAACATGTAAGATTATAATACGAAATATGCCTTAGTCCAAAATTAAATTCTCAAAGCAGCAACCTTAGAGAACAGTCCAAGCGTTATCAAACCATCATTGCGTTGAATTACAATTACAACAAATCAAGTGCTCGTGCTCAATTGGCTGAGACTGATAAACTGCGATGTCATTGTCCAATCACGCGCCTGCGCAGCCTGAGGGTTTTGCATTGATTTTGTCAACCGACACTATGTACTTTTAAATATTTTTTAACATCATTCCAAATTATTTGCCTTGAGCTCGATTTTTTTGTGATTGTTCGTACATTAGTAAGGCGGTTCACACACTGCTCCGCACTCCGTCGCCTGGCGCGGAGCGGCAGATTTTAATATTGTATGCAAGTACATCGATTTGTATGGAAAACACGCCAGGTCCAACACACCGAAAACGCGCCACGGCGCGGGAGCGCGTCCCGCTAGCAGAATCTGCCGCCAGGCGCGGAGACGCGGGGCGGTCCGCCGCAAGGAACACACTGCGCTCCGCAGTATCGCGCCTGTTTTCGTGCTTTAAGTATTACCCATTGTAACGTAACTGACACCACGACGACCAAATGGAAAGTAACCTTTAGTTTGGCGCGGGCCGCGTACAAAGCCGTCAGGCGCGGAGGCGCGGTAAAATCTGCTCGAAGAGGCAGATCTGCTCCTCCGTCGCCGCGCGCGGAATCTGCTGCTCCGCGCCTTGGCGCGTGGCCAGTGTGTGAATCGCCTTAGATAAGGGTCAGAAACGCAATGTCTAGGGTACATTATACATGGCTTTAACCCTCCATGAGAAACACAAGTCTTCCTTCAATATAAATTAATGACAAAGTGTTGGAATCGCTTGCAATTGGTGTAGACAGACATAAGAAAAGAAGTATCTCATTACCCTAGGGAGTCGTAAAAAGCCCTAAACTTCTTGTACTAAACAAAGACACCGTTCGGTTTTTCTTTCAGAATTGCGGGTTCGTCTGAACCCGTCGTTGTTTCTGGCATCCATCTGTTTCAAATTTTGTTGTGTTTGTGCAATACAACATCTAGTGGCATCGAAGCAAACGACGCTCGTAACATTTATGTGTTATTTAAAAATAAGCAATAAATTAACATAAATATATACAAATTCTAACATAATGAGAATATAACGATGCTATTACTTCATAATGCCTACTACTGGTTCATCTTTAAGCAACAATTAAGTATAGCCATTCATAGAAAATGCCGGTAAATGGTTAACATTGAAAAAGTCAAAGCCAAAATTTAAAATGGTTCAAATTGAAAACTTTTGTGATTCAGTTGCGAAATGTCAATGACACGGCTGGCTTGGTGAAAAATATATATATATATATATATATATATATATATATATATATATATATATATATATATATATATATATATATATATATATATATACCTAGTCAGGTCATAAGTATTGTCACACAGTAAAAACTTTTCTTTTAGAATGCTGGCCACAAAAAAGTTTATTGAATTCGAATTTCGAATTGTTCATGAAAATAAAAAATGTATACTTTTAGAATTTTACTCATTTTTAAATATGGAGTGGACGCTTAAAGAAGACCGTGTTGCAGTTATTGCGCTGCATCGTTGCGGTTACGCGCCAATTCAAATTTTTAACATACTGAAAAATTTGAATATAACCAAAAGATTCGTTTATCGTACCATCAAACGATACAATGAAGACTCTAGTGTAGATGACAGGTCAAGAAGTGGTCGCCCTCGGTCTGTTAGGACTCCAGCAGTGATAAAAGCTGTGAAGGCACGAATTCAAAGAAATCCCAAACGTAAGCAGAAATTGTTGGCCCTTCAGATGGGGTTAAGCAGAACCACGGTGAAAAGGGTGTTAAATGAAGACTTAGGGTTTCGGGCATATCGAAGAAAAACAGGACGTCGTTTGAATGCTCGTCTAATGGACCTGAGACTGAAGAGATGCCGCGCTTTGTTGAAGCGGTACGCGGGAAAAAATTATCGGGAAATTCTTTTTTCGGATGAAAAAATGTTTACCGTAGAAGAGAGCTACAACAAACAAAATGATAAGGTGTACGCACACAGTAGTGAAGAAGCGAGCAACCGTATTCCGCGTGTCCAACGAGGTCATTTTCCATCCTCGCTCATGGTATGGTTGGGAGTTTCTTATTGGGGCTTAACAGAGGTACATTTTTGTGAGAAAGGTGTAAAAACGAATGCTGTTGTGTATCAAAATACAGTCCTGACGAACCTTGTGGAACCTGTTTCTCATACCATGTTCAATAACAGGCACTGGGTATTCCAACAAGATTCGGTGCCAGCTCATAGAGCGAAGAGCACACAAGACTGGCTGGCGGCGCGTGAAATCGACTTCATCCGGCACGAAGACTGGCCCTCCTCCAGTCCAGATTTGAATCCGTTAGATTACAAGATATGGCAACACTTGGAGGAAAAGGCGTGCTCAAAGCCTCATCCCAATTTGGAGTCACTCAAGACATCCTTGATTAAGGCAGCCGCCGATATTGACATGGACCTCGTTCGTGCTGCGATAGACGACTGGCCGCGCAGATTGAAGGCTTGTATTCAAAATCACGGAGGTCATTTTGAATAAACTTTAATGTCATAAGAATCTATGTTTTGTTAAGTTCATTTTGGTATATGAATGGTTACATAATGAATAAACTTGTTACAATTATTTTACATTAAACATGTGACAGAATTTATGACCTGACTAGGTATATATATATATATATATATACATAGTCAGGTCATAAGTATTGTCACACAGTAAAAACTTTTCTTTTAGAATGCTGGCCACAAAAAAGTTTATTGAATTCGAATCTCGAATTGTTCATGAAAATAAAAATGTATACTTTTAGAATTTTACTCATTTTTTAAATATGGAGTGGACGCTTAAAGAAGACCGTGTTGCAGTTATTGCGTTGCATCGTTGCGGTTACGCGCCAATTCAAATTTTTAACATACTGAAAAATTTGAATATAACCAAAAGATTCGTTTATCGTACCATCAAACGATACAATGAAGACTCTAGTGTAGATGACAGGTCAAGAAGTGGTCGCCCTCGGTCTGTTAGGACTCCAGCAGTGATAAAAGCTGTGAAGGCACGAATTCAAGGAAATCCCAAACGTAAGCAGAAACTGTTGGCCCTTCAGATGGGGTTAAGCAGAACCACGGTGAAAAGGGTGTTAAATGAAGACTTAGGGCTTCGGGCATATCGAAGAAAAACAGGACATCGTTTGAATGCTCGTCTAATGGACCTGAGACTGAAGAGATCCCGCGCTTTGTTGAAGCGGTACGCGAGAAAAAAATATCGGGAAATTCTTTTTTCGGATGAAAAAATGTTTACCGTAGAAGAGAGCTACAACAAACAAAATGATAAGGTGTACGCACACAGTAGTGAAGAAGCGAGCAACCGTATTCCGCGTGTCCAACGAGGTCATTTTCCATCCTCGCTCATGGTATGGTTGGGAGTTTCTTATTGGGGCTTAACAGAGGTACATTTTTGTGAGAAAGGTGTAAAAACGAATGCTGTTGTGTATCAAAATACAGTCCTGACGAACCTTGTGAAACCTGTTTCTCATACCATGTTCAATAACAGGTACTGGGTATTCCAACAAGATTCGGCGCCAGCTTATAGAGCGAAGAGCACACAAGACTGGCTGGCGGCGCGTGAAATCGACTTCATCCGGCACGAAGACTGGCCCTCCTCCAGTCCAGATTTGAATCCGTTAGATTACAAGATATGGCAACACTTGGAGGAAAAGGCGTGCTCAAAGCCTCATCGAATTTGGAGTCACTCAAGACATCCTTGATTAAGGCAGCCGCCGATATTGACATGGACCTCGTTCGTGCTGCGATAGACGACTGGCCGCGCAGATTGAAGGCCTGTATTCAAAATCACGGAGGTCATTTTGAATAAACTTTAATGTCATAAGAATCTATGTTTTGTTAAGTTCATTTTGGTATATGAATGGTTACATAATGAATAAACTTAATACAATTATTTTACATTAAACATGTGACAGAATTTATGACCTGACTAGGTATATATATATAATGACACTATACTCTGATAATTGAAATAAAGACAATTGCGTTTTTCTGTAAAGACAAAATTTTAATTTATTAATAAAAAGTTTTTTATACAAAGTTTTTCCAGTTTTATCGTACTTAATTTAATTACTCACCTGTAAAGACAAAAAAACAACATTTAAAGCCTTTATTCCAGGTTTAGATATTTCTTTAACGTATTAATTTCAATTTCAATTTCGTATTATAACAATAAACACTAACGTATTAATTTCATAAATATCTCATTGTTCTCCTAGATGTCACTGTCAAATGTGACATCTATAAATTCTTATGGCATGGATTACGCGATTTTCTTTACATCTCCCACCCTCAGAGAGAACAATTATTGCAAGTAATTGTTCGATTAAGTGTTAACTTCTGCTGGAGATAGTTTCGATATATGGTAGAGATTTTATTCTGTTTTCTTATGTCCAGTGTCCACTTCATATATTGAGTTAGAAATCTTATTTAAGATTTTGTATGGTCCAATCCTCAGTTCATCCATTTTCTTCCTATTCAGTCGACTGCCGTTTTCTACAAAGACTTTGTCCCCCACTTCGAATTTATATTCTTCCCTATGTAAATCATATATTTTTTTATTATAGTTGTGAGATTTAATTGAATTTTCAAAGGCTAGCTTTCTATCTCTTTTCAGATCTTCTTTTGTGCATTTTGATTTCAATTCAAGTGGTAAGATGTTTACATTTTCGCCTTCTAAAAGGTATTTTGGAGTAAACTTCGTGACTGTATGTTCTGTTTCGTTGTATTTTACTACACATTTATGTGCAACAGTTGTCCATGCTGTTTTCTTGTCACCTTCGTTTATTTTACACCTTATCTTATTGATTAGGGTTTGATTTAGCCTTTCATTTAGCCCATTTGAAAATGGTGCATCTACAGCTGTGAACACTATTGTTATGTTATTTTTTTTCAGAAAGTCTTTAAATTCCTTGGAATTTATACCAGGGTATTGGTCTGTTAATACCATATCAATATTATGGCTTTGTATCACATTTTTTATTAATTTAATAAAATCATATGAGCTCTGATTTCTTGATGTTAAAATGTAAGCATATCTTGTAAAATGATCGACCAGAAGATGCAAGTATTTTTTTGTAGACCGTGATCCTCCAAAGCCTCCAATGGTATCAATTGATACAATTTCAAATGGACGTGTTGCTGGGCCTAAATGTGACAATAAGCCAAATTTTGGTTTCCTTCTCGATTTGTTCTTTATACAAATGTCACATTCATCACAAATTTTTTTAATGTTTATGAAGATATTCTTTGCTGTGTAGAATGGTGTTATTTTATTTATCATCTGGGTTCTTCCAATATGATAATAGGTATCGTGTACATCTTTAATTAGTGTTTTGCTAAGTGCTTCTGACAGTATAATTTTATTTCTTATTTTATTTTTTTTGTAATAAATTTCATTCTGTAGTATAAACTTGGATTTTCTGTTTTGCAGGTCTAAATTTTTGTATTGGTCATTTTTTATATCATCCAGGTTGATTAGATTCACAACTTTTAAAATATCATCGGTATTTTCACAGGGTTCTAGTACTGGATTTCTGCTTAAGCAGTCTGCTTCTTGATTAAATTTTCCTGGGTTATATTTTATCTTGAAGTTGTATTGCGATAGGTAATACATCAAATCGCCAAGTTCTTCATCAGTTCTAGCTTTGATGTTCAGATTTTCTAATGGTTTGTGATCTGAATATACTACAAATTCTTTTCCCATAAGCCAGTGTTGCCAATATTTTATAGCTTCTTTTATTGCCAGACATTCTATATATATCGCCTTCTTTTTCTTTTGTGTTTCGTTCAATTTTTTTGAGAAATAAGCTACAGGTCTATTTACTCCATTTTTATCTTCTTGTTTTAACACAGCTCCCATTCCTTTAATGCTAGCATCTGTGTAAATTTTTATTGGTTGTTCAGGGTCAAATATTTTTAGAATTGGTTTTGAACATAATAGATCTTTTATTTTATCAAATGATTTCTGGCATTCTGGGGACCATATAAATTTTACATCTTTCCGTAATAGGTTGTGCAATGGGTCTAAGATAATTGCACAGTGTGGTACAAATTTATGATGAAAATTGACTTTCCCGAGGAATTGACGAATATTTTTTCTTGTTTCTGGAATTGGGAAGTTTTTTACAGCAGTTACATAATCTTTGAGAGGTGTAACTGAATTATTTTTTATTATATGTCCCAAATATTTTGCATAATCTTTTGCAAAAGTACATTTCGAAAATTTCAGTCTTAATCCTTCTGTTTGTATTGCTTCAAGTAGCCTAGATATATGTTGTATGTGTTCTTTAAAACTTTTAGAAAAAATCAAGATGTCATCTATAAAATTTACTGTAAACTCAGATAGTTTATATTTTTTTATTATGTTGCTTAATATTCTTTGAAATATTGCTGGAGCTGTCTTTAATCCGAATGGGAGGCAAGTCCATTGAAAATGGCCTGTTTGTGTAACAAATGCTGTTTTGTATCTATCTTGAATTTTTAAAGGAATTGACCAAAATGCAGAATTTATGTCGAAAGTAGAAAAGTACTTACAGTTTACAGTTTTCACCATCAAGTCTTCAATTAAGGGAAATGGCTGCAATTGTGGTACAACTATTTTATTCAATTCTCTGAAATCTATACATAGCCTTGTTTTTTTATCATCTTCTTTTTTGTATGCTAGAGTGACAGGGGCAGCAAATGGGCTATAGGATTCCTCAATCAATTTATTTTTTAATAATTTTGATATCTGATTTTCAATTTCTTTCCTATCATCAGCGGTGCACCTGTATGGACGTTTGTAACAATATTTATCCACCATCAAATCTATATGTGCTTCATAATCTCGTACAGTGCCAACGTCGTATTTATCCTTAGCAAAAACTGTGTTGTATTTTCTTATTAATCTATCAATTTCTGTTTGTTGATGTAAATCTAGATGATTTATTGATATTTCAAATTTTTCAAGATTTATATATTTGTTGAAGTTTACTTCACATCTGTTTATATGATTAATTTCTTGTTTCAATACCTCAGAGTATAAAGAATCATTTATTTCTCTTGTGTCACCTAGTACATCAGGAATTTTGACATCTCTTGAATTTAAAATATTAGTATTTTCATACTCAGTCTTCATATTCTCTTTGTTTACAAAGTTCTTCTGTTCTTCTGAATTTTCACACTGTATAATGTTCAATTCTTTAGTTTGCATTAGATTGAACTTTTTGATGCAATCCAAACCGATTAAAAAGTCATAATGAAAATTTTCACTATCTATCACAAAAATATTCATAATTCTTTCAATATTATAAATTTTTATTTTTAGTGTTATTATACCTTTTGTTTTCTTCTCACCATTAATAGTTTTCAAGTTTACTGGTTGTTTATTAGTTGTGTCTTGTTTCTCTTTAATTTTCAATAATTTCGCATTAATTAATGATACATTTGAACCTGAATCATAAATTCCCGAAACTTGTAAGGTATCATTTAATAGTAATTTTATTTGTATTAATGGTGGCACTTCTAGTTTTTTGGATTTTCTTTATTTAGTTCAATTTCTAATTCAGAGTTATTAACACTTCTCACAGCTGTTTTATGATGTTTTTCTTTAAACCAACAATTTTCTTCAGGATGGAAACGTTTCCCTTTTTTCTCATTTATGCAGATCTGACATGGTTTTTTCTCTTCAATTTTCCTGTTTTTTGTATCAGAATGAGGGTAGTGTTTATTATCATATTTATTCTTTCCGACGAGATGTTCCAATTTTCCTAACTCGTTGTAGAGATCTTCGGTTTCTTGTATAGTCTCTCGGTCAATTTTATCAACCAGATAGTTAGGCAGGCCTGATGCTATAAGGTCTATGAGTGTTCCAGTATCAATTGACTTCCTGACTTCTAATAATAATTTTTCTTTTTTTAGTGCATACCCAAGCAGTGAACCCGTTTGATATTTAAAGCCAAGAGCATATCTGATAGGTGACCAACCTTTATTTGAAAATGTATCACAGAAATTTTTTTCCCATTTATTCCACTCTGATGTTATTGTAATTTTCATTAACATACAACTGTACCAGTCTAAACTGGAATTTTCCAAAAAAAATTTTAATATTTCTATCTTCTTTTTATCTTCGTCAATATGGAAACGTTCACACTCCTTGTTGAACTCCCCAATCCATTGGTGAGCATTTGCATTTTTACCGGTGAATTTTTCAATCATAAAATCCTTTGAAATTTTTCCTAAATTATGAATTTCAGATTTACTTTGTTTTTCTTCAAGTAATTTCTCTAAGAGCTTTTCTAAGTTCTGATTTGAACCACTGGGTAAAGGTTTATAATCACTTATGCCTTCCATAATTTCTTCCAGATAAAAATCTTTAAATTGTAAATTTTGTTCTTCATCCAAATATATCTTTGATAAATCATCTGTTAAAGTTATCCATATTTTTCTTGTCTGGTGCCTTTTATTTAATGTTTTTTTTATCTTGGTATAGTTTGAAGTAGATGTAATTTCTGGATGTAAATTTGCAGGTTGATATTCAACCGGTATATTATATGTCTGTCCATTAGGTGTGCCTATTGAGGTTATGCAAATAATGTTTGTTTTTCCATCTCCTGAAGTTTTCACAGTAAAATCAAACCTCAACTTCTCCATATTTGAAATGTTTGCTTAAAAATGTTGTTTTATAATGACACTATACTCTGATAATTGAAATAAAGACAATTGCGTTTTTCTGTAAAGACAAAATTTTAATTTATTAATAAAAAGTTTTTTATACAAAGTTTTTCCAGTTTTATCGTACTTAATTTAATTACTCACCTGTAAAGACAAAAAAACAACATTTAAAGCCTTTATTCCAGGTTTAGATATTTCTTTAACGTATTAATTTCAATTTCAATTTCGTATTATAACAATAAACACTAACGTATTAATTTCATAAATATCTCATTGTTCTCCTAGATGTCACTGTCAAATGTGACATCTATAAATTCTTATGGCGCGATTTTCTTTACATATATATATATATATATATATATATATATATATATATATATATATATATATATATATATATATATATATATATATATATATATATATATATATATACACATACAGGGTGACTTTGACAAACCCGTCCAAATTCACACAGAAGAATCTTTAGTAAAAGTTATGAGAAACGTGTATTTTAGTTTAGTATAGCATAGTACAAAAATGTTGAGTAATCAGCATCACAAAGTCATTCAAAGACTCGCAAATTACATAATACGGCGCGAGAGTGTCAATCAAAAAAGTACTAATACGGTAGTACATGTGATAACCAATTGCTTACACGCCCCTGTCCCGAAGTAACGGGTTCGATGCACGCATATACATCTTATGTAGTTTTTCTTGGTTAATGTGCAAACGTACTGTCTGTGAAGAAAAACATCGCGAAGAAATCCTCAATCGTGTGACATGCGTGTATTGTAACATCACTATGTAATAATATAGTCGTCTTCTTCCTGCCCTTATCCCATACTATATGGGATCAGCACAACATGTTCTCTCGTTCCACTCTCCTCTGTTAGCCGTCGCGTCATCCCAACATTCACACCCTTTTTCACTATATCATTTTTTCTATGGTCTACCTCTGCTTCTGAATCCATCCACTATAGTGACTGTAGCTGAACTTATAATGTATGGTATGCATAGCTGTAAATGCATACCATAGATTATAATCTATGGTATGCATTTACAGCAATGATGCTACAACCGGGATTCATCGCTAAGATGATGATGACATCATCTTAGCGATGAATCCCGGTTGTAGCCCAAACTCTCGCTTCGGCGCCGGGGTCCGCTTTCCGACTTTTTCTTCTCCACTTCGCACAGTCTTCAGCATCCCTGGTAGTGAGCCCATTGGCACGCATATCACCCTTTACGACGTCAAGCCAGCACTTTTTGGGTCTACCTCTCCTGCCGGCGCCCGGCAGTGGCGGCATGGCCAGACATTTGTTCCCCACATAAGTAATCGGTTGCCGTAAAACATGGCCATACCAGCAAAGGCGACATTCCTGCAATTTATCCGCTATATCATTGGCATTTATACATATATCGTACGTCTATTTATAGTTTTCAAGATGATGACATCTTCAAGATGATGACAGTGACATGATGTCACTGTCAAGACACAAGACCCACGAGCGAGCGTCAGGGACGTACAACACTGGATAGTGATATACATGTACGTGGCAATTGTTGAGAAAGGGCTTCCTTATGAACTCTAGATACTACTACTATATATGCAGTACTGATTAGGCGTTTTTTGGGAATATTAATAACTGGCTTTGAAGTAAAAATCATAGGACATCTTGAAACAAGGAACATTATATGATTTTACTTAGCTAAAATTAACATAATTTAAACACCGTATATATAAATACGAGGGCTGTTTGATAACTCCGTGACTTTTTCAATTTCCCGCGCAGTAACTTTAAATGCAACACAGCTGCCGTCAATCACCATCTTTTAATAGACTATTGTCTAATTTTGAGCAAGCTGCGTCATTTAGTTTGTGTTTGACAGCCATTAAAAGCAGACAACCTCGTGAATTTTAACAAAAATGGAAAAAATTAATTTCCTGTGTTGATTGAGCATTATTTATTGCGTAAATAAACCATCATTGAAAAATACTATGGGAACTCTGCACCATCAATTTCATTGGTTAAGAAGTGTTTTTCTGAGATCTGTTCTGGTCGTATTAGCACAAGTGACACCGTACGTTCAGGTCACCCAAAAGAGGCCATCACGCTAGAAATCGTCGATAAAATTCATGGAATAATATTGGACGAACCGTGAATGAAAGTGCGTGAAGTGGCTGAGGCTGTAGGTATCTCAACTGAGCGAGTACATCTCATTTTACATAAATATTTGGACATGAAAAAGCTATCTGCGAGATGGGTGCCGCGATTGTTCACAGTCGACTATAAGCGCAACCGTGTGACCACTTCAAAGGAGATGGGATATTCAACCGCAATCCGGACGAGTTTTTACGCCGTTAATAATCCTAGACGAAACATGGATCCATCACAATACCCCAGAGACAAAGAGCAATCAAAACAGTGGGTTTCGCCGGGTGAACGTGCACCAAAGAAGGCCAAGGTGGGTCTGTCAGCTAACAAGGTCACGGCCACAGTTTGGCTGGGCGGTAAGAGATTTGGGTCGAATGAAGAGGTATAACCGAAACACGCTTATTTTGAGGACCATGAGAAAACCTATTATTTGCAAGGAATAAAAAAATTGGAAAACCGCTGGACTAAATATAGTATTGATCTAAAAAAATTTTCAACATACCTATGTTGAAAAATAAAACACTTATTTGTCCAAAAAAATAATTATTCAAATAGTAGCCAGCCCTCGTATATAAATATTACTGTATTTTAAATTAATTACCTGATGTCCAAATACCAAATCTCTATAAAGTTTCAAAAACGTGTTGTTTTTATGTTCTAATGTTAATATAAGAAACATTTTTTTTATATCTGGAGTTCAGCAGATAGGCAAGCGCCCCACCCTAAAGCAAGTGGTCTCCGCCGCCTATGGACATTTGCAACACCAGACATTACCAACGTGCTGCCGGCCTCTAAAAAATTTTATAACGCCTTTTTTGAAAATCTCCATATCCCATTGCAATGGGAAAACCTCAGTCGTAAGTTCATTTTAAATTCGTAAAGTACGCAACATGAACGTTCTTGAGAACCGTTTTGTACAAGAAAGCAAAGGCTCCAGGAAATGGGGATGAACACGGCCGATGGCGGGCAGTGAGGTGGTAGAACGACGAAGAAGGCACTATTCTAAACAGTTCTCAGAACAACCCCCGTTGTACAGACGGGTAGTATACGCAGAGACGCAAAATTTCTCCAAATGCCAAGCGTGTCTAAACCGTCTGTGAGTATGGGATCGGAGATAAGGCGAACTGCACGCTGTTGGATTGAGTCCAGGGGATTTAGCTGACAGATCGGTGCTTCAGCCCACAAATGTGAGTAGTACCAAACAACAGGCTTTCTAACGTAAGATTATACTTTCGAGGATACAAAAATTAAATCCATGTCATCTATTTACTTATGGTAATCAGCTCAGTATAAAGATGATTAGAAATACGCCACAATGCAAACAACGAACACAAATTTCGCCTTGCCCTGCTACCCAACCCAACAAAGGGTCCTGAGCTCTTTAGTAAAATCATTAAAATCGAAACTTAACCACGAAAATAATGAATAAGTAACAAAAATAAATATGTTGGAACATTTCACACAACGCCATTTAGTCCGAAGGTATTATACAGGGTGTCCAGTAAATAGTACGACATACTGCAGGGGGTGATAGCTTGGGTCAACACCTACCAAAACAACACAATATATGTTCAACAAAATCTTACGGATTTACAGTTATACAAAATTTTCGAAATATCGAAAAATCTCTACCTTGAAACAGATTTTTAAGCATGTCGTAATGAAAAATTCCTTTTCTAGTATTTTTTTTACATCAAATTATTCGTGAATAGTTACTTTACTCATTGATAAGTTTTTTTCCTATCAAAAACAAGAATGTTTTTAAAAAATTGTATTTTTTGTTTAAATTTTTATAGAACGATTTTCTTTTCGCATAACTTTAACTTTCAGTGGAGAAAAAAAATGCATGTGGCAGTTTTGTACAACAAGCTTAAAAACTACCTTGTTTAATAGTGATTTTGGAAAGATATAATACCAGTGCATTTTCATAAAAAAATGCGAAAAAAAATACTATTTCAGTTCCAAAGAAGCTGATTTTGTTGAAAATATAATTAACGTAATTTTGTCAAAAACCACTACAAGAATAAGTAATAGCTGCTCATTTACGCGGGTTATTATAAAAACACAATACGTACATTTTCAACAAAATCAGCTTCTTTGGAACTGAAATAGCATTTTTTTATGAAAATGCATTAGTATTATATCTTTCCAAAATCACTATTAAAGAAGGTAGTTTTTAAGCTTGTTGTACAAAACTGCCACATGCATTTTTTTTCTCCACTGTTGGTTAAAGTTATGCGAAAATAAAATCGTTCTGTGAAAATTTAAACAAAAAATACTATTTCTTAAAACCATTCTTATTTTTGATAGGAAAAAGACTTATCAATGAGTAAAGTAACCATTCGCGAATAATTTGATCTAAAAAAAAACTAGAAAAGGAATTTTTTATTACGAGATGCTTAAAAATCTGTTTCAAGGTAAAGATTTTTCGATATTCCGGAAAATTTTGTATAGTTATACAGTTGTAAATCCGTAAGATTTTGCTTAACATAATATTGTATTGTTTTGGTAGGTATTGACCCAAGCTATCACCCCCTGCAGTATGTCGTACTATTTACTGGACAGCCTGTATAAATCACTTGTGTTATGTGCACTAGACAACGAATATACACCCCATATACTTTTCTTTTGTAAAGGACGGGAATCGAACCTGTCACCTTCACAGACGCACCGGCGTGTGTTAGCCGTACGCTACAGAGGTCCTCAAATAACGAAAATAGTGAATGCTTGTAAACTAACTTACCAATTAACAACGGATAATAACTGTAATTACTTCATAATAATGTTGTTCCCGTTATCAGTCACAAAAACCAGTGCACCAGTGTTGCAACTTTTTTTTCTCGTAGAGAGTAGTAACAATAGGTCAACTGGCATTCTCGGTCAGAGACTTAGTTTATGTAATAAGCACGTGATTTTATACAAGTTCGATTATTTAATGTCTTCAACGGTAGGAAATTGTTTAAGAATATTAATGCTGTATAGAAATATTACAAGATGAAAGGTATTTCGGGTGATTAATCGCAGAAACTAATAATGGAGATCTTGGCTAATATGGCGTAGGATTGGATAGGAGGATGTAGCGTAGCACCCAGCCCGCTGATAGCCTACGTAAGGTTATCCCTATCCAAACTGGGCGCCCTCTTAAGTTCAGCCCCATATCGTTGGCTGGGGGAGGTTTTATACTACGTTTGATAGTTCGTTTCGTTTGCTCCAGCACTCAAGCCACTTTGCCTCTTGTACGATGTTCCATTTCGGATCTGACCCAAGCACACTCCATAACGTACAGAGCGACTTGAAATTTGTCACTAGGTTCCGCGGTCGGTGCCTATTTCTCGGAAAATAACATATATGTTGCGTAGTCAAATAATACACGCTTTGAAATTGTAAATAAAAGTTCATTTTTTAAATATAGTTAGTTTAGTGATATACCACATTAGGGAGCCGTAATCGGTTATTGTCTTTTGATGATTTAATACATCCATATGTATATTTTTATTTCCTTCGCTTATCATGGCGCCGCTATCTTTTATTTTACGACTGATATAACATCACCTTTACATCTGTACTGATAAATGTTTTACTATAAACATTTATGTAATTATTAGTTACTTAGTTCTGCTTCATTTGGTTATTATAATGTGTTTATAGCTCTATAGCTGTAAGTCATGTTTAATTACGGACCCTCAACGATTTTTGGCATGTTAAATAAGCGGACTGAATAAGCCTGTTTCCATTCATCTTCGAGTCTGTGGTTTGCTATTGTGTATACAGAGAACACAGCGCGTATGGTCTGCGACAGCACATCCAGGCTAGAACTAACCGCGGCCAGACTAGATTATCGCGTCCCGTGGTCTCAGAACTTGAAGGAACATTGGAATGGTTTTAGCATACCAGCAACGTATGTCCCCCACCCGAAGGGGCCGTACGGACACATTTCACGGGGAATCTCACACCACCCCGCCGCCAGTTCCCATACGCTGTGTGTGCATAGTGCATTTTCAACTCGCAATAAAAGGCTACGAGTAGACACGAGCGTAAAAGATATTTTACGTAAGCCGTGCTGTAAGGAAGGACGACTTGAACCCATGGAGGTTAAAGACCTAACCGGGTTCTCTTACACACCATAAAATTTCCACTTTCAAGAGTATTAATAATAATCCTGCAAAAGTCATTCTTATCGCTGACTTAATGATGTATATTTATCTTAGCATTATAACTAAAACTACTGCGACATTTATGACGGGCCTTGGTATTTGATCTACCTTTAACAATAGTGGGGATGTGATCGTGAAGACGTACTTTGACCCCATTGTTGGTCGGGCGAATTAGAAAATTGATGCAGCGACCAACTCCTTTGAATAGCATGATCCGTTAACAGGCCGAAGGGTAAAGACTTTTACCATTACATACGGTATGCAGTTATCAGCGTGTATTAGCCGACACTGATGACTTCGATGAACGGAAACATTAATATTTTCCCCCTTCTCATCGTCTATTCTCTCCAATGACATTGGATCGTCTTATAGAAAGATAAAGAAGCCTCCTTTCGAAACAAATTTTCATAATTACATATTATTTTACAAACGAGGACTGTTTGATAACTCCGTGACTAATTAAATAAATAAAAAAACATGCGGTGCAGTCTTTGGGGACTGCCGATAGAAGTGAAAACTAAAAACTAAATAACTTGTGAATTGTATCGTCGAGCTATTAGATTATTATTTTCGGTTTATAAAAAAGTGTTTATGATCAAGGCTTAAAGTTTAAATTGGTCACTAACACTTCTTTACAAACCAAAAATTGTTCACTCAAAAAGTGATCAACGCGCCTAAAGAAGATTTCACTTTCGCAATTCGAATAGATATGTATAAGTAATGCAATGCAATCATTTAAAAGTTACATTATAAAATAAACCTTAAGTCATTATTAATAAGGTTGGTATTACTGGAGGAAAACTCCGTCTTACGTCTTACGAATTCTTACGATCAGGACACGTGACCTGACGCGAGTTTAACATTTTTTACCCATCCCAAAAAAGTGCACAACGCCGCTAAAGAAGTTTTCACTTCAAAAATTGTTTTATTCGTGGTACCTTGAATCCATTTAGTTTAAATCCATCCATATAGATCCAACGTTTTGTGAATAACAAAGATCGCATTTATTTCTTCTCTTTATTGTTCGTTTTCATTGATTTAGACGAAATTTTATTTACGGACACATCAATCACCAACTTCCTGTTTAGTTTTAACATTTTTAGCAAGCATTATTGGAACCCGTTCATTGATCTTAAATGGTGGTAATGGATATCCTGCTTAATTACTATAAGCCGCATGCGGCTCGGCTATGGCTCTTCCGCGAAATGTTTAGTCCAGGCACGGAATTATTATTATCTTCTATATAAATAAAACGATAGAGGTCTGATTCTGAAGTTGTGCGCGCATCACGGCAAAAGTACTGGATAGATTACAATTAAATTTTCAAAATTTTATTTCGACATCTTCATTTAATATAAATAAAGTTATTCAAGTTTTAAAAATCAAAGATTTGATGTGTGATTTGATTTTCTTGCCGCGGAGAAGTGGGGCAAGCGGTGTAGCGTCGTACGAAGTCGAGGGCATCAGCTACTCTATAATTACTTTCATAATAATGTCTTCTATTAATAAAGCAAAACATATGTTAAAAAATCGGCTCTTTGAATAAATTTCAATTATGTGTTATCTTATATTTGGCTTTTTTGGATGGCAAGGTTGACCACCACTGCCCTAGAAGGATACGATGTATACCTGCATCTTGTACCGGGCAGATTGGCGGGTTACATAATATGTTGGGGATCTCGATGTGCAGGTTTCCTCAGGATGTTTCCCATCACTGTCGGTACGTGGCAATTTTAATATGCATGGACGAGAGAAAAACTATCTATTTAGTTCTCGAGAGTGATATTTGGCTACCACATAATTTCCTTAATTATTATACCTGAAAGAAGATGTAGTGACAAAAATTGAGAAAGGTATGCTGAGATGGTTTGGCCATGTCGAGAGAATGAATGAAGAACGATTGACGAAAAAAGTGTATAAGGCGAGTGTGAATGGAAGTGTTGGAAGGGGTAGACTTAGGCGCACGTTTCGAGACCAGATCAGGGACGTCTTGAAAAAAGGCCAGGTCAAGAGTACCCTAAATCGAAGGGCATGTATGAAGGGAATAATGAAAGTGGACGAAGCGAAACAAGTATGTTAGGATCGTAGCAAGTGGAAAGAAGTGGTCTCTGCCTACCCCTACGGGAAAGAGGCGTGATTATATGTATGTATGTATGTAATATTATTAAATTTTATCCGTGCAGGGGCGGAGAAAGAATATTAACCTCTGTGGCCGGGGTCGGCCTGTCATAAAAGGCGACAAAACAACCCACCCTAGCTACGTGGTAGGGTCTCAAGCCCGTCTGGATGGCGACCATCTTTGGTCTTAAGTATGCCGCCATAATAACCTTGTGTTGTGTTCCGGCATTAGTGACCCAAGTTCCTGTACCCTTATGGGACAGCAGCGTGTTCGCGATGCCACTGGCGTTGCAAACGCCTATAAGCGACGGTAACTGCTAAATCCTAAGCGGGCCGTCAGCCTGTCTGCTGTCCTACAGCAATAAAAAAAAATTATATCTTTCATCATATCTCTATTCTATCTTTAAGTTTGCCTCCTAAACTTGATTTTGGAGTCAAGTTCGGTATGCCTGACATTGTTGATATTGACACTACGATTTCAACTGCTAAATTCTAAACGGACTGCAGCCTGTCTGGTCCTAGAGCAATAAAAAAAAATATATACTACTTCTTTCATAAATTAAGCCAATTATATAAGAACATTATAGCAATGAATAAACACTGTTTACGTAAAACAGTATCATCTTTGTTTAACAATCCAGAGATAAAGAAACTATTCTAATCATAATATTACAAATGGAAATACGAGTACATATACATTAAAAAAGGTATATATTTATTTTATTTTGAGCCTTTATTCTAACATATAAATAATTTTTTTTCTTAAACTAATAGTGTTGACATCGACGACTATGCAGTGCCGGATTAAGCAAGCGCGGGGCTCGTAGCAAATCTTTTCAAAGGACCCCGCACCTGGGCGCAAGTGCTTCCATACCTCAAACTACAGCACCAACGTAAAAACTACATCACCAATGCACTTGTCGCCGATGGCTCAAGCGAGCTCCTGGGACGTGACTTCATCAAGTAGCCACCACCTGATTCGGCAATGGAAACACTCAACATGTTTGTCTTTGGGCTTCACGCAAAGGTCCATGACACATGAAGACGGTTTTGTGCAGTTGTCTCGCCGGATATGATCTTGCAGTTGGCTACTTTGCTGATGTGGTGTCTCCAGTCTACAGGAGAATTCCGACTCAAATTCTTCACATTTATACGAGAGACTTTTTGTAACATGTGCTTTTATCGTATGAAATTCTGTTTTATTTTCGCCAAGGAAATAATGGGGGTTACCGATTGTATGACGTAGATTGTGTTAGTAGGAAAAGAATGTAACGTTTCAACTTTTTGTGACATCAAATAAATTCAATATATTATGTTACCGCGTGTTATAAGTTTCATTTAAAAAATTACGCTCAGGCCGAGATGAGCGGGTTTAAATATGCGGGGCACCCTTTTGCGCGGGGCCCGTAGCAATTGCTACTCTTGCTATGTGGTTAATCCGGCACTGCGACTATGTCAGTTTGCCCTTGTTTAGCAAATGCCTCCCTCATTAATCCTTATTAATAATATATGTAATATGAAAAGTTTCTTCTTAAGATTGAAATTCGATCAATTAAGTATGCGGATATGATTTAACATAATCAGGCTGACGGTATTTGTGCCCGTGACTCAGTTTACGTTGCATCTTTAATACAATTAGGGCACATTGTCTATTAAGTGTTTTCAATATTACAATAACGAAATAGTTAATATACATACCATATATAAACCGAATGACGCCCCTTTTTAGTCATACATTCTCGAGGCATACATAGTATGTAGTATCTCGCTATCACATTATCAAGTATATATACTATTTTTAGAAGTTTTTTTTCTCGACATACATATATAATATTAATAATATATGGGCACAACTCGAAATTTTGAGGTTTTGACTTTTTGTGTTATATGGGCTCAGTATCAACTGTTCTACCACTTGGCTTTCACAAAAACAGAAAAAAGCTAATTTTTTAATGAATACTGTAATTGTGTCCCTTTCACACCACCCTCTCGCGCGCCCGCCTCTACCACCTGAGAGGCTCAACTAGTAAGGCGCCAGTACGTATTTGAATAATTTTTTTTTGTAATTTTTAAGCTGTTAATACTGTAGTACATACATACATACATATAATCACGCCTCTTTCCCGTAGGGGTAGGCAGAGTCCACTTCTTTCCACTTGCTACGATCCTTACATACTTGTTTCGCTTCGTCCACTTTCATTATTCCCTTCATACATGTCCTTCGGTTTAGGGTACTCTTGACATGGCCTTTTTTCAAGACGTCCCTGATCTGGTCTCGAAACGTCCGCCTGGGTCTACCCCTTCCAACACTTCCATTCACACTCTCCTTATACACTTTTTTCGTCAATCGTTCTTCATTCATTCTCTCGACATGGCCAAACCATGTCAGCATACCTTTCTCAATTTTTGTCACTACATCTTCTTTCAGACCACAACGTTTCCTTATCTCACTATTTCTTATCCTGTCACTCAGTTTAACTCCTATCATACTTCTTACCGCTCTCATCTCAACTGCATTTATTCTGCTTTCATGTTTCTTCTGCCATACCCAACTTTCACTTCCGTACATGAGTGTGTGAGGAACCAACGCCCCCTCGTGCACAGCCAGACGAGCCTTGTTAGACACCTTCCGACTGTTCATAAATAAAGGAGTGCAAAGCTCCATTCACCGTGTTTCCTGCATTCACTCTTCTTTCAATATCACTCTCACACTTTCCGTCTCTTGTAAACTTTGAACCCAGATACACAAACTCATTCACCTGTTCAATTTGTTCATCTCCAATCACAATATTGCAGTCTGTCACTGTTTCCTCTCTTTCAAACACCATCACTTTCGTCTTCTTTACATTCATCTTCATTCCCTTTAATACTTTAGTAGGTTTATCATAGTCTACATAAAAAAAATTCAGGATTATAGCACTTTTAATTACGATTTACTATGAATAATAGAGTAAAAATATCGAGAATCCCGAATCTTTAAACACGTTTTCCCAAAAGTTTGTGTTTTTGAAATAGGCCTTTACATTAATTACTAAGGGAGCTATATATGAAAATTCTTCTTCGTATAGGGGTGGAGCAAGAATACTATCCGCTGCGGCCGGGGTCGACCTGTCGTAACAAGCAACAAAACAAACCCAGCTACGTGGTGGTGGCTAACTGCTTACTATTAAGTGGGCCGCCAATCTGTCTGCTGTTCCAATAACAATAAAAAAAATTATATACACCCAGATCAAAATACATGCAAAAATATTTAAGTATTAATAAAAATCCAATACAACTCGATACCATAGACAAGATGTCGAAAGGCTGTAAACCATAGAGTACCAATAAATTTGATAATTTATAAATGGTAAATTTAAACTCAAACAAAACCGGCATGGATCTAGCATTAAGATTGCCAGACGAATAAGCCAAAGTTCACCGGGATTAGATAAGAAATTTTCTTTAAATTAGGTTTAAAACAAGATTAAATATTAGGATACAGTACAAATAGCATCTCAATTATTATTGTCAAATAAAATGTCGGTTAAGTAGTGTGTTGTTTTAAGACTCGGAGAGCTCTCTCTCGGCATCGTTGTTTAACACGTAGATAAGTGTCAATTTTTTTTTCACAGAACAGAATCCCTTTCTGCATACTCATTGGATCAGTGAGAATGTCCCAAACTAGTCCAAAATGCCGTTGATAAGACAATAGTCACCGATAACCATTTTTATTTTTGCCCGGGGAAACCACCTCGTCAGTATCCCGACAGGGCCCCGGGGAAGCCGACGCGGGTATGCGGGGTTGTTCGCCATGCCGTGATCGCGGCGACATATCCACTAAAACCCCGGTCGTCATACAGTCTTTCTGTAGGTCGCAGGAGTCACCTAAAGCAGCCTACCTAAAGCATAGAAAAGCTGATGGAAACCAGGTCTGGTCCACCAAATTAAGGCAGACCAACGCGGAATTACATCTGTTGATAACGGGGTATGGTCGAAAGATTTAACACGCATTAAGGATTAACATGCATTTTTATCCGTGCAGGGGCGGAGAAAGAATAATAACTTCTGCGGCAGGGGTCGGCATGTCGTAAAAGGCGACAAAACAACCCACCCTAGCTACGTGGTAGGGCTTCAAGCCCGTCTGGATGGCGACCACCTTTGGTCTTAAGTATGCCGTCATAATAACCTTGCGTTGTGTTCCGGCATTATTGACTCAAGTTCCTGTATCCTTATGGAACAGCAGCTTGTTCGCGAAGCCACTGGCGCTGCAAACACCCATAGGCGACGGTAACTGCTAAATTCTAAGCAGGCCGTCCGCCTGTCTGCTATCCTACAGCAATAAAAAAAGGCGCATCGAAAATATTTACGCGTACCACTACACATAATAATCATAATTGCTGCCACACCTCTTTAGGATATCAGACTGTGTGAAGACTATATTCCTGGCATTACGAATTAAGACGGCAGTCGTTTTAATAGTCAGATGTCGTATACAAATGTGATCAATCATAGTCTGCGAGAAGTGGTATGGAGTGCCGATTTAAATTGTCGCAAAATTTAACGATAATAACTTTGGATGACAGGGGTCACCTCTGCTGGAGATGTATCAGTCTTGTTAGAGATGGATTCGTGTTAGAAGTTAAGCAATTAAGATTGGAATTCCGAAAATAATCATATTTCGAAATTTTAAATTCCTTTTATGTCATAGACAATACATCTGTCTCAGAATTTATAGTGAGAATTTAACGACTAAATTTTCTTTCTTATATATAAATCTTCGTTTATAGCCTGGCAATTTCAAACATACTACAGCACTGGCAAAATCAAAAGCGTTGGGGCTAAAGAAAAGAAGAGTTAAAATTTATAAGCTATTATTTAAGTATAGCTTTTATCGCGGGCTTTGAGTTTGGCGACCGAATCAAGAAATTCCGTAACGAAATAAAACCTAACACCCCCCACTCCGCTTACCATGTAGCTCGGCCGAGCGTTCGCTTAACGTGTATGTATATGGTACGACTGTACGTAGGCATGGGCGATATTGAAAAACATTTTAATCAACTTATGCAATTATAATTATTTATTTATTTTTTATTTATGCAGTAATTATTTTCTTTGATATTAATTCAAGTTTTTTCTTCGATATTATTAATTCAAGTTACACTTTTTGAATGTACACCTATGTATACATATATACCTACATGTATATTTACGGGGCGCACGTGCGATGAGTGTGGTAGGGATGGGCTATATTTATCGATATTTCAACAATCCATGTTTTCTATCGATTTTTTTGGACAAGATATATCGATACTCGATAATAAAAACATCGATAGTTTTAGTTTTTTATTATCGAGTATCGATATATCTTGTCCAAAAAATATCGATAGAAAACATCGGTACTTTAGAAAAAAAATTACTGCATGAATAAAAAATAAATAAATAATTGCATAAGTTGATTAAAATGCTATGCAATAGCTTTTTTTTAAAGTAATGGCTAAGTATTCATAGGATACCTGTATAAGATATCAATAGTAAAAATTATATTATTACTAACTGATCCGGCAAACGTTGTTTTGCCATATAAATTTAAAAATTAATTAATAAAAAATACGTGAAAATCGGTTAGATAGTTTTGGAGTTCATCGTGAGCAACGATGTGACACGAGAAATATATATAACTAGCAGCCCGCCCCAGCTTCGCACGGGTATTTAATAAAAATTTCAAAATTAAAAATTATATACACACACATACCTAAACCCTTCTATTTTTTTTCGGTCTTGGGGAAAAACCTCTCTTGACGGGTTCCCCCGACCCGGGGGGACCGAGGGATATGTGGGACCCCGGGAAAGATGTTCGACCATCCGATTACCCACTAAAAACCCCCCTATTCTCCTATTGCCTACGCCCGGGCCCACGAATATAAGGCCTGCCGATCTCGTGGCCTGGGCCGGCGCCGGCCCGCCCTTTGTCTTAAGGCGGGCCCCTTCTAAAGTGTTGGCGCCAGGGGGTCAGGGTTTCGTACCCCCGGCGTTCTCCTAACAACTCTAGGAGTTGAGGGGGGCCGCGGAACAGCACGCGGCCCTCTCCCTGCAATAGTGCGGGCGGCGGATCCTCCCCCGAGGGGCCGCCCGCAGCCGCTTACTACGGCGGCTGGAGGTCGTTGCCCGCCCTCCGGTGCCGATGACGCGGCCTACGTTGGCGGGAGGGAGGGCGGTGGCGGACTTCCGCTCCCGTTCCGCCACCTCCCTTGCAGACACTCCTCCTCCTTGAGTCGTGTACCTCATTACTGAGGGTCGTGATTCCCCTTATAAGAACCCAGTTTCTCTTTTATAATGTTCTTCCACCTGTGCCTGTCCTTGGTGTGGTGGAGTGCATCACTACTGCCTCGCAAAAGGAGGTGACGGCCGTCCATCCAGGATCGCCCCCGACCATGGACAGAACCAGGGCCGGGAGCGACAGGTCCGCAGCCAATTCCGGACGGGACTCGCATCCCCGTCGCGTGCTAGTCAGGCGTGAGTACGACTACCAGACGACACTCCAGAAAAACCAGAGAGTCGCCTGACGTTGTAGCCGGCCCAGCAAGACCAACCGACAGCGAGGATGCAATTCCCGCCCTGGGAACACTCTCTGTGCAGGCGCAGTCGAAATAGGCATGGTTTCGACTACCAAATCAGGGCCCAGGGCAATCCCATTCATTGGGGGTCCCAATCAGTATTCGCAACCATCCCACCGGGGACCACGCCACAAACAGAGAGCTAAGTTGGAAAGGATGTAGGAGGTAGACGGGAAGAAAGGTAGGAAGGCCTCTGTCGCCTCGGACGGAGAGGGGAGTAAAGCGACGGATGCTCGGGCACCTCGGGTACGCACACCCGTGCACTTCTCAGACAGAGGAACGCCCTTGAGGGCAAACCCTTCTATTTGCGTCAGGTTACTAAAAAAATAAAATTATGAAAAAAGTTTGAATATTATTATTTCTATGAGCTTTTATTTTAATGATTTTTTTTGCTATTACTTTTCATTTATTTTTCGTTATTTTTTAATAAGTATTCTAATTTTTGTAAAAACCCCAGTGACGCACGCCTACATTGCATAAGGTGCTGCCTAGCTAGCCGAACAGGGTGAGCGGCTACTACGCAACATTTTTCTAATACTTACATTTTTAAACTCGTGATATCTTTCGAATGGAAAATCCGAATTGAATAATTCAAAAAGTTATGTAAAGGTATTGAAACAGTTTTGAATATGAAGTAATTTATTTTGATAAGGATTAATATCAAGATCCAAATAAAGAGCCTTTTCTAGGGGCGGCATTTCAATTAAATTTTTAAAATAAAATAACACTTATTGTGGCATAACTATAATAGTTAGACATATGCTATCGCGACACTTTTTGTAAATAATGATGTGTTCTGCAAAGTCGTAGTACATTATTTTATTCTATCATCAATAGTTTTCGCAGCGCACGCGATTTAAATAATATTTTAGGTAATTTTTTTACACCTTGGTTAACATTATTGGAGTTTTAATAAGGATCCCTAATTTTTTCGAAAATATAATATAGCCTATGTCACCCGGAGATAGTGTAGCTTCCCAACAGTGAAAGAATTTTTTAAATCGGGTCAGTAGTTTCGGAGTCTATTCAATGCAAACAAACAAACAAACAAACAAACAAACATACAATCAAATCTTTCCTCTTTATAATAGTAGTATAGATAGACTAGCTGTGCCCGCGACTCCGTCCGCGTGAAATAGTGACTTTGGGCAGCATTTTTTAGATATATCTTTTGGTTTATTTTGGATTAAAAACCCTATAAACCTTAAAATATAAATAAATAAAATATGCAAACAGTCAGTGTTATCGAATGCAACTGTTACGCCATGCGCCCCCGGAATACGTGCGTTCGAACCTACAAAACCAGCCTAAGCTAAACCCTATTTCATATGATTGATGATATAAATCTGAGGTCCACTGAAATTGAATAACAACCTACAATGTCCAGTCTAAGCTGAACCCTATTTCATATGGTTGATGATATAAATCGGAGGTCAAGTTAAAGGTCATAATTTTTAGCTAAAACAATTTTTTTTTTCAAAAATTAATGTAGCCCAAGTTACTCCTTGTTACATCAGCTATCTGCCAGTGAAAGTCTCGTCAAAATCGGTCCAGCCGTTTCAGAGATTAGCCGGAACAAACAGACAGACAGACAGACAAAAATAGTAAAAAATGTTGTTTTGGTATATGTACCGTGTTTACATCCAAATGCACTAAGTAAAAAACGGTTATTTTAATATTACAAACTGACCCTTCAATTTTATTTATTTGTATAGATATAGATGTATAGATTTCTATAATAATATTTTTAATTAATAAATCTCCCCCAAAATTGGGAAAAATACCTGGCAACGTTACAAGGTGACGACACGTGATTTTGCTCAAAACGATAGATAAAAAAATGTTAGCATCCATACAGCAGCCATACAAATTTCTCTTTGGTATTATTTTTGCGTACTAGAGAGTTATGAGTAATTTATCTATCAAAATATTAGAGATGCACGTAAGAATAACATTTAATTTGGCAGATACATTACATGACAAACATTCTATCGAGCGAAACATCGCCGACGACTCTCGCAACGCAAAGGAGGTCAATTTTGAAAGTAAATAGCAGGCTTTAAAAACAACAATCCTCCTTTTAATTTATTTAATGCACCCACAACTAGCATGACACACAAATTTGTTAAATATTTTTTGAAAATATTCGGCAAAATTGGCGCCAATTCTTAAATTCCTTCTCAAATTATCAAAGAGCACGAAACAATTTTAAGTTATTATAACAATTTTTGGACTTAAATTTATACCCAGCGATGGCATGCGTGCAAATTGCCGAGAACAAATAAACAAGGTGGGTAAACTGGGTGCTCTGCCAAGTCCAGTTTTCAGGGTTACAAGCGCACAGACTTCGGTGAAATTGTTCCTCATAGTGCGCTAAAAATATTCGCAAACAATTTGCCACAGCGTATGAACGATCTACGTAATCTTAAGAAAGTAAACTTACCTCTCAGTTATTGGTACTGCCTTTGACTTCAGTTCGTAGAACATGAAGTCCTGGTGATGCTGCGCTGTCATCTCATCCAGTATCTTCTGATCATCGCTGTAATCGTTCGAGAGAAGAGATGCAAGATCGAAACCCATATCAATACCGGATTCATCCATTATTGCAACAAAACACAATCACAAACTTTCACAAACGTTAGTTACAAAGTTGTACTAAACATCCATTTTTAAAGAAAACAAACAAAATAATGCTATAACGTGAATACTGGACAACACAGCAGCATCCATCCTCACAGCTGTCTACTTGTTGCTGTTAAAATTGTATAAACATTTAGAACATGTGTGATTGTGTGCAGTGTGATAAAAAAAGGAATGACTATAACTCGACCAAATATAACATACACTGTAATGCTTTACTAGTACCATTGTTAAACAACCATCATTATTAAGCCGTATTACATATGTTTACAGTTTTTCATAGCAGCAATACCGTATAAATAAAATATGAATGACATATTTTTGGTTATTGTTTTTTAAATTTTAATATTATTTAAAGTCAATATTTTATGAAATTCAAATTTAATAATTTTTTATTAATAAAAGGTGCGTTAGAACGAGTGTAAAGTATTTTAATTTATGATGGTAACTTAGCAGGTTCGTTCAAAAAGTAGTCGGATGTCAAATTCCTTTACTAAACTCACAATTTTATTAAATAGCTGAGTTAACTACCTTGTCCTTATAACAAAATTTACAAATAACTAAAATAATAAAAAATTGTCCCTGAAATTATAATTAAATACTTTAGATTAAATTTTAGTTATATAAATTGTTAGTTAAAGGTTTCCGACCGTGCACTAACATACTATACCGGTTTTTGATTACCAGTACAAAACAAAAATTTAGGATTTGGTAGCATTTATATTACCAACTTTATAATACGATGTAATTAACCATCTAACCAAGAGATATTTAATTATGATAATAGCAATTTTTATTCTTAAGGCGTAGCTAAATAAATGATTAAAATAACGTCGTTATAAAAATATTATTAATAACAATGGTATTATTACAAAGATAATTAAAGCGTTGGAAAACATTTTTTTTACCATTTTAAAAACTTTTTGAGTCTGAATAGGGTATTAGTATAAATATTTATATTTTAATGTACTTTTTGATGTAAATAGGACTGGTTGTAAACAGTTTAAATAATATCGGGACATACTAACACACTATCATGCATTATTTTTTCTGATAATTATATTATCTTTTAAGTTAGATTCAGTAATATTATTAAGATGTAACGGTGCTTAGTATTATTTAATTGGAAGGTCAGCAGGCTGGTACACTTTATTAAAAATTGAGCAAAGTTTTACATATTATGTCAGGATAGGGGGACATCAACATAAAATGCCAATATAATCCACTCAATACAAATATTAAAATGAAAGTGATATGACAGAGACTCTATCCACTTTACCAAAAAATAAAATGTAAACAAACAAACCAATGTTTCTCAAACAAAGCTAGAATGAAAACAATATGGTGGTTATAATCCGACCGTAATAATAAAACACTCCTTCCAATCGACAATAGTACATTGAACAGTACACTTATAATTATACCAGCATATAGAACCAGTAAGAGATTTCGAAACATTGTCTTTTTAGTTTCTTTATTAAGTTAGTTATCACAATTAATGTTGTAAATATGTAAATTTTATACGCATTATATTTATCGTTCTTAATTGTAAAAATATTTTTTTTTTCTAAAAGTAAGGAATAGTAATATAATAAAATAAGAATATAGGAGATATTTCTAATAAATAATTAAAAGTTGCTATTATAATTTTTATATCACGTTGATTATTGTAAAACATCTTGAATGGTAGATGTGGCTAATGGGATCATTTTCAAACCAAAAAGACACTTAAGGACTGAATGGAAAACTATTTATTTTAACATAAACATTTTGAATTTATTTTTGATGAAACGTAATCATTATGAAATTTATATAAAATACAAAAGTTATATCAGTTAACTAGACATGTTACTTCTACAAGCGATTTTCACGGAATATAAAAATAGGACACAATTCAATCTGAACAAATAAAACTATCATTCCAAATTTAAAGTAATTCAAACTTAATACATAAACCAAACAAATCAGAGTTGACATAAAAAGAGTATGTATAATCTGAGATTACCAATCAACACACCCCCTTAATCTCAGATATACATCATAACACCAGACAAGTACAGAAACCCAAAAAAATTTAGAAATTTTCAACAAACAACCCACCAATCATAAAACAACAATAACACACTATCTCTCAACAAAAACCAAAACTCTTAATAATAACTAAAAGCTCAAAAATACATGAAAAACACAATACTCTATAAAAGAAGAGGAGATATCAAAAATTCTGTAAAAAGTTTCTCTGAAAAATTCCGTTTTTAAACAATCTCACACACACGCATCCACTACGCGAATCTCTATTATTAACACCCCCTTACACTAGCATTATCTACACTAAAAGGTTTAGAATTAAAATACTTAACAGTCTTAATAACGTCTATCACAAGACAATAACACCAATCACTTTAAAAACCTAGTCACTTAAGTCATTTCCTACCTACATATTTACCCTCTCCATGTCCACAACCGCACCAGTCATCATCCCTTCGGTACACAAACACTCCATCACCTTCTCCATCTCCGCAACCGCACCAGTCATCATCCCAACAGTACACAAACTTTCCATCACCTTCTCCATCTCCACAGCCACCTCCTGAGTCACCACCAAATCCTCCAGTCACTCTTGCTCCAAATCCACCATTACCACCTTTTCCATCTCCAAAACCTATCGCTATTCTATCCTCACTTGCGTCCAAAAAAATCATCAAATTCTCCTTTCCACCACCAAAACCCCTATTCTATTTAGCATCACCAAAAACATCAACAACCTCCTCCATTCTATCCAGCATTATCAAAAACATCAACAACTTTCTCCATTCTATTCAGCATCACCATAAACATCAACAACTTTCTCCATTCTATTCAGCACCACCAAAAACGACAACAACCTCCTCCATTCTATCCAGCATCAACAAAAACATCAACAACCTCCTCCATTCTATCCAGCATCACCAAAAGACATCAACAATCTCTCTATTCTATCCAGCATAACAAAAACATCAACAAAATCCTCCATTCTATTTAGCATCACTAAAAACATCAACAACCTCTTCTATTCTATCCAGCATCACCAAAAACATCAACAACCTCCTCCACTCTATCCAGCATCACCAAAAACATCAACAACCTCTTCCATTCTATCCAGCATCACCAAAAACATCAACAACCTCCTCCATTCTATTCAGCATCACCAAAAACATCAACAACCTCCTCCATTCTATTCAGCATCACCAAAAACATCAACAACCTCCTCCACTTCCTACTGCGCCTCCTCCGAAAACTGCGCCTCCTCCGAAAACTGCGCCTCCTCCGAAAACTGCGCCTCCTCCGAAAACTGCGCCTCCTCCGACAACTGTGCCTCCTCCGACAACTGCGCCTCCTCCAAAAACTGCACCTCCTCTGACAACAGGGCCTCCTCCGAAAACTGCTCCTCCTCCAACAACTGCACCTCCACCGACAACTGAACCTCCTCCGTTAAGTGTGCCTCCTCCGTCAACTGCTCCTCTTCATTTTCAACACCGTCAATTGTTAATACTTTTTTAATTGTTTCTTTTCCAATTGTTTCCTTTTGAATACGATATGCTGGGCCCATAACCTCTTGAATGGTAGAGTGGCTAGTGGGATCACTTTCAAACTAAAAAGACGCCTAAGGACTGAATGGAAACCTATTTAGTTTAACATAAACATTTTGAATTTATTTTTGATGAAATGTAATCATTATGAAATTTATATAAAATACAAAAGTTATGTCAGTTAACTAGACATGTTACTTCTACAAGAGATTTTCACGGAATATAAAAATATGACACAGTTCAATCTGAACAAATAAAACTAACATTCCAAATTTAAAGTAATTCAAACTTAATACATAAACCAAACAGATCAGAGTTGACATCAAAGAGTATGTATAATCTGAGATTACTTATCAACAAAATCGACATCCAAAAAACCCTATTTACGGTTTGTTTATAGATATGTTTATAGGTAGTTGATTTTAGAATTATTTTTAAAACTATACTGGTAACTTATTCTTGTGGTTGGAAATTAGTAGTTTCGGTTTGGTAGAATTTAAGAATTCATAGCTCAGATACGGCGTTAAAAATATTTTAGAACTTAGTACGAATTTTATTTAATTCAAACAACTAAAAAGAAGATATCGACATGTCGAAAGCTCATCCTCCAGAATTAAAAAAGTAAGTTCTATATTGACTAATGTTAAATCTCTAATCACAGAAATTACATAGCGTCGTCCGAGGCAACGCTATCATAACCTTAATAATTTTGTTTTCCATTAAATCTCAGTTTATATTTTATATAAATTTCCACCGTTTGCGAGTTAATAACTAAATTGCCACTATTTCCAGATTTATGGACAAGAAATTGTCTATCAAGTTAAATGCCGGTCGCGCTGTCATTGGAGTTTTGAGAGGATTCGATCCGTTCATGAATCTGGTGTTAGACGAGGCTGTCGAAGAGTGCAAAGATGGACAATTCAATAATATCGGCATGGTGGTAAGTTATTTCCATCACACTAAACATTAATTTGGAGCAATATTAATTATTTTAAAATTAGCATTAAAATAAACTGACAGACTCATAAACTGCATCAAAGTTCAGGATTACTTTGAAATGATTTTTTTAATAAGTATGCAAACTTTCTATACAGATTTAAATTGAAACCTCTAGATTGGTTCGTTAACTTTAAAACAGCGTAGGGTCATATCCTTAAGTTTAATGTGTACTGGAAAGGACCTTACGACTTTTTTGAAGAAAAAACAGACATTTAAGGAAAATTGGTTTTAACAATAGACACAAACTTTATGCAAGGGTTTATTTATGTTTTGATAAGGTGTATTACCTCCACGTGCCCTTATTACGGATTCTAATCGGTTCCGCATAGATTTTATTAGGGTTATATTGTAGCATTGGTGCGGGAGGGCCTGGATCAACTAATGATTGGTAGAAATTTAAACCAGTGTACGGTTTCTAGAATATACAGAAGGGTGGTGGAGACAGGTTCTTACAGAAGGAGACATAGTACAGGCAGGACTCGAGCTACCACCGGTCGTGATGACCGATTTATTGTTACAACTTCCCTGCGAAATCGTTTCCTCACGTCAGTTAACATCAAAACAGAGCTTAATGAAGTGCATGGAGTACACATGAGTGCACGAACAATAAGAAGAAGGTTAAAGGAAGTGGATATCACCCCTTTTAGACCAGCAAATGGTCCAAAGTTGTCTGTAGCTCACAGACAAGCTCGCTTAAGATTTGCACGTGATCACCTGAATTGGTCAGAAGAGCAATGTATTGTTCACGGACGAGTGTAGGACATGTTGATATGGTGCTGATGGTCGCAGAAGAGTCTATAGTCGAAGTGGGGAGCGATATGCTCAAAGTTGCATTGAGGAGCGTGTTCCTTTTGGAGGTGGTTCGTGTATGGTCTGGGGTGGCATATCGATGAACTGGCGAACAGAACCATTGTTCATAGACACGGTCCATCAAAACGGTAATAGAGGGGGTTTAACTGCACATCGATACATCGATACAGATCTTAGAAGATCACGTGGTGCCTTGCATGGGATTCATAGGCGAAAATTTTACTTTAATGCAGGATAATGCCCGACCGCACGCTGGTGCATAAGTTCGACAATATTGCGAAGAGGTTAGGATACGTACAATGAATAGGCCGTCAGCATGCAGCCCGGATCTTAATCCCATTGAGCATGTTTGGGACAATTTAAAAAGAGCTGTATATGCGAGAAACCCTTTGCCCATGACAGTGGCAGCACTAAGAACAGCACTTTCAGAAGAATGGTACAATATTCCGCAAGATCTTTTAATAACCCTAATAAAATCTATGCCGAACCGATTAGAATGCGTAATAAGGGCATGTGGAGGTAATACACCTTATTAAAACATAAATAAACCCTTGCATAAAGTTTGTGTCTATTGTTAAAACCGATTTTTTAATTAAACCAATTTTCCTTAAATTTCTGTTTTTTCTTCAAAAAAGTCTTAAGGTCCTTTCCAGTACACAAACTTAAACTTAAGGATATGACCCTACGCTGTTTTAAAGTTCATGAACCAATCTAGAGGTTTCAATTTAAATCTGGATAGAAAGGTTGCATACTTGGTTAAAATATTTATTTCAAAGTAATCCTGAACTTTGATGCAGTTTATTAGTCTGTCAGTTTATATAAACAAAAATATGTTGCTTTATAAGCGCAAAACTTGAGGTCGGCTCAACCAATTGGACTAATTTTTATTTTAATATTTCCATTAAGGCATAAAGAAGGTTCATATGCAGAGAAAAAACGTAAAAATTGCGAGGAAAATAGTAAAAACACCATCTTTCTTTTCCTGTACAAACCACAGTAAGCTGTCAAAGATTTGACTTCAAGCAAAACAAAATGGTGCAGTTTATGAGTCCGTCAGTGTATTTATACTACTAGTAGAAGAGTGAAAAGCAGAATATAACTTTTTTGGATATTAGAAACGTTTTTTTATAGCCCTGTGTATAACTATTGCAAACTGGTATATGATATTAAAAAAATAATGGCCTATAATGTCCTAGAGGCCTATAATGTCCTTCATACCTTCTAGAGGGAACAGATACCGGTGATCGTGGCATACAGGTTTTCTTCACCATTGTTATGTCCAGGGATGAAATGCTTGTGATGTTATACCACTTGGCTGTGGTAATCATCAAAATATATAGAAAAGAGGTGATTATTTTTGAGTGATAACTTCTCCCAAACTATAAAACAAGATCACTATTTCACATTATTTCCTTTTATTATCATCAAAGTGGTTAATGAGGTCAGGTGGTAAAAATAGTTGCAGTGCAAAACTTCAGCTTTGAGTTGATGTCTCAGTAATACTTCTTTTTCACCAAAAAAGGACATGGTACTAAATTTGGTTTATATAAGAAAAATATATGGCTTTGGTATAATGGCTAACACATGTCAGAATGCATGTGTGTTAGGGTTTGATTCCAATCCTGCGTCTAAGCGTTTATGTATAATATATATTATTTAAGGAAAAATATATAAGTAGTACATCAGTTGTTTAGTACCCATTACATAAGTGCTCTGTTACTTATATTAGCATTAGTAAATTATCCCAGCATATTCATTTTAATTTTTCAACTTTGGAGATTTCATATTAATTTTTACTTATTAATGAAATTTTTAATTATAAGTTTCAAACTCTTTCAAAACTGAACTTGATTAATATTTCTATTGCAGGTAATCAGAGGGAACAGCATCATCATGTTAGAGGCATTAGATAGAATATAGTAATTCTGATTATTTTTGTATTAAACCTAAGATTTTAAATTAAGTGATGTTTGCAAATTTTAACATTCAACATCATTGTGATACATTTATTTACATTTGAGTAATTAAAACTAGTAACTAAATAATACAAACATATAGTCATGATCATAGAATAATGTCTGTTTTGAAAAAAAAATACAAATTTCACTTTTTACCATATTTGGAAGTGGAAGGAATCCAAGTATGGGATATGCACTATGTAGTGACATAGTCTAAATATTATTGCTACATTAAAGAAAAAATATATGTATTTTAGATTTCAAATTAATGATTGTATTTTGGAAATGGCTGCCATGCAAAGTTTAATATATTATATCAAATTTTAACAGATCTATGAATAGGGACCTATTCTATGACTGACGATATAACTATGAATTTAATATTTAAATTTGCAAGTACTGTCTCAATCCTCTTAGCTCAAATAGGCCTCAAATAAAGAATATGGAATATACTTTTGTATAAAACTCAATAACTTTGTGTTCTAAATATTTTGTGAATATGTATAACATGTCAATGAGGTCTTGAGAGAAGACCAGTTGTTAATTGCACTTGAATTTCTGGAAACTAGATTTGAGATAATTAAGGGTAATAAAGTTCATTCTAATTCATATTTTTTTTAAATCTCCCTTGTATCATCAAATCCCACATTTTAAATCTACAGCAAGTTAAATTATCGAGATAGTTATAGAAGATCAATTACGGTATAGTACAAATCATCCCAAGGGAGTCGTAAAAGGCAACTGATGGGTCACTCCTGCCAGCTTGTATGCGGCAAGGGAAGGACACCTCTAGGTTTCCCTTTAGTGGTTGGGAAGTTGGACGGCAGTCGCTCCCGTAAAAACCAAAACCAGCCGACGCACAGGAACTGCGCCCGACTCCTGTGACAAGTGGACTAGGGCTGCCGTGCCGTGGGCGAGCACGGCTAAAGACACTAGCCCCATCCAAAAGGAAACTCCGCTTCGCAACTTGGAATATTGGCACGCTGACTGGACGCGCGAGAGAGTTGGACGATGTACTCTCCACCTACAAGAGTGGGTGGAATGCTACCCAAATCGACTTCCTACTCACTAGGAGACACCACATCAGCAAAGTAGCCAACTTCAAGGTCATACCCGGTGAGAGTCTCATTGCACAACACCGTCTTCTTGTCATGACCTCTGCGTGAAGCGCAAAGGCAAATGTGTCGACCGCCTTCAACGCCGAATCAGGTGGTAGGCTGCTTGATGACGTCAAATCCCAAGAGTTCGCCTCTGCCATCGGCGACAAGTGCGCTGGTGGTGAGGGCGAACCGGTTCAAGCTTATTGGGACAGGATTCAGGAGGCTATCCTTGGGTCAGCGAGGGAGGTGCTTGGCGAGTCTAAGGGCGGGCGCAAGTGTGACATGGAGACTTGGTGGTGGAACGACTCAGTTCAGAGGGAGACTAGGGCGAAAAAGTCTCCTTTAAGAAGTGGCAAAGCGCGCCACTAAGAGCTGTTGCCAGAGCCAGACGAGACTATTACAACCCCTTTACGATAAGTTGGAATCGTCTGAGGGGCAGAAGCATATAATTTGGCGCGCTCTAGGGTCAAAGCGGCACAGGCAGTGGTGTAGCGTATGGGGGGGCGGCAGGGGCGTCCCGCCCCGGGCTGCACTTTTTAGGGGGCGGCAAAATTTCACAATAAATATTTGAACTATTAGGTACATATTTTTATCGGAATTTTTCATTACTTATTCTGTGACGAATTAGGGGAATCCCCTTTCTTTGAATGATATTTTGTAGCGACTGCTGGCAACTCTATTCTGACGCGAGGAATCCCCATAATTTTGTGCTTGACCTGTATAATGCAAAATATTGATGACTGTTCTTGCCGAAAAGTTATCTAGATTTAATGTACATATGTAATACTAGCGAGCCGGTCAAGCTAGCTAGGCTTGACCAGCTAAACACGGGCAGATTTTCCATTACCGCTCTCCTCTTATTGGTCCTAGCGTGATGTTATATAGCCTATAGCATTTTTCAATAAATGGGCTTTCCGACACAAGAATTTTTAAAATCGGTTCAGTAGATCCAGAGATTACCCCCTACACCGTCAAAAACACACAAACTTTACCTCTATAAAATAGTATAGATATACAAGTAGTATGCATTAAATTGAAATACCTAAATAAAAGGGCGGCAAAACTGTCTTCCGCCCCGGGCGGCCGTCAGCCGTCACCCACGCTACGTCGCTGGGCACAAGATATCTCCAAGTACCGCTGTGTAAAAGACCACAAAGAGGTGCAACTGCCAGATCTTCCTCGGAATCAAGGACTAGTGCCACTGGTAACGCCTGCAGAGGTCCAGAATTGTCTTCGTCGTATGAAGAATCGGAAAGCTGTTGGATCCCACACCCGTACGCATTACGCATAGGCGGCGACACGGTCGAGCGCACGGATCAAGTTAAATACCTGTATTATGCGCGTCTGGTGACATCGATTGCGACGTCAAGGCATGCATTGCTGCTGCGCGGGCCAAATGGCGTGAGGTAACTGGTGTCATTTGTGAACCCAAGTAAAGTTGAAGGGACAGGTCTATATGGCCATCATTAGGCCTGTCCTTTTATACGGCTGTGAAGCGTGGCCGGTGTTAGAGCGACACAAGCAAGAACTGCGAGTCATGGAGATGAATATGCTGCGGTGGATGTGTGGAGTGACGCGGAAGGACCGCGTTAGGAACTCCCGCATTCGCGGCAGTTTTCATGTCCATGACATTGCGGACAAACTGCAGGAGTGTCGCTGGTATGACCACGTTTTACGGCAACTGACTAACTACGCTGGGAACAAATGTCTGGTCATGCCGCCTGCGCCGGGGCCTGGCAGGAGGGGTAGACCTAAAAAGTGCTGGTCTGATGTCATAAGGGGTGATATGCGTGCCAATGGGCTCACTACCAGGGATGCTGAAGACCGTGCGAAGTGGAGTAGAAAAAGTCGGAAAGCGGACCCCGGGCACCGATACGGAAGTTTAGGTTGCAACCGGGAAACAACGCTTAGTGATGATGATGGTACAATTACGATATACATCCCCTCAAAGCGTAATCAAATATCTACAGTTACTCTAATGTTCATAATTTACTGCTTCTGAAGAATCTATAGTCAAAATTTGGAGATTTATAGCAGTTGAAAAAGAGATATTGATTTCATCATTTTCATCCATGTTGCGATTTGAACGATGACTCGAAAATTGAAGATGACTTTGACGTATTATCTTTAAGCTTGACAGATGATTTTGTTATGTCATCTAGTGATGTACATATTTAATCGTTACAGTTTAATAGGAATGTATTGGTAACAATACTTCGTCTATTAATACGGTAAGTGGTAACATAGTATCAACAATAATAACTTATAGCTCTCATATAACTATAATATAATAAGTATACAATTTAACAAGTGTGTTTTGCAGTAGGCATTACTGATAATAATTCCTATATGATGATATTCTTGCGGAGTTCAAAGATGAGTATAAATTTCAAATCAAATTGAATAAAATAAGCTCTGCTTCCATTTTATCAGGAATTTTTAAACTAGCCCTGTTTTTAAAAAAATATACGGCTGCGAAGTATGGCCGGTGTTAGAGCGACACAAGCAAGAACTGCGTGTCACGGAGATAAAAATGCTGCGGTGGATGTGTGGAGTAACGAGGAAGGATCGCGTCAGGAACTCCCACATTCGTGGAAGTCTTCATGTTCGTGACATTGCGGATAAATTGCAGGAGTGTCGGCTCTGCTGGTACGGCAACCGGATGCTTACGTGGGAAACAAATGTCTGGCCATGCCGCCTCCACCAGGCCCCGGCAGGAGGGGTAGACCCAAAAAGTGCTGGCTTGACGTCGTAAAGAGTGATATACGTGCCAATGGGCTCTCTACCAGGGATGCTGAAGGCCGTGCGAAGTGGAGTATAAAAAGTCGGAAAGCGGACCTCGGGCACCGAAACGAAAGTTTGGGTTACAACCGGGATACAACGCTTGGATGTTGATGTCTAGAAACAAATAAACCCAAAACAGGGTTAAGGTGTGATTTTTGTAGAACTTATTTATGATATCTTCAGAGGTGGATTCCCACCAGGACAGCCGCTTGACTAAGGATCTAAGGTACACATTTAATATGGAGCCAGTTGGTGATCCCGTTTATGAACTATTCAGCCTTGGTTCCCTAATAATAGAAAATAATACTATTATTATTAAAATTTTGTGATTCTATAATCACAAAATTTTTATCTTAGCGAAAAGGTCGAGAAACGATCATTTATTTAAGGGTCTTCATATTTACGTTTTGTTTTCACATCCCTAAATAGGTGTTTGTCACTTTGTCAAGTCTGAACACTGGATACTGGAGAGTTTTCGCCTTACAAGTAATGATAACTGTGTTGTTATTTTTGTTTATTGTGGTTGTAGGAAAGAAAACTTTTAGACTTATAGAGTGAAGTAAGTTGAGAAATAATTAAATTGAGTACAGAACAATAAAATGAAAGTTTAACAAATATAAAACTTTAAATTCATCATCAGACATGTAAGTTTTTGTTTTAGTTAATATGAAAAATAATAATTTCTAATTTTCTATAATCGAATTATAGATAAATCACGATAAATGCGTTCCTTATATAATAATAAAAGCTTTACTGTTTGTTACATAAAAACATTGCAATATTTTTCTTATATGCACTTTTTATACATTGTTGATGAGGTCATGATATTAGTAGGCCATTTAGTAATTTGGAATATACTGAGCACATAACAAGATAGAGATATAAATTTGCGTTTAACTACATCAAGAGCTTTATATATATTCAAGATAAATCTAGTTGAATTTTATGAATGTAAATTTTCAGAGAATAAAACAAATTTGTCCTTAATCCATTTGTTAAAAAACGAAACTTATTGTAATGTGTACATATATTTCTGTACTAACTTTAGATTTTATCGACAGTGGATTTTTGGTCCTTTAATCAGCCTCAACTTATGGCCTGAGGTAAAATTTTTTTCAAACAAAAGTTTCTCACTGAATTTTATAGGATTGCATATAATATAAAAATTTTAAACACAATGCAGTTTCTCCCAAAATATCTCAGCTGCCTTTAAACAAATTAATGGCTTTAGTCTTTCTGTTGGCTATGAACCCTATGCTCTATGTCAGGCATCCCCAAACTCTTGGCCAAGAGACCTTTTCCAAAATGAACTGATACCTCAGACCCCATAGCCAGTTTTCTTTTCTAGTTAATTTTCCTATTGATACAAAATATTAGTCAGTACCTACTATTCCTAATACATATTAAAATAATAGTGATTCTTATAAGAAATTGGTACACATAACACAACTTAGGAAGTATTTTGAAAGTTTCAAATAAGAATTTGTGTTAAATAATAGGGGTCGATTTTTAGACCTTGTTGAGCCCAAAGTCAGTTTTCATTTATTTCGACCCCTGACTAACTGATTACAACCCCACTAGGTCTATACAACGAAGTGGATACCACCTGCTCTATATTGTCAATCTGACATTTTAGTGGTGTACTAAACTTACAAAAATAAAGCTTTAAATAAATACTTATCTCTTATTTCTTTATAAGATAGGTATGGGTTAATATATATGTATGTAAAGCTGTTTTGAATGATTCATTAATCAAATGGTAACAATCAGGTACCTATAAATCCCCATGTATAATAGTCAACTATATTCAGATGACAAAATAGTTTAGATAGACTTATACATATAAACAAAAAAAATATTGAGACAATTTTTACAGTCCCAAAGCAAGCACTTACCTTATGGATACTATATAACTGATATACTACTAATATACTTTTCTTTTGTAAATACTTTTCTTAAACACTCAGAGGCAAGACAGGAACTGAACCTGTGATTGGTGCAAGCACACTGAAGTGCATTAGCCGTTACATCATGGAGGTTGTCAGTATTAATTTTGTTCAAGCCATAGGCTTAGAGCCAACTACTCTAGGAGGTATTAAAAAATAAAGTCAGCAATTAAACTTAACTAATTCATCAAAACTACTCAAAAATATTACATGGTATATAAGATGTTTTATAAGTTTTTATAAACCTGATTTGATGATGTGTTTTATATTTAATGGAGTCATTGGGCAGGTTTTCATTGTTCTAAACTTTATAACAAAAATAACTTAATTCAAGTATTTTCTAGCTTCAAATATTTAGGATTTGTCTTGTAATCAATTATGTTGTTTTATATTTTTATGTGTATTTTCAGTGACGAAGCCACAATGGTTGAAACATTGGACCCACTGTCCCCTAGTGTGAATGCATCCCCAAGAGCTGCTGGATTTATGCAGAAATTAATAATGAGATTTGGCAGAGCAACCCCAATAAGTAGACCAGGAGAAGGTAATTTAGAAATGTATGAGTCGATGTAATCAACCAATTGTCTTCCACTGCTGGATGACATACATATATTGACATACATATGCTGATTGACATATATACAATACATATCCAGTCCAGCCCGATCTGATTTTTTCTTATTTTTATGATGATGATGATCAGCTATGTTTGTTTGATTGAAAAGAAAAGAAAAGAAAAATTATTTATTAGGACAACTCATACAGTAAATTTACATAGAAATTATACTAAAAATTACAGTTATGTTGTCCTAAATAGGACCTAACTCAGCAAGATGCTGGTTCTTAAAAACCAACGCTGATCTTCCGTTAAGCCCTTGGAATGACGTCACGGTATTTAACATAAATATGTATAAACTTATGTATGTAATTAGAACAATAATTAAAAAGAAATATTATACAGAGCAGCATTAAAGTAAATTATTGCATCACAACAACCAAAAACGTACAAAAATAAATACAACAAACATTTGTGAATTTTAATTGGGTATATCACCATAGCACCTCTAAATTTATGGGAAAAAACGAACATTTTATTCCTATAATAAAAATAATAATATTGCCAGACAAATTTATTTACATTTAAAACAAAATAATTGAATATTTTGATATTTTTAAGACAACTCAAGTAAATGTATAATATTTATAATGTATACTATATAAGATACCATACCATAATCAGTTTTTATTTTTTTATAAGTCTGAGTACTGTCCAAGTATTTTCAGGTGATTCTTCATTTTTTACCAGAAAAGCACTTAAATTTTAAGACAGTAAAATAGTAATAAAATAAACTTGAAATATAGTAATGAAAATGGTTGTGTAAGTGGATAATAAAAACACTATAATTATAATTTATAAATACTAGTTAAATATTATAAATTTAAGAGTAAGAATAATTATATCATGATAATGATTATTAGTTAGTTTTTTTTAAATATAATATTTAAGACGAATAAATTTGTGATTTTAGGAATAATATGTCATATGAGTACATGAGCAAGACTAATTACTTGTGATAACTTATAGCAATACAATTTTTATATGAATAACACAAGCAGTTACTAGTTAATATAAAAAAAAATTACATTTGTATATTTATTTTATATATTTAAATATTCGTAATGCTATTAAATAATAAAAGTTAAACAGTAGACACCAATTATTATTAATTTTTGTAATTTTAAAGTTGCAAGTTTCAGATTAATAAAAAATAAATTATATAATATCAATTACTCTTAAACAATATTAAAAAGTAAAACAATAAGATATCTTTAAATTGAAAACGAATAATACTATTGCTATAAACTGTACATAATTGAAGAATGCTCAAAAAATACAATAATTGAGAGCTTAATTAATGTATTAGTTTAGTATCTAATACAATGGAAAAACATGCATAAAGTCGTTCTCTGAGCGAACCGAAAAAGCTGGTTTTCCATCTGCCTGACGAACTAAAATGTGTCCTTTCTTTATCCAAAAGAAGCGCCAGTTCCGCTTCCGGCATTCTTGGCGAACTTTATAAATAATATATTAAATCGTGAATATTTTTCTTCAACTACCCTTTGTTATGAATAATCACTATACTGAACGTGGAATTTACAATTCACATACGAAAACTCTAAGTATACTGTTTTTATAATGACACAAATACTTTCACGGCTTATCCCGATAATGTTATTGAAAATATTAGCACTGTAATTTTGATTTGGAGCTATTTTATATTTTTAAAGAATAAAGTAAGCGAGAGTAAGTACGTTCGATCCGCTATCAGTGACGTCACCAAATTGGCCATAGTTCTTGTAACAGATGTAACACACCCACTGCCTTTTGAAAATGATTCATCTCATATCTTCTCTTTTATTTTGAGAAATGTTAAAATTAAGATTACAAGGGGACAATGCACTAGTTGAATATAAGTAAACTAGATACAAACAGAACCTAAATGAGAAGAAGAATTGGCTTTGGAATAATCAATGCTACATAGGATAGGGGGGCTCTGGGAAACAATAAAATAACTGCTGACATCTTCACAACATAAACATGTTTTAATCTTTTTAAAATTTGGTTTTAGAATTCATAGCCTAATAAAAAATACTTCGAAAGGCTTACTGTCGAACATAATTCATAGATAAAGACCAATAAATATCCTTTCAGTATTTATGTAATTGTGGCTATATATAATACTCTAATATTGTATACAGATGCTCTATGTCATATAATCTTTATAGCTCCTGTAGGTATCATTACTAACATCACACATTCTTTCCATCGCCTACCCTTGCCCTTGTACCCATTTACATTCAGGTCCAACATCCTTCTAGTAATGTGGTTTAGTTATGTGTTGACAAATTATGCCTGGATTGCTTGTAAGTGTAAAGATTTGAAGAAAACAAATATTCATGTTCTGTAGTATTAACTTTTAATGTTGTTTTAAATTAGTTCTAAAGGTTTCTTTATTATAAAGTGTGTTATTCATTACAGCAAATATTAATACAGAAATAATCATAATAGCCATTTAATTAAATTTACCAATACAATACCATAAAAGTTTCTCTAAATTGGATTGTGCCAACAGTCAAGGTTACAACGCTTACAATAGCCAGTGTACAGCTGTACTTAAATTTCCATGAGTTTGAGATCTTAGTTACTGCCTCATATTGTAATCTTCAGTCAACAATTGCCCACTCTTGGACTGTTCACTAGTTTTCTGTGATGAATACTACATTATACCTCAGCTTTGCATCCACTGGCAACAAATAATATAGGAACAGTCATGAGTTTATGGAAGTAAGACTTTTCTCGTGCAGGGGGGGAGTAAGAATACTAACCCCTGCGGTCGGAGTCTGCCTGTTGTAAAAGGTAACAAAACAACTTTATCTACATGGCAGGACCCCAAGTCCGTCTGGATAGCAACCTTGTCTTGTGTTTCGGCATTAGTGAGCCCCAGGTTTCTGTACCACTATGGAACAAGCGCGTTCATGGTGTCACTAGCGTCGCAAACATCCATAGGCGATGGTAACTGCTTATTATTAAGTAGGCCCACCTGCTGTTCTTCACCAATAAAAAAAAACTAAGATATAGTTACAATTTTCTCATTGTTGTTATCTTCATTCATGGTTTCCTTGCAATATTTAGCAGCTCAGATAGCTGTAGCTCTCATAATAAATTTATAGTAACAATGAGCCTTTACTTAGAATTGCATAAGTTCATCCTATAACTTAGATCACGTCTCTAATTTCGAAGAGCTTACTGACAAAGGCCTCCTCTAGCTCATGCCAGTATGCCCTATCGATGCCCTAAGTGCTGTTTGTCCCCAAAATGGAGCAGCTGGACGCTTATTTTACCTACGCTTGTTTCTTTTACCATCTCTAAGCTAGTTAGCCTCCTTCATATAGAAACTGACAACTGATTGAGGAGATTTATAACGAAAGGATGTTCTGAAGTTTTTTTTTTTTTTATTGCTGTAGAACAGCAGACAGGCTGACGGCCCGCTTAGAATTTAGCAGTTACCGTCGCCTATGGGTGTTTGCAACGCCAATGGCATCGCGAACACGCTGCTGTCCCATAAGGGTACAGGAACTTGGGTCACTAATGCCGGAACACAACACAAGTCTATTATGGCGGCATACTTAAGACCGAAGGTGGTCGCCATCCAGACGGGCTTGAGGCCCTACCACGTAGCTAGGGTGGGTTGTTTTGTCGGCTTTTACGACAGGCCGACTCCGGCCGCAGAGGTTAGTATTCTTTCTCCGCCCCTGCACGGATAAAAGTTTTGCCTTATGACAATGCTTTCAATATTAGTTGTTCCAAACCCAGTTTGTACTATACAGGAGTGGAGTAGTTTTACAGAACGCTTATAGGTATTTCCACTATTCCCTTTTGTCAGAGGTGGCCGTTTAAGTTTGCATATTTTGAAGTCGTCCGTACCAAACAATTTGAGATCCGCTCACGTAATCAAAGAAACTGACTATTAAGGTGAAGTATTAACTTCACCATGTTAAATCTTTATATGTATAATTTGTTGCGCATGTGTATTTTTTTTTTTGTTGAGAAACAGCAGACACGCCTTGGGGCCTTACCACGTAGCTAGGGTTGTTTTAGTCGTCTTTTACGACAGGCCGACCCCGGCCGCAGGGGTTAGTATTCTTACTCCGCTCCTGCATGGAGAATATGTGGGTAAACACCTCTTAAACGGCTTCGAATGGATTCGAGAATGGTTTAGATTCACAATTCAGCCTACTATAAAATTTGTTTTTTAATCTTTATAAATAAAATGATAGAGGTCTGCAGTTGTGCGCGCATCACGGCAAAACTACTGTATATAAACTCTATATATAATATAACTCTATATATAAACTATATGTAAACTCGGGGAAAAAACCTCTCTTGACGCGTTCCCCCGGCCCGGGGGGCCCGAGGGATATGTGGGACTCGGGAAAGATGTTCGACCATCCGACTACCCACTAAAAAACCCCGCTGTTCTCCTATCGCCTACGCCCGGGCCCACGGATATATGGCCTGCCGATCTCGTGGCCCGGGCCGGCGCCGGCCCGTCCTTTGTCTTAAGGCGGCCCCTTCCTAAATTGTTGGCGCCAGGGGTCAGGACTGTGTTTTTTTGCTGCGGATAAGTGGGACAAGCGGTGTAGCGCGCATGCGTACGATAACTTTTTTTCAACTTTTTAACTATTTGATAACTATTTTTTCAATTTACTTTTTTCTGTTATTCGACCAGGGTAGCGGGCGGGAACGGCTTATTTATATATTATACATATATGGCTGAACAATGTTTACAGGGTCAGCTGGTTTAGTATAAAAAGTTTTTTAATAGATTTCTCCCTAAACTGAATCGTGGAGCTCAAGGTTAAAGAGGCGTCGACACTGTCACAGATAAATGCTTTGAGGTCATCATGTTGCATTGTAATGTTTACTAGCTATTAGTCAACTGTCAGTCTATATTCGATATTGTGCAGGTGTGCACGTCAAGATGAATGGAAAGTGGAATAGTGGTGTGTTGAACTTTTTTAACATTTATCACCAGTTATTTTATTCCTTTCGTCGAGTAGAGATCAGCTAAGAACGGATTTTACGAAATTCCACTTAGCAGGGGTGTTGCGGGGGGGGGGGGGTTATATAAGAGATTTCCACCTATCTCTGGAACCATAAGGCGTAGAGACTTGAAATTTGGTAGGAATATTCCCTTCGTTGAGTAGTTTCACTCAAATCAATCGTATATTTTTGTCAGTGTATTAATAACAAAATAATTTTATTCGCACTTTTATATTTACTTTTTTCTATTATTCGACCAGCGAAGCGGAGCGGGCGGGAACGGCTAGTTCATTATATATATGTACCAAATTTTATTCAAATATATTCATCATTATGAGTAATTTGAAGGAAAGACAGTATTCAATTAAAATATAAATGTAATATTTTTGTAATATATAATAATATATTGTTTTTGAAATACTTTGCCTGATATAATATTTAGCTAATTTTAAAATAGATTGTTGTTGGTTTTTAATTGTTTATTTGCATTTTTGATTATTTATATTATATATAAAGACTATTTGACCCGGCAAACGTTGTTCTGCCATATGAATTTAAAAAAGTAGCCTATGTCCATCTCCAAGGACTTTCTATGACTATACCGAAATTCATCAAAATTGGTTCAGCGTTTTAGGCGTGAAAGAGTGACAAATATCCATACATACAAACTTTCGCGTTTATAATATTAGTATGGATTGGAGAAAGGTCATTTAAAAAGAGAATGTTGATATTTTCAATATTACTCATATTTGCATGTTTTACAAAGATTTTCGGAAACTAATCGAGGTTTCCAAGTTAAGACAATGACATGTCTGTCTGTCTGCGTGTTCGCTAACTTGTATCTCATTAACTGTAATAGAGTCGAAATCCTTGTAGAGTGTGTGCTTTTAATACCTGTGTCGTGGTGTAATAAAATTACTGACTCCTGCGGCCGGGGGAGCCTTGTCGTAAAGGCGACAAAAACAACCCCAGTTAGGTGGTACGATGAAGCCCGTGTGGATGACCCCTTGTCCCTAAATATGCCGACATAATAATCTTCAATGTGTTCCAGCATAACTGATCCAGGTTCCAGTTCTGCTGCGCGGATGACACCGTGTTAGCGGTACCCCATGCCGTCTTACCGCCGTTTACTAGGCCTGATAGTTTGCCTGCTGCTCCCTAACAATGTAAAATAATATAATAATAAAAAAACTAAGATAACGTACCTATATAACGATGTAACAAGGAGTAATTAAGGCTATTTTCATTTTAGAAAAAAAATAGTGTTAAAAAGTTTCGGAAATTTTATATTCCAATTTAAGTTGTCCTTAGATTTATATCATCAATCATATGAAATAGGGATCAGCTTAGGCTGGACATTGTAGGTTTTATTTCTAAAACCATAAGATTTATCAAAAAAATGCTGCCCAAAGTCATTATTCCACGCGAACGGAGTCGTGGGCACAGCTAGTATATAAATAAATAGGATAATAGAGAGTAGTGGGTATACTCTTGGTTCTGGAATATGTTTTATTCCTTTCTGACATAACTATAATTCTTCAGGATATGTGGAGTTCGGTGAGTTCAGATCCGAGGGGCCAGGTGTTAAGAAGGTGGGGACGTTCTCGGGCGTCTTCTGTCCAGTGGTGCTTTCTATGTTCAGTGCTTTGGTGTTCATACGTATGGGTGAGTGAAATTTCTTTTTTGCCAGCTGACACTGTAAGCTAAGTCCACCTAATATGAAAGATCTAGACGACCTCCGTGGCGTGGTGGAATTCACGGGTTCGATTCTTGTCTCGCGTTTATTTACTAAAGAAAGGTGTAAATCTATATAAATAAAATGATAGAGGTCTGTAGTTGTGCGCACGTCACGGCAAATCTACTAGATAGATTTCAATTAAATTTTCTAAATTTTATTTCTTAGACACTTGGACCTTAAATAAAAAAAAGAAATTATTGCGATATCTTCATTAAATATAAAGTTATTAAAGTTTTAAGAAACAACCATTTTTATAAGTACTACATGTTCAGTGATGTGTGTTTTCTTGCCGCGGAGAAGTGAGGCAAGCGGTGTAGCGCGCATGCGTATGAAAACTTTGTTAATATATCAAACAACGCGGACGAAGTCGCGGTTGTCAGCTAGTGTAGCATATTAGTTATCTATCATACACAAGTGCTATGCTACTTACTTTTACATTGTAAATTTTGACGACTACCGTTTTATATAAAATTAGTTGAGTAAAACGACCGATTTGGCTTTATTACATAAATTGAGGACTTAGGCAAATAAGCATTATTAGACCTAGGCCAATATCTTTATATTTATTATTACAGGTTACCTAGTGGGAAACGCGGGTTTACTCGTAACGTTAGGCCAATTTGCGATGGCATATCTAATAGTATTTTTTACTGTGACGTCCATTTGTGCAATTTCGACGAACGGTGCTGTGGAAGGGGGAGGAGTATATTGTATCCTTTTTATGTAATCAGAATATTTTTGTCTGAAAGAAGATGTAGTGACGGAAATTGAGAAAGGTATGCTGAGATGGTTTGGCCATGTCGAGAGAATGAATGAAGAACGATTGACGAAAAAAGTGTATAAGGCGAGTGTGAATGGAACTGTTGGAAGGGGTAGACCTAGGCCGACGTTTCGAGACCAGATCAGGGACGTCTTGAAAAAAGGCCAGGTCAAGAGTACCCTAAACCGAAGGGTATGTATGAAGGAAATAATGAAAGTGGACGAAGCGGAACAAGTATGTAAGGATCGTAGCAAGTGGAAAGAAGTGGTCTCTGCCTACCCCTACGGGAAAGAGGCGTGATTATATGTATGTATGAATATTTTTGTGCGTGTATTTTAGATCTTGGTTATTTTATATAGTAGTTAGGGACACTATTTACTTTTTTTAAATATATATTATGTGCTAGCCGACCAGATAAAAACATTTTCTAGTGGCCCGAATTCTCATCCGTTATTGGAGATTTAATAGTATATTGATACCGTTTCAATGCATTGCTATAAACATTGTAACACATTGATCAAAAAGTTTCCGGACTAAGGAAGAAAAACACAAAATTTTCGCAAAATTCGTTTCTATTCATCTACATAATTTCCATCTAAGGCGAAACAATCGGCCTAACGCTTCTCTAACTTCTCGATACCATGTTTATAGAACGTTTGTTCTTTGCTCGCAAAATAGGCCTCAGTTTCGGCAATGACTTCTTCGTTGGTGCTAAATCTTTTTCCCCGAAGCATCCTTTTCAGGTCTGCAGGGGTGGAGCAGCAATTCGAAGTGCAATTCATGCAATTTGATCACCGTAGCCAATGATTTGTGACATGGTGCATTGTCTTGGTGGAACAGTGGTTTTTTTCTTTGCCATGTGGGGCCGTTTGTTCTTTATTTCTTCGCTCAATTGGTTCAATAACGCTGTATAGTATGCAGAATTGATCCTTTTTCCTTTCTCAAGATAGTGGATAAACAAAATACTATGCGCATCCCAGAATACTGATGCCATAACCTTGCCAGCCGATTGTTGTGTCTGGTCGCTTTGGAATGCTTTCACCTGCCTCAACCCACTCAGCTGACGAGCGCTTTTACTTTGGAGTGTAATAGTGAAAAAAAAGCGAAAAATCCGCTTTGTTATGGTTGAAAAACTTCAGACAGGCCTCCCAATCGTCGATTCATTATTGTTTTTGATCCGGTGTTAACAAACGCGGCACCCACTTTGAGTTGAGCTTTTTCATACCCAAGTTGTCGTGTAAAATGTAAGCACGCTGCCATATGATAACTTTGAAACCTCAAGCCATCTCCCTGACTTTCATTTTGCGGTCGGTGATAACAATTCTGCGGGATTCAATTTTACGTTTTCTTTGTTAAAAGCCGTATTTGTGCGATCACTACGTTGAGCGTCGTTGTCGGCGCTACGACCACGTTTAAATTCATTTAACCATTCGCAAACGGTTGATTTCCCTGGAGCAGAGTCCGAATAATACTTATCAAGCCACTCTTTCGCGTCTTTCGCATTTTTTCCGATCAAAAATCAATGCTTGATCAACACACGAAATTCTTTCTTATCCATCTTTTGACAAAGACACCAAAGTTGGTTGACACCAACAACAATAACTTGAGAACACGTGGTCCAATTGTCATTAAATTTTGACGCAGTATACCTTACAAAGGATGGCGTTATCGAATGCTGTAATATATTTTGCATATGTAGCGCCATCTATATGTCAGTCCGGGAACTTTTTGATCAATATAATAACTGGTGCTTTGTTTATTTACATTTTATTCATCCCTATTTCATCCCCTTCGAGTTTTATTGTCGCTATAAGCCTGCGTCCTTCTCTAAAGTCTATCTCTATACCGAACTTCATCAAAATTGGCTCACGGATTTAGGTATGAAAACGTAATAGACAGGCAAGTTTATTTTCACATTTATAATAAATAAGACCTAGGACGGGAATTGGATCCGTCACCTGCACAGGCGGTCCAACCGTACTATAGTCATTTCGCCATGAAGGTCGACGGATATGACGACCTTGTAAGCTGCATCTAACACCTTACTGCAGTAATTTTTGCAAATTATAGCTCCTAAACTTCTCCTCAGTTATGATAAGTAGAACCTTAGGTCCGGAGTTCGGCGGTGCGATCGGGACATTGTTTTTCTTCGCAAATGTCGTTTCAAGCGCCCTCTGTATATCCGCGTGTACTGAAGCTTTGGTAGAAAACTTCGGAACGAGTGGTAAGTTTAAAGTATTTCTTTGTACACACACACTAACACACGCGCGCGCGTAATTGCACACACAAACGCAGAGACAGAGACACACCGAGAGCGTTTTATTTTTCCGCCATCATCCTCTACCTGTGACTTGGGCTCATGTTATCACCTCACTCTAGCAACTCTTTCTCACACCAGTTTCTCATTTGTGCATAATTCATTTACTTTAAAAGCACTTCACTTATGGAATTCGTTCCGCGATAATATCAGAAAAGCAAAAACAGTACATTCATTCATCAGTTTTTGATCACTCCTTGGAGCAAGAATAGTAGCAGTCTTTTTTGACATCTTGAATATATGTATATGTGTTTTTCTTTTCTTTTCTCTTTTAATGGTATTTATATTTTATTAGATTAATCGTATATCGATTAATTGCTATGTATTTTGTTACAATTTCCTTACATCTGGTTGCTTTAAGCGAAAAGGTCGCCCATTGTCATACAGCATTATATTTTTGTATATTTTAAGTTAGTTTTAAGTGTCTGTATGCAATAAAAAGTTTCTCATTTCATTCATTTTTATTCACCTAAGATAAAGACTTTTTATAGTTCTGTAACTAAGGCTAATATTATAAGAATCTGTTCTTGTTTTTATTTAAATTAATTTTACCTTTTTTTATTGCTGTAGGACAGCACAACAGACAGGCTGATAGCCCGCTTAGAATTTAGCAGTTACCGCGCCTATGGGTGTTTGCAACGCCAGTGCCATCGCGAACACGCTGCTGTCCCATAAGGGTACAGGAACTCCGGTCACTAATGCCGGAACACAACACAAGGTTATTATGGCGGCATACTTAAGACCAAAGGTGGTCGCCATCCAGACGGGCTTGGGGCTCTACTAAGTAGGTTAGGTGGGTTGTTTGTCGCCTTTTACGACAGGCCGCAGAGGTCAGTATTATTTCTCCGCCCCTGCACGGATGAAATGTTCATTGCTGTTAATGTTACTAAATAGCGTTAACTAGCCGTGTTCTGTAAATATGCCGCCATAATAACTGTAATAAATACAACGAGGTTGGTTTGCCAAACTATTTATTACTGATCGTTATTCCATATTTTTCTATACTACCCCCTACTCCTTATTATCTTTATCCGTAAGACACCCACATATTATTACAATAACGTTGTGTTTGTGTTACGGCATAAGTGACCCAGGTTCAATTATGCCTATACGGACGGCAGCATGTTAGCAGTGCCTCTGACATCGTAAACATTCATAGACGACAGTAACGGCTTACTATTAAGTCGGCTGTCAGCCTTACTGCTGATCGAGTATTTTATAAACATAATATTATTTATTTATTTAAAACTTTAGCACATAAAGTACAAGGCGGACTTAATGCCTTAAGGCATTCTCTGCCAGTCTACCTTGGGGTGATGCAGAGATAGTTTACATGGTAGGTGCACAATTGAATAGGAGTATGTTAATCAAACAAGATCACACATAAAAGCAATATACTACAAATACTTACATTTAAACTTACATACACATAAATACATACACATATACATAGATTTATATACATACTTACACATACATACATACATATACATACATATATATGTAATTATAACAAATAAACAGGAGATTTAACCTGAATCTGCCAGTTGTTTAAGGAGACGTTGTCGTACTTACCTGATGATGCCTTATTAGTTTCTTACCTGATGATCCATTTACAGGTTATTTAGTGGGAGCGAACAGTGGCATCCCTGATGGCTGGTGGTACCGTCTATTGTACCGATCTATCCTAAACGGGGTTGGACTGGGGGTGTCCCTCGCCGGGGCGTCCCTATTCGCCCGAACAAGTTTGGCGATCTGGGTGACGATGGTTGTTTGTCTGGGGAGTGCCTTCCTAAGTTTCTTTATAACGCCACCAGCTTTGGTAAGCATATTAGCACCAGATTTAATATAGTGTTTTAGAAATTTATATTACATCATATTTTTTTATTATTCGGACTCTGATTGGTGGACCAAATAAAATTATGGCAGTCTTTAACGTCTCACTGCTGTGTTTGACTCTTCATCTAAAGAAAAAAAATAAAAATATTTAGAGCAAAAAGAATAAAAGAAGTGATATATTTTTTATTGCTCAGGAACAGTAGACAGGCTAGCGGGCCACTTAATAGTAAGCAGTTACCGTCGCATATGGATGTTTGCGACGCTAGTGGCGCCGAGAATACACTGCAATCCTATATATTATACAAACCGGTAACCTCGGTATGCAAGTTTCTTTATGATGTTTTCTTTCATCGTCGGAGGGGGAGGTCTTCGAAATACGCTTGGTCGCGGAGAGGAGGGGGCGGGGTGTAGGTTTTCGTCCGATATCTTCTAAAGAAAGTCACGCGCTTTCTAGCTATATGCAAATATGGCGCGTTTAGTTTTTACTCGTAATTATAGGTGTTGTTCTTACACTTTGGGCGTGACGAGGCAAGCGCTGTATTAATAAAGACAAATATGATGCAATATTTTTTACTTTCTGTATGAAAAAAAATATTCAAAACCGTTTTTATGAATTGCTACGTAAAAACTAGAGCGGGAGGGGAGGTAGTTGGGGGTGGTCTTCTGAAATACTACACATGGTCACCAAGAGGAGGGGGTAAATTAGTCAAAAATAGGTCACGGCGTATTGATATGGGCTGCGAGGTCTAAGCTGAGCTTTGCATTTGTGTGAGTGATCACCAAAAGTAGAGTCAGACAAAAATAAAAAATAAAATATTTAATTATAAAAGAAATTGGAATTTATTGCGTAGTCATTTCGTGTAGTTCTATATCTATACTATCTATGTGCTCTTACACAAATGCAAAGCTTACGCCTTGCGCACTATACATCCCTTAAACACTGCAGTTAAAAAAAAGAGTATACGTTTGATGAATATATTATTTTTGCAGATCGACAAACCAGATTCAAATAACTTGATAAACATAACGCAACTGAACTACACAAGCTTGAGTACAGCGACATTGTACGAAAACTTGTACCCCGAGTACAGCCGGGATTACACCACGACCCATGGGGAGATGGTGGACTTTGCGTCCGTATTCGGGGTCCTGTTTACCGGGGTGACGGGGGTCATGGCGGGAGCTAATATGAGTGGTAAGTTTTAGGTGTTCGAAACTACCAATCCCAAATGGTGGCGGTCAAATAAAACCACTATGGGGGTCATCCATAAATTAAGTCTCACGTTACAGGGTTGGTATCACCGGAATGTGACAGTGGGGGGGGTTAAAAACTTTTTGACGTCACGATATGAATGAAAACGAAATGAATATGAAGCAGTGGGTCCAAAGTCCATGGACACAGGATGATTTTGTATCTTTAATTAACATAATTAGTCGTTTATTGTTTCCTAACTAGTCATTTGCTTTACTGTTAACTAACGATTATTTAATAAAAATGAGAAAACAATTAAAAAAACTTTTTTCTTTTGATTACTTTAAATTATATGCATAACATTAAAAAAATGTATGAAGATGATCAGGGGGAAGAGGTTTCAAACAATGATCAAGGACGAGGGTTACAAACACATTACCGAAGATAAATATTTATAAAATGTTTCCCTAAATTGGCAGAAATCGTCCCGAGTCTTTAATTCGCGCAAACGATAAAGCATTAAGTGCAAAAGGTTAAGAGCTATTATTTAATACACTTTTTCATTTCAGGCGAATTAAAAAACCCAGGCCGCAGTATTCCCTTCGGCACCCTAACAGCGCTCCTGTTCACTGGCGTATCGTACGTGGCACTCAGTCTGTTGACAGCGGCCACGTGTTCAAGGAAACTGTTGCAGAACAACTACGTGTATTTGCTGCCGATAAATGTGTGGCCACCGTTCATTGCTGTCGGTAAGGTTTTATTACCTGTACAGTACCTGGTAGCTCAATGAGACTTTCGGAGACCAATTTAGGGGTCCCTGGGTCAAATCCCACGACAGCCTGCACCGCACAGGCAGTTTCTCTAGCCTAATATGCAACCCCTGCTGGCGGAGTTAGCTTATTGTAAAAGGTGACAAAACAACAACAGCTACGTGGTAAGGCCTAGCGATGAGACATACTTGCAAAATTGAATACCAGGGCTTCTAAGTACGGGTACGGAAAAATACCAGGGTCAAAAACCAGGTTTTAAAAATACTTGAAACTCAACGCGCCGAGCCGTACGCCGTACTGCTTGAGACGCCGCGGTGTTCAAATTTTAAAATACTTGCATAGGAATTCAACCCGTATTCCGTGACGAATAAGGAGCAAAATCGTATAAATAAAAAAATACTTTCAAGTTCAAGTATTTTTTGCTCGTATTTACTTCGAAGTGAAAACCTGGTACCGTAAATACGCCTCATCTTTAGTAAGGCCCCAAGCCCGTCTGGATGGCGACCACCTTTGTTCTTAAGTATGTCGCCATAATAACCTTATGTTGTGTTCCGGCATTAGTGACCCAAGTTCCTGTACTCTTATGGGACAGCAGCGTGTTCGCGATGCCACTGGCATTGCAAACACCGCAATAGGCGACGGTAACTGCTAAATTCTAAGCGGGTCTACAGCCTGTCTGCTGGCCTAGAGCAATAGAAAAAAAAAAACCACGAAAGGACTGTCAGGGAATAATACTAAACACGTGATTTGGAATGTTTCGAAGTTGGTTATAGAAAAATATTTGTTTATAAAATATGTGGCATTAATTCAACTCAATTCAAAGAAAATATGTTATTGCTGTTGTTTAACCTTTATTTCTAAGATCTCACATGTACATCTGTTTATGTTGTTTGGGAAATTAAGTGCAGCGTATAAATTATACGCCAATCGTTAATGGAATGTGATGAATTATAAAATGAATAATAATAATACTAATATTTTGTGACAATTCACACAGCGCCATCTAGTCCCAAACTAAGTAGCATAGCACTTGTGTTATGGGTACTAGACAACTGATATACTACTTAATATACTTTTTTTTTGTAAATAAATACATATTATACATAAACACCCAGACGTGAACCCGTGACCTCCGCAAGCGTACTGAAGTGCGTTATCCGTTACGCCACCGAGGTCGTCAAATGTTGTCATATGGCACTAAATGTTATATATAATAAACTATATATTATTTTCATTAAAATTCTGATTTAGGTATGCTGATGGCGACCTTCTCAGCCGGTCTGTCAAATTTGATCGGAGCATCAAGGGTCTTGGAGGCGTTGGCCAAAGATAATATATTTGGTGAGTGGTTTGTTTGTTCCTTCCGTGTTTAAGTCAGTGCCTCAACATATAGACAGGATTGTATAAAAAAATATCCCCTGGGTGTGGGAATTAAAAATTAACAAATGGATGGCAAGCACCCCTGGTCTATAAGTACGCCGCCATAATAGCTTTGTGTTGTACTCGGGCATTAGTGACGCAGGTACCAGGACAGGACAGGTCGTAAACATTCAGGCGACGGTACCTGTTTACTATTAAGTGGGTCATAATTACAAGTGGAAACAAGACTGTAATTATTATTGAAGTGATAACCTCTTATGGGATGGCCCCGGGCACAGAAACGGAAGTTTAGGTTGCAACCGGCATACAACGCTTAGATGATAATGATACATAATGATAACTTCTTATGGGAGGATAAACCGCATCTTTAAGTAACGCGTTACGGCGCCAGTCTGTCTGGCTTCCCTTTCTCTCACGCATACGGCAGCGTATAGCGCGTAGGCAGGCTCCTCCTCTCTCACTCTTACCCACAGCGCTAGATCTATTCGAATTGTGGATTTATTACAATGAAATACAGTTGAGTTTTTGTTTTCTTAATAAAGAATCTACATTATGGTGAACGCACACTTGTCCGAGCCGAACGCGTGGAACGAATCGAAGTCAAGGAGGCCTCGCACACATATCCGCACCAAAAGAATCGACCGCGTCGAAGAAATCGTTTCTATTTCCTTTACGCCTGCAATGCAGAAATAGTACTCGCTCGTTGCTCTGTTATATGCAACTGATAGAATGCGAGCGCATCGGTCGAGTCGACCGCATAAGCCGCGCCGAATCTGATGACGTCATCCGAATTCATCTAGGATTTCTGGGGTTCTTCCAGATTCGGACGATTCGACGCGGGCAAGTGTGCGAGGTTTCATGAGATTTCATATACAGAATTCTAAAATTCGTTTCTTTCCATTCGTTCGGCGCGTTCGGCTCGGACAAGTGTGCGTTCACCATTAGGGAATAATTTAATTTAATATAAATTTGAAACAGTTTTTGGAAAAATTGGAAATTCGTAAACTTTAGTTATTTTTGAATTATTTTTGGTTTTATTAATAAATAACCTTTCCTTACATTATCATATTAATATACATAAAATTTAAGTAATAACCTAAGCTTTTCTCAAGTTAAATAATTTCAATATTGAATAGATCAACTTAGATTAGTTTAAGTTATCACTTAACTAGTGACCCACACGTTTTTTTTAATAATAATTGTTTAGTTTTCAGTGGGTTTGAACGCAACATAAGGAGATAAAAAGATTACCCGTTATACACGGATACGAGTAGGCGGTATCGCTAAATGGCTCCGCCCTACTCGGATCCGAGTATTTGGCACTAAATGTGCCTAAATTACAAGTGCCAGTACATTTCAAATGACAGTGTTGACAGGATATTTAGGTATGATACAGAACTTCTAATCATGAGTTCATATTAGTGTATATTTTCAGGGTTTCTTCTCCGACCAATGGTGTCTCGGTCTGGTAACCCTGTGGTGGCTGTGATAGCTTCATGGTTGCTGGTCCAGATATGCGTTGCGGCAGATTCATTGAACGCGATAGCTCAAGTCAACTCTGTGTTATTCATCACCAGCTATTGCGCCATTAATTTAGCCTGTTTGGGCTTGGATTTAGCTTCGGCTCCTAATTTCAGGTAATTTTTATATTGTTAGAGTGTAAGAGATCCTTACAAGACTTTTGGGTTTTGAAGTCAAACCGTATTCGCTATTGTAGAGATGCAAATGCTGTGTACTAATTTTACTCCATGGAACTCCGAAAAGCTTTGGATCTTTATTAAATACTAGCAGCCCGTCCCAGCTTCGCACGGGTATTTAACAAAAAATTAAACCCTTCTATTTTTTTTCGTTCTCGGGAAAAAACCTCTCTTGACGGGTTCCCCCGGTCCGGAGGGACCGAGGGATATAAGGGACTCCGGAAAAGATGTTCGACCATCCGAACACCCACTAAAAAACCCCGCTGTTCTCCTATCGCCTACGCCCGGGCCCACGGATATATGGCCTGCCGATCTCGTGGCCCGGGCCGGTGCCGGCCCACGCTTTGTCTTAAAGCGGGCCCCTTCTAAAGCGCTGGCGCCAGGGGGTCAGGGTTTCGTCCCCCCGGCGCTCTCTTGTAACAACTCTAGGAGTTGAGGGGGGCTGCGGAACAGCACGCGGCCTTCTCCTTCGCGGCAATAGTGCGGGCGGCGGATCCTCCCCCGCTTTCTACGGCGGCCGGAGATCGTTGCCCGCCCTCCGGCGCCGACGACGCGGCCTACGTTGGCGGGAGGGGAGTGCGGTGGCGGATTCCCGCTCCCGTTCCGCCGCCTCCCTTGCAGACACTACTGCCTCGCAAAAGGAGGCGACGGCCGTCCATCCAGGATCGCCCCCGACCATGGACAGAACCAGGGCCGGGAGCGACAGGTCCGCGGCCAATTCCGGACGGGACTACCATCCCCGTCGCGTGCTAGTCAGGCGTGGGTGGACACTCCAGAAAAAGCAGAGCCGCCTGACGTCGTAGCCTGCCCAGCAAGACCAACCGACAGCGAGGATGCAATTCCCGCCCCAGGAACACTCTCTGTGCAGGCGCAGTCGAAATAGGCATGTTTCGACTACCAAATCAGGTCCCAGGGTAGAACCCGGGACCCCAATCAGTATTCGCAACCATCCCACCGGGGACCACGCCACGAACAGAGAGCTAAGTTGGAAAGGATGTAAGAGGTAGACGGAAAGAAAGGTAGGACTCTGTCGCCTCGAACGGAGAGGGGAGTGAAGCGACGGATGCTCGGGCACCTCGGGTACGCACACCCGTGCACTCCTCGGACAGAGGAGCGCCCCTGAGGGCAAACCCTTCTATTTGCGTCAGGTTACTAAAAAAATAAAATTATAAAGAAAGTTTGAATATTATTATTTCTATTTTAATGATTTTTTATTATTTCTATTTTAATGAGCTTTTATTTTAATGATTTTTTGTTATTACTTTTTATTTATTTTTCGTTATTTTTTAATAAGTATTCAAATTTTTGTAAAAACCCCAGTGACGCACGCCTACATTGCATAAGGTGCTCTGCCTAGCTAGCCGAACAGGGTGAGCGGCTACCACGCAACATTTTTCTAATACTTACATTTTTAAACTCGTGATATCTTTCGAATGGAATATCCGAATTGAATAATTCAAAAAGTTATGTTAAGGTATTGAAACAGTTTTGAATATGAAGTAATTTATTTTGATAAGGATTAATACCAAGATCCAAATAAAGAGCCTTTTCTAGGGGCGGCATTTCAATTAAATTTTTAAAATAAAAGAACACTTATTGTGGCATAACTATAATAGTTAGACATATGCTATCGCGACACTTTTTGTAAATAATGATGTGTTCTGCAAAGTTGTAGTATATTATTTTATTCTATCATCAATAGTTTTCGCAACGCACGCGATTTAAATAATATTTTAGGTAATTTTTTTACATTTTGGGTTACATTATTGGAGTTTTAGTAAGGATCCCTAATTTTTTTGAAAATATAATATAGCCTATGTCACCCGGGGATAGTGTAGCTTCCCAACAATGAAAGAATTTTTTAAATCGGGTCAGTAGTTTCGGAGCCTATTCAAAGCAAACAAACAAACAAACAAACAAACAATCAAATGTTTCCTCTTTATAATAGTAGTATAGAAAAGCTTTAGATGTAACTGGAATAATTACTTAAATAATTTTGTGCGTTCAGTCTGAGTTTATTTTAGTCTATCTTTGGGCAGCATGATACTATGAAATTTCGCTGAGCAATAAAAATAATTAAAACCTAACTTCATGTATATTTTAGATACCATAATCTTCAAAATTGAAAAAAAAGTACCTAGAATTAAATTTAAGAGCCCGGTTTGGTCAGGACCTTTTTTAACGTGTTTTTATTAATATGACTTGTTTGTATTTATGTATGTTTGTATATATGTAATTTTCGGACTCGATTTTTACCCGCTTTGAACAATCAAAAAAATTCAAAATTTTGCACACTCATCAAGGTCTGATGACAATATACAAATATTATCATTTCTTCCCATAGTCGTTATCAGGATCATTAGGATTGACGCTTTCTTTTCCTGTTGCCGGAAGATGACGTAAAATTAATAAAAACATTTACCGATTGGGAATTGACTATAAATAAATTATAGTTTAAATAACACGCTTTTATAGTTAATCAACATTTTCACATAAGACGCAATCTTAACTTAAGAATAAAATTACTGACGTAAAAATTAATGTCACTTTATTTCATTTAAATTCACACAATTTTTTTCATCATATACAATGAATGATGTTTTGATGCGGAAGCGGGAAAAAAATTGTCGTCAAAACGAACTATCCTAGAGTATTTATTTATTGATTGCGTCCAGGCCGACCTTCAAACACTTCTCATGGATGACCTCCCTGGTGGGTTTGGTGGGTTGCGCCGCTCTCATATTCTCCCTCCGTCCGTTGTACGCGTGCGGCGCCACTCTGGCGTGCAGTTCGTTGGTGGTCGCCCTCCACTTGCTGTCGCCAGCAGCAGCTGAACCGAAGTGGGGGAGTCTCAGTCAAGCACTTATATTTCACCAAGTAAGTTTTTTAAAACTATATATGGGACGTAGTGTAGGACGCCCAGCGGTGGGGTGGGGTGATAACTTACAAAAATTGGCTGCCAAGAGCTGGATGCAACGAGTCCAAGATAGGGCTCTGTGGCAAGCATTGGGAGAGGCCTATGTCAAGTGTGGTAGTGGACTTCAAGGTGAAGGGATTCCTGGTCTTCAATAGTATTTGCATTCAGTTTGTATTCACAATGAAAGTCAGATTCAGAATCCAGTAGTAGATTCCTTTGGTTCGATTACATAATCTCTCTCTCTCTCTCTCTCTCTCTCTCTCTTACACACATATACATGCACGCACGCACATATATGCAGGCACACACACACTTACACATACACACGCACACATACATACACAAACACAAGCGAGCTCATTAGTTAGTTATGGGTCTGCTTAGTATAGTTTGGTTTCTGTTTTTTGCCTTTTTTGTAATTTTATGATCATATGCATTATATTATTGATCACAAGAGAGGAACCTGGCCCTCGAGATACAGTGTAAACTAGTTCAGGGGCCAGGAGAATTAAACTACATATGTATATGTTACTTTTTAGAAATAAATTCATTATTATTATAATTTATTCGGTAAAAGTGCTCTTATTATCTGTCTAACAATTATGTTATTATTATCTGTCTAAAAAATATACTAATAAAGATATATAAATAACAAAGTGGGACAGTAGATATGTGAGCGGGAAAAAAGATGTGCGCACGCCCATATTTGTATATAATATAGTGGCTACCAAGAGTGGGAACGAGAATAGTGAATAACTTGCTTGTTTGTTAAAAGCTTGATGGCACATAGATGGACACACCTATGGATTGTAATGCCAGAATCATTGCCTATGTGTTTCTGAATTTGAACGAATATTAAGAGAGAATCAATAGTGGGCAGGATTGGCATGAGAAATGGAACAAAAAAGTGAGAAAATAGTTCCAACAGGTAAAGGAATGAAAAAAGGAACCTGAAATTTTGGATAATTGAATATTATGCGTGTATATAATTACACGGCCTCCCCGGCGCAACGGCTTTCTGACATAGGAATGCATGCAGGACCTATAGCTTCGATTCCTTTCCCGATTATGGTCGTTTATCAATTGCATATCAATAGTATATCAATTGCATGGTATCCATAATACAAACAAGCTCTGCTTCTTACAATTTTATTCTAGTTTTTGAACGAAAATGTTTTGTTTCCCAGGTCAGGAAGTACCTTCTCCTCCTGGATCCCCGTAGGGAGCACGTGAAGTTCTGGCGTCCGCAGATGCTGCTTCTCATTGCGTCTCCGAGGCAAGCTGCACCGCTTATCGACTTCGTTAATGACCAGAAAAAGGTTCGTGACCATTTCATGCCTTCTGTATTCTGTTTAGTTTGGAAACGGTATATTGGTAAACTTAGTATAGCCACGCGAGGATTGAGCTAAAATTTGCAACTTTTTAATATGTTGTTGTCTTTCTACCACCGCTTTTCCCGCTATCGGTTGGGCGTACATTTCTATTTTCAGAGGCGTCTTCTTATCTGTACGTTACAGTTCTCAAGAACATTCATGTTGCGTACTCTCCGGATTTGGAATGAGCTTTCGACTGAGGGCTTTCCCATCCTAGTACTATATGAGTTGTGTTGGTAGCATAGCAGGTGGCGCAAACGTCTATAGGCGACGGACGGTGACTATATACAATCAAGTGGACTGTTTGTCTGTTTGGTGAACTACATCTATTTATTGTTCATTGTTAAAATGTGTAAATTATTAAAATTACCATTTCGATAATAATATATTTTAAATAATAGTGTTGTGTTGCAGGGTGGTTTGTTTGTGATTGGCCACGTGCGCGTGGGCCAATTAGACGGAACGGGGGACCCGCTCGCGGCCGAACACAAGTATTGGTTGAAACTGATCGATCATTTACGGGTGAGTTTAATTTTTTTAAGACAGGGATTTTTATCAACATACAATTGACGGCCACGCAAAGAACAGACTATGTGCATCTTACAGTTTAGTTCTTGTATGAATTCGTCGAACATAATTTTATTCTTTCTTTTTTTTACATGCTCATTTTGTATGGTATATTCTTCAACGTCCCGAACTTGACCTGGCCGTAGGGTTACGAGTATTAAATATGTTTTTTTTCGTTGATGAAGTAAAAATGCTTGATACAACTCCACCATCCGTCAGCCCCCATAGTTGGCAAGAGGAAGCACGTCGCTGGTACCACTAAAACCACCCGTGTTACTCGCCTCCCTTCCGGACGGGTAGAAAAAACTTACCTACCCCATTACTGTACTTAGGAGTCGTAAAAGGAGAAAAAAGTTAGTGACTCTCCAGTTAGTGCAGGAAGTTGTCTTTTTAATTTATAGAAATGTGTTATAGGTGAAGGCTTTCGTGGAGCTATGCCTCGCTGAATCCGTCCGTAGTGGCGCTGCACATTTGACCAGATTATCTGGTCTGGGTGCCATGAAACCAGACACAGTGCTACTGGGCTTTAGAGATTATGTCCCACCGAGGGATTTCTTTAGAGAGTGAGTGCCATTTATATTTAATTTGATTTTTAATTAGGTATGAACATAGTCTAAGGCAGGAGAGAGGTGGGACGGAAGGACTATTTATAGTTTTTGTGATTTAGTCTATGGTATGAATACCATGTCTCACGAAACAGTGTAGACACAATTGTATTAGTTCAGAAGATGTCACTGTCAAGAAAAGTGGGCGACAGCGTTAGATTTCTCTCCGTGCAGGGGCGGAGTAAGAATACTAACCCCTGCGGGTGTAACGCAAAAGGAAAAAAACCCCTAGCTACGTGGTAAGGCCCCAAGCTTGTCTTGATGGCAACCACCATTGGTCTATAGGTATGCCGCCATAATAACTATGTGTTGTGTTCCGGCATTAGTGATTCATTTCCAGTTTCCATTTTTTTTACATTGTTGTAGGACAGCATACAGGCTGATGGCCCGCTTAGAATTTAGCAGTTACCGTCGCCTATGGGTTTTCGCAATACCAGTGGCATTGCGAACACGCTGCTGTCCCATAAGCGTATATACCTAGGTCACTTATGCCGGAACACAACACAAGGTATTATGGTGGCATATTTTTAATACCATATTTTTAACATTGGTTTTCAGGCAAGACTCTCCATATAAGACTGATTCGTTTGACTTGGAGAACGGCGATGTAATATTCCCTACGCGTCGCAACTCAGATGTGCGTATATCCTCGTCCGAATACGTGCGAATCGTTTCGGACGTTCTATGTGTCAATAAAAATGTATGCCTGTGTAGGCACTTCCACAATCTGGATATGGCAGCCGTTGAAAGGTATTTTTTAAGCTTTACGTTGTTTTTTGTGTATTATATGTTGTTTTTTTATTGTTGGATTAGATGAACTCTGATACATATTTAGATAATAGACTTGAATAGGACATAGTAGACTTTCCCACTATTAAACTTGACTTTTAAATCGCGTATCTATATTTATAGGCGCTGATTTATTATTACTAATCCGGCTCGAAGGACCATTTGTTTACGCGATTGTTTGGTTGTATCTCAATTAATATATTTTTATAATTAGTATTTTATTTAGAAAAAACATTATGGATGTCGTATGACGATGAGTACATTAATTGTAAAAATAAATTAAGTCACGTTCTCGAACAATACACATAATCTTATGTCCCGGACGGTCGTTTGCCGTTTATTACATACATACATATAAATCACGCCTCTTTCCCGTAGGGGTAGGCGGAGACCACTTCTTTGCACTTGCTACGATCCTTACATACTTGTTTCGCTTCGTCCACTTTTGCAGTTATAATAATAAAATGGCAATATTTATCCCGTTTTAGGAAGTCTCCAGATATAAAATACATAGACGTATGGCTAATAGAGCTTCTGTCGCCGTCGCGCGAGGACGCGTTCAGCGTGCGCGGTCTGTTCGCCCTCCAACTGGCCGCAGTGGTCCGGTCTGCGCGTCACTGGCAGCACTTGCGGCTGCGGGTGCACGCCGTGCCGCATCCGCCGGCCGCGGCTGCTGCCATACAAGGTGATACATACACATGCAATCTTTGGACAGATATACGATACTACGTGATCAGTTCAGTGAGACGGAGGATCTTCAAAATGACACGCTTGATCACAGGGAGGAGGGGGCTGGGCTTAGGTTTTCGTCACGTTGTCAATATTATCTATAGGAAATCTCGCGCTTTTTATAACTATATTCAAATATAGCGCGTTGTATTAATAGACAAATATGAGTCAAAATTTTTTTTTACCTTTCTGTTCGTAAATTATTACATGAAACTAGAAGTTTACAACATATCGAGGTGTGAATGTCGTGAAATCAGGTAAAGTTACTAAGATTTACAAAGTAAAGTTGTCTCATTGAGGGATTAAAAAACAGTGGGGTAATCTTTATTTTTCTTTCCGCTAAGCCCACACAACCAATGAGGCCTAAATTTTCGAGTATATACTGCCACGAAGGATGTCTATATATCATACATCCTCCGTGGCGTAGCGGATAACGCACTTGGGTACGCTTGCGGAGGTCAAGGGTTCGATTCCCGTCTCGCGTCTGAGTGTTTGTTCCCCACATAAGTAGCCGGTTGCCGTAAAACTATATAATATACATATATAGTTTATTATATATGTAGTTTATTACGTGTACCCATAACACAAGTGTTATGCTATTTACTTTGGGACTAGATGCCGCTGTATGATTTGTGTCAGTATATATTTATTTATATCGTATATATCATACCAAGTTTGTTTAATACATCTTAAGTTCTTCCAGAATCTAAATAATGACCGTAGAAATAAGTGATAATGAGTTTTCGGAATAGATAATGCTTTTACGATTCGAGCAGCAAGGTGATCGACATTAATGTTGTATTTTTGTAGAAGCAGGGCGAACTGTGACCATTGGCGGGGATAGTGCCGTGGAGACCCTGGTGGCGTCCAGACCGCTGCAGGCTCGGTTGGATGAATTGCTCAAACTATTGAGAATCGAAGCCACTATACATACTGTAAGAATTATTTTTATTCTTTACTAGCAGTTATCTGTATTGTATTACAAACATACTATTTATGGTCTAAAACACCCACCTTGCAAGGGGTTTGTTTTGCCTGGGAAACGAACCCAGAGTATGACCATACAAGGCTATTTATTATTACACTTTTATCCGTGCATGGGCGGAGAAAGAATACTGACCTCTGCGGCCGGGGTCGGCCTCTCGTAAAAGGCGACAAAACAATCCTAGCTACCTGGTAGGGCCTCAAGCCCGTTTGGATGGCGACCACCCTTGGTCTAAAGTATGCCGCCATAATAACCTTGTGTTCCGGCATTAGTGACACAGGTTCCTATGGGACAGCAGCGTGTTCGCAGTGCCCTTGGCGTTCCACAGCTATAAAAAAAATAAGCAGGCAAGCGTTTGTTACTAGATAACTGATATACTACTTATACACTTTACTCTTGTTAATGATAGATAACAGCCCATAGCGTCCCACTGTTGGGTTCGGGCCTCCCCTTAAAGGGAAGAGACTGTATATCCGCCACAGATGTCCAAGGCGGATTGGTGGATCAATCGGGTGGGTTCGAGTTTCTTAGTAATAAATAACACTCAAACTCTAAACGGGGAGTACCTAACCGTGACCTCAGCAGCCATTCCGATCTACGAAAGACGTTGAACCCCGGAAGTCGTCAATTGTTAGCTACATGCGAAGGTGTGGCTTCACTTTCAAAATTTAGCCGGTTCCGGTGGATCCCCTGCAGCTACATTTCTACCGTATTCCCAAAACTCGATAAAAAATGTGAAGATTAGATCTTACTGTGAAAATTAATTAATTTAAAAACGAATTAATAGTTTAAGAAAAAAAAAAAAGAGAATCGATTGCTTAATTAATTAATTGATTGTGCTGTGAGTGGATGTCAAAAAAGTAAAGTTGGCCAATCAAAAAAAGTGAATCCATCCAACTTTACTTTTATGACAAGCAACAGTCGCTGAGCTTCTTAAAATATTATCTGCCTACGTTGATAGGTGAGATGTCAAGCCAACATTTTAGTTCTTCACTATTGAAAGCAAAAAATTTTTCGTGGACCCCAGCTTACGAATTGTGAACCCCCATTTTTTTTGCCACGCCAACGTAGACCCCCGTTGAATCTACCGTGGACCCCTGGGCGTCCACCTGGACCACTTTGGGAACTAAGGATTTACATAATATTAATTTTTTATCAGTTTTAAAAAGATTTCCGAGTTAAAGGCAAAGAAATAAAATTTGGTCCTTCGAGCCAGTTATTAATTTTAGTTCCAACACAGGTGAGCGAGTGGCCGAAGTTGGAGGAATCCAGTAGGTGGTCCACGGACGTCGACGAGAACAGCATGTATCAGAGATTGCCACTCAGTTACTTACAAACGTAAGTTTCTATCATTTATAATGGATTGAATACTGACTTGACGTTAGCTTCTTGAATTTTAATAAGTAATATGTATGAATTATACAGGGTGACTGACAAACCCGTCCAAATTTTTTTTACGCACTAAACATCATTTAAGGAACCCATTTTTGCAAAAAAAATTGTATGTCAAATTTTCACCATAAAATATTTCATATAGGATAATTAATTCAATCGTACAGAATAAGCATATGGTGCAAACAGCGAACGTTAACCTGTTATTACCTGTCTCTGTCACACCCGCGTAAATGAGTAGTGCGTATTCGCTCGCCCGGTTCAATGCCGCCGTCCTCGGCCTTTTACTAGGTCAGATAGCGAGGTCATTGACACTCTAGCGCCGTATTATATAAATTGCGAGTTCTTTGAATGACTTTGTGATGCTGATTACTCAACATTTTTGTACTGTGATACAAAACTAAAATACATGTTTCTCATAACTTTACTAAAGATTCTTCTGTGTGAATTTGGACGGGTTTGTCAAAGTCACCCTGTATGTAATATATACCAAGGTAGTCGTCAAAATTTATAATGTATTAATAGCAATAATGTTGAAATCACTGGAAGAGACCATCTTTAGTTACAGGTTATGTCTAGTTTAGGTGTTGCTATATGTAAAATTTGTCAATAAACAAATTTTTCATTTATTTTATATTCGATATTATTTTAGGTGCAATTAACATTTTTAAACACATTTTTCACGTATTTTTCCGTGCAGGGACGAAGTAAGAATACTAACCCGTGCGGTCGGGGTCGGCCTGTGGTAAACAAAACAACCCTAGCTACGTGATAGGGCCCAAGCCGGTGTAGATGACTGCCACCCCCTGGTGTATAAGTATGCCGCACTATAACCTTGTGTTGAGTTCCGGCATTAGTGACCCAGGTTCTTGTACCGCTAGGGTACAGCAGCGTGTACGCGATGCCCCTAGTGTCGCGAACATCTATAGGCGACTGTAACTTCTTACTAGTATTTTTCTAATTTATTGGAACCAGTGTAGCACCCTCACGAGTGCGTTTTGAGGCTGTTATCACCAACCCCCTACTACATATACTATAATCTTCTTCACGCTCTTATTCCAAACTATCGGTCGGCACAACAGGTTCTTTCCTTCCGCTCACCTCTTAGTGGTCATCTTAACATTCACATTTTTCTGCCATATCATCTTTTACACAAGGCATCCATCCATCCATCTTTGGTCTACCCTTACTTTTTAATTTAATTTATTCAGAAATTATAATTCAGATATTTCCTCTGGTGCGGTTTCATGCTGAGATCAATGGGTGGAGCGGTTGTTTCATTTATTATAGTGACCAGTGAAGTTTATACATCGTGATATAAATTACTAATTATTATTTGTACAAAATGTCACATATATATTAACAACTGATTTGTACAAATTCCACGGACTTTTAAACCAACTTATTAACTTGAATGCAACAACTACAATCAAGTGCTGAACACTATCCAAACGACCAGCAAGTTGCGTATTTCTGATGCGTGCTGCGGCTCCAGTTGTTGGCACAACACATAGTAAAATTCGGTAGAATCTATGCTGATGTTTGACAGAACAAGCTGCCCCTCAAGCTGAGCAAACCATAGCTCAGGGTCATCTGGGTTCAGTTTCGGCTACTTCACTCCGATATGGTAGGACTCCCCCATGAGTACATCTTCGCCGGTTTGAACTTGCCATATTCGTTATTAGGCACTTCCTCTGAATAAAGGATCGTCGAAAGGTCACCAGTGAAGGTCATCGTTTTGATTCCCACAATGGTATATTTATTTTGTCATCGTTTCCTCTTAAAGTTTATATTGTCTATGATCAGGGTGAACAACATAATAAAACAACGTTGCGCCGACGGCACGGCGGTGACTTTCGTGCAGTTGCCTGCGCCGCCTAAGCTGTCTTTGAATATGGACGAAGCCGACGAAGCGATATGCCAACAATATATGAAGGTAAAAATTTTGGTTGAACTCATTCATCGGATTGGCTTAAAAAAATAAATTTCATAACTATAAAATAAGTAAGTTTAGTCAAATGGCTGACATGTCCGCCCCATGCTTTAACTTCAGCGGTGAAGCTGAAGTCTTATCACACATGAAGTGCCTGGACCGACGGACAACTATAGTCAGCTAATTTTAGTCAAGGCCGGCACTACGCCCTTTATCAGGGTCTCTTACGTGGTGTGCGCGAGAGGGTAAGGATTTCGAGCCCCCGGCGTCCTCTCGTGTCCAATTAAGATTGAGGTGGGCACGCGGAACAAGATGTCAACCCTTCGTTTGTGGGGAAGAATTCCGCTTTCACTAGTTTCAGGTGTTGAATGACTAAATGGCGCCATGTGAACTGATACAGTGTGTTTATTTATTTATTTATGAAATATGTGTTTTTGGAAGTTATTTATATATTTATAATAATAACAGCCCATAACATCCACACACATACTCGGCACGCTTGTTTAAGGCGGATTGGTGGGTTACACAAATCGGTTATTTCGGTGTGCAGGTTTCCTCATTGTGGTTTCCATCACCGTCGGTACATGGCAATTGTGCGATAATATCTAAGCGGTCCACGCCATCGTGGGATTCGAACTCGGAACCTTTGGATTGGTCTTCGAGTTTAATACTACAAAGCTTACTTTATATATTTATACACATATATCTAACAATTTTCAGATACTAGACGAATTCACGAAGGATTTCCCGCCGACCATATTAGTAAGGGGCCTCAAATCTGTGACGTCAACAGCTCTATGAGTGTACACTAATCTAGATAGGACAATTGTTAAATTGACAAAGGTAGGACCCAATCTATCGAAGCTCTTCGACGGTCTTAGGGCTCGGACGAATTTATCAAATTATTATCTAATTATTAACTTAATATAATCTAGCACAAAATGTCAGAGTATAATAAAGTAAGCAGTATTATAAGCAGGTGTCATTTACACGCTTTTATTAGTTTCACGTGTATGTTTGTTTGTAATCGACTCCGTTGATCTTGATTTTTTAACCCGCTTTAAACGGTCAGATTTCATTTAAACGTTGCAGATTTGTCAAAGACCGATGACAATACAATAATTCGACAATATTTATTTTTTACTTTTCAGTTCGATTTATTATTAAAGCGTGTTTTTTTAAACTATTTTTTTAACTATGAATGAAAACGGTATAACGGAAGTAAAGTGCAATCCAGTGGTAAAAAACATGATTTTTTGGGCTTTATTTTGTTTGTCTCATGTGAATATAGAACAGAAAGATCGTGATAGTGTACGTTTATCAACGTAGTGGTCGCATAGGAACCAATCGTCTCAAAAATACTGCTAGCTTTATTGTACTGTAATTATTTATAATAATTCACCTTAGTATAATATAAAATTGAGCTTAACAATTATACTATGAATGTTTGTTTAACACACGTGAAGTAGTATGTTGTATGCAAACTGAAAAAAAAATTACAAATACATCGCAATTCTCTACTCTTCTTGTCGTACAAAACTCAAAATATTTATGGTAAATCTCAGTTCTTTTTTTATTGCTGTAGGACAGCAGACAGGCTGATGGCCCACTTAGAATTTAGCAGTTACCGTCGCCTATAGGTGTTTGTAACGCCAGTGGCATCGCAAACACGCTGCTGTCCCATAAGGGTACAGGAACTTGGGTCACTATACTTAAGACCAAAGGTGGTCGCCATCAAGACAGGCTTGAGGCCCTACCACGTAGGGCGGTTTATTTTGTCGCCTTTTATGACAGGACCCAGCCGCAGATGTCAGTATTCTTTTCCGCCCCTGCACGGATAAACGAATTATAGACAAGGCTAAAAGATGTACCTATTGCCTATCGTATGCACCGTATGTTTGAGCATACATCGGTCTTCTCCCTCCCGTATCTTACTTACAACTGTATCCATCCCTTCCCTTCACATCCGCTTCGAACGGGACGAATAGCAAGCTGTCGGAGCGCAGTGCTCGACGCCGCCGACCCCGTGGCTCACAGCCCACTTTAATCAGCGCGCAGAGGCGCCCGCTGCCGCCGCACGCCTCCTCCAAAACCAAAAGGTGATCCAGGTCCCATCGAACCCGCTTCATATAAAGTACTAGCACACGGGGTCCCCAATGGCGGGTTCATAATTTTAAGTAATATCATCACACCTCAAGCAATAAAAGGAAATGGTCTTAAATTTTATTTATTTCGACAAAATATTTTATAATATATAAATCAAACAACTTCAATGCAGAAAAAATTAATTGAACGAATTTGAAAGAAAACGAGAGCTAAGAAAATAATCTGCAAGTCAAGTTTCATAACGTTTTTTTAAAAGCCATTTTAGTGGAAAAAATCCAAAAAAAAATATTAAAATCATATCGTTTTTCGTCTCGCATTTTTAAATTTAGACCGATAATTGTTTTTCTACGCGCTAGGGCCTCAAGCCCGTTTGGATGGCGACCACCTTTGGTCTTAAATAATGACCGGCATAACAACCTTGTGTTGTGTTCCGGCATTAGTGACCCAAGTTCCTGTACCCTTATGGGACAGCAGCGTGTCCGCTATGCCACTGGTGTTGCAAACACCAATAGGCGATGGTAACTGCTAAATTCTAAGTAGCCCGTCAGCCTGTCTGCTGTCCGACAGCAATAAAAAAAGAACATGCGGGGCGGTCTTTGGGTACTGCCGATAGAAGTGAAAACTAAGTAATTTGTGAATTTTATCTTCGAGCTATTATATTATTATTTACGGTTTATAAATCCAATTTTTTTATTTAAAAAAAAAGTGTTTATGATCAAGGGTTAAAGTTTAAATTAGTCATTAACACTTCTTTACAAACCAAAAATTGTTCACCCAAAAAGTGCTCAACGCGCCTAATGAAGTTTTCACTTCAAAAACTCAACTGTATTTCATTGTAATAAAGTCGCAATTTGAATGTATAAATAAAGCAATGCAATCATTTAAAAGTTAGATTATAAAATAAACCTTAACTCATTATTAATAAGGTTGGTATTACTGGAGCAAAACTCCGTCTTCGGAATTTTCGACCAGGACACGTGACCTGACGCGAGTTTAACATTTTTTACCCATCACAAAAAAGGTGCACAACGCATCCAAACAAGTTTTCACTTCATAAAATTAGAAAATATATAATTAAAATGTAGTTTTTTCTGATTTTTTTAATGTATCAGTAGTTTGTAAGTACGATTTAAGATTTGACCAACTATATAAGCTAGCATTAAATGCACATTGATATTTTAATATGATGCACCAAATTGTATTTTTCTTATTATACATAGAAGTAGGCTTAAAAGTTTTTTGTATTTATATTTTTAAATGTTATTTCCCTCGTAATAAAACATAACATACAACAACATACATATATAAGTGAACACGAATCTTCCGCTATGAGGATTAGTTGTAGTAAGTTTTATGGCAACTTCTGCATCCTAGGGTTCAATTTTGTGTTTAAGTTAACCCTTTCATTACCATCGCCAGATTTACACGGTATCACGATTTATATTGTATCGAGTTTTATTGGATTAATTCCTCTGAGTGTGCAATTAATTTAGTTATTGAATGTTCGCATTTCGCGGCGCGCTTCAGTAGCGTCAGTTCGGCGGAACGGACTGCGGTAAGAATTACCATTATGTGGAATGTGTTACAAGAAGTTCGTCTATTTTGCTACCGAGAAAAAGAGACCGAGAAAACATTGGAGATAGCGACAGTCGTTTTTTTGTGTGTCCATGGTGTTACAATACTTGTATTAAACCCCTTTCCATAACAGTCATGCTCCGTGAGGAAATTTTCACCCAAAATATACGTGCAACAATAATAATTCAGATTTATTCATATTTTTGTTTACAAGCTAAAATCGAGCCGATATAATATCGTTTTTAGTTTTTGACTAGCGGCCCGTCCCAGCTTCACACGGGTGTAGTTTTATATATTAGTAAATACACTATGTTTCAGGGATATTAGATATAAAGCCCGCTTAAAACAAAATGAAATTGTCAGTTTAAAACAATTTTTTTTAAACGTTTTTAATCAAATTTTGGTTTAGAATGTTTAGGTACTACATTCAACTCTTACCTATGATCCCTTCACGACATCAAGCCAGCTTTTTTCGATCTGCTATCCCTTTTCTAGAGAAGGCGGAGGCGGCTGGGTAGACATTTTTTCCCTACATAAGTTGCCAATTGCCGTAAACCGTGGCCATTTGTCCCTTATATTTGCTGCACCAAAGGAAGCCATTTGGAAGCAGTTATCATATAGTCGCAGCATAGTTCTAAATGTAAACATAGAAAATGTTACGCGCAAGAAGTAATTGAATAATCCCTGTAATTTTGATGACACGTACATATCGCATGCTTAATCATAAACTGACCGATTACGATTTAGGTCTAAAGTGAGATAATATAACGGGCAGCATTGTATCGACGCCCTCTATCGGCCAAACTAAGATTTATTTCGATATCTCTTTTCCACACTGAGTTACTGCTATTTAGTTATAAGTCAATATATGGGATAAGTAGTAAATGACAAAACGTTTTTTGCGATTTCCCAAAAAACAGGTTTTTTGTTTTGGGTCAGTTTATGATTAAGCATGCGATATGTTAGGTGAGGAGGTCAGTAATATTATTTTGTTTAATGGCACGCAAACCATTTTTTGTTACTTTATTTACGGCAGGCATAGATAAAAAATACGTAAATAGCCTATTCAACTTGAAGGTTTTCCAAAACGCGCAGCGACCATTTTGTTTTGCTTGAAGTCAAATCTTTGACAGCTTACTGTGGTTTGTACAGGGAAAGAAAGATGGTGTTTTTACTATTTTCCTCGCAATTTTTACGTTTTTTCTCTGCATATGAACCTTCCTTCTGCCTTAATGGAAATATTAAAATAAAAATTAGTCGAATTGGTTGAGCCGACCTCAAGTTTTGCGCTTATAAAGCAACATATTTTTGTTTATGTAGTTTTTAATTTTATGAATCTCTAAAGTTACTAAAATTAATTAATATATGCTTTTATTAAAAGAAATCGCTCTTATAATTTAAGATACGAAAATATAGATACTGTGCCTATATAAAAAGGCCTAAGCCCAACCGTGGGATAATATAGACTATTATAATAGGTTATTAATACATCCCCCTCCCTGTCGAGATGACCTGCGAAAAGTGGCTGGCAGGAAATGGTAAGAAAATGTCCAGCATGAAGACTACACGGTTGGTCCAGTAGGAGTCAAGGCTCATGTAACAGGATAAAATGTTTGTAATATTGCATATATTTTGCCCTGGTCTGTGTGTTAGAATTGTGATTAAACACTCCACAATGCTGCGTTTACAATAATTTGACATAAATTATGTTTCTTTTTGCCGCGTATGTGACAGTTTTGAAGTATTATAATCAAAATGTGATATGACAATATATGAATTTATTTTTGATTGTTGTTTTATTTAATTTTCAAAGTTTACAAGGTGAAAAAAATATGTGTACAAATAAAATTTAACACTAATGGTATAGCTGCGTATGTTGCTGTAGGTGTGGCTGTGTAGGTAGGATTGTTCCAAGCACTTTGGAACAATCCCAATTAGATACAAAGTTGCGCAATTGCTCTCCGTGCAGCGGTGGAGTATGAATACTGACCCTTGCGGCGGGAGCGGGGGCGGCCTGTCGTAAAAGGCGACAAAACGACCCTAGCTAGATGGTAGAGTTCCAAGCCTGTCTGGGTGGCTGTCAAATATGCCGCCATAATCACCGTGTATGGTATTCCGGTATAAAAGACCCAGGTTCCAATTCCATTCATAGGCGCCGGCAACTGATCATCATTAAGCGGGCCGCCCCGCTAGATGTTGCACAGAAGTAAAATTGCAAATCATGGCGCGCTGGAACAGGTCAGTTTGAAGCGACTGCTGCTTTCCCCAACACCGAAAGAAAACTGAATGCTCCCGTCTAAATCGGCAAACGGAGCAATCTATTTGTCGCCTTTCACGACTCCCTTTTTTGCTGTAGGACTGCAGACAGGCTGACGGCCCGCTTAGAATTTAACAGTTACGTCGCCTATGGATGTTTGCAACGTCAGTGACATCGCGAACACACTGCTGTCCCATAAGGGTACAGGAACTTGGGTTACTAATGCCGGAACACAACAAGGTTATTATGACGGCATACTCAAGACCAAAGGTAGTCGCTATCCAGACGGGCTTGAGGCCCTACCACGTAGCTAAGGTGGGTTGTTTTGTCGCCTTTTACGACAGGCCGACCCTGGCCGCAGAGGTTAGTATTCTTTCTCAGTCTCTGCACGGATAAAAGATAGAGTAACTTTATGCGTAGATTTCGTTTGCCCGTCTGCTCAACTCCAGCTGGTATAATATAAATTAATTAAGGGTATGGAAGTGTAATTAATATATTGTCTACTGCCTAAATTTGGCTTTCATTTGAATAAACTGTACATCACAATGCAATGTGTGTAACAAAACACAAGGTATCCCATAACAAGCGACGTGTACGATTTAATTGGCTCCAGCTGCGAACGGCTCCTTGACTCTGCTTTGAAGAATAAGTATTCTTGCACCATGTATATTGGTGTATAAATACAATACGAAGTACAAAGTTCAACGAACTTTGTCCGCTGATTATATGAGCTGGCAAATTACCTTTACTTTCTAATGACCAGAAGGTAGGATATAATAATTTCTATAAAATAATTATTGTTTTTATTTATTTACGATAGGGGCTGTCCATTAATCACGTGAGGCTCGAAGGGGGGAGGGGTTCATAAAAATCACGAAATATCACAAGGGGGGGGGGTGTAATAATCACGTGTATTTATTTTTTCGGCAAACGCGTACAAAATCGAATTTAGTACTGTGCCAACAACTGACTTGCAAGATGCTTATCCAGTTATTGGTGTTGAAGAGTGTTGCTAATACGTAGTCCGAGGATACTGTACATTAAATTATGTTCATTGTTCATGTATTAGTATAAAAAGTTTCTCGCACAAAAACAACCTGCAACCTTTCTTTCTGTCTACCTCTAAACGTTATTATTGTACTCTTTAATTTTCTACAATAAAATTAGATGATACTCAAATACACGTGATGGAGGGGGTAATCTTAAACCTCACCATGTATCACCAAGGGGGAGGGGGGGTTAAAAAATTTCAAAAAAAAACATCACGTGATTAATGGATGGCCTTATATATTTATTGAAGTGACACCTTATTAGATAAACATATTTATATATAGGATTTAGCTTATGAGAGAGTGAGATAGAATACAAGTACACAGTGTTTCCTGTAATCTTCGTCTCCTCTTTGTTCGGGCTTTTGTAGCTTTTATATTATACTAACATTCTTTTATTGCCGAGGAACAGCAGACAAGCTGACGGTCCACTTAGTGGTAAGCAGTTACCGTTGCCTATGGATGTTTACGACGCTGGTGGCACAAAATGGCAACAAATCCCTGCAAAACATACTAAACAAGAACAGAGAAATGTCTTTTTAAAAAAGTTGTGTTCAAAATTGAACAGCATTAAAATATGAAAAATAATTCTTTTGTGTTAATTAAAGAGCTGTGACGAAACGTAACGTCTCATTATTAGGTCGTAGCAATGCGGGCGGCGCCGAGTGCGCACTATTAACTCGTTAAGTTATATGGTTATACGTATTGCTCGGACGTGACCGGCCCTTTATGTAATTCTATATTACATGAATTTGGATTTAATATTAGTAAAGAAAGAAATAATATGTTAAATTACTAAATATTTAATCATAAATATTTTTATATTATATTCCGACACTTCACACAACGCCATCTAATCCCAAACTTAGTACCATAGCACTTGTGTTAAGGATACTAGACAACTAATATACTTTTCATAAATGAATAAATATTATACATAAATAAATACCCAGACACAGGACGGGAACAAGCCCGTGATATCCGAAAGGGTACCGACATGCGTTAGCTGTTACGCCACAGTGGTCCTCAATAAATGTTTTACGTCAAGTAATTTTAACATAGTTAACTAGTTCTTGAATTGTCATCAGCTAATTGAAATCTATTGGTAGACGGCTCATCGCAACCAATCCTTGTCTGCCATTTTTCGGCCCATCTCGCCGCTTGACGTTTTAGGTTTGGTGTCCGTCGTCTCCAATCGAGAATTTGTTTACTCAATAGGTTATTGGGCAGTTATGGTCCACTGTCACTTCAGCTTACTCACAGGAGAAGCGAGGTTAGGCTCTGTCATTTATTGAATGGATTCCAAATGACCGTGATGGCTTATGTCGTAATGGCAGCAATGACTAAAAATCTCAAACGAGCATGTGGGTAGTCTCACAAATTTTCTCGATCGCAAACGTGGTTCACTGATAGACATGGTGAAGATCTAGTTGACTGGTAGCACTAACACATCGATTAACTACTCATTTTCCGATGTGGCTCTTTTTTATATCCCTCTAACCATAATATTCTCGCTATTTTTTGACTCCCACTATTTTTCACGCTAAAAAGCGACACAAATATTATGTCTGCGATTAAATTGCACACATATATGATCAAATCTATATTTATTCTCTTAGCGACAGGCAACATTGTTGAGTCGAAAACATATGGCTATTATCACACTGAACTGCGGGGAGAAACTAACGTGGTTATGTCAGACATACAGTTTTAACCCTAAGGTGCTCCTTTCTGCCAATGCCGAGATGTGATAGCCAGCGACACCGCAACAGTATTCCGGTTACCAATCATAGTTTTATGATCGATTATTTGTCATTGCTCTGCGACACCCCCGGCTTCGATACGTCTTTTATAACTACAGTTTTTCCTGAAATATTAAAAATCATATATATTCAGTTTTGAAATCTTGACGTCGTAAAGGGTGATATGCGTGCCAATGGGCTCACTACCAGGGATGCTGAAGACCGTGCGAAGTGGAGAAGAAAAAGTCGGAAAGCGGACCCCGGGCGCCGAAGCGAGAGTTTGGGCTGCAACCGGGAATTAACGCAGAGATGATGATGATTCAGTTTTGAAATCCAATTTTGAATTGACTTTGAATTCGGGTGTACTTTTAGGCCTATTCCTATGCGCTGTAAAACGTTAAACAAAGACGAAGCGTGTAAGAAACGCCTTTGTCTGGTACACGTGCCAACCGCGTCCCCTATTGGGATGACGTCACGCATGACGTAAGCACCGCTCCCAATACTGGGGCCCGTCTAGACGCAAATTAGTCATCTGACACCAATTCCATCACAGATATGGAAACAAAGGCTCTAAATCAAGTTATTTTGTTAACTTTTATTCTATTGCGTTTTTTCTTTTATTTAAAGTTTTTTTAATATAACTCTCCGTGATTATTGATTTTGGCTTTGGCTAATTGAGTTTTGAAGATTTCATCCAAAACAAGTCATTAGGTTTTTTTTGTGTTCAGTTGTATTTTTTTTTCATGGCACATGAACAGCCCCCGTGGTTGCTCTTGTATGCTGATGATATAGCGCTGGCAGATTCGGACAGGGGTAGGTTGGTGGGACGTATGAAGGCGTGGAAGGAATCGCTTGAGAACGGCGGTCTGAGGGTCAATGTGGCGAAGACCGAGTACTTGGCTTGCAACTCTACAGATCCACACCGGTGGGCATAGGCGGCGATACGGTCAAGTGCACGGCACAGGTGAAATAACTGGGATATGTATTTCACGTTTCTGGTGACATTGATTACGGCGTCAAGACACGCATTTCTGCCACGTGGGCCTAATGGCGTGAGGTGACTGGTGTCATTTGTGACCCCAAAATACCGGTTAAATTAAAGGGACCGGTCTACAAGACCATCATTAGTGAAGTGTGGCCGGTGCTGGAGCTACAAGCAGGCACTGCGAACCATGGAGATGACAATGCTGATGAATGAAGAATGAAAGTGGATGTGTGGAGTAACGCGGTAGGACTGCGTTAGGAATTCTCGCATTCGCGGCAGCCTTAATGTCCGTGACATTGCGGACAAACTGCAGGAGTGTCGCCTTCGCGAACAAATGTTTGGCCATGCCGCCTCCACCGGGCCCCGGCAGAAGGGGTCGACCCAAAAAGTGCTGGCTTGACGTCGTAAGGGTTGATATGCGTACCAATGGACTGACCATCAGAGATATCGAATATCGTGCGAAGTGGAGAAAAAAAAGTCGGAAAGCGGACCCCGGGCGCCGAAGCGAGAGTTTGGGTTGCAACCGGGACTCAACGCTAAGATGATGATGTATTTTTTTCATAATTGTAGTCAGTGTAATTTATTATCACCGTAAGAACAGTAAATGCTGGTTATATTTAATTCTAGTTCAAACGCAGCTCAGGTTCTTTTTTTTTGTAAATAATGATATTTTTATTTTTTATGATCAGTATAGTTTAAAGTTAATATAATAGTGACTGTGTAACTCTCCAATAAGCTACTGTTTGTCACATTTGATGACAACTTATTTCTTGGTCTTAGTGGGGCTCTTACACTTCTTACTATACAATTATTCAGAAGTAAGAATTGAATTACTTAACTCAATAATCCGAGACTGTGAGATATCGGCTGACATCCACGAAGGTTTAATTGAAATATTCTATATTTACACAAATCTCATGTTTTTTAAACTCCCACATTACTCTAGAAACAAAGCTACGTTATCAATAAAATTTGCTTACTATTCCCGTCTAAATTAAATTTTTTTTAATAATTTTATCTCCACCTATTAATCCTTAATCACTGATCTTCTTACATTTTAATGGCATGTCACATCACTATATTTATTTATGTATTTTTATATTAGAATCCAGATTGTACGATTAGTGATTACAGCAATTTTAATAAACATCGCTCGTCGACAATGTGGGATGAAATGTTAATAATTACATCACATCAGTGTGACCATCTCAAAATTTATAATCCTGCCTTAGCTTGAATAGAATCCTGCCAAATCCTGCCAAAGTTTATAATGAAAATGCCAAAATAATGCCAGTATAATAATAATATTTTTTTATTGATATTGTTAATATGAAATGTCGATCATACATCACAATTAAGATTATATTCGTCGCTACATGTCTTTAGTCATCCGTTCGACCATTTTTTGGTTGGTTGAAACGAAACACAATATATGAAAAAACACTTACAAAGTCTCGCAATCGTAAGAGTATTTTAGTCAGAAGTTGCAGCTATTACTTTATTTTAGCGACTATTAAACCTACAATACACATAACGCAAAGAATAATTTTTTTAGTTTGATACGATATAATTAATTAATTAAAAGATAATGCACTGGTGACTGCCTACCCCTATAGTGATACTCTTCCATATTTTTCTTATGTTTTGTTATACTGGCATGTTTTCTATGGCAGATAGATGCGATGGCAATTTACAATTGCATGCGTTACAAAATGTCTTTAGCTTTAGTCAGCCACGATGACAGTAATGGGTCTTGCTCCCACTCTGGCCTGTACGCTCTTTCATACGTTTGCTTCATTTTACCAAAACACACTCAAATTATATATTTATACTCCATAAAGTCGTGTACTCAGAATAAAAGACAAAAGTTATATGAATAATAATAATATGGTTGATTTGATTGAAATGTACATACAACATTGCAAAAAGAATTTACACTCTAATATCAGTTTTATAGTTATAGACCGTATGCATGAATCATTAGAGTTCATAATTAAGTATCACACAAAAATTCTAAGAGAGGTTTAAGGGAATACCTGTAACTAAAGATGTAGTATTGCCATAATTAATATTTTTCCCAATACTGCCAAATACTGCCGAATTTTTAAAAACTGCCACACATCCTGCCACAGCCTAAAATAAGGGCTCAATCCTGCCAAAATGGCAGGAAACTGCCACATATGGTCACACTGCATCACATTATTTTATGTAACAGTATTACCATATTTTCCAAATTTAAAAACGCCGAGCAAAACATGGCGTCTGCATGTCCCGCCAAACTTAACTTTAATAATTTTATGTTTTTAATAACTTTCTATCTTTCTGTACTATAAAATAACAATTATTATTAAATTTCGTATTGCGAGTTACTTGCTTCCGTCTTAGGTGAATTCTATACGCACGTAAATTTTTTTTAAACCATTGCCTAGCTTTGGGACAAATTAAAAAATTATAACAAACAGCCAAAGGTTTTTGCCTGTGTGGCCAGTGTTAAAGTCATCGTCAAAATGTAATTTAATGTAATATATTACATCCCAAGCCATTAAGTAATAAAAAAAAACATTTTAAAATAAAAATATTTGATTCGGTTGTAATTTTCAGAAAGTTTGGTTTTTAGTTAAAGAAAATCTAGATTTTCTGATAATGAGTTCTTTACCGGCGAATAATATTAAAATTGATGAAAATGATCCAGATTTCTATGATAAGTGCAGCAAAGACCTTGGAAAGGATTTGTTAGTAATGCAAGCAAATATACAAGGATTAAAACAGTGCCGAAGTAAGTTACGTTCAGTTATCACTTTATACTTGTAATGCAAAATAAAGTTCTCCGCTGCGTGTCTGTCTGTTTGTTACTAGTATAAACATTAAAAATTATAGGACGTATTTTTATGCGATTTTATGTAAATTGTTGGAAATATAACGATAATTATTGGAAGTGGCGGGAAATGTCACAAGTCAAGATTATTATGGATAGCTTGCTGTACCTATTTTGTTAAAAATGTAACGTTCAATGTGGTATTGGAAAGCTACTATTACTACTTACTTACGTTTTACGTGTTCGCGATGCCGCTGGCGTTGCAAACACCTGCTGTAGCTGCTAAATTCTAAATGGCCGTCAGCCTGTCTGCTGTCCTACAGCAATAAAAAGCTATTTAGACAGACAGTACTCATCCTTACCAACTTAAATACGTTCGTTACCTTATGCATCTCATGCCAATAATTGCAGGGTACTATTTAAAATTTAAATGAATACATTAAAAGTTATTGCAAAGTAACGCGGGCGAAAATAAATTCAAGCGCTTTTCTCTGACGGGATTCGGTTGATGCGATCACCCTCCCTGCTTTTTGTCGACTGTTTCTATATAAACAGTATATTTCAGTTTGTTTTTATTTTCATAATATTACTTAATATTATATCAGGTAAAGACAATACATGTAGGTATAATAATGCTCTGCTACCCACTACTAGTTACTAGTACTAAGTACTAGTATTTTTATTAGTGTCACCTGCGTGTTTGTCTGTGATCGACATATTTGAACTCAATTTTGACCAACTTTAAACAACCAGATTTCATTTAAACATAGACGTATCAAGGACCGATGACAACACAATAATTCGATAAGATTATTTCATTCTCCTGATTAGGATCGTTTGAATTAAAAAATGGTTACGTATTATATAAATTACGCTTGATGAAATATTTTTTCAACTGGGACCTTTTAACGTTTTACTATACATGGACTTACCGCCAAGTCTTACAGTGCTTTGCAATCACTGAACATTTTTTGTTTGCTAATACCTACTTATAATAAAATATTGATAAAGAAGCAGTTAATTATTATTTAATTTTTTTAGTGGCTGCGGCTGAACTCCTTCTTCAAACGGCGGCTTTACATCACGCTAAATTGATGAAAACAATAATAAGCGTAAAAGAGAAAGTAGGAATGTTAAAAACTCCACCGGGCCAGGACCAGGTCGATGCTTCAAAACAATAAATTGTAATAAATAAAAGTTTCAATTACATTAAAATATTAAAAAACAAAAATCGTTTTATTATCGATTAAAGCCATAATTTATAATAATAAATGCTCGCGTTATAGTTATGGACAGACTTTTGGATTTGGATTCATGAGCGCACGGCGTGTGTGCCTTGGTGGCTTCAGAAGCGGATGGCATCCGTACCGGGTGTGCTGATGTGCTCCCCGCTTCCCGTGTGTCAAAGTGATATTGACGCTTTGATTTGACGTTGACATTTTGGATAGAGATATTTAGTGTTTTAGTTGTAAACAAATTAAAAACGTCTTAATAATTAAACCCAGTGCAGAGCTAGCGGCAAATCCTGCCATAAATACGATAGTTTATGCCGTGTAAAGGGAGTGTTCAAGTATTATGTAACGCAATTATTTAATTATTATGAATTATGAGGAAGCCGTCGTCCGGGGTTCACGTTTCGCACCTCGTGAAAACGAGGCAAAGCGGGCGAAGCTCCGATGAGACCTCATGGCAGTTTAGAAGGAAAGACTTGCGCAACCCAGTCCGGGTGAAAACATCATCGCAGCGGTGTGGCCCGCCCTGCAAGATTGGTTTGACAGGCACTCTGTCGTTTCATGTGACACAGGTACTCTCGGGGCACGGCTGCTTCGAGCGGTACCTGTGTCGTATTGCTCAAAAGGAGCAAATGACATAGTGTCACCACTGTGACGCTAGCGACGAGAACACGGCGCTCCACACCCTTCAAGTGTGTCCTGCATGGGTATCAGAGCGTCAAAATCTCGTTGCCACTATCGGTCGTAATCCCTCGCTCCCGGCCATCATCCTAGCGATGGTCAGGAGTCAAGCCGGATGGGACGCCGCGCGCCGTCGCCTCCTTCTGTGAGACAATCGTGGCTGCAAAGGAGACGGCGGAGGGAGTGAGAGCGCGCTAGGCTCCCCTCCCGCTCACGCAAGGTCACTCATCACCGGAGGGTGGCGACAGACCTCCGGTCGCCGTAGTGATCGGTCGCGTGCGTGGCCCCCTAGGAAAAGGGCCGCAGCCCGCACACACAAGGCCGAGAGAGGGGCGTGCGTCGGTGTTCCATGAGCTGAGCTTAACCCTAGGTGAGAATAAAGATGCCGGGGCTTATCATTCCCCGGCTTTGAAGAGGCCCGTGAACGTGGTTTCGCGCCTGTCAGGCCCGCGGCCTGACTGACCAACGTCCCGTCCCGTGGCCTTGGCACTGAAGGCGTATGAAGGAACACCGGGGTGATTTTAGTGGATATACCAGCGACGTACGTACGCCTAGAGAAGGGGACGTACGGGCGCATTGCACGGGAAATACCACACTACCCTGCCGCCCATTCCCACTGGGCGGGGTGTACGTCATACATTTCTTTAGTTTGTCCGTCTTGCATTACCAATACGCCAAGGACAAACACATCGATTCTACCATTTCCATTATTCAATGGGTTCTTGTAACAAATCATGCTAGAACAATCAATAAGTTGGTTGAATTATTGAAATAACATGACGTCACCACACGCCACCCGAAATCAAGCCACATCGGTCATAATTAATGTTTGTATTATGTACTTTGTTATGTCTACACGACTTTGTTTCATAAATAACAAATACGTACAGATGTACCGTTTTGTATTTTTTATTTAGTTGAGAAACGTTGATATTTTTTGAAAAAGTTTGTTTAATCCAGATCATTTTCAAGTCATTTTCCATCATATTAAAGTCTGCTGTTGGGATTCTTTGAGACTACAACACATTTTTTTAGATATATCTTAAAGATAAATTTATCTCTTTGTAGGGGCGGTGTAAGAATACTAACCCCTGCGGCCGGTGGCCTGGGGTAAAAGGCGACAAAACTACTCTAGCTAGGTAGGGCTCTAAGTCTGTCTGGAGGGCAACCAGACCTGTTCTTTAAAAATGCATAATAAACTTGAGCTCCGGTATAAGTGACCCAGCTTCTAGTTCCCTTATGCGGACGGCAGCGTGTTAAAGGTGCCCCTGGGGTTGCAAACATCCATAGGCGACGATAATACTATCAATTGGGCCATCCGCCTGTCTACTGTTCATCGGCATTAAAAAATAGGGACGGTGGATCCGAAGATTCAGTACTTAATTATTTATATATATATATATATATATATATATATATATATATATATATATATATATATATATATATATATATATATATATATATATATATATATATATATATATATATATATATATATATATATATATATATATATATATATATAGATGGCGCTGTTCGATTTTACCGGAATGGTTTTATTTCCTCAGTTGCGATTAGAGAAATAAAATATGGCGGTACGAAGTTCGCCGGGTGAGCTAGTATATATTATAATATATTAATATTTCTTCTGTACGTGTGTATATGACTGAACTCCTAAACGATTTTGATGATTTTAGTAGTGGGTGCTTGTGGATTCGAGAATAGATTCACAATGCGATGTGTTTTTTTTATACGGCCGAAATATGTTTGCCGGGTCAGCTAGTAAACTATAAAAAGCGTATATTGTAATAAATCTGAAATAATACTAATAAATTATATCTACCTTCAGAAGTAGTTCGTAAATAATAATAATAAATATTCTGTGACAATTCACACAGCGCCATCAGGTCCCAAACTAAGTAGCCTACTACTTGTGTTATGGGTACTAGACAACTGATATACCACGTATATACTTTTTTTTGTGAATAAATACATATTATAGATAAAACCACCCAGACGCGAGACGGGAATCGAACTTGTGACCCCCCGCAAGCACATCGAAGTGCGTTAACCACTACGTTACTGAGGTTGTTAAAATGACTTAATACGGGTCATATTTTCTATCTGGATCTATACTGAAATGTATAAGAGAGATACATGCTTCTTGCCCCCTAAAATCAGGGTGGCCAGGTATACTAAATATTAGAATAAATTGTACAATCGCTTGTGTAGATATTTTGAAACTCAAATGACGAATTAATTCAAATAATTTTTACATAATTCCCCTTTTCTCAGTTCTTTTGCTTTTTCTCCAAATTTAAGCATTTGACTTATCCTTTTTTCTTGATCCATATTTTTCCCCCATTTACATTTTTTCTTTATCTTCACTCATTCGGCTATCGTCATGTTGTCGATGAAGATTTTGCGAATGACTATAGTCGATTTTTGCTTTAATTGATCTAATTTTTAAGTTTGAACTTTATTATTCTTTTGTCTATTGGCTCTATATCAAAAGTTTCAATAATACTACTCAGTTAATTTGCCATAATAACCTTTTCGCACCTGGCTGCAGGTAAATATAGCAATCATAGAGATGGGTGCCAACTATAGTAAGGTACTTAATATAAAATACTGACGATTTTAGCTTACTACATGTAATTAACATGAGAAGGTAAAAATTATAAATAAATTAGTTGTTAATTAATTAATTATTATTAATTGCAGCAGACTTGTGATGGCAGAGGTTGTTTTCATAAATTCATAATATTGATATCAGCCTATAAAAATTGTTTCATCTAATTAACAGATGAGGGTATATTTTCTAATCTCGGATCTTAGACTAAAAGTTCCATTTCTCGTTATTGTAAATTTTGACATTCAATAAGACCAAAGAGAGTATAATCACTTAATCACTAAAGCCTTAGATAATTAATGTTAATTTATTAAATATATGTTATTATTATATATTAATTTATTATTTAAGTATTTACTAATGTATATTACGAATTTAAATATTAAATTATTATATTATATTACTGTATTATAAAATTAACCTTAATGGTCTTTACCAGGCCATAACCTCTTATTAAAAAAAACTAAAGCGTAAGTAAGGAATGCATGTGTGTGTATATTGTATATAATTCGAGCAGTAGTGTGCGTAATGTTTTATCTAATGCATTTTAGAAAAAAAAAATAGATCTCTGCACTTCTCCTCCACATAAACTTTAACTGTACCAAATTTCATATTTCTCCGTCCGCGCAATTTTTGTACAAAGGGGTACAAAGTTTACGCTTCACGTATTAATATATAGATATTATTATTTTTAATTCAATGCAATATTTTTTAAAGTGTGGTAACACCACGTGCGACCCTTTCTCCACCCCAGTAATTGATTCCCACCCTCTTGGAATGCGCCCATCGTATGTAATAGGGGTTTCAAAAAGTAATTTTGTACAACCTACTATGGTACTACTGAAATCGAGTAGGTTTCGAATCGGTGTGGTCGACATATATAGAAGTTTCTGGAATAGTCGACGGTATTCTATCTCTGTGGCGAAAAGGATTTTACATGTCGCGTCGGAAAACTTGTTGGACTTACTGCTTCGATTCCCCTCTTGAGTCTTATTGTTTATTTATAATAAATATATATTTACAAAAGATTATCAAAATTCTAGTGGAATTTATTTATTATGATATAAAATTTACAAAAGAAAAAGAAGTAAAATCTAAATAAGAATGGCGTGCTTTTACCCTGAAGAGAGCGAACAATTTGCAATATGTTCGATGTTAGTGGCCCCTTGTCAAACAATCCACTATGTGCTATTCCTGCTTGCCACGATGTCCTTCGCCGAAGGTTTTGTATTATTCTGAAAGAAGCGCTAGTTTTAAGGCCTCTAACTTGCCAAGAGGAAGATTGCTGTGAGCCACCACCAAAATATATGAAGATGGACGCATTGTACGCAAGCTGCCTGTGTCTGCATTCAAGCGTAACGGAATGCAGGACCAAAAGCATTCCCTTTTCTATTTATACCAAAATTTGGTTTTCTTAGATAAACCTAATGTTTGCATATTTTTGAGCTAGGAAAAAAGAGGAAAATTTCACAGGAAGATCGACAACTTAATTCAGATCATGCCGAATTGTTGCTGATGTGTCATGAAAATCAAGAGCGCTTTTAAAGTTTACAAACTCCAAATATATGAATACAAGTAAAATGATTTACTTTTAAATTTATCTTATTAAATAAAATTTAATCTAAAAAAAAGCCATGTTTGTGCTGACATTTACGAGACTAGGAATGAAAGGCCTTCTTATGTAAAGAATGAAAGAAATATGTTTATTTTAGAACAAATGGAGGTGTTCGTATACCCTGTACCATAATATTTGCACTCACAACTGACGCTATCGTGTATAGTACGCTGCGGAATGCAAAATGGTACGTCTGTAGGACCGGATGAAAGGGAACCTGTGGAAATATGGAAGTTCTTGATACCAGGAGGATGAGGTGGTGGACTTTATTCTTTAATAAGCTGTTGCAAGATTCCGCTTTCCGACTTCTGTCCATTTGATTTGGCAGGTGTTGGCTTTTACGAGAGCGACTGTCATGTGATCCCCCAATGCCGAAGGGATAGCCGTCGTCAAAGGCTCATCCATCCTGCAGGTGAGGTTGACTTGGACCTCAAAAATGTTGTTTCACTTCAGATTATTTCTACAATATAATAAACCGACATGAATATTTTGGCCATTTATTAAGCCACATTTACTGTCAAACACATTTCTCCTCCAACAACAGATGATTGCTAAGTTAAAAACATTTAGCTAACCCCCTTGGTAACTATGGGCCTTATGAGAAAGCTCATGGTCGCTCAGAGAGCAATGGAGAGGGCTATGCTCGGAGTTTCCCTGCGAGATCGAATCAGAAATGAGGAGATTCGCAGGAGAACCAAAGTAACCGACATAGCCCGGATGATTGCAAAACTGAAGTGGCAGTGGGCTGGGCACATAGCTCGAAGGACTGATGGCCGTTGGGGCAGAAAAGTCCTCGAATGGCGACCGCGTACCGGAAGACGCAGTGTTGGTAGGCCCCCCACAAGATGGACCGATGATCTGGTCAAGATCGCCGGGATAGGTTGGATGAGGGCAGCGCAGGACCGATCATCGTGGAGATCTTTGGGGGAGGCCTTTGTCCAGCAGTGGGCGTCTTCCGGCTGAAAATGATGAACCCCCTTGGTCTCCCCACACTACAGAAATATATCTTAAAAAATATCAAGTATCCAAAGCTGCAAGAGTTTTCTTCTTTGATAGTTTTTACTGCAAGTGGGCTTTATTAACGTAAGTTACCTTGCATCCGGGACAGCCCTGCTTTCTTGTTTAAATTAATACCTAACTCCAGACTAACCATATAATTTTAGCAGCTTACCGGGCGAACGAGCACAGCATGGATTAAGCCATAACCTTATAAACAACATTAGCTTGCAAACATTTAATTGCTTGTGTATTTTCTGGGAGGAATTTACCTACTCATCCGTCAAAGATGGATTGGCATGTTATATATATTGGTGTTTTTGTAGCCGTCTTGTATCAATTAACGATATGATCAATAGGATTCATATCATTAGGATTGATAGGATGTGATTAAATTTCGCAAGATATAGTCGAAATCAAATTTACCTAATCATAATTTGGTTTCAACTCGAAGGTGACGAAGGCGGAGGGTAAATTACACACACACCTCTAATCTTGTTCAATACTTTTCAACCATCATCATCATCAGATCACTGACAATAAAGGTTTGACAGTTTTCAGCGGTGCCTTATCTTTAAGGTTGTCTCCTAAATCGGGTTATAATTGGGGCCATGCACGATACAACATCCTCTGGGGTGTTTTTGTGGGTATACCAGCGAAATCACTGTAGTATTGCAAGGAAGTCCCACACTAACCTTACCTCAAAAAAAGTTCGATCTGATGGTCATTCTATAGTCGTAGTAGTATTCCGTAGTTTATTGAAGTCCACTGCTAGACATAGGTCTCTCGCAAGGTTTGCTACAGAGCTCTATCTTTGGCTCGTTGCATCCAGCCCTTACCGCCCACTTTTTGAAAGTCGTCACTCCACCTCGCTGCTAGGTGTTTTACGCTACGTTTGCTGAGACGCGATGTACATTCGAGACTCACCGTCCATTATGTCATCGGTTATTGATAATATGCTACGACGGATATGGCCAGCCCACTGCCACTTCGGCTTGCTCACTCGAGCAGTGGTGTCGGTGAATTTGGTTCTCTACCGTGCATAGGTATACTATATTATATAATATTATAACATTTTAACAATAGCAAATGTTAGTTAATACCTTTTCAGCACTGTCCTGGTTACAACGTGAAACTGCAGGTGCCCAGTTTCCATTAGACAAAGCGCCGCGGATGTTGCGCTGTCGTTCCCACGAGGTGCAACTGGTCCGCTATACAATGGTTTAATTGTGTCAGAGCCCAGAGCCTTGCGGCTGGTAATTGTGTAGAAACTATAAATAGCTTGAACTTCATTAAGACTGCATTTATATGACTACAATTTACGTTTAAGGTATGTCATTAGGTTTAAAGAAAAGGTTTACTCAATAGCAACTATACAACAGTTCACTTACATTAATAATTATAATTTAAAATAATTTAATAGCAAGCAGTTACCGTCATCTTGCGAAGCCAAGGGTATTATTATGATTTCGTCCATGTAGGGATACTGGAACATGCGTCCTTTATACCGGAACAAAATACAAGGTTATTCTGGGGGCATATTCAGAGACTGATCACCTCTGGAGGTGATTGCGATCATGTGGAGCTTGGAGTCCTGCCACATAGCTGGGGTTGTGTTAACGCCTTTTAGCAGCCGTCCCCGGCTGCAGGAGTCAGTATACTTACTATATTCACATACGTGCCAATAAGTAGCTTCCATATTATTATTTTTTTCTTAAACAATTGGACACAACTGGAGTTATTGAGTCTGATTGTTATACATTTGAACACCCCCAAATAAAATTGTTTTCTTGTCATGGTTCTAACTTTATGAAGATTTGCATGATAGGAAACTTGCCATCTTCTATCAACTATATCTGCTGAAGCATCCTTGGTTGAGATGTCAGGTAGCTAGTCGTCTCTTGAATAACCGAATTTGGCTATTCCGTTTCTTGTATCTAATTAATTAATCTATATAACATGATAGGGTCCATCGAGTCCCAAAGTAAGCTGTAAAACGCTTGTTTTATGGCTTCTAGACGACTGACATACTACCCGTTTATAACATTTTAATAAGATATCCTTTTCATGTACACATGTGGAAAAAGGCAGAAAAGATACAGTCATCTTTTATCGAGTTTTATTTTAAAATAAATTTAAAACGTCCACCCGTCCATCCTGCACCGTCTCTATACAACAATATACAACATCGTGTCAGAAGTTGGATTATAATATATTTGGGGATGGTTGGAATAACATTTTGACATTATATACTCAGTTTTGTGCAACCTAATTTGTATTAACTGACAAGTACCTATCAAGCATTATTAATTAATGTTATTTATAAATAAAGATATAAAAATAAATAAATTGAACGCTGTATAGAATAGAGATTTCTCTAATAACCCATAGTGGTCGCTTCGGGTATAATTTTTCACTAAAGTTCATTCTTCATTTCAAACGATTGTTTAAGGAACTCAAGTGGCCGATTTTAAGTCCTGATAAAGATGATAGATACATAATTTAATGTTCCGTTTCAGTGAGCAAATACAAAAGGCTGCAGTAATTCTCGCCTTAATTCAGTTAATTCAACGTTAAATAGTGATGTAATGTTACAAAAACTATTTTATTGTTATTGTCTTTGGAATATTGTAGCTAAGATGACAAATATGTCATTATACATAACTGAATGTATAGACATTTGTTCAATCAATATTACGGATTATCAGGAGTATTGGCAGCCAACTACTAGCCAAAGTGAGGTGATGACTTAAAAAAAACACAAAAGAGGTTTGTTGGAAGCTCATACAGAAGCACAGCTTACCAAATTGTTATATGGTGTGAACACAGGTTAACTGATGTCAGCATTACAAATTGAATATCTGTATCCTGCTACATAAAGTCGCTTATATTTTTTAAAATTCAAGCCAGAGGGGAATATATCACACACTAGCTGGCCCAGCAGACATTGTTCTGCCATATAAATAAAAATAAAATTAAATGGATTTTCGTAAAATCCAAGTCAATCGGTGTATACTTTTAGAAATTTCGTGATGATACTTTTAGAATCTTTATATATATATATATATATTTATATATATTTATATATATATTCAATCAGCAAAATCATATCAGATAAATATGTTTTTGGATTAGTCATAAATTCATTAACTGTGTAATATGCATTTTCTGTAAAGCTTTTTGGAACTTTATTATAAATTTGGGTGGACATATGTACATCAATAACTCTCATCCAGGAATTTTTTTCAGGAATATAACTTCACCTAAATCTTAACAAAGACTAGTATTTCTGAGTAGTAGTTTCACGTTCCTAGCACGCGTCAATAACTTTATATATTTTCCTACTAAAGTAAATATTTAATGACCAACATGTGGTTTTAAAATTCTTAGCCTACCGATATGAATTATGCGTTAAAAAACTAGACAGGTCTGGCGTTGGTGTAATTAATAAAATAAGGAAGGGAAGTGTTTAGGTGATTTATTTGCCATTAACTTTTTCAAGGCGAAGTTATCAAGGACTTCATTAATATTTTACTCACAAAATGTTGATTACGCTCGTAGTAATTAATAATAGGACCACTCTATTCTATCTATCCGTGCAGGGGCGGAGAAAGAATACTAACCTCTGTGGCCGGGGTCGGCCTGTCGTAAAAGGCGACAAAACAACCCACCCTAACTACGTGGTAGGGCCTCAAGCCCGTCTGGATGGCGACCACCTTTGGTCTTAAGTATGCCGCCATAATAACCTTGTGTTGTGTTCCGGCATTAGTGACCCATGTTCCGTTACCCTTATGGGACAGCAGTGTGGTCGCGATGCCACTGGCGTTGCAAACACCTGTAGGCGACGGTAACTGCTAAATCCTAAGCGGGCTGTCAGCCTGTCTGCTGTCCTACAGCAATATAAAAAATCTAATAATTAGGATGTCATAAAAGTCGATAATTTGTGGTTTTCTAGCTTACAAGAAGAAGGTGGGTGTTTGGTTTTGAGGGTTAGTGCAAAAATTTTGTTACATTTAACAAAAATCTCGAGAAATGGGATTCAGAGCTCCACGAAGAGCATTGAATGCAACTGCGATGAGACATTAAAGGAAAATTAATTTCTGGCGACATTGGGTTCACAGCTTGCAACATTGAAAACGTCTTCAAAATAGCAAAGAAAGGAACATAATAATACATAATAATTGGAGAGTAAGAAGTATAAAACCTTTTTATTTACCGATTAAATTTTTCCCCTTGGACAGTGGCCCGTGGCCTGGCTTGATTGGAACATTCAAGAAAAGAAAATAGGTAGAACCTAACAAATTCTCATCTATGTTCTACAAAAGTTGCTATCATATCTGACATTAGCCCACAATAAGAAAGGCTAGAAAGGAAAAAGAATACACAACCTCATTTTAAGATAATTTGTATTGTAATAGGGACCAAGAATAGGACACCAAGAAGGACGTTTATGGAACAAGTAAAGGAAATACTGGATGTAGTGTCGTATCAAGAAGTGGAAAAAACGCTTTGTAGAGAGGACTAAAAGATGCTCCACCGACAAGAACGATAGCTCTTAAATAAATCATCATCATTCCAGTGTCAAATGCCGGTTGCAACCTAGACTTTCGCTTCGCTGCCCGGGGTCCGCTTTCCAGCTTTTTCTTCTCCACTTCGCACGGTTTTTGGCATCCCTGGTAGTCAATCAATTGGCACGCATATCACCTCTTACAACGGCAAGCCAGTACTTTTTGGGTCTACCCCTCCTGCCCGGGCCCGGTGGAGGTGGCAAGGCCAGACATTTGATCCCAAAGTAGTTAGTCGGTTGCCGTAAAACGTGGCCATATCAGCGAAGGCTTCACGGTGTGGGACATTACCTTAATATCGAGGTAGTTACCGGACTCCTGCACCAACCCCTTGACTTTGAAGACTGGAATAATGATACTCAGCCTCCATTGGCTCGGAATCATACCTGTGAGGAGTATTTGGTTGAAAAAGCCCATCGCCTTCCAGGCTTCGATGAGGACTCCATCGGTACCGACAGCTTTCTGATTGTTCATGTGGCGAAGACAATTCTGGACTTATGTAGGTGTTATCGGTGGCACCAGTCCGTGATTCGAAGGGAGATCAGGCGGCTGTACCTCTTTGTGTTGCTTATTCATCAGCTCGTGAAAATATGAGCGCTATCTCTCCTTCAACGCGAGGTCCTAGCATAGCAGGTTGCCCCAAGGGTCTTTTATGAAGTGGCACTAGGAAAATCCTGTGCCGCCTTGACTCTGGAGTGCGCCAATTTATAGATGAGCTTCTGCCCCTCAGACGATTCCAACTTATCGTATAGTGGCTTAGCTCTCTTAGTGGCGCGTTCGGCAGACCTGTATGCGTCGCGATCTTCAGGAGATCTGGACGTTTGTCCCTTTTTAAAGAGGGCATTTTCTTTCTGGTCTCCCTCTGAATTGTGTTGTTCCACCATCGTGTGTCCTTGTCACATTTGCGACCGCCTGAATCCTGTCCCAGTAAACTTGAACTGGTTCGCCCTCACAACTGGCGCACTTGTCACCGATGGCAGAGGTGAACTCCTGGGGCTTGACTTTATCAAGCAACCACCACCTGGTTCGGTGCTAAAGGCGCTCGACATGTTTGTTTTTGGGTTTCACACAGAGGTATATGACAAGAAGACGGTGTTGTGCAGTGAGAATTTCACCAGGTGTGACCTTGCAGTTGGCTACTTTGCTGATGTGGTGTCTCCTAGTGAGTAGAAAGTCGATTTGGGTACCATTCCTCCCGCTATGGTGATGACATGCTCGGGTCTCTTTTTGAAATACATGTTCTCGATGGCGAGGCCAGCAGCCGCATAATATGTATTTAGAATATCCTCCCCTTCCACATTGCGGCACCCGTACCCAAATCCACCGTGGATACGCACAAATTCTCCACATTCAACACCCACATGACTGACCGTTTCGATCACCGCCCAAAACGATCCCATGTGATTTTTTTTTTTTTTTTATTGCAGTAGAACAGCAGACAGGCTGACGGCCCGCTTAGAATTTAGCAGTTACCGTAGCCTATGAGTGTTTGCAACGCCAGTGGCATCGCGAACACGCTGCTGTCCCATAAGGGTACAGGAACTTGGGTCACTAATGCCGGAACACAACACAAGGTTATTATGGCGGCATACTTAAGACCGAAGGTGGTCGCCATCCAGACGGGCTTGAGGCCCTACCACGTAGCTAGGGTGGGTTGTTTTGTCGGCTTTTACGACAGGCCGACCCCGGCCGCAGAGGTTAGTATTCTTTCTCCGCCCCTGCACGGATAAAACGTGATAACGAAATCCCACGAAGCAGTTCTCCGAGTAGATTCCAAAGCGCTATTTTATCAGCGTTGCTACAACCGACCTGTGGCGCGTAGGCATTTATCAAGTGGATAAGTACCTTCACAACAATAAGCCGATCGCTACAGAGTTTCAATTCCAAGATGTTGTCCTGGAGCTCCCCCTGGAGAGTACCATGGCTACCCCATTCTCCCCCAGCTGCGTCTGTCTAGATCACCTTGTAGCCATTCCCAATAAACCGGGATCTGCTGGGTTTTCACCGAGTCTCCTGCAGGAACGCCACGGCCAATCTCCGCCTGGAGAGTACATCAGCCAATTCCCTCGTGCGTCCGGTTAGCGTGCCCATGTTCCATGTTGCGAAGTGGAGTTTGGATTGGGCTAAAGTCTTTACTCGTGCTCACCCACGGCACGGCACCCTTGTCCACTTGTCACAGAAGTCGGGCGAAGCTTGTGCGCGTCGTTTTGCGGCGATGCCCTATTAATGACTAGACCTTTACTTGTTCTAACCATTTTATTGCTTGGCTGGTTTTGGTTTTTACGGAAGCGACTGCCGTCCAACCTCCCAACCCCTAGAGGAAAAATCGAGAGCTGCACATCCTTTGCCGCATGCAAGCTGACAAAGGAGTAGTCCATCAGTCGCGTTTTACGACTCCGATGGAATGACTTGGGGTGACCCTATTCTTTTCACCGGCTGGAGACACAAAGTCAAATGCTCTTAAATAAATGATGATGAATAATAGGGAAAGAAGTCTATTTACTATTTTCTTAGTTGCACTAAGATGAGGCAACAGGAAGTGATATTAATTATAATTCGATATTATAAATCAATTCACATCACTATTACAGGCCGGCGCATGCGCGTAGCATGCGTGGAGTGCGCACGCGCAACGCCACACGTGCACCACATCTGCTCAGTATAAACATACCACCAGGTGTTGGTAACATTTAAAAATAGTTCATGGTACCAAATATAATAAATTGCTAAAAGTTTTAAGACCCAATTTAAGAGACTGGTACAATTTCCATTGGGACATATTTTCTGTGTGTGTTTTTTTTATTGTATGTTGTAAGGGTACAAGAACTTGAGTCACTAATGCCGAAACACAACACAAGGTTATTATGGCGGCATACTTAAGACCGAAGGTGGTCGCCATCCAGAGGGGCCCTACCACGTAGCTAGGGTGGGTAGTTTTGTCGGCTTTTACGACAGGCCGACCTCGGCCGCAGAGGTTAGTATTCTTTCTTCGCTCCTGCACGGATATATGTATATTGAAATTGCCAATAAAGACGAAGAAGGAAAAAAATTAAGTCAATATTAGAGGCTAAAGTAGAAATTTGCCAATTTGTACTGAAAAATTGTTTACTGAAAACTTTTTTTTGTGATGTAACATATTCATTTAATAAATTATTTACCTTCATTTGCTATATACTGCTGCCATCTAAACGGAAGTTCATTTATGCCTTTACGATAGAACTCTGGGATCTAGATTCGACAAACTGTGTGAAAGCATTTTGTACTTAAAGTATACATAAGCAAGCTATTTGCTTATGTACACTCTAAGATTTTGTACTATCTCCTGGGTTTTTTTATCACGTAGAAAATTATCCAAACCACGAAAAAAATGGATGACACATCTCATGTCACAATTCGATCCAATATTTCTTCATTTCTGTACCGATTGTTGAATTAAAGGCAACACAAGTTTCAATACGCATTTCTTTCTGCAGATCAGTCAAGCCATTTTTAATATTTTTTTAATTTTATTGGTTTGATGCAAATAAGTTAATATTGTCGGTCAGATAGCCATCCACCATTTCGTTCAATTCAGCGTTATTCACCTGTGTGGGCAGTCTTCTACATGGTTCGTTCTTCAAGTCGAAGTTTCCATAACGAAAGTGTTTAAACCAGAAATGCACGGTGCGTTCATTAACAGTCTCCTCTCCAAACGCAGCGTTGACATTGCTAGTTGTTTATGCCGCGTTAGTTACGCGTCGGAACTCGTATTCAAAAATGACTCGGAGTTTCGAAGCATCCATCTTTCAGGTCTAAGCTTAATAAAAAAAATAAAATCGAATGTATGTATTTTTAAAATAAGAACTTCGTAGGTATCATGTGAAAAAAGTCACTGAAAATCTTACACTATGAAGGTTTTATGTCAATTCAAAGTATCTATTACTATAAAGAAGATGTAGTGACAAAAATTGATAAAGGTACGCTGAGATGGTTTGGCCATGTCGAGAGAATGAATGAAGAACGATTGACGAAAAAAGTGTATGAGGCGAGTGTGAATGGAAGTGTTGGAAGGGGTAGACCTAGGCGGACGTTTCGAGACCAGATCAGGGACGTCTTGAAAAAAGGCCAGGTCAAGAGTACCCTAAACCGAAGGGCATGTATGAAGGGAATGATGAAAGTGGACGAAGCGAAATAAATATGTAGGGATCGTAGCAAGTGGAAAGAAGTGGTCTCTGCCTACCCCTACGGGAAAGAGGCGTGATTATATGTATGTATGTATACAAAGGCAATTTCATACTTTTTAGGCCTTCTTTTTTTAATTCTTCTGTGAAGTAACTATAATGCAACAGCTCATTTCTGGTGTGTATCCATGGCAGTCTGGACCTCAACTGATCGTTAACCGCCCGTCTTGCGATCATCGCCTCGCGGTCTCGTGAGTTTAGAAATAAATCAGCTGGCCCTGAAATTGTGGAGAGTAATTACTGACACTCACCGCTCAAAACACGATTACCTCAAGTAGTCTTGCCAGGTCTTCTGCTAGAGCTCCACTTCAATAGCATTTATTTACCACGTCATGTATAATCTTTTTCTGCGGTCGTTACCTCATGGCTGAGGATCGTGGTCATCACTGGATGACATCATCGGTGCTGTGGTACACTTTGTTTTAATAATCTACTTCTATCGGTGACTATCCGTCCCTGACGACCGAACAAAATTTGGATGAGGTTAGGGCCTTTATTTAATCGCACCATCTGATTGGAGCTGTCTGCGGGCTCGTTTACTCTCCCTGTTTCCAACTACGTTCAGTTTTTCTAGGCAGTTATCTCCCTTTCTCACTACGTGGCCAAAATTAGACAGTATTCAGTATTCTCTGCCGCTCATCTATATAAATAAAATGATAGTCTGCAGTTGTGCTCGCATCATGGGAAAACTACTGGATAGATTTCAATTAAAATGCCTAAGTTTTATTTCTTAGACAATTGGCCCTTACATAAAAAAAATATTGCGATGTCTTCATTTAATATAAAGTTATTAAAGTTTTAAGAAACAACCATTTTTATAGACTCTACGTGTTCAGTGATGTGTGTTTTCTTGCCGCGGAGAAGTGGGGCAAGCGGTGTAGCGTGCATGCGTACGAAAACTGTTAATATATCAAGCAAAGCGGACGAAGTCGCGGGTATCAGCTAGTATATAATAAATACTTATAAATTATAAAACCGTTTGTAGCAAAACTGAAGAAATACAGTGACAGAGTAATTAAAAATAATCGGATTATAGGCGGCCGTCATGAAAATGTTGCGCACCCCAGACGTCTGACAGCTAAGATAAACGTAAACAATGGCGGCGATTGTGATTGAAGTATATACGCCCTTGTTAACCATCCCTTCCGCACCTATTCATATAAGCGGATAGCCCAATTGTGATATTGAATTATATAAAAATATCCGTTCTTGTTTTTCTAACGCTTCTTTACATCAGTAGATTTCTCTTTGTTGTGAGCTGCATGGGAGATACCGAATTTTTTGAACTACTGATTAAAATATGAAGAATTTCACAAACATATCACCTTCTCCTTCTTATCAGCGTTTCAGTCGAAGCTGTCAGGAGCTAGGGGTCTGCTGTTGAATAATAAAACAATTCAAAACTATGCAATTATCTTTTTGGTTCAATGAATTTTCGTAACATGTCTCTTGTTTCTTTCTGTCCGTTTCCCACATTACACATACGGGATCGGTACAACATATTCTCTCGTTCTATTTATTCTTAGCCGTCCTCTCAACATTCACACCCATTTTCACCATATGGCCACTTGTTTACCGTGTACAATGATATAATGACTATATGTGGCCGAAAAATGGCGTAAGAAACAACAATAAAGTAATTAATAAAATGTCATTCCATATAAAATTATACGCGCATGTATATATATATATATATATATATATATATATATATATATATATATATATATATATATATATATATATATATATATATATATATATATATATATATATATATATATATATATATATATATATATAAATACAATATGTAGAGCATATGTGCAATAGAGCAAATATGTGCAGCATGTTGTAAAAGGCGACAAAACTACAACAGCCCGTTTAGATGACAACCATCCCTGGTATCTAAATATGCCACCATAGTAACCTTGTTTAAGTGAGCCTGGTTTCAGTTTCCCTACGTGAAGAGTAGCACGCTAGTGGTGCCTCTGGAGTCACAAATATCCGTAAGCGCGAGTAACTGCGTAGGTACCATTAAGTGGGCCATCAGGATATCTGCTATCCACAGCAATAAAAAACAATAAAGGTTTGAGATCAATTTTCCCTTTTAACTCTCGCCCTTTGTTGGGCTAAATAAGACGCTTACAAAAAATACCAATAAAGGGTGATAGGGCTCACTAAAATGTGCTTTCGACCACGCAATTATAACAATGCATCTGCTGAGCACCTGTTGCATCCGGAAGGTCGTTTATCACGTTGCCAACGGCCATGTGCCTTGAGCACATTTGAGTATTAACGCTGATTCGGCTGGCTCAGATACACTAGCGGTCTGGTACTGTCGACTGCCGGCATGGAAGGCAAAATATTTAATAGATGCTAATAGTTTGTTCTAGTCCGATTGATTCCGTCAGTTACATGTTATAAAAAAAGTGGGCATGTGCAATTCACATGTGCATGTGCAATGCCCACAAAACACACATAATACGAAATATGTAATATCGAACAGACATAAAGTTTATAGGAAACACTGCATACTTGTATTCTATCTCATTCTCTCGGAGGCTGAATCCTATTTATGAATGTTTCTCTCTTTTTGGTATTGCTTATTCGTTCGATTTTTATATTACAACGGTGCTAAAGAAATTTCACATCAAAAATGACTGTAATACTACGTACTAGGTACATCAGTACTAAAATGCATTCTAGAAGAGTTCAAAAACATCTAAGATGTTTTTTATTGCTGTGGGACAGCAGACAGGCTGACGGCCCGCTTAGAATTTAGCAGTTACCGTTACCTATGTGTGTTTGCAACGCCAGTGGCATCGCGAACACGCTGCTATCCCATAAGGGTACAGGAACTTGGGCATTAGTGACCAAACTACATGGGCATTAGTGAAAATCCCAAAAAAATTAAAATTAAAAACTTAATAAATTAAATACAAATTCTGAAATTTAACTAATTGAATCCTAGCCATTTTGGATTTCCGCAATTGATAAAATATCGAAGCGTGACCACCATTTTGTTAGTCATTTTGAATTGGGAATTTGGTAATATAATATCAATGTCTTGTAAGTAGTCTTTAGAGTTTTAATTAAAAACTCCTTTTGTAGTGCACTTGTAAGTGATCGATGAGAGGTTGAGGATTCTGCCATAGTGCCTTAGTGGGATTTTTCTTGACCACAGATGGCTTTAGAGGACTCTCTCTCATTCGCGTTCGCGGCAGCCTTCATGTTCGTGACATTGCAGATAAATTGCAAGAGTTGTCTTCGCTGGTATGGCCACGTTTTGCGACAATTGGCAGTAGCCAAGTATATGAGGGTAACAAATGTCTAGCCATGCCGCATCCGCCGGGACCCGGTAGGAGGGGTAGACCCAAGATGTGCTAGCTTGACGTCGCAAAGGGTGATGCGTGCCAGTGGACTTACTACCAGGGATGCCAAAGACTGTGCGAAATGGAGAAGAAAAAATCGGAAAGCAGAGCCGGAAGTTTGGGTTGCAACTGGGATTTAATGCTAGGATGATACTATATGTATTTTGGTCTGTAAAACATAATACAGGTAATAAAATTTTTAATGACCACGCTTCATATATGTAGATACTATATGAAAATTGCGTATTTTACATTTCAGGAACTAAGGCAATTTTAATTATAAATGAAGTCTACGTTCTTGTCGTTAAAAGGGCTTATCACCTAAAAATTATTATCAACAATAATATTCCGGTTCGAGGAATATCTTAATTCACGACGATTAATATTAAACAGCTGACAGTATGCAAATGACGGACATCTTGTGTCGGCCATATTGCCACGGACAGTATTTGCCATGAATTCGACTTTTATAATCGTATACATAATAACAACAATTTAATGTCAAATACTAAAGTAATATACGATTATTATATTAATTATACGATTTTGCCATAATTTTACTGTTACAAAGTTCATTAATAACAATATTTATGTTGAATGGAGCGGTTACGGATGCACCTGATATTGCCAGAGTTTGGAATCTTGCTGCCATTGGGCGGTTAACGTGCTTCCAAACATAAACCTGAGTTCATTTAGTTAATAAAATCGTAGAAATGTGTTTAATTTGTAATAAAGTGCTAGTAATATAGGTATATTCAAAACATAGAATAAAGGATTAAAATAATTTGCTACGAGCAGGCGAATGAAATGAATGGTAAGAATGTGAACCCCTGCCTGACGGCCCACATAATACTTGCAGTTACCGTCATTTATAAATTCACGGGCTGGGCTAACACGAACCATTCGCATAGGGGAACCTGGTCATCTATGCCGAAAGACAAGGTTTTTAAGGCGCTATATTTACAAGGGGCGACTACCATCAAGACGGGCTTGGAGCCCTGTCACGGAGCAAATATTGTTTTGTCGCCTTTTACAATGAAAACATTTTTCAAAAATAAAATTCCGATCATATTACGTACATCTAATAATTAACCTTTTTCATAAGCGGCAATAAACTTGTTAATCTAAATATGCTTCGATGAATGATCAAGACAGTGTGGCACGGGGAAGGGGAGGGGATAGGGAGGGCAGCGCGTGCGCAAGGAAACAGATGTCACGGGTTCGACGCCCGGTTTTGGCCGGGCCGCGCGCCTCTTTGTTGGGGGGCCACGGATTTTATACAGGATGGTGAAATTTTGTTTGTGTGTTACTCAATATCTAGAATTAGTTATCTTGTAAGATTATTATTTTCCACAGTTGTTGTTGTAGCGTCCATGTCTATAACGTATGCAATTTAAAGAAAATACGCTCTTTAAATCCCAAAAAAAATTGTATTATACCAGTTATAATTTCGCTTTAAATTCTTCAGAAAATAAGTATTAGTTAATGCGTACTATCATTAATCATATAAAATTAAAACTGTTCCTTAAAAGATGGCATCTGTAATTTATACCCGACACAAAGATTTTCAAAATGTTTTGTACTAATACCGCTAAGGCTAAGTTTAATATTGTTTTTGTATATTATTTTATCCATACTAATATTATAAATGCGAAAGTAACTCTGTCTGTCTGTCTGTCTGTCTGTTCCTCTTTCACGCCTAAACGGCTGAACGGATTTTGATGAAATTTGGTATGGTGATAGATGATAACCTAGAAATGGTCATAGGCTATAAATAATCACGCCATCGTTCTTAGGGGGTAGGCAGTAGGCAGATAACTAAATTGAGTTAGTGATTTTTTGTGCTTATCCGGTATCTATGAGAATCGGCCAACATCTATTTTTCATCCCCCTAAATGTTAGGGGTAGTCCACCCCTAAATTTTATTTTTTATTTTTTGACATTTTATTATTTTTATGGCAGAACAACGTTTGCCGGGTCAGCTAGTAGTATATAAAATCAATAAAGTGTAGTCTATCTAATAAATTTATCTAGATTATAGAAAATGTTATTTCTTTCCGTCAACCGAGGGTTAACCCTTTTCTTAAACGGTAAGTCACGGTAAAGTAGTAAAGAATGGATTGCTTTCAGGTGTCAGGAGTCACACCTATTAACAGCATGTTTAGTTATTCCGAAGGTATTTGTTGCAACCAATATGAAACTTGTAAAGAGATATATTTTGATCAAAAAAATCATTTTAAACATTTAATAGCAGACGTGAACATCCTGTGTAGCCGTAAGTTTTATTTTTACTTTGTTCCCGATGCTAATTCTTTTGTTCTTTGATGTATCCCGGCTACACCACATGGCCTATCACACTCGGAAATAACTCGTAGGCAAGTGTGAGAACGCCCTTCACTGGGGCCACCACTTTACTCTTATTGAGTCATACTGATCTGAAGTGAAGCTCTCCCCAATGGCCTTCGTGCAGCTGTGGAGCCACTTGAATGATGTTTTACGAAAATCGGCCAGAAACAAAAGAAACATGTTTGCTCCATCCTTCCATACATACAGCTACTTTTATAAATTACATCATTCTCCGGGTTTTACTAGGGGTGTTCAATAAAAAGGTAATGAGATTTTTCGACGTAGTCACCTTCATACACTTTGTATCTACTTTCTAAAGCTAAAATTCCCTTTAAAAAAAATCCCTGATCCCTTAAAAAATCGTGAACCGCGGCGACTACTCGTCATCATCTTCAAATTTATAGCCCCTGAGAGGTTTCTTTTACCGCGGAAATAGGTTGAAATCACTAGGAGCTAGGTCCAGTGAATATGGAGGATATTCAATCAATTCATAGCCAGATTCTTGAATGCCATTGCAACTATGGACTTGTGAGCAGGAGCGTCATCTTGGTGAAACAAAACAACTTTAGCGAGTTTGCCACACCGTTGCTTGCGTATTTTCTCACGCAACTTTGTTATTTGTCTTGCATACAAAGTCCCCGTAATAGTGGCTTCCATGATTAGAGTATTCGATCGTTACCACCTCGTGGCTGTTCCAGAAAAAACAGCCGATGATTTTACAGGCGCGTGAAATCGCCTTAAATTTCTTCGGAGTTGGAGATGACGGTCTCTTCCAAGTCATGGACTGTTTTTTGTTTCCAGGTTATAATTCGTACATAGTTATGAATCGAGATAAAAATCGGTCAATATTGTAAGAAACCCAAACAGCTTCGTGAAATTCTCAGTCTCATTTGTTTCTGCGCGTCAAAAAGCATTCTAGACACTCAGCGCGCTGACACTTTTTTCATACCCAAATGGTTGTGTATAATATTATGGACACTGTCTATAGAAATATTCATTTCTTCTGCTATAAAACAAACAGTAACACGATCCCCCAAGACAATATTTTCAACTTTTTTAATCATTTGTTCAGTCACTACCGATGTAGGGCGTCCTGTGTGGGGTTTGACGTTAATGGAAGTTCTTCCTCGCTTGAACTCAGCACACGTTGGTGTGGTGGTGTTGGTGTGCGTTGGCACAACCGTAGAATATAGAGGAGCACGAACCCCTAATGTTGCTCTCAAGTTTTGATTTACAAACTCCGTAGTAAAATTATTCAAGCAGAGCAATTTGAAGCATATTTTATTACCGTGCGAACTTGAATTTTATTCATTTTTAAGAACACATTCCGACATAATGCAAACAAATGACGTCTATTTTTAAAAACAAAAGAGAATTGATTGTTTTTTTTATTATAATATCTAATGTCTGGGCTATACCTGCCAGTATTTATTTTCTGTCTTTCCAAAAATGTCACATTAAATGGCATTATCACTGTTTATTGAACACCCCTCGTATTGTCAACATGGCATGGCAAATATAATAGGTTTTTTACCTAAATGAGCGTATCTATACTATCCATACTAATATTATAAATGTGAAAGAAACTCTGTCTGTTACGTTTTTACGCCTAAACCGCTGGACTAAATTTGATAAATGTCGGTACAGAGATAGATTGGACCTTGAGAGGTTTTTTGGGTCTGCTAGCATGTATTCAAATATTTATTTGCACATCTAAGTGTTTACACAATAACATCTTACACTAACATATAGCACTGCAAACTACAATATTAATATTAAAATACTAGCGGCGCGAAGAATATATACGGGAAGCGCACAACTACCTACTTAGTTCCAAGATTATTAAACGATTTACCAACAAATATAAGAGATAATATAACTCAAAAAAATATTAAAACCTCACTTAAAAAATACTTTTTAGAGAAATTGTAATCTAAATTTACCCAGTCATTTGAACGTGCGTAGACTTAAGTTTCGATGGCATTGTACAAACCTTAGTGGTTTTTTGTGCTGTTATTTTATTAAGCCAATGTAATAACTGTGAATTTGATAAATAAATTTAAAAAAAAATAATAAAAATTATACATTGTTATTAGAAAGTAGACTATAATAAAAAGTAAAAGAGGAAGAATGAGAATTAAAAGATTACAATACAAGAAATGATAATAAAAAAATTAAAATCAATAAAATACAATTGTCTATTTTTTCACTAAGTATTAGTTAGATTGTCATACATATTATTTGTATTGTTGTATTTTCCCAAAGGTAAATTTATAATGTTTTAATCAAATTAATTATTCTTAACGATTAAGTTTCTATTTATGATTAGATTCTCTTTTTTTGATTATTGTTTGTTATATTACTATTATTTTTATATTCTTAAAAAATCAGAACTAGAATAATAACAATTTTCGATTAGGTAGGTTTTTAATTTTTTTGTTAAATATTTTTAGTTTACTTTCCCTTTTAATCTCCTCTATTTTTTTATCGCTGTAGGCAGCAGGCTGACGGCCCGCTTATAATTTAGCATTTACCCTCGCCTATGGATGTTTGCAACGCCAGTGGCATCGCGAACACGCTGCTGTCCCATAAAGGTACAGGAACTTGGGTCACTAATGCCAGAACACAACAAAGGGTTATTATGGCGGCATACTTAAGACCAAAGGTGGTCGCCATCCAGACGGACTTGAGGCCTTTTACGATAGGTCGACCACGGCCGCAGAGGTTAGTGTTATTTCTCCGCCCCTGCACAGATAAAAGTTTTTAGTTAAGTATGGATTTCTTTTAACGAAAATTAAATCGCACTTGTCGCCGATCACTAGCATCCATTTTGAAAACTTTCCTTTAGTTAGACCGTAGAGCAAGATACTAAATAAGATACTGACAAATCTAGAGGTACTGGGTTCGAATCCCACAGTTGCATGCACTGCTCAGACTGTTTTTCTCCCCTAATGTGCGTATTATACTACATATAATTCCCATATACCGACGGTGAAGTAAAACATCATCAAGAGGGGCGGAGAAAGTATACTGACCTCTGCGGCCCGGGTCGGCCTGTCGTAAAAGGCGATAAAACAACCAACCCTAGCTTCGTGGTAGGGCCCCAAGCCCGTCTGGATGGCGACCACCTTTGGTCTTAAGTATGCCGCCATAATAATTTGTTGTGTTCCGGCATTAGTGACCCAAGCCTATCTGCTGTCCTATTTCACATTACCATAACATACCAGTATAGTTGCCGCTATGTTTTTTTTACTGACAAATGCAATATTATTGCGACATCGGTGAAGGAAATCATCCTGAGGAAACGTACATGTCAAAATAACCGGTACTGGTAACTCGCCATTTCGCCTTGGACAAGCGTGGCGAGAATTGTTCCCTCTAGGAAACCCGAACCCAACGATGGGACCCTATGGTCAGTTATTTTTTAAGACACAGACATCAGTTGTAGGTGGTTTTTCCGGCTCATATTTTTTGAGGCCCCTTATTATTATATATAACTACGTAACCACCAGCTTCCATTTCGGATTTATCATAATATACTCATAACATTTTCAAAGCAGTTTATGAATAAAACAAACGTTTTTTCCCAATCTCCTTTGTTCCTGCACCGATATTTACATTTTACGCGGAATTGTGTCAATATACGGAATATTTATCGCGCCGGACTTTGAGGTGAAAAAACTTTTTTTAGGTCTGTATTGTAATGGATGTTTTCAAAGTTATAGTACTATGGTTTTGCCTAGGATTAGGCAAACCCAAACAAATATAACATAACAGTTTGGTAGGATTTCAAAAAAGCGGCTTTGTTTAAACTTTATAGTGCAATAGCTTTCCTTTTATACGGATGTGAAGCGTGGCCGGTACTGGAGCGATACAAGCAGGCACTGCGTCACGGAGATGAATATGCTGCGGTGGATGTGTGGAGTAACGTGGAAGGACCGCGTTAGGAACTCTCACAAGAAGCAGCCTTCATGTCAGTGACATTGCGGATAAATTGTAGGAGTGTCGCCTTTGCTGGTATGGCCACGTTTTACGGCAACCGGCTACTTATGTGGGGAACAAATGTCTGGCCATGCCGCCACCGCCGGATCCCGGCAGGAGGGGTAGACTCAAAAAGTGCTGGCTTGACGTCGTAGGGGTTGATATGCGTGCCAATGGACTGACTACCAGAGATGCCATAGATCGTGAGAAGTGGAGAAAAAAAAGTCGGAAAGAGGACCCCGGGTGCCGAAGCGAGAGTTTGGACTGCAACCGGGATTCAACGCTAAGATGATGATGATGAGCTTATATAGACTGGTTGGAGCTTTACTTAATACAAAACCCAAAAGTAGCTTTACATTATTTTTATCCGTGCAGGCGCGGAGAAAGAATACTAATCTGCGGCCGGGGTCGGCCTGTCGTGAAAGCCGACAAAACAACCAACCTTAGCTACGTGGTAGGGCCGTAAGCCCGTCTGGATGGCGACCACCTTTGGTCTTAATTATGTCGCCATAATAACCTTGTGTTGTGTTCCGGCATTGGTGAACCAAGTTCCTGTACCCTTGACAGCAGCGTGTTCGCCATGCCACTGGCGTTGCAAAAACCCATAGGCGACGGTAACTGCTAAACTCTAAGCGGGCCGTCAGTCTGTCTTCTATCCTACAGCAATAAAAAAAAGCTAGAGTGGTTGGATACAAAAGGAGTTACCAAAGAAAAGATGGATTGTGTGAAAGGTGATATGGCAAAACAAGGTGTGAATGTTCAGATGACAACTTATAGAGGAGAGTGGAAGGAGAGAACATGGTGTGCCGACCCTACATAGTTTGGGATAAAGGGAGGAAGTAGGAGTCCTACTGCTGAGTTCGGGCCTTCTCCTAAATGGATAGCAAAGTATATCTGCTACGCTTGTCCAAGGTAGATTACACTGGTACAAGATTGGTGGGTTTTACCGGTATATAGCAAATATGCTGTAATATGCTCATTAGGCGTAAACATTTGCCTTCGTGGGATTTAAACCCGGGACCTGCACTGAGCTACCAGGTACCAAAAGCCAAATACCAAAGGTTAAACATTCAAATAAATTACCCCATTAAGCTTCGCTCCGATTACTGCGAACAACAAGCCTTTCTATCCAATAGATTGACTTATCAAAGTATAGCAAAGCAGTCACATTTGCAAAGGTCACTCGAAATGTCGGGACCTTTCCTTATCATAAAAAGTACATTCAAAATGGCGGCGTGAATGTCGACAATTTCTGCCAAACTTAATGGGCTATGAAAATGTTGCAAATATAGAGAGTTAGCTGACCAGGTATTATGTTTTACCATATAGGTAAATAAAAAAAAGTTTTGACAGGATTTACGTAAAATCTGTTCTTAGTCTACATTGCAGAACTATGATAAATTTCAAGTCAACCGCAGAGAAAGAATACTGACCTCTGAGGCTGGGGTCGGCCTGTCGTAAGAGGATAGGTGGTAGGGCTCCAAATCCATCTGGATAGAAACCATCCCTAGTTTTTAAATATGAATGAATGAATGAATGAAAACTCTTTATTGCATACAGATACTTAAAACTAACTTAAAATATGTATACAAAAATATAATGCTGTATGACAATGGGCGGCCTTATCGCTTAAAGCGATCTCTTCCAGGCAACCCCAATATGCCGCCATAATAATCTTGTGATGTGTTCCGCCATAAGTGACCAGGTTCCAGTATCACTATGCAGATAGCAGTGTGTTAGTTCTATGCCCCTAGCGTTGCAAACACCCATAGGCGACGGTAATTGCTAAATCCCAAGTGGGCCGTCAGCCTGTCTGCTTTCCAACAACAATAAAAACTCGAAATAACAAAACTGAAGAGAATTAGCAAATATTCGCTATACCAAGTAATTCGTTATATACAGGTTAGGTTAGATTATAAGAAAATTTCCCCTGTTCGGGCGGAGTACCTGGTGACCAAGAGCGCTGCGTTGCTGCGAAGCGAGGCGGCCCAAGGTTGTAAGGTGCCCGAGGACGGATCCTCGCCGGGTCCATGCCATGGGATCTTGAAGCTCGGCTCTTGGCGTCGCTGTATCGGTAGCGCCAGAAGGCAGTCGCCCGGGGTTCTTGCCCCACGCCTCGTGAAATCGAGGTTAAGCGGGTGGAGGTCCGTGAAAATCTCACGGCAGTTTGGAAGGAAAGACTTGCGCAATCTAATGCGCGCCAAGACACCATCGTAGCGGTGCGGTCCACCCTGCAAGACTGGCTTGACAGGCGTTACGGCATTTTTCGTTTCACGGGACACAGGTGTTCTCGAAGCACGCTTGCTTCGGGCGATTCCTGTTTGCATCGCTCAGCAGGAGCATACAGAGTGCCACAATTGTGACGCCGGCGAGAAGGACATAGCACTCCACACCCTCAAAGTGTGCCCCGCAAGGGTATCAGAACGCCGAGACCTGGTCGCTACTATCGGTCTTGATGTCATTTTCTTCCGGTCATCATCCTAACGATGGTCGGGGGCCAAGCTGGATGGGACGCTGTCTCCTCTTTCTGCGAGGCAGTCATGCGATGCGGCGGAGAGGGAGAGCTTCCCAGCGCGCTCCCTCGCGGGAGGGATCCCACTCACGCAGGACGACCTCCGGCCGCCGTAGAAAGGGTCGCAGCCCGCACACATGGCCGAGAAACCTGCGTGAGGAAGAAGATGCCGGGGCTCGTCACCCCCTCGGATTTGAAGAGGCCCCGTCGAAACCGCGGTCTGACTAAGCTGTCGCGTCCCGCGGCCTCGGCACTTGGCGTGTAAGGAGGAACACCGTAGTGGTTTTATGGGTATACCAGCGACGTGTGTCTCCCAGCCTAGAGAAGGGGGCGTACGAGCGCATTGCACGGGAAGTCCCACACTACCCCGCCGCCTATTCCCACGCAGCGGGGTGTACGTCATGCATTTCCACCTCCCAAAAAAAAGACTAAGAAATTTTTAAGGTGTGACATTAGCTCAACATTATATACTCTTAAGCTTTCCTTGTCAAAGCGAAAATTTACACTAATATTTAAAAAGAGTTCATAAATAATTTAAACAAAAAACAAATTAATTAAACAGAGGTCAATAATACTTTCTATCTATATTCTGCAATTATTAAAAATTATGAAAGAGGTATTTGATAAATGCACACGTAATGTAAGATGTATTTTGCATTAACTTAAGAGTTATATACAGGTTAGGTTAGGGGATTTTGAAAATCGATATCGACGCCAGCGACGACGACGCGATATCGATTACGGCCAGTAATCGAGATCGACGGGGCCTCTTCAAATCCGAGGGGGTGACGAGCCCCGGCATCTTCTTCCTCACGCAGGTTTCTCGGCCATGTGTGCGGGCTGCGACCCTTTCTACGGCGGCCGGAGGTCGTCCTGCGTGAGTGGGATTTTACTGCGATCCTGGATGGACGGCCGTCGCCTCCTTCTGCGAGGCAGTCATGTCCGCAAAGGAGGCGGCGGAGCGGGAGCGGGAGTCGACCACCACACTCCCCTCCCGCCAACGCAGGCCACGCCGGCGGCGCCGGAGGGCCAGTAATGACCTCCGGCCGCCGTAAAAAGCGGCCGCGGGCGGCCCCTCGGGGGAGGACCCGCCGCCCGCACTATTGCCGCGAGGGTGAGGGCTGCGTGCTGTTCCGCGGCCCCCCTCAACTCCTAGAGTTGTTAGGAGAGCGCCGGGGGGACGAAACCCTGACCCCCTGGCGCCAACACTTTAGAAGGGGCCCGCCTCAAGACAAAGGGCGGGCCGGCGCCGGCCCGGGCCACGAGATCGGCAGGCCATATATCCGTGGGCCCGGGCGTAGGCGATAGGAGAACAGCGGGGTTTTTTAGTGGGTAGTCGGATGGCCAATCATCTTTCCCGGAGTCCCACATATCCCTCGGTCCCCCCGGGCCGGGGGAACCCGTCAAGAGAGGTTTTTCCCCGAGACCAAAAAAAAAAAAAAAAAAAAAAAGGGGATTTTGAAAAATACAATAAATCAAGCATCTTGTAAAAACTTTGAAACTCGTTATATTAAGTTTGCGTTGTAAAATACAATAGGTTGTCTTTGTTAGTAAGTACAATAAGCTATTTCCGGGCACCATTCTGGTATTTTTGTTAATAATTAAGCCGGCATTGATCGACACTTCGCAAGGCATTATAGAGAAAAAATTAAATAGATATTTAAAATAAAAACTAAGAAAAGTATTTTTTTTTATTGCGTAGGACAGCAGACAGGCTGACAGCCCGCTTAGAATTTAGCAGTTACAGTTGCCTATAGGTGTTTGCAACGCCAGTGGCATCGCGAACACGCTGCTATCCCATAAGGGTACAGGAACTTGGGTCTCTAATGCCGGAACACAACACAAGGTTATTATGGCGGCATACTTAAGACCAAAGGTGGTCGCCATCCAGATGGGCTTGATGCCCTACCACGTAGCTAGGGTGGGTTGTTTTGTCGCCTTTTACGACACGACTCCGGCCACAGAGGTTAGTATTCTTTCTCCGTCCCTGCACAGATAATATATATATATATATATATATATATTTAATGTATACATTTAAAAAAATTATATGAAAATTGTTCATTTAATCAAATAAATATACTTAATACTGGCGCTTCAGCTTGTATTCAGTATGTTTTATTAATAATTTTCTTTTATAAAATTAAAATAATACGCATTCCGAATTGTTGCAGTAAAGCGTCCTTAGCGGAACGGGTGTCCCAAATGTCAGTTTTATATGCTAAGTTGAGACATTTAAGCGTCCACGTTGTCTTTGAACGGTCGGATGACCACCCCAGCCGTTTGGGCCATTGTTTTCCCAGTATTTATTTATTATCGCGAACTTTTAGCATAATACTGTGAGTCGGTGAATAGGTAATTCAAGGGTCATGATTTATAGATGGCGTTGTTGTTCCTTTTTTAAAGTTCAGCTTTTGTTCGTGCTAATTGGAAGCCTGTTTTAATTAATTAGTGGCTGAACCTTTAACAAGGATTTGTAAATAATGATGTTATCCGATTAGACTTAACAATGATTTCCTATATTGACGGCCTATAACTTTAAACACAGCTCAGAATTATTGCGTAGGCCAAGAGTTCAATAAGAATACTAGCGGCCAGGGGCGGCCAGGGACGGCCTGTCGTAAAATGCGATATAACAAGCTACCTAGCACAAGGCATCCATCCCGATTCTCTAAATATGCTGGCATAATAACCTTGGGTAGTTTTCTAGCATAAGGGAGCTAAGTTCCCCTACGCCCTACACAGACGGCAGTATGCAGCCACTGGCGTCCCAAACACCCATAGGCGACGGTAACTGCTTACTATTAAGGGGGCCGTCAGCCTTTTGCTGGTCCGCAGCATAAAAAAACTATTCATATATTTTGTCAGCAAGGAAAGAGACAGAGGCCGCTCTCCAACAATATGCAAACACTATTAAGCTACGGGAGCCACTCTACAGTTCTCCGTTCATATAGCGCAATTCAGAAATCTCTATAGACAAGATTCATCAAAGTCACTTCCTTCAGTTCTGATGTCATGGCAACATTAGCCACTGAACCTTGTTATCGAAACATAAATTTACATCCGCATTTATTTCAAACGATGTTTCCTATTTAAAATATTAAAATCAAGAGACTCGAGCATATTTTGTTACTGAAAAATCTACTATAGGCCTCCTGAAGCGAACATTGCGGGCCTTTTACTCTAGTCTCACGGATGTCGCTCGGCGAACTGAAATTATTTTTGTACTGTTTTCGTAATATTCCAGCCGCTTTCTATAATGTAAAGTGGGCAAATTCTCTACTATGTTAAAGCGAAGTCATTCATTGAGGTATATTTGGAAAATTCCAGGGGTGTTAATAATATTATAATTGTTACGTATTTAGGCAATTACGGCGAATATTTCCTAGTATCGAGATAATCGTATCTAAGCAAATACATTGCCACCCCTATTCTACGACGGCGCTGCCATCTCACCGAATACTAATCTTAGTTTCAAGCAAAAATCAATAAATTTTTAACGTTAAATTTTACTGTAAAACATCATCATCATCATCTCAGCGTTCTTCCCGGTTGCAACCCAAACTTGCGTTTTGGTGCCCGGGGTCCGCTTTCCGACTTTTCCTACTCCACTTCGCACGGTCTTCAGCATCCCTGGTAGTGAGCCCATTGGCACGCATATCACCCCTTACGACGTCAAGCCAGCACTTTTTGGGCCTACCCCTCCTGCCGGGGCCCGGCGGAGGCGGCATGGCCAGACATTTGTTTCCCACGTAAGCATCCGGTTGCCGTAAAACGTGACCGTACCACCGGAGCCGACACTCCTGCAGTTTATCCGCAATGTCACGGACATGAAGACTACCGCGAATGCGGGAGTTCCTAACGCGGTCTTTCCGCGTCACTCCACACATCCACCGCAGCATGTTCATCTCCGTGACACGCAGCTCCTGCTTGTGTCGCTCCAACACCGGCCACGCTTCACAGCCGTATAAAAGAACAGGCCTAATGATGGTCTTATAGACCTGCCCCTTCAACTTTACCGGCATCTTGGGGTCACAAATGACACCAGTTACCTCACGCCATTTAGCCCACGCGGCAGCAATGCGAGCCTTGACGTCGCAATCGATGTCACCAGACGCGTGAAACACAGATCCCAGGTATTTCACTTGGTCCGTGCGCTCGACCGTGTCGCCGCCTATGCGTACGGGTGTAGGATCTGTGGAGTTACAGGCCAAGTACTCGGTCTTCGCCACGTTGAGCTTCAGACCACCGTTCTCAAGCGACTCCTTCCACGTCATCACACGTCGCACCAGCCTACCCCTGTCCGAATCTGCCAGCGCGATATCATCAGCATACATGAGGAGCCACGGGGGCTGCTCATGTGAGTTTCTGATGCTGTCTGACAGTACGTCTAATACCACGCTAAACAGAAACGGACTAAGGACGGATCCTTGGTGTACCCCGACAGTGATGGGGAAAGGTTTTGTGTCGCCAACAGCGGTCCGAACTACGGAATCGGAGTCACGGTACATGTCTTGGATGATGTCAATATAGGCCTCTGGAACCCTTTTAGATCTCAATGCCCACCAGATTATCGCGCGAGGAATACAGTCGAAGGCCTTCTGCAAGTCAAGAAACAGGCAGTGCAGAGGCGTATTCTTCGTCCTGTATTTCTCCGCGACAGTCCTTAGGGCAAAAACTGGGTCCATGGTCCCGTGACCAGGGCGAAACCCATATTGACATTCCGAGACAGTGCACTCCTGCCGAATCCGAGAGTCGATAACCCTCTCGAAGAGCTTCATGGTGTGGGACATGACCTTTATACCGCGGTAGTTACCACACTCCTGCACCGATCCCTTGCCTTTGAAGACTGGAGTAATGACACTCAGCCTCCATTGGTTCGGGATCATACCGGTGAGGAGTACCCGGTTAAAAAGGTTTGTTAAGATGCCCACACCACGCGAGCCCATCGCCTTCCAGGCTTCGATGGGGACTCCATCGGCTCCGGCAGCTTTCCGATTTTTCATGCGGCGAAGACAATTTTGGACTTCTGCAGGCGTTACCGGTGGCACTAATCCTTGATTTGGAGGAAGATCCGGCGGCTGCACCTCTTTATGCTGCTTGTTCAGCAGCTCGTGGAAATACGAGCGCCATCTCTCCTTCACCGCGAGGTCCTCGCATAACAGGTTGCCTCCGGGGTCTTTTACGCAGCGGCACTTGGAGATATCCTGTGCCGCTTTGACCCTGGAGCGCGCCAACTTATATATGAGCTTCTGCCCCTCAGACGATTCCAACTTATCGTAAAGTGGTTGTAAGTGGTCTCGTCTGGCTCTGGCTACAGCTTTCTTGGTGGCGCGCTTAGCAGCTCTGTATGCGTCGCGATCTTCAGGAGATCTGGACGCTTGCCACTTCTTAAAGAGGGCTTTCTTCGCTCTAGTCTCCCTCTGGACTGCGTCGTTCCACCACCATGTCTCCTTGTCACACTTGCGTCCGCCCTTAGACTCGCCAAGCACCTTCCCCGACGACCCAAGGATAGCCGCCTGAATCCTGTCCCAGTAAGCTTGAACCGGTTCGCCCTCACCACCGGCGCACTTGTCGCCGATGGCAGAGGCGAACTCCTGGGACTTGACTTCATCAAGCAGCCACCACCTGATTCGGCGCCGAAGGCGATCGACACGTTTGCCTTTGGGCTTCACGCAGAGGTCCATGACAAGAAGACGGTGTTGTGCAGTGAGACTCTTACCGGGTATGACCTTGCAGTTGGCTACTTTGCTGATGTGGTGTCTCCTAGTGAGTAGGAAGTCGATTTGGGTAGCATTCCTCCCGCTCCTGTAGGTAATGAGATGCTCGGGTCTCTTTTTGAAATACGTGTTCACGATGGCAAGGTCGGCAGCCGCACACGTATTGAGGATGTCCTCCCCTTCCGCGTTACGGCTACCGTACCCAAATCCACCGTGAACACGCTCAAATTCCCCACATTCATCACCCACATGACCGTTGAGATCACCCCCCAAAACGATCCCCTGTGATAATGGGATTCCACGGAGCACTTCTCCGAGTTGATTCCAAAACGCTATTTTATCGGCGTCGTCACAACCGGCCTGTGGCGCATAGGCACTTATCAAGTGGGTAACTACCCCATCGATAAGCACCCTAATGACCATAAGTCGGTCGCTATGACGTATCACTTCCAAAATGTCGTTGTGGAACTCCTCCGAGAGCACTATGGCAACCCCATTCTCCCCACCAGGTGCACCTGTGTAGATCAGCTTGTAGCCATTCCCAATGAACCGGGATCTGCTGGCCTTCCACCGAGTCTCCTGTAGGAACGCCACGGCCACCCTCCGCCTGGAGAGCACATCGGCCAACTCTCTCGCGCGTCCGGTTAGCGTGCCAATATTCCACGTTGCGAAGCGGAGTTTCCTTTTGGATGGGGCTAGTGTCTTTAGCCGTGATCGCCCACGGCACGGCAGCCCTAGTCCACTTGTCACAGGAGTCGGGTGAGGTTCCTGCGCGTCGTTTTGCGGCGACGCCCTATCCGTGACAAATCTCTTACGTGTCCGAACCATATATATTTGGCTAGTTTTGGTTTTTACGGGAGCGACTGCCGTCCGACCTCCCAACCCCTAGAGGAAAAACCGAGAGGTGCACTTCCTTAACCGCATGCAAGCTGGCAAAGGAGTAGTCCATCAGTCGCCTTTTACGACTCCCTTGGAATGACTTGGGGTGACCCTATTCTTTTCACTGGCCGGGGTCACACGGCACTAAATTTTACTGTAAAACATTGTAGTAAAACACGGTGAACTTTATGCGTTAGTAAATAGCGTTGACGGTGTTTTAATGTGTAAATAAATAGTTATACAAATATTCACATTATGGTCATTCTTTGTTTTAATTAAAGTGCACTGAGTTTCCACCCTTACACAATACATATAAGCACGGGGTGAGCCGGAAATTCCACTAAGCGAGATCTCCTAATTGCTGACGTGATTATTAGGAAATATATGACGGAAGCTCATCAGCGTTGTCGTTCGCAGACATCCTTGGCTATCCTGTGGGCTTCGTAGGTGGTAGTGTCGGATGAAAAATCACACTAGAATTATAAACAGCTTATAGACAAGTATCTTATCCGTTCGTGTCCACTCGCCGAGAGAGAAGAGAACTGAAATCACACGTTCAGTGTCTGGCCACGGGAAGTTCCCCACAATGAAGGAGTCACACACCGGGCGTCCGGCCACAGGAAGCTCCAACGGGAAGTTCCCCGCAATGACGGAGGAACTGGATATGTACGTGATTTCGGTTACAAATGTTAAATGTCGTAAGACGAGTCGTTATACGACATTTACGAGATATATAGTATATTTCGGTATATTTGGAGATGATATCCAAGCGCCTTGGGCCCGTTCAGAAGATTAAGATTACCCTAAGAGTTTTTAAGAGTGAGAGGACTATCAGCATGGGCCACGGTGTCGGCAGGGCAGAAGTCCGTCGTCTCAGATACTAGGCGATAGGAGAATAGGGTTTATAGAGGGTAGTCTCACGGAGAAGATGGTAGCCGCTCCTATGAAATTAAACCTGTGTAGCAGTTTAGCTCTTTACGCGTCACCTTCGTCAATATAAAGTAAATATTGAAAATCACCTTTCCTGTAAGTATTTTTATTGCTTCAGATGTTTTGCGATTGGGTCCTAGACCTTTTCTTACTAAGAACGTATGTATGGTATGCCTTTATGTATACTTGAATTTTGCGGTGAACTAATAAATCGAATTTATGAACGGCGTTTAGATACTTAGATACTTTATTGTCAGAACTGTGTGCATACAGAGATGGTTTACATTAAATTGTTTCAACAGTTTACCCCTTAGGGTGTACAATATTATTTCATGAATTATAACATAAAAATCATTAACTGTAAATAATTAAAACTTCAAGTGATACATGAATTTAGGCATTTAGGGTCATCTTCCTCTTGTGCAGGGGAGATGGGGGCTTCGGAGTAAACTTCTTCACCCCGTCGTAAACTCGGGGTGGGTGCCTACTTCCCAATGACATGGGCTGACGCGTGCCTATATGAGCGGTAGGGCATGGCGGTTTTAAGAACGTTTGCACATCTTAAATTCGATTAACATACGAAATTAGTAATAAATGCCGCGATTAGACTACTATATACTATAATCCTAAAAATAACCCATAATTAAAGGGGTAATAATGGTGCATTGTATATTAATAATTATTTAAAAAAATTATATAATCCTAATTTAATATTATAAATGCGAAAGTGAGTTTGTTTGTTTGTTACGCTTTCACACCTAAACCGCTGAACCAATTTGGATGAATTTCGGTATAGTCATAGATTGGACCTTGGAGAAGGACATAGGCCACTTTTTTTATTCATATGGTAGAACAACGTTTGACGTGGACAATAACTGCTGGCTTAATCCACAAATTTAGAGTCACGCAAAGAGCTATGGAGCGAGTTTACTCAGTATTTCTCTGAAGGATAAAATCCGAAATGATGCGAGAAAATAATTCAAAAAACGGATATAGCTCACAAAATATGCTTGTTGGAGTGACTGGACACGTATGTCGCACGACCGACAACCGTTGGAGTAAGCTAGTGTAGTGAAGTGTAGGACGCCCTCCAGCTTGGTGGCCCGATGACATTAAAAAGCTAGCTGGTAGTGGCTCGATGAGGAAAGCGGAGGATCGGGTGTTATGGCGTGATTGGGGTGGCCTATGTCCAGCAGTGGGCGACGTAAGGCTGTTGATTGATTGACGTAGATGTTGAAACTGCATTAATTGTATTTGTTGAAATGTAGGAAAAATAACTTCGCTTTAACTATGATTCCCGAAATAGCAACGCTTGATCGCCTACAGGCCTGCGTACGCGTCGATCGCTACTAAATCGATCGATTGATTTATACATAATATATACTCTTTCTCTTTCACACACATTGTAACTTTCCATCTATAACTACTGAATTATATGTTTTAATATCTTACATATAGAGTTGATATTTAGATGTGAATAATTTTGAATTCTTTGCGCAAGTTTTATGGATAAGTGAGATTTAGTTTAATATGAAATGAGGGCACCGCCACGTGTCTTCAGACTGTACTCCAGACGGTGAGCGTAATTTGGCAACCGTTATTTTTGGACCATGAGGCCGCACAGGTTAGCTTTTTCAAGATTATATGAATATAAATTACTTAAATATTTTTCTCCGAACAGACCTATCGCAGGAGACAGAACTACCCCAGTTAGGTGGTAGGGCTCGAAACCCGTCTGGATTACAACAATATGGTTCACATGTACGCCGCCATAATAGCCTTGTGCTCCGGTATTAGTGACCTAAATTCCAGTTATGGACCTATACGGACAGCAACGAGTTCTCAGCGCCCTAGGCGCTGAGAACTCGTTGCTGTCCGTATAAATCCATAGGCGTCGCAAAAACCCATAGGCGACTATAACTGCTTAATATTAAGTGCTGCCGTCAGCGATCAGCCTGTCTGCTGTTCTTCAGCAATGAAACTGGAACTCAAGTCACTTATGCCGGAACATAACACAAGGTTGTTATGGCGAAATATGTAGGTGGTTGCCAGTTGTGCTTGGAGCCTTACCACCTAGCTCCGGTCGCAAGGGTTAGTGTTCTTCCCCTCTTATCTTATTTCGGGGCCGAGAGTTATCTCGGACACTTTGGCCGTGTGGTCCCGGCCGAAGAAAGAATAGGGCCACCCCAAATCATCCCAAGGGAGTCGTAAAAGCCGACTGATGGGTCACTCCCTCTGCCAGCTTGCATGCGACGAGGGAAGAACACCTCTAGGTTTCCCTTTAGAGGTTGGGAGGTCGGACGGCAGTCGCTCCCGTAAAAACCAAAACAAGCCAATTAAAATATGGTTAGAACAAGGAAAGGATGTGTCACGGATAGGGCGTCGCCGCAAAACGACGCGCAGGAACTTCGCCCGACTCCTGTGACAAGTGGACTAGGGCTGCCGTGCCGTGGGCGAGCACGGCTAAAGACACTAGCCCCATCCAAAAGGAAACTCCGCTTCGCAACGTGGAATATTGGCACGCTAACCGGACGCGCGAGAGAGTTGGCCGATGTGCTCTCCAGGCGGAGGGTGGCCGTGGCGTTCCTGCAGGAGACTCGGTGGAAGGCCAGCAGATCCCGGTTCATTGGGAATGGCTACAAGCTGATCTACACAGGTGCACCTGGTGGGGAGAATGGGGTTGCCATAGTGCTCTCGGAGGAGTTCCAGAACGACATTTTGGAAGTGAAACGTCATAGCGACCGGCTTATGGTCGTTAGGGTGCTTATCGATGGGGTAGTTACCCACTTGATAAGTGCCTATGCGCCACAGGCCGGTTGTGACGACGCCGATAAAATAGCGTTTTGGAATCAACTCGGAGAAGTGCTCCGTGGAATCCCATTATCACAGGGGATCGTTTTGGGGGGTGATCTGAACGGTCATGTGGGTGATGAATGCGGGGAATTTGAGCGTGTTCACGGTGGATTTGGGTACGGTAGCCGCAACGCGGAAGGGGAGGACATCCTCAATATGTGTGCGGCTGCCGACCTTGCTATCGTGAACACGTATTTCAAAAAGAGACCCGAGCATCTCGTCACCTACAAGAGCGGGAGGAATGCAACCCAAATCGACTTCCTACTCACTAGGAGACACCACATCAGCAAAGTAGCCAACTGCAAGGTCATACCCGGTGAGAGTCTCACTGCACAACACCGTCTTCTTGTCATGGACCTCTGCGTGAAGCCCAAAGGCAAATGTGTCGACCGCCTTCAACGCCGAATCAGGTGGTGGCTGCTTGATGAAATCAAGTCCCAGGAGTTCGCCTCTGCCATCGGCGACAAGTGCGCCGGAGGTGAGGGCGAACCGGTTCAAGCTTACTGGGACAGGATTCAGGCGGCTATCCTTGGGTCGGCGAGAGAGGTACTTGGCGTGTCCAAGGGCGGACGCAAGTGTGACAAGGAGACTTGGTGGTGGAACGACTCAGTCCAGAGGGAGACCAGGGCGAAAAAAGCCCTCTTTAAGAAGTGGCAAGCGTCCAGATCTCCTGAAGATCGCGACGCATACAGAGATGCCAAACGCGCCACCAAGAAAGCTGTAGCCAGAGCCAGACGAGACCACTTACAACCATTTTACGATAAGTTGGACTCGTCTGAGGGGCAGAAGCTCATATATAAGTTGGCGCGCTCCAGGGTCAAAGCGGCACAGGATATTTCCAAGTGCCGCTGTGTAAAAGACCCCGGGGGCAACCTGTTATGCGAGGACCTCGCGGTGAAGGAGAGATGGCGCTCATATTTCCACGAGCTGCTGAACAAGCAGCATAAAGAGGTGCAGCCGCCAGATCTTCCTCCGAACCAAGGACTAGTGCCACTGATAACGCCTGCAGAAGTCCAGAATTGTCTTCGCCGCATGAAGAATCGGAAAGCTGTTGGATCCGATGGAGTCCCCATCGAAGCCTGGAAGGCGATGGGCTCTCGTGGTGTGGGCACTTTAACAGACCTTTTTAACCGGACACTCCTCACCGGTACGCTCCCGAACCAATGGAGGCTGAGTATCATTACTCCAGTCTTCAAAGGCAAGGGATCGGTGCAGGAGTGCGGTAACTACCGTGGTATAAAGGTCATGTCCCACACCATGAAGCTCTTCGAGAGGGTTATCGACTCTCGGATTCGACAGGAGTGCACTGTCTCGGAATGTCAGTATGGGTTTCGCCCTGGTCACGGGACAATGGACCCTATTTTTGCCCTAAGGACTGTCGCGGAGAAATACAGGGCGAAGAATACGCCTCTGCATTGTCTGTTTCTTGACTTGCAGAAGGCCTTCGACTGTATTCCTCGCGCGATAATCTGGTGGGCATTGCGGTCCAAAGGGATTCCAGAGGCCTATATTGCGATCATCCGAGACATGTACCGTGATTCCGATTCCGTAGTTCGGACCGCTGTTGGCGACACAAAACCTTTCCCCATCACCGTCGGTGTGCACCAAGGATCCGTCCTTAGTCCGTTTCTGTTTAGCGTGGTATTAGACGTATTGTCAAACAGCATCAGAAACTCACATGAGCAGCCCCCGTGGCTGCTCATGTATGTTGATGATATCGCGCTAGCAGATTCGGACAGGGGTAGGCTGGTGCGACGTGTGAAGGTGTGGAAGGAGTCGCTTGAGAACGGTGGTCTGAAGCTCAATGTGGCGAAGACCGAGTACTTGGCCTGTAACTCCACAGATCCCACACCCGTACGTATAGACGGCAACACGGTCGAGCGCACGGACCATGTGAAATACCTGGGATCTGTGTTTCATGCGTCTGGTGACATCGATTGCGACGTCAAGGCACGCATTGCTGCCGCATGGGCCAAATGGCGTGAGGTAACTGGTGTCATTTGTGACCCCAAGATGCCGGTAAAGTTGAAGGGACAGGTCTATAAGACCATCATTAGGCCTGTCCTTTTATACGGCTGTGAAGCGTGGCCAGTGTTAGAGCGACACAAGCAAGAACTGCGTGTCACGGAGATGAATATGCTGCGGTGGATGTGTGGAGTGACGCGGAAGGACCGCGTCAGGAACTCCCGCATTCGCGGTAGTCTTCGTGTCCGTGACATTGCAGATAAATTGCAGGAGTGTCGGCTCCGTTGGTATGGCCATGTTTTACGGCAACCGGATGCTTACGTGGGAAACAAATGTCTGGCCATGCCGCCTCCGCCGGGCCCCGGCAGGAGGGGTAGACCCAAAAAGTGCTGGCTTGACGTCGTAAAGGGTGATATGCGTGCCAATGGGCTCACTACCAGGGATGCTGAAGATCGCGCGAAGTGGAGTAGAAAAAGTCGGAAAGCGGACCCCGGGCACCGAAATGAAAGTTTGGGTGGCAACCGGGACTAACGCTAGGATGATGATGATGATGAGTTATCTCGGACACTTCAACCCAATGGGATCTTTTGTGTTCCCCTAGATAGCAATCACTCCTCTCTAATCTCATTGAAGATTTGCTTTATGAGACTTACACTTATGTTGTATATGAGGAAAATTTTTACTTTTTTGTTACGTAACATTTGGTAAGTGAAAATGGGCCGAAATTGACTCACAAAACAGCCTCGTCATCACAATGTTTTTGGAAAATTTATTTTCTGGGAGCAATGACTTTCGATCGATATCTGTCTAAGCACACAACGGAATTGCACGGGTGTTTATAACATAAATTTGTTTACCAAATAATAGTAAATTTTTATATATTTCTTTATTCTTCTAAAAAAAAATATAGCAGTTACCGTCGCCTATGGATGTTTGCAACGCCAGTGACATCGTTAACACGCTGCTGTCCCATAAGGGTACAGGAACTTGTGTCACTAATTCCGGAACACCACACAAAGGCCAAGAAGTAGCCATGGAAACACTTCGTACCATTCCTCGTTATCGTGGCACATGATAGCTGATTTTAGTTGACGGTAAAATTTTTCAACCATTCCGTTCGCAGCTGGGTGGGGTGCTGTAGTCTGTATGTGATTCCGATTAATCTGAACAGTTCTTTGAACAAGTGTATGTGGCAGCCTGCCGGCTCCACTACGGATGCGCGGCGTTTTTTTGGTCTCTGGGAAAAACCCTCTCTTGACGGGATGACCGAACATATCCCTCGGTACCCCCCCGGCCGGGGGAACCCATCAAGAGAGGGTTTTCCCCGAGACAAAAAATGGGGTTGGTAGGGGGGATGGTTCTTATTCTCATGAGACCCCATCTCATGATGATGAGATAAAACTTTTTGTACAAATATATTATGATGTACAAGTTTTTCTGGGTGTATTTTTTTTACATAGCGTGATAAAGTAGTTCTATCAGGAAGAACTAGATTTGACATTACAACTCGTTCAGTAGCTACGAAAGTGGTTTGATGCGATTATGTTAGTGGGTTCGACTTGATGGAGGTCAGATGTGGGATGCAAATAGTTCGTTGTTCTCTGGATCACACCCAAAATACAACCAAACATTTAGTGATATAGCGATATGAGGGAACGGTTAAAAAACCTCAAGTACTTTATTTTTGTGGTATCCAATTTGCTAATATGTTTCGTAGGCCACTCCCACTGAAATCCATAGGACACGGCAACTAGGCTAATCGCATTAACATAGCGCTGTATTATACTATAGTTGAATTCCAGGGTTGTCCCTAAAGTCTTTTACTCATTATTGAAGTGATAACTTCTTATGGGAGGGTAAACCGCTTCGTTACGTAACGTGTTACGGCGCCAGTCTGCCTTCCTTTTCTCTCACGCATACGGCAGCGGTAGGCAGGCTCCTCCTCTCTCACTCTAACCCGCAGCGCTAGATCTATTCGAATTGCGACTTTATTGCAATGAAATACAGTTGAGTTTTTTTCTTTATAAAGAATTTACATTAGGAATAATTTAATTTAATATAATTTTGAAACAGTTTTTGGAAAAATTGGCAATTTGTAAACTTTAGTTATTTTTGAATTATTTTTGGTTTTATTAATAAATAACCTTTCCTTACATTATCATATTAATATACATAAAATTTAAGTGATAACCTAAGCGTTTCTCAAGTTAAATTTCATTATTAAATAGTTCAACTTGATTAGTTTAAGTTATCACTTCTGTCGGACGTCCCGAGACGCACACGTTTTTTTTCGATATAGTTTAGAACCTATAGCGTAAAATATAAAAATAACCAATATATAAAAATGTATTGATGGGAGGAAAGAGTTTTGTTTATTTGCTTGAAAACTCTTTTATATGACAAAAATAATTACCATGGCCAACTTGATTCGAAAATAAAATATTTAAAAATAACAGTCGAAGAAAGCGCGTCTTAAATATCTGTGACTAAAGTCCTTTGCCTTCCCCATTAGGGATAAATTAATATCATCATCATCTTAAATATCTGTTTTTGTATATTATATTGATATGTTTTAGTAGAATTACTTTTAATTTAATTTAACTAATTATATAAACTACTAAATACACCTTTTACTGTTTCGCCCTACAAATGTCATCATTAGTTTAGACATAGTCGCCATAGTGTGATTTTTTCTTCCATTTGATAGGTAACCTTCATGTGATAGGTACTTCAAAAGCCATCATATATTTAACTTTTTACTAACTTTAGTTCATTCCATATTTATTTATTTATAAGTATTATTACTCATCCTATAACTATTTATTTGTGTTCTCAGAATTACAGATAGCTACCGAACAGATTACCGCGTCTAGCATTTATTTAAATCTCAATCAAACCTGTTACTTTTAGTTTATTTGGACATTGGTAAAATCAATGCCAAAAGTGTTGGAGCCACACCTTCAAAAACTGAACTGAACTAGAGTTATGCTTAACTGTTTGAAAAGGGTTCATCGAAATGCATTCAATTAAAGTTGCGCCACAATCACATCAGTGTAAATTTTAGAGAAAAGCGCCTAAAGTTATTGGAGCGGGATAGATAATTTTTAACTCGGTATACTTCAATTCGTCATCAACAGATGCATTTATATGTAGCATACAATGCAGCGACACTAGTGCCGCGGGTTTTTGATATATAATTTACAACATACAGTAAAATAATTTTTCAACTTCTCCCCCATTTAAGATGATTCTCCTCCATACTTACGTGGCAGAATTATGTGTCTTTTAGAGAAAAATCTGTTCTATTATTTCTTTTTGTAATTTAATTTTTTTGAACAGACGTAGTGAAAAAGAACTGGAGTAGATGTGGTCGAATTTTTTTCATAGGAGTTCTGTTGTCTTTCTTTTTTTAATAATTATACATAAGTATTATTAAGATAACTATAGCAGACATAACTCTGCAATACTCAATTGCTGTGTTAGAAAACTAACACAGCAATTGTGACAAAATTAAAGGATAGGACCAACATTAGATTTAATACATAATGTATTCACTAACCCCTATGAATTGTGTGAATCATTCGAAAACAAAAAGATTATTAATCGAATTTAAGTGTTTTTGTGGTAGCTCCGTGCAGGGGCGGAGCAAGAATACTACCCTGCGGTCGGGTCGGCCAGTCTTAAAAGGCGACAAAACAACCCTAGCTGCGTACTAGGGTCTCTAGCCCGTCTGGATGGCAAACTTTGGTCTTAAATATATCGCCATAATTGTTTTGTGTTACGGCATTAGTGACCCAGGTTTCTGTAACACTATGGGACAGCAGCGCGTTCACGGTGCTCCTGGCGTCGGGACATCCATAGGCTATGGTTACTGCTTACTATTAAGTGGGCCATCAGTCCAATTTAAGTGTTTTTATACCTTTTTTTTACAGTTTTCGGTAATAGAAGACGATTCAAGGCTATTTTATAAGCATACTTAGATGTACGTATACACCTAGGCCAAGACAAACTATTTGAATTATTCAAGAGTCGTCATACGTTATTCATTTTTAGTCCCCAGCTACGTTATGAACCGTGAAAATATCACTTAACATAGACGAAACAAATCCCTGATTTAATATCCCATGTCCACGTCCGAGATTACCGCACAGCCCTAATGCAACATGGCGGCCGCCGCGACCCCATGACCGGGTCACTGACCCCCCATTGTTGTTTGCCGGTGGAAAAACTATCAATTTAAACCTTTTATCGTGTATCCGGCCATTTTACTACAGAAATTAAGACAATAGATACGTTCTTTTAAATACTTTTTTTAAATTAGCCACGGCGCGAAAGTGACGTTGATGAATCTGTAAACATATGTATTTATGTCTACGTAGTATTTTATGGAACATTAAAGCGAATCCCATTTGAATTTGGAACCTCAGCACTTACTGTTAAATGAATGGAAAATATTTTGTTCACAGTGTCCACTGCTTAACCCTCTCTCCTCCCCAAAATCTCAATGGAAACCTACACATCAACGACTCGCTCGTACGTGAAAAGGTGAGGTCAGCTTGGTTGGTCCAGAAGACTTGGAAGGACTATGAACCAAATCAATTTGAGTATTATTGGATAAGCATAATTAAATGAGTGCCCTATAGAATGGCTACCACCACAGAGAACCCTATATAACCACGTCGGCTTCCCTCTTGAGTTCCGAAAAGTCAGATTCTTCGTGAGAACCAAACAGTTATCCGTGCAGGGGCGGAGAAAGAATACTGACCTCTGCGGCCAGGGTCGGCCTGTCGTAAAAGGTGACAAAACAACCCTACTGGGGGTAGCTATGTGGTAGGGCTCCAAGCCCGTCTGGATGGCGACCCCCTTTGGTTCTAAGTATGCCGCCATAATAACCGTGTGTTGCGTTTCGGCATTTGTGACCCAAGTTCCTGTACCCTTATGGGACAGCAACGTGTTCGCGATGCCACTGGCGTTGCAAACACCCATAAGCGAGGGTAGTTGCTAAATTCTAAGCGGGCCGTTAACCTTTCTGCTGTCCTACATCAATAAAAAAAGGTCCGAAAGCTTTCTTGATTTTTCTTTTTCTTCCTGTCCTTAGCACTCATTATATGGGTCGGCACAGCATGTGCTCTCTTTTCACTCTCCTCTGTCTCATTTGTTACGCAATCCCACATATTTTCTTTGGTCTACCCGTCCTCTTGCATTCATCTACTCTCATTTCTATCATTTTCCTTGTTATTCATTCCTTCGCATTACATAGCCATACCACTGTTTAGTTTTAGATAAGGACGAAATTCTTGAATTAAGAAATAAAAAAAGTAATCTTGTACATAAATTAATAAATAAGATATGAAAGATGTCTATACATTTTTAATTTTTAACAGATCTTCAATCGCGGAAAGATGTCATAAATGAAATCCATCCCGAAAAATCAAATATGAAAATGTCTCATTCCGCTTTCACAATTCCATCTGAAATTCAGTTTCAAGGAAGTCACGTGTAAACATTCTTAATTACAGATGGATACATTTTTCATTTTTATATATCTCCGCAGTAATTAAAACTTAACGTACACATATGTCGACTTTATAGCTTAAATAATAAGACACAAAATTCTTTAATTCTTTTCAATTCTTTGTATGAATTACGGACTCTTCAACCATTTTTGTACAAAGTAATTTAAGTTCAACCACTTCTATCATTGAGTTGGTTTTAGAATGTTATATATCATGTACTCTAGATAAGCCAAGGGCTTCGTGCTTTGAAGAAATTGACATTTATTTATAAGGATTTGAATAATTTTGCATTCTGGACAAAATTTGGAAAAAAATTAAAAATTGTCTTGAGTATGTCTAATTATCCAAAAATTTATGTGAAAGGAAAGTTTTGGTTTGCTTTTCAACTAAAAAAAAGCATTAGGTTACGCTGATTCTGTTCTTATGTATGTGAAAATATGAATGGATCGATGTTTTACGCCGTCTGAACAAATTTGATGCAAGGATGTGGATGTGGTCCGGAATAGGAAATTTAAGTAACTTAAATAAGTATACTGGGACAATTCACAGAACGCCATCTGGTTCTGAAATAAGCGACAGAGCGCTTGTGTTATTGGTGCTAAATAACATATACTATACTTACTTACATACTTTTCTTTTGTAAATAAATTCTTAGGTTTTCTTTAGCACCTAGTTTAGTAGTCGAGGATTTCAAACCAGTTATTGTCAAAGTTTTTGTCATGAAGTAAAGATTATTATTATTATTACTATGTATAAGTGCACACGGGATCGGTGCGCAGGCGTTCCGAAAGCCGGAAACGAAAAAGCGAAAGTCGTGTATTTTAGTAAACAGCTTTCAATAGACCTCCACAAAGGCTTAATGTAAATATAACAGAATTTATTCCCAAATCAATGAAACCAGTTGCAGTTGTGCACCTAAACACGTGGAGACGACGTGGAATAAGGTTATATTGTTTTATGTTATATAATTTGTCACTACAAACATTGAGTGATGTCACCTACATCAGGCCCCAACACAAGAGACATAAAAATTACTGGATTGATAGCTTAAGGCGTGATATGTGAGGACTCACTATGGACGCCAAAGACCGAGGTAATGAAGAAAAAGTCGGAAAGCGGATATCAGGGACCTAAGCGGAAGTTTAGGTTACAATTCGGATTTAGCGCTCAAATGATCTTATTAACAAATAGGGAGTGCAGTTTAGATTCAAAATGGGGACGTTGTTGTTACTTTTTTAATAATATTAGCTTGTAACGTCCTACTGCTACGTTCAGACCTCCTTTTAGAGGGAATGAATAATATACCCAACACGTTCGTCCTAGGCGAAAAGTCAAACTGCAGGCTTTTTTATTGCTGTAAGACAGAAGACAGACTGACAGCCCGCTTAGAATTTAGTAGTTACCGTCGCCTATGGGTGTTTGCAAAGCCAGTGGCATCGCGAACACGCTGCTGTCCCACAAGGGTAGAGGAACTTGGATTTCTAATGTCGAAACACAACACAAGGTTATTATGGCGGCATACTTAAGACTAAAGGTGGTCGCCATCTAGACGGGCTTGGGGCAGAGGTTAGTATTCTTTCTCCGCCCATGCACGTATGAAAAGTAAGGCTAGAATAATTGTCTAAAAATATAACCTATTATGGGGATGGAAACCGTGACATCCGAACTGTTATCTCGATATTATATTGGCTATCATCTTTATTACTGAATACATATTTTTTATTATAACATTATTTCTTCCTAGTAAATGAATACTTTTGTGATAATTATTTTTGTTTTGCAAATTGCAGCTCATTAAATGTACTCTCCCACAACCCCCCAAAATACAGATATAAAAAGGATTATTTTAATAACTCCTACTATTCGAATGCTCTTAGTATGAAATCAAATAGCCTAACACAGAACTGCTAAGTAAAAGTTCGTAAGCACATCGACGAGGAAAAAGCTCCATTTTAAAAAGGGGACAGCCATTGTTCTGTAACTTTTTATACAAACCAATTCATACTTTACATCAACAGAATAGAGTTGGAAGTGGTTTTTATTTGTATTATTATTGATTTGAACATAGCTTTGGATCTCCGATTCAAGTTTACTAGGTCATTCCATTCCGGAGCAAGCATCTCTGCTATCAGGGTTTGTTTTGAAGAGGTCGTATAAAATATTAGGGAGAACCTGTAAAGTTTTGCTATTAACCATAAAAGCGCTAAACTCAGTTGTGTATTGTTTTCTGCTTTTACCCAGTTTGTTTGTCAGTGTTATCATAAATTCCTTCACGATTTCTTTTCCCTTCCTATTCTCGAATGTGGCTTATTGGTCGACCACTTTGGCGTAATGACTAACGCACTACAGTACGCTTGCGAAGGTCACGGGTTCGATTGGGTTTTTCTATAATATATAAATAATAAATATAATATAATAATAATTTTCTATAATATAATAAATAAATACTATTTACAAAATAACATATATATGTAGTATATTACTTATCTAGTTACCATAAAACATGTGCTATGCTACTTACTATAATACTGAAATATCTTTTTAGCATTTTTTATTAGTATCTGAATTTGTTTTATTGTTGTTTTCTTCGCCCACTAATCAATTATTGAAAAATATTTTTTATGTGTCAAAAATAGATTTCTAATACACGTCAATGTCAACAAAATTAAAAAAAGGTTTTTTGTTTAATGTAAAACCTTCTTAACAATTGCATAAACCACACCTATCTCTCATCACTAGCCAGGATTCACTCTATATACATATATGTATATATTAACAAGAAACCGCACTCTGTAATTATTATATATTAACACAGGAGAAGTGCACGGAAATCGATTCTTAAAGAGGAAATGAAGCAGCGCCAATGTGGGAAGTCGTCGTTTCCTCCATTGTAAAATTAAGCACGTTTCGCACGTAGGTACATACATATACGAGTATATCGGCCGCTTGGAAGAAAACCTTTATTAAGCGATATTGACTCTCCAGGAAAGTGATTTGAAATTCAAATATTTTTAGAAAAAGAATTATAACTTACCTAATTGTTAAATAAATCCAAAAATCCAAAAATCAGGTGAGTTCTAATTTTTGTTCTGAAAGTTGAACTTTAAATCACTTTCCTGGAAAGTTCACTAAATGTCGCTTAGAAGAGGTTACCATTCAAGCATCGATATGTATATACTACACACTAGAAGAGATACTGTAAAACGCTGTGAGCCCTTTAGAAAATAAATATCAATAAAATACATTTTTCAATATTAAAACATACGCTGAGTAATATATTAAAGCAAAAATATTGCAATTTAAAAAATTTCTTGTTAGCTATGTGTGAAAATATTATGAACAGCAAGACCATTTCTTTCGTAGAAAGTCGTGAAAGTATTGTACAAATTTAGTCATCTACAATTTATCCATCAGTTTTCTTGTCTCTCTATAGAGAGGGTTACAAAGAGGTAACGATGCTAAACGTGTGAGATTTTCGATTACATACTTTGTGTACTTCCCAATAGAAGAATGTATAAAGAAAAATAATTTAACAAAAAATATCGATTTATATTCGTATTTTTTTTATCATTCTTGCATTCATTCTTCTAATATTACATATATCACATGGTCCTGTGTGTAATTTTGAATATCTTCAGTTGAGTTACGCTTCAATATATGTAGTAAAAAATCCATAAAAATACCATTAGTTTCCATATATTTAAAGCCCGTCAGCTGGCAAAGCTTTAGTTAATTTCGCCATTTTACGATCGGTTGTAAATATCCGCCATGTTGGTGACGCGTTATAGACAAGATGGCGTCGTTTAATGTCAAAAAGGCGCGAAAACTGAACTTAAGTGCGGTGTGATCGTTATGATATTAATAGATTTTATCTTTGTCTATTAAATATATTTGTTTTTTTATTAGAGGAATTATTGTTATTATTTGATATGAAGTTTACGATCGCAAGATAAAACAAATTAACTGTTAAAATTAAGTTGACGTCTAGTTGTTTTTCTTTTCTTTTTGCCGAACATATTTAATAGGGATTTGATAAATACTTTACAACCTTTAAATAATGAATGTTATTTATGCTGTCCTCAGCCGAACCTTCCGAACCGATCACGACGTTTGACCCCCCTTTTTGCGCCATTAAACCTGTCACTTTTACATTCCACTCAGACATTGGCAAAATCAATTCCAAAAGCGTTGGAGCCACACCTTCAAAAACTGAACTGAATCGAACTGAAATAATAGAATGTATTATTTCGAACGTTGAATTTCTTCCAACCAATCAAAACAATCTATATTTTAGCATATCAATACAATAGTAAGTAACGTAGTAATGAGAAGAAAAGAATATCATGTCACAAAAAAAAATGACACAAATGAGAATGGATGGGTACAGAGGGAGAGTTAGACAAAAGAAAACATCGATGAATTGTGTCCTTTACATTGTGAAAAAAGTGTGAATGTTGAGATGACGGCTAACAGGAGACAGTGAAAGAGAAAACATGTTGTTCCGACCTCACATGATATGAAATAAGAGCAGGAAAAAGAAGATTAATAACACTACAAGAAGACTACATACATATCAAAACTAGAGGGCATACAAAATATATATGGAGCTTTTAAATATTTTTTGCAACTAATATTCCAAACTCCTAAGACTTAATTAGGCAAAATAAATAACTGCTCACTTCTATAAAAAAGAAACTAAATATAAAAACTATATTCAATGATCTAATATTTAAAATGGCTGAGTAAATACACTACAGTACTGATTCTTTTAGCAAGTCATCCTGGTTAAACATGAAGTTTAAACTTTTCATTGACACAGAAGTAAATTATCATACTACGCATCTGTTTGAATCTTTATTTTTCTCTAACTTCTAAAGAAACAACTTAGAAAGATTCCTTTTGCCTTTTGTTTGGCAAGATTTGCAAGCGCGTTTGATACAGGCTTAACATCGTGCTGCAGCCCCTACACTTCAGTATTATTTGGTGTTAAAACTTGTTGCTCCTGCTTGCATAATTTCTAACAAAATTTCCCTTCAAACTGTAATGTAAATTTTGCGTACATACAAATGAAGTATTTAGCATACGCTTTACATTATCCGATATGATTCAGATTGGTATTCAAATTACTTGCAGACCATCAATGGAGCTTTTGTTGTTTCATAGTTTGAAGACGAGATGTGTGAATAGTGGATTTTTTATTACTTTTGATGTTATCTCTAAGTGAAACCAATAAAGTTTGGTTTTGAAATCCCGATAAAGCTGCAAATGATGGAGAAGAAACAATACATTTCATTTTGGAGTAAGACAATCGCGTATATCTGTACCAATGCACTTTTTGAATTAATTTTCTAGAGCTAACAGTTACTTGAAAATAAATGGAATAGATGTCGCTTTTTCACTAACAGGAATGAGTGCCGGTTCTTTACTTTCTATGCAGCTACACATAGTTATACATGTATTAATCAGGCACAAATAATCTTATTTTAGAGTTTTCTTGATAGACCATCATCTTTGCCTCTTTCATCTAACCGTGTTGGTTGCCATCTAATCGTGTACCACCACCTAGCAAGGGATGTCATGTCGCCTTTTACGATAGGCCGCCCCTGGCCGCAAGGGCCAATAATCTTACTTGTAAAGGAAAAAATTATTTTGGATTATTTAATTATTTGTGCTCACGATTTACATGTTAAGGCACTAGAAAATTGATATACTTTTTTAAATAAATAAATAGGTATGAAATTGAATGCATTATTACAAATATGGTACAGGCATCATTAAATATGCATTAAAAAAATAGGTAAAATCGTCATTTCGCGGTTGCAACTGTTAAGGTCACATAGTCGTAAAAAAGGAAATAAAAAAGGTATAGGAATTGAAAAATTTCTTAAAGCGATCTTAAAGGTACATAAAGTTTTCTTTTGCGCCACTTATTCAAATGTAGTGTTGTACCTGGTACTGTATTATTTCCGTAATTATTCGAGTCGAGTCGAGTAAGTACGTTTTTTAAAAATTGTAATTGTAGTGTTCTTGCTTAATATTTTTTAATAATATTTTTCCTGTTCGTGTTTATATTTTTTATTTGTCTTTTACCTTTTTACCCCTTACTCCTGTTACATCCAATTCAGTCTTATTTAGTTTCAATTTTTCATTATTGCTTGTATTTTACTTGTATCCTCTGTTTCTGTTTATTTTTACATTTATATTTCCATTTCATTTATAATAAAATAATTATAGAATATATAATTTTCCTAATTTATGAGTAAGTTTAATATATTTTTATATAACTATACTCTACTGTACTATCACTCGCAAATACTTAAACACATGGATGAAATAAAAATGAATATATTAGTCCAAGTATGAAAGCAAAGTTGTTTTTAGTTTTTCACCAATAGTAAATTGTAGACTAGCGTAGTATGGCTATACGATTCGAGGGGAAGAATGCCATACAACAAGTAAAATGATAGAAATGATAGTAAACGGATACAGGAGGAGAGGTAGACCAAAGAAAAGATGGTCGACTACACGACACATTATGTGGGGTCGGCACAACATGTTGTTTCCTTCTACTCTCCTCTGTTAGCTGTCATCTCAACATTTACCCTTTTTCATCTTTTACGCTTACAATCCATGTTTTTTTCGTATACCCCTCCTCCTGTATCCATCCACTTTTATTTCTATCTATTATGTTATCTATATATATATATATATATATATATATATATATATATATATATATATATATATATATATATATATATATATATATACCTAGTCAGGTCATAAGTATTGTCACACAGTAAAAACTTTTCTTTTAGAATGCTGGCCACAAAAAAGTTTATTGAATTAGAATTTCGAATTGTTCATGAAAATAAAAATGTATAACTTTTAGAATTTTACTCATTTTTAAATATGGAGTGGACGCTTAAAGAAGACCGTGTTGCAGTTATTGCGTTGCATCGTTGCGGTTACGCGCCAATTCAAATTTTTAACATACTGAAAAATTTGAATATTACCAAAAGATTCGTTTATCGTACCATCAAACGATACAATGAAGACTCTAGTGTAGATGACAGGTCAAGAAGTGGTCGCCCTCGGTCTGTTAGGACTCCAGCAGTGATAAAAGCTGTGAAGGCACGAATTCAAAGAAATCCCAAACGTAAGCAGAAACTGTTGGCCCTTCAGATGGGGTTAAGCAGAACCACGGTGAAAAGGGTGTTAAATGAAGACTTAGGGCTTCGGGCATATCGAAGAAAAACAGGACATCGTTTGAATGCTCGTCTAATGGACCTGAGACTGAAGAGATGCCGCGCTTTGTTGAAGCGGTACGCGGGAAAAAAATATCGGGAAATTCTTTTTTCGGATGAAAAAATGTTTACCGTTGAAGAGAGCTACAACAAACAAAATGATAAGGTGTACGCACACAGTAGTGAAGAAGCGAGCAACCGTATTCCGCGTGTCCAACGAGGTCATTTTCCATCCTCGCTCATGGTATGGTTGGGAGTTTCTTATTGGGGCTTAACAGAGGTACATTTTTGTGAGAAAGGTGTAAAAACGAATGCTGTTGTGTATCAAAATACAGTCCTGACGAACCTTGTGGAACCTGTTTCTCATACCATGTTCAATAACAGGCACTGGGTATTCCAACAAGATTCGGCGCCAGCTCATAGAGCGAAGAGCACACAAGACTGGCTGGCGGCGCGTGAAATCGACTTCATCCGGCACGAAGACTGGCCCTCCTCCAGTCCAGATTTGAATCCGTTAGATTACAAGATATGGAAACACTTGGAGGAAAAGGCGTGTTCAAAGCCTCATCCCAATTTGGAGTCACTCAAGACATCCTTGATTAAGGCAGCCGCCGATATTGACATGGACCTCGTTCGTGCTGCGACAGACAACTAGCCGCGCAGATTGAAGGCTTGTATTCAAAATCACGGAGGTCATTTTGAATAAACTTTAATGTCATAAGAATCTATGTTTTGTTAAGTTCATTTTGGTATATGAATGGCTACATAATTAATAAACTTGTTACAATTATTTTACATTAAACATGTGACAGAATTTATGACCTGACTAGGTATATATATATATATATATATATATATATATATATATATATATATATATATATATATATATATATATATATATATATATATATATATATATATATATATATATATAAGATATTTCCACGTATATAGTCACTCATCACGATATCTCTGGAACCATTACAGCTAAAGACTTGAAATTTGGTAAGAATATTCTTTTCACCGAGTAGAGGTCAGCTAAGAACGGATTTTACGAAATTTCACCCCCAAGAGGGGTTGCGGGGGCGTTAATTATTTATATGGCAGGACAACGTTTGCCGGGTCAGCTAGTATTTATATAATATTATTATTAAATCAATATTTTATCGTTTTATTCAGTACAATCCAATAATTAGCAGTATTTTAGGGAATTTTTAAGGAAAGTAAAAGTTTTAGGTACCTAAAAAAATTGCGTTACACATATTTTTAAAAATAACTTTTTAGAGTTCTTAAGTCAGAGAAATCCTTTATTCCTATGACTTCGAGATCATACATATTAACTATATGCATACGTTTCCTAGTCTACACGAAATTAACTATTGGCAAATAATGTACACGTCTAAACGTCGAATTGGAAATTAATAATTCGCATTGTCACATCACTAATCACGTCTCAGATCCGACCGGGAAGGGGCCAAATGCCATCGAGGGATAAAAAGGGGATACTCCAGACGTTCAAGAGTTCAAGGTTTCTATACCTATTCACAAAAGCAAGGCTTTATTTACCGATTCCGAATTGAAAATTTCTTTGAAAATATACAATCTTACAAGGAATGCTTTAGAAGCTTTCTATTTCTGATATTTAGAAATAATCTTAGTGGTAAATCTTGATTGATACTCAAATTTTGCCTTCGCTTCTGTTCTTCAACATTATGACACGAAATTTGTTACCCAAGTATTAACACATAATAGCAAGTATCTGCTATTACTCGTCCATATCAGCGAATTCTCCCGCAATTTATCCATAATGTCATAGATTTGAAGGCTGCCGCGATTGTGGTAGTTCCTAACACGGCCCTTCCTTGTTACTCCACACATCAACCGCAGCATATTCATCTCCGTGACACGCACTCCGCTCGCCATCGTATTTGATCGGGAAAGTACCGTTAGGCGCGGATGCCTCTGCTGTCTGGGGGAGCTCATTCGAAATCGCTCGCGAAATCGCGACAACAGTCGTTAACCGAAAGCCAAGACGGGAGGCTGCGCGCCCGCCATGTAACCGGCTGTGCGCCCACCAGTCTATGTATTTCACCAGAGTGTTTATATATTATATGTATTTATTTATGAAAGAAAGGTATATATGTATTATATTAGTTATCTAGTATCCATAACACAAGTGCTATGCTATTTTGGGACTAGATGGAGCTGTGGGAACTGTTAAAGTATATTTATTTATTTATAAAGGTTGTGATAGATGCGAGAGATTCTAACGCGGTGTTTCCACGTCACTCCACACATCTACAGAATATTCATATTTTTGCTTGTGTCGCTCTAGCATCAGCTACGTTTCACAACTATCAACGGACAAGGTAATAAATATATCTACCGCACAATGAGAAACTAAATCAGTTTGGTCTCCTCCGGGTGGGTTTTTATATATTATATATCACTAGTTGACCCGGAAAATGTTGTTCTGGCATTTAATAAAAAAAGTCTATTTTCTTCTTCAAGCTCCAATCTATTTCTATACCGAAATTTATCGAAATTGGTTCAGCGGTTTAGGCGTAAAAATGTAACAGACAGACATGCAAATAGGCAGCCAGAGTTACTTTATAATATTAGTAATTATATATATATTTAAATAAAATTATAGAGGTTTGCAGTTGTGCGCGCATCACGGTAAAATTACTGGATAGATTTCAATTAAATTTTATTTCTATTAAGCTTTATTTCGTAGATACTTGGCTCTTATACAGGGTGACTTTGACAAACCCGTCCAAATTCAAACAGAAGAATCTTTAGTAAAAGTTATGAGAAACATGTATTTTAGTTTTGTATCACATAGTACAAAAATGTTGAGTAATCAGCATCACAGAGTCATTCAAAGAACTCGGAATTTACATAATACGGCGCTAGAGTGTCAATGACCTCTCCATCTGACCTAGTAAAAGGCCGAGGACGGCGGCATTGCACCGGGCGAGCGAATATGCACTACTCATTTACGCGGGAGAGACAGAGACAGGTAATAACAGATTAACGTACGAAGGTTGCACCATAGCACTATTCTGTACGATTGAGTTAATGATCATATATGAAATATTTATGGTGATGTTTAGTGCGTAAAAAAATTTGGACGGTTTTGTCAAAGTCACCCTGTATAAAAAAATATTGCAATGTCTTCATTTAATATAAAGTTATTAAAGTTTTAAGAAACATGTTTTTTTTTTCGCGGAGAAGTGGGGCAAGCGGTGTAGCGCACATGCGTAGGAGAGGCGAAGTCTCTTTTACCTCTGCCTCATGACGAAAGTAACGCGGACTTAGTCGCGGATCAGCTAGTACAAAATAAAAGGATATAAGTAGGAGATATATCAATTGTCTAGTACGTATTACACTTTAAACAAGCGTGTAATGCATTAGCATGAATTATCATACAGTAGATAGTGCTGTGTTAATTAATGATCATATATATTTATTAGTGGTACACTTGTTACCCAATATTATTTCTCTTCAGTCGGTCCCTCAGAGCTGAGGATTGTGACTCCATTGCTGCAATTTCTTGACCGTCTCCTTCGTCTCGTGTCTCGTGCTGGCAGGTATTTTTAGGTATCCGGATACCGCATCTAACCTTTTTGGACTGCGTCCTCTTGCCTTCCACCTTTCCTGTCACCATCAGTTTCTTCAGGTTACCGGAATTCCTTCGAGCAATATGTCCTTGAGTAATAAAGTACTTGAGTATTTGGTGCAGGCAGACATTGGAAAGTCAACCAGTCAGAGTCAAACTAATATTACCCTATAATCTAAAAACAAAGTTACATGACAAGCTGAATGGATTAACTTGTCTTTTAAACTGTTTCTTATAACTATGACGAATATCGTTTTTGTTACGTTAAAGGGATTTACGTCCAACAAAATAAGGGATTTAGGCGTAAGGGATTTTATAAAGACGACACCATTCTGTTTGAATGGAATCATAAGAAATCCATATTAATATATTAAAAATGTGAAATACCGTCAATACCAATATTTTAAATGTGAAAGTAACTCTGTCTGTCTGTTACGTTTTCACGCATAAGCTGCTGAACTAATTTTGATGAATTTAGGTTTAGAGATAGATTGGACCTTGGAGAAGGACATAAGCTACTTTTTATCGCGAAAGTGAAACTTGGAGGGGGTGAACGTAATTAAGTTCCGGTTTTTCTTCTTCTTCTTCCTTCCGTTATCCCAAACTATGTGGGGTCAGCTCAACATATTCTCTCCTTCCACTCTCCTCAGTTACCTGTCATCCAAACATATGGAAGGAAGTAGATCCATTTTTTAACTCCACTCATCCATCTCAACATTCGCATCTCTGCTGCATGCAATCCTTCCGCTTTGTGGTCCAGCCTTCCAATCATACAATTTGATAGGTCTTATTACGGTTTTATAAAAATTACCTTTAAGTCTAAACGGCTTGTGGATCGCAAATTAAACTCACTCTGTTTTTTACGTCTTGGCCTATCTTACAGTCGTTCTGGATTAATGATCCGAGGTACCGGAAGTTGGCACAGACACGCCTCCTAAGTTATTCGGGGTGAAGGTCCAATCCAAAAGCTGTTGATGCGGTTATCCCCGTTAAAAATAAATACGAAATTGCGTCCAAATCAAAATAATTCGTTCACGAACACGATTGTAATGATTAGTCTTCTGATTTCCCAACCAGAAGAGGTCGTTTTGGAATAAACTAATATAAAACACTCTGCACACTAGCTTCTTGGCTCGGGGGCTTATGAGGTTTTCTAGGGTTTCTTACTGAGAGGGAAACGAAAGGTGGAAAAGATGTAGATTGCGGGAACGTTTACCATTTTACAACAGCATGGGTGAAGTATGTTATCACCGATTCGTTGACTGAAGAGAGAGAACTTTTTTCTATTGCTAAGGAACAGCAGCAGTTAGGCTGACGACTCATCTATTTTCAAGCAGTTACCGTCACCTATACATGTTTGCGACGTTTACCGCGAACACTCTGCTATCCTTACTGGAACCTGAGTCACTAATGTCGGAACTCTACACAAGGTTATTACGGTGACATACTTATAGATCAGGGTTGGCTACTATCCAGATGGGCTCGGGGTCTTACTACCTAGCTAGGGTTGTTTTGTCGCCTTTTGCGACAAGTCAACCCCGGCCGCCCCGTATTCTTACTCCGCCCCTGCATGGAAAAAGAGCTTTGCTCTTTCACACAAACTTGATCTACAGAAACATAAACTTTCTTCCAAAATAATAAAAATATCGTCAAATATCACGTCGTCAGATTTTTTTATTACTGTAGAACAGCAGACAGGCTAACGGCCCAATTAGAATTTAGCAGTTACCGTCGCATATGGGTGTTTGCAACACCAGTGGCATCGCGATCACGCTGCTGTCCCATAAGGGTACAGGAACTTGGGTCACATTAAGTTATCATGGCGGCATACTTAAGACTAAAGGTGGTCGCTATCCAGACAGGCTTGGGGCCCTACCACGTAACTAGGATGGGTTGTTTTGTCGCCTTTTATGACAGGCCGACTCGGGCAGCAGAGGTTAATATCCTTTCTCCGCCCCTGCACGGATAAAGATTTGGACCATCAATACTCAAGATTATTCTCTTAGAACGAACTGCGACAGTCATAATCATAATCATAATCTTTATTTGTTAAAATGCAGGTCTGTTTACAAATGATGTCAGTTTATAAATTCTTCCCAGTGCATTTTTGCCCCCAGGCGTACAAATATACATTATTATTTGGGAAATTAATTAATTACTTCACAATAAATTCTTAATTCTAAAAACTTTCATATATTATTAATTTATATTAATTAAAATCGTCATTCAAAAATTCCATTATGTTATAAGTAACATTTCTCAATTAAGAATAATTTTAATTTTTTTTTAAAATTTGCCATGTCAAGATTTTTAAAACTATTCGGTAATTTATTAAAAATTTTCGGTGCCATACCAAATATACTTTTGCTGGCTAAGTCCATTTTGGATTTGGTCTTTTTAAAAACACTTTTATTACTAACTTATTTATTACACAATTTACAATAAGAAGTAGAAAGAGAACAGTGTTGCACGAAACTTGGACTAGAACTGTATGACGAGTCGAAGGCGACGATGCTTATATATGGATGGATGTGAGGAATGCTGATGCCTGAGGAATGCGGGATGTTGTGACTAGAGGTGTGGAATGTTGGAATGTCAGATTGATATTAGCACTTCTAGGAAGCAGGGACGGGGTATAACAGAATGTCATATTACGGTCTAACGATTACGGACTAACCCCCTTTTTGTTCCGCATTCAGGATATGAACCATGTAATATGATTAGCAACAGTCACTCAGCTGATTGGGGGTCACGCGTGACCCCCGGGTTCAGTTCAATTGACGGCGAAACAGGTGATCTAATTTGGCCTATTTTGTAGAAGCGCGGGCGCAGTGACGAGCAAGGGGTGGATGAACTTTAAATTGACCTATACTAGATAGATAACTCTTAATTTATCACCAAAATAAGACTACAACACAAGTATCAATAAATTGATGGGGGAAAATCAGCGGCCATATCGCTTACATATATCTCATAAGATAGATTTTATAAGAAATTCCAATAAAAATAATTATCTGGCGAGAAGATTATGCGATAAAAAATGGAAATAAATATGTTTTAAAGTTACTGAAAATATCATAGAAGTAACATAACTACGCATTATAAATAATATATATGTATAAAACCCCTACATATGCAGAATAAATATATAATTTGGAACATATTATATAATGTTTTATGAAATTAATAGGAACAATAAATTGGATACTTTATTAGGCAAAATTTTGGATGCATGTATGTTACTCAATCACTGCAGAACGGTTGAATGGAATGTGAACAAATTTGGCACTAAAATAGTCTTAGGCCGACTTGCACAACCAATCACTAAACCGATTTAACGCTAAACTTATTTAAATCGTCATTCTGTCCCTGTCAAATGTTGTCAATGTGACAGGGATAGAATGACGATTTAAACAAGTTTAGCGCTAAATCAGTTTAGTGACTGGTTGTGCAAGTCGGCCTTAGATTAAGACATATGTTTATCCTGAAAAAGTATTTAATATATTGGGAACATTCGTACAGCGCTATCTAGTCCCAAAGTAGTCCGAGATAACTAATATTTTCTTTTGAAAATAAATGTTATTATTTATTTTTATTATTACTTATCGTGCGAATTCCTTTGCGCGGACGCGACGGAGATTGTCGAATAATTTCACGCGAATAAAAAACATATTATTTAAGGCATCATAGACATGTGTGAGTAAATAATATAATTCAACTAGATCGGATAGCTTTCGGTAAACTTGGTCAAGTTTTCTCGTCGACCATCCTGTAGTCGAAGAAGTCTTCGTTTATCCCACCTATGGAGCTGAGACGTAGACACTGAGGGTGCGGTTGATTCAAATTTATACGAGAATACTTTGCGTTTTTCTTATGGATAAATTCTCGAGAAGAATTTGACTTTATAGAATAATAATAATAATAAAATATTTTATTTCACTCATTAAGACCAACTTTACAAGAAGAAAATACAGGCAAATAAAGTACAATCAGCGGTCGTACGCGATTCGTAAGCGATTTCTTCCAGACTACCTCTTGAGATGATTTAATTTTATTAATAAATAAAAGTAGGCAGGTTACTTATATTAAGATACTTTAAAACACACACACACATACAATAGTTTGAGTTTAATGAGATGTGAAATCCGGTTTGAGAGAAGTAAAGTGAGCAGTAAGCAGATGTCTATGTTCAAACGGTAGTGGGATGTTTTGTATCCAGTTCCAAAAATGGGTGATAGAGCAAACGTGCTTGGGAATGAAAAGCAGTGTCGGTAAATAATTAAGGTCTCTTCCAGGCAAGTGAATTGACGACCTAGCGCTACTTACCAAGAAGCTGAAGACCGTGTGAAGTGGAGAAGGAAAAGTCGGACCCCGGGCAGCGAAGCAGAAATTTGTTGTGTCAAGTACAAGGCTGTAAAGCAAAACACGACATTCCTGGTTCCCACAATAAATCCATTTCAAAACTTTCATTGGGTTTTTACGTTGTCAGAAATCACATTTTGATGGTCTCCCTTGTCTGGGAAGCACATTAAAATATTGCAAGTAACCACAACCGGTGTAAGCATAACATCGATGATTAGTCATAGCACCCATTTGGGGGAAGGAAACCGTTTATCGGTACATTTCCTATGGACGGTTTTGATGGATGGCCGACGGATTTACACTGGGGTTGACGCGTGACTTTGCTCGCATTATAACCTCTTTGAAATGAATTAAATAAAAAATCAGACGCGACGCAACTGAGACCAGAGTGACTATTGGAAATTCAAATTACAAATTCGGGAATCGTGTCCAGAATATTTTGAGGTTAAGTGGCTTACAGTCGCCAATTTAAGCACTTAATCAGAGAGGTCAATTGACTTGAAAGTCAATCTCAAAGATCTGAAGTTCTAACTACTTCCAGATTGTTGTTCTTATTACGAATGGGGTCTAGAGCTCACAAGACACTCCTCCTCCTCGCGTCGGTTTCCTCAGTGCTGAGGGTCGTGATCATCTCGACGGAGTACTTTGGTGCGTATTATTTGCCGCCATCTGCCCCTATCGGAAGCAGAGTGTAAAGCGTCGTGGACAGTAGTTTCCAGGGCAGTGCGACAAGACACTATTAGAGGCTTATTCTCCGTATAGAAGAAACAAAACTAGCTAGGTGGGGCTCTAAGTTCGTGTGGATGGCAACTACACAGAATCCAAAAATATGAAGTTTTTGCACGCATGCGCACGTTCTTTTGAACAAAGAAAATGAACTGTTTAAAATTTTGGGGTTATCTTCTTATATCAATATCAGTAAAAATCCCAGAACTCGATCACTGCGCCACCTACCGGGTCCAATTACAAATCTAAACTATTCTCGAATCCACTTGAACACACACAAAAAATTTCAACAAAATCGGTTCACCCGTTTAGGAGTAGTTCAGTGACATACACACCATAAAAAGCGGCCGCGGGCGGCCCCTCGGGATCTGCCGCCCGCACTATTGCCGCGAGGGAGAGGGCCGCGTGCTGTTCTGCGGCCCCCCTTAACTGCTGATTCAGAAGAGCGCCGGAGGACGAAATCCTGACCCCTGGCGCCAACAATTTAGAAGGAGCCCGCCTTAAGATAAAGGGCGGGCCGGCGCCGGCCCGGGCCACGAGATCGGCAGGCCATATATCCGTGGGCCCGGGCGTGGGCGATAGGAGAACAGCGGGGGTTTTTAGTGGGTAGTCGGATGGTCGAACATGTTTCCCGGAGTCCCACATATCCCTCGGTCCCCCTGGGCCGGGGGAACCCGTTAAGAGAGGTTTTCCCCGAGACCAAAAAAAAAATCTATACAAATAAATAAAATTGGAGTGTCTGTTTGTAATATTAAAATAACCGCTTTTTACTAAGTGCATTTAAATGTATACACGGTACATATACCAAAACAACATTTTTTACAATTTTTGTCTGTCTGCCTGACTATCTGTCTGTTTGTTCCGGCTAATCTTTAACGGCTGGACCGATTTTGACGGTACTTTCACGGGCAGATAGCTGATGTAACAAGGAGTAACTTAGGCTTTTATTTTAGAAAAAACAAATAGTTTTTTTTAAAAATGATCATTTTCGGAAATTTTATATTCCAATTTAAGATGACCTCAGATTTATATCACCAATCATATGAAATAGGGTTCAGCTTAAGCTGGACTTTGTAGGTACGAATGCACGTATTCCGGAGGCACATGGCGTAACAGTTGCATTTGATAATACTGACTGTTTGCATATTAGATTTATATATATTTTAGGGTTTATAGTGTTTGTAATCCAAAATAAACCATAAAATTTATCCAAAAAATGCTGCCCAAAGGCACTATTTCACGCGGATGGAGTCGTGGGCACAGCTAGTAGACAATATATTCAGATTTTTGGGTTTTGGAACAAACAAACAACACTTTTTCCTATAATAGATAGGAATGGAATAGGCTTGTCTACTAAAAGTTAAAGTGGCAAGTTTTTTGTTGAGCCTGTTATTAGAGGGAGGCGAAATTCGACTGGTGAAGCGTCATAAACTGGTGTGGGTACAGTTGCGTTGAGAAGTTTATATTTCCTTCGAATCGGTGCCATTTTAATTTCATATAGGTTGGTTATAGTTTTATATTTAACTAGCTGTGCCCGCGACTCTATCCGCATGGAATAGTGACTTTGGGCAGCATTTTTTTGGATATATGAGGTCAACTTAAATTGGAAATTCAACCTACACAGTCCAGCCTAAGCTGAACCCTATTTCATATGATTGATGATATAAATCTGAGGTCAACATAAATTGGAATTTAAAATTTCGGAAACTTATCATTATTAACAAAAACTATTTTTTTTTCTACAATAAAATTAGCCTAAGTTACTCCTTGTTACATCAGCTATCTGCCAGTGAAAGTCCCGTCAAAATTGGTGCAGCCATTTCAGAGATTAGCCCGTCTAGATGGCGACCACCTTTGGTCTTAAATATGCCGCCATAATAACCTTGTGCTGTGTTCCGGCATTAGTAACCCAAGTTCCTGTACCCTTATGGGACAGCAGCGTGTTCGCGATGCCACTGGCGTTGCAAACACCTATAGGCGACGGTAACTGCTAAATTCTAAGCGGGTTTTCAGCCTGTCTGCTGTCCTACGCAATAAAAAAAATTCTATTTTTAATTTTCCTTTTTTTTGAGATTTAGAGCCAGTCTCTCCATATTTACATAATTTAATCTAAAAAGTTTGCATACTTATTAAAAAAAATCATTTCAAAGTAATCCTGAACTTTGATGCAGTTTATGAGTCCGTCAGTTATATATATATATATATATATATATATATATATATATATATATATATATATATATATATATATATATATATATATATATATATATATATATATATATATATATATATACGCGATAAATGCTTATTATAAATTGCATAATTTTTTTTTCCGAATCTAGTGAGGGTACTTAAGAATCACCAAGAGGCGTTTGAACGTATTTTACTGAACATAATCGTATATACTGTCGATTATAGTCCATTCGCGTTAAGAAAATAGCCATCGTTATCTGTCGGCCTAACTCGGGCCCCCGACCAATCAAGTCACAACAAATTAAAAAAATATATTCAAAGTGACCAGTTGACGGCCAAATGATGACCTGATTGGTCGGGGGGTGGGGCTATGCCAGCGGACAACGATAACTCACTATTTTCTTAACGCAAATGTACTACAGTCCCATTCCATTAAAGGTTCAGATATTTGTTTTAATTGTGATACTACGGTTCTGATTATAGCAACTATAACAAGAAACCTGCATTAACCGAATCATGTTTATTTATCATCAGTGTAAATGTAGCTACTATGTCCTATCTGACCCAGCAAGCGTTATTCTGCTATATAAATTAACAAAAAACCGACCCTAATAACGTTCACCCCTATTTCACCCCCCTCTAAGTTTCGTTTATGCACCAAAAAGTAGCCTATGTCCTTTTCCAAGGTCCAATCTATCTCTATACCGAAATTCATCAAAATTGGTTCAATGGTTTAGGCGTGCAAATGTATCAGACAGACAAAGTTACTTTCACATTTATAATATTAGTATGGTAGCTGACCCGGCAAATGTTGTTCTGTCTTATAAATTTAAAAAAGAAGCCTATTTCCTTCTTCAAGGTATAATCTGTCTCTATGCCGAAATTTAAAGATAAGATGGATAGTATGGATTGTGCAAGTCACGGTAGCAACTAGTCTTCCACAAACAAAACATTTGTAAACAAATTGCAGACTACCGCCCATATCTTTGCAATTTATCAAGAAATAACACGTTTAACAGTCGGTTAACTTGGACTTAATTCACGCAAATTCTCCCCTCTCTAGTAAAAATACGCAATTGCACTCATTCAATGTAGCGAACTCGAGATGTTGCCAATTTTAAAAAACCTTAAATTTTTAAGTTTTTTTTAAATTTACTCCCCAAAAATTCATTTGAAATTTGTTTCAAGTTTTCTCTAAAAAATTTAGTTACCACACCCAACAATCTTTCGGGTTTGAAATTATAGAAAATCATTTTTTTTAACTAAGCACATCCAATACCTAGCGATGTACCATTAAAGCGGTTTGTATTGTGCGTGATGTAAAGTATATAATTTCTAAAAAAAAAAATAGATGGACATCAATTAAAATAAAAAAGAGAATAAACGGTTAGGTAGTAAAAGAGGGAGGGAGTAGTAGGCAGTAGAAGAGATGAAGAAGGGAAGAAGAACTGACGATGATGGCATGCATTTCTTAGATTGGTTTTCTCAATGTGCATATTATTATTAAATAGACACTTATTGACAGCGAAGGAAAACAATGAGAGGAAATCTGCTCACAAAGATCACTGAAAATATTATATTATAATAATATGTATATTAGGAAAATGGGGTTCCTTTGACGCACCACCACAACAAAACTTTTGACGTGGAATTTTCGTTTCGTAGATTGTTATAGGTTAATTTTTTTTTTATTGCGTAGGACAGCAGACAGGTTGACAGCCCGCTTAGAATTTAGCAGTTACCGTCGCCTATAGGTGTTTGCAACGCCAGTGGCATCGCGAACACGCTGCTGTCCCATAAGGGTACAGGAACTTTGGTCACTAATGCCGGAACACAACACAAGGTTATTATGGCGGCATACTTAAGACCAAAGGTGGTCGCCATCCAGACGGGCTTGAGGCCCTACCACGTAGCTAGGGTAAAGCGCTTCGTTACGGAACGCGTTACTGGCTTCCCTTTCTCTCACGCATACGGCAGCGGTAGGCAGGCTCCACCTCTCTCACTCTAACCCACAGCGCTAGATCTATTCAAATTGCGACTTTATTACAATATTAAATACATTTGATTTTTTGAACAGTTTTTGGAAACATTGGAAACTTTAGTTATTTTTGAATTATTTTTGGTTTATTATTACCTTTCCTTACATTATCATATTAATTTAATAATATTTTCGATTTACTTTTGCCTGATATTCGTCCAGACGAGCGGGCATGATTGGCTACTGGTTAATATAAATTTAAAAACGTTATTTCTAGAATTTAAATGTGCGGAAAGAAATACAAATTTTGTTGTAATTTTTGATATACTGGCCACACGTGTTGAACTTTACCGACAACTTGACAGGAAGTGGGATGGCTTATATAGGTCACGGTACGTGTGAGCGAGGTAGATGGTACCTCCATCGAGATCATCATTTGTAGGAAAAGGATAAACAATCAAGGAGTTCAAGGACTGTTGTGGTGAAAATTATTTATGGATTTTATCTTTTGATTATTATTTGGGTCGTTTTCTTTTGATTAAGATGACCCACCATTTAGTCACTCTCAGAGTCAGATAAATAATGATTTTTGTTAATTAATAGGAGTAAACTGTAGTAACATAATACTTATATTGGATCCACTTATAACTTTTAGTTTGTTGGTATTTTTACAAACGCCATTTATTTAACTTTATTGATAAAATGTCGAGGTTTTATAGGTTATTACTCGACCGCCATTTTGAAGTCCGCTTAGTGCTGTAAACCGATTGTCAAATCAATACAGTTCGTTTTATAGCTTAGGGCGACCTCGTCTGGCGAGTATAAATAAATGTCCACACAACGCCATCTAGTCTCCAATTGAGTAAGTAGTACAGCGCTTGTGTTATGGGTACTAGACGACTGATACACTTCTGTATTTTACTTTTTACATAAATACATAAGATGCTTGAACACCCAGACTCAGAATGAATCAAACCGTTTAATATTGAGAGTCAGTATTTTAAAAATGAGCGATAGTGGACTTCGGGGTCGAGCGGCTTCGAATGCTCTGCATACCCTGGACGACAAAAAAAACAGACCAGTACATACAACTGACTGTATGACGCCAGCCGATAAATTTGAGGCTACAAAATTCAAGTGGTGTTGATGTAAGTCCCCAAACTGTGCGAAATCGACTGCATGAGTACGGCCTACGAGCTCGACGCCCAATTAGGTGCCCACCAATACGTCACGGGAATCGCGCTCGTCGAAATGAATGGTGTAGAGAACGCAGAACATGGATCCAGGAACAATGGGTAAAATTATGTTTTCCGATGAGTCGCGATTCGGGTATAAGCCTGATACAAGAAGGGAGCGAGTGTACCGTTGGCCCGGAAATACTGAAAGGCTCAGGTGCATTCAGGAAGTTCATCCATATAGCGGCTCATTCACCATCCTAAAATTTTAATTAGTACATGTTGCTTAGACTTTTTTGATGTGTGTAGTTTTGAAAAAAAAAGAAACAAAAGCGGAAAAAATAACCGGAAGAAAATTAATGAAGTTTTTTTTTTAATTGCTGTAGGACATCTGTAGACAGTAGATATCTGTAGACAGGCTAACGGCCTGCTTAGGATTTAGCAGTTACCGTCACCTATAGGTGCTTGCAACGCCGTGGCATCGCGAACACGCTGCTGTCCCATAAGGGTACAGGAACTTGGGTCACTAATGCCGGAACACAACACAAGGTTATTATGGCGGCATACTTAAGACCAAAGGTGGTCGCCATCCAGACGGGCTTGGGGCACTACCACGTAGCTAGGGTGGGTTACAGCAATAAAAAAAGATCCATTCCAGCTACTATAATAAGTAGTAGTCTGTACATTTAAAAATGTACAGACTTGGGTCGCTTTTATATTAAAAGCTGAAATGGATGTTACATGAATAATATACTTTATTTCTGTTCTCATTTCTTGCTCAAACTGAAATAGGTTTATTATATTAGAGCTGTGCGTATCTCGGCAAATTGATTTTTATTTAATGTGTCTCCGGTTTTATGTTTCGAGGCGAATATAAAGATGGTTGTATAACATAATGTCTCTATTAAATCCTGGTAATTTCTACATACAGTGTAAATTCTTTATAACGTTACTTTATTTAACGACAATAATACGGAATTATAAATCACTAAGCAGTACTTGCCAGTTGTTGCCATACTAAGTTGCTTAAATTCATAAGAACTGCAACGTTCTTTTGTTTGCTGTCACTCCATCATGCATCAAACAAGCACTTGATGCAGCGAAACTATTAGAAAAATACTTTTTATATAATCAAGTTGATCCGGCAGTATCTCAAGATATGAGTAAAATACATAAGAAATTATAATTAATATATTCGAGCAGCAAAAATAAACAGACGAAGATAACTACTTATACGCAATAAGTGTTGTTATTTGTATGAATAATAATGTTCGCGTGTAAAATGTGTACTATATTTGTAAATACATATGTACATATTATTATAGAATATTAAAATAATCTGTATAACGCCGAAAAATGCTTAGTCCGTTAAATGTCGTTATATATAGTTTACACTATATATCTGTGTATAATGTGTTTTGACTTCGTGAAATAAAAACTTAATTGTGTCTCTTCAACGAAAAGAAAATATTTATCATGAAAAATTGTATAGTACTATAATATCATAATTTATATATACCTTTAATATGAGTTTGCAGTTATGTGTACTCAATACCAGCTGATTCATTTTAAAAAAGTTTATATATATATATATATATATATATATATATATATATATATATATATATATATATATATATATATATATATATATATATATATATATATATATATATATATATATATATATATATATATATATATATATATATATATATATATATATATATATTATATATATATTATATATATATATATATATATATATATATATATATATATATATATATATATATATATATATATATATATATATATAAACTTTTTTAAAATGAATCAGCTGGTATTGAGTACACATAACTGCAAACTCATATTAAAGGTATATATAAATTATGATATTATAGTACTATACAATTTTTCATGATAAATATTTTCTTTTCGTTGAAGAGACACAATTAAGTTTTTATTTCACGAAGTCAAAACACATTATACACAGATATATAGTGTAAACTATATATAACGACATTTAACGGACTAAGCATTTTTCGGCGTTATACAGATTATTTTAATATTCTATAATAATATGTACATATGTATTTACAAATATAGTACACATTTTACACGCGAACATTATTATTCATACAAATAACAACACTTATTGCGTATAAGTAGTTATCTTCGTCTGTTTATTTTTGCTGCTCGAATATATTAATTATAATTTCTTATGTATTTTACTCATATCTTGAGATACTGCCGGATCAACTTGATTATATAAAAAGTATTTTTCTAATAGTTTCGCTGCATCAAGTGCTTGTTTGATGCATGATGGAGTGACAGCAAACAAAAGAACGTTGCAGTTCTTATGAATTTAAGCAACTTAGTATGGCAACAACTGGCAAGTACTGCTTAGTGATTTATAATTCCGTATTATTGTCGTTAAATAAAGTAACGTTATAAAGAATTTACACTGTATGTAGAAATTACCAGGATTTAATAGAGACATTATGTTATACAACCATCTTTATATTCGCCTCGAAACATAAAACCGGAGACACATTAAATAAAAATCAATTTGCCGAGATACGCACAGCTCTAATATAATAAACCTATTTCAGTTTGAGCAAGAAATGAGAACAGAAATAAAGTATATTATTCATGTAACATCCATTTCAGCTTTTAATATAAAAGCGACCCAAGTCTGTACATTTTTAAATGTACAGACTACTACTTATTATAGTAGCTGGAATGGATCTTTTTTTATTGCTGTAACCCACCCTAGCTACGTGGTAGTGCCCCAAGCCCGTCTGGATGGCGACCACCTTTGGTCTTAAGTATGCCGCCATAATAACCTTGTGTTGTGTTCCGGCATTAGTGACCCAAGTTCCTGTACCCTTATGGGACAGCAGCGTGTTCGCGATGCCACGGCGTTGCAAGCACCTATAGGTGACGGTAACTGCTAAATCCTAAGCAGGCCGTTAGCCTGTCTACAGATATCTACTGTCTACAGATGTCCTACAGCAATTAAAAAAAAAACTTCATTAATTTTCTTCCGGTTATTTTTTCCGCTTTTGTTTCTTTTTTTTTCAAAACTACACACATCAAAAAAGTCTAAGCAACATGTACTAATTAAAATTTTAGGATGGTGAATGAGCCGCTATATGGATGAACTTCCTGAATGCACCTGAGCCTTTCAGTATTTCCGGGCCAACGGTACACTCGCTCCCTTCTTGTATCAGGCTTATACCCGAATCGCGACTCATCGGAAAACATAATTTTACCCATTGTTCCTGGATCCATGTTCTGCGTTCTCTACACCATTCATTTCGACGAGCGCGATTCCCGTGACGTATTGGTGGGCACCTAATTGGGCGTCGAGCTCGTAGGCCGTACTCATGCAGTCGATTTCGCACAGTTTGGGGACTTACATCAACACCACTTGAATTTTGTAGCCTCAAATTTATCGGCTGGCGTCATACAGTCAGTTGTATGTACTGGTCTGTTTTTTTTGTCGTCCAGGGTATGCAGAGCATTCGAAGCCGCTCGACCCCGAAGTCCACTATCGCTCATTTTTAAAATACTGACTCTCAATATTAAACGGTTTGATTCATTCTGAGTCTGGGTGTTCAAGCATCTTATGTATTTATGTAAAAAGTAAAATACAGAAGTGTATCAGTCGTCTAGTACCCATAACACAAGCGCTGTACTACTTACTCAATTGGAGACTAGATGGCGTTGTGTGGACATTTATTTATACTCGCCAGACGAGGTCGCCCTAAGCTATAAAACGAACTGTATTGATTTGACAATCGGTTTACAGCACTAAGCGGACTTCAAAATGGCGGTCGAGTAATAACCTATAAAACCTCGACATTTTATCAATAAAGTTAAATAAATGGCGTTTGTAAAAATACCAACAAACTAAAAGTTATAAGTGGATCCAATATAAGTATTATGTTACTACAGTTTACTCCTATTAATTAACAAAAATCATTATTTATCTGACTCTGAGAGTGACTAAATGGTGGGTCATCTTAATCAAAAGAAAACGACCCAAATAATAATCAAAAGATAAAATCCATAAATAATTTTCACCACAACAGTCCTTGAACTCCTTGATTGTTTATCCTTTTCCTACAAATGATGATCTCGATGGAGGTACCATCTACCTCGCTCACACGTACCGTGACCTATATAAGCCATCCCACTTCCTGTCAAGTTGTCGGTAAAGTTCAACACGTGTGGCCAGTATATCAAAAATTACAACAAAATTTGTATTTCTTTCCGCACATTTAAATTCTAGAAATAACGTTTTTAAATTTATATTAACCAGTAGCCAATCATGCCCGCTCGTCTGGACGAATATCAGGCAAAAGTAAATCGAAAATATTATTAAATTAATATGATAATGTAAGGAAAGGTAATAATAAACCAAAAATAATTCAAAAATAACTAAAGTTTCCAATGTTTCCAAAAACTGTTCAAAAAATCAAATGTATTTAATATTGTAATAAAGTCGCAATTTGAATAGATCTAGCGCTGTGGGTTAGAGTGAGAGAGGTGGAGCCTGCCTACCGCTGCCGTATGCGTGAGAGAAAGGGAAGCCAGTAACGCGTTCCGTAACGAAGCGCTTTACCCTAGCTACGTGGTAGGGCCTCAAGCCCGTCTGGATGGCGACCACCTTTGGTCTTAAATATGCCGCCATAATAACCTTGTGCTGTGTTCCGGCATTAGTAACCCAAGTTCCTGTACCCTTATGGGACAGCAGCGTGTTCGCGATGCCACTGGCGTTGCAAACACCTATAGGCGACGGTAACTGCTAAATTCTAAGCGGGTTTTCAGCCTGTCTGCTGTCCTACGCAATAAAAAAAATTCTATTTTTAATTTTCCTTTTTTTTGAGATTTAGAGCCAGTCTCTCCATATTTACATAATTTAATCTAAAAAGTTTGCATACTTATTAAAAAAAATCATTTCAAAGTAATCCTGAACTTTGATGCAGTTTATGAGTCCGTCAGTTTATATATATATATATATATATATATATATATATATATATATATATATATATATATATATATATATATATATATATATATATATATATATATATATATATATATATATATATACGCGATAAATGCTTATTATAAATTGCATAATTTTTTTTTCCGAATCTAGTGAGGGTACTTAAGAATCACCAAGAGGCGTTTGAACGTATTTTACTGAACATAATCGTATATACTGTCGATTATAGTCCATTCGCGTTAAGAAAATAGCCATCGTTATCTGTCGGCCTAACTCGGGCCCCCGACCAATCAAGTCACAACAAATTAAAAAAATATATTCAAAGTGACCAGTTGACGGCCAAATGATGACCTGATTGGTCGGGGGGTGGGGCTATGCCAGCGGACAACGATAACTCACTATTTTCTTAACGCAAATGTACTACAGTCCCATTCCATTAAAGGTTCAGATATTTGTTTTAATTGTGATACTACGGTTCTGATTATAGCAACTATAACAAGAAACCTGCATTAACCGAATCATGTTTATTTATCATCAGTGTAAATGTAGCTACTATGTCCTATCTGACCCAGCAAGCGTTATTCTGCTATATAAATTAACAAAAAACCGACCCTAATAACGTTCACCCCTATTTCACCCCCCTCTAAGTTTCGTTTATGCACCAAAAAGTAGCCTATGTCCTTTTCCAAGGTCCAATCTATCTCTATACCGAAATTCATCAAAATTGGTTCAATGGTTTAGGCGTGCAAATGTATCAGACAGACAAAGTTACTTTACAAAAAAAAATATATATATATATATATATATATATATATATAGACTTTTTTACTATTGTAAATGATTTTTGAGATGTATTTTGTGAGATAAGCATGGATGAAATAGTGAAAGCGTTGAAAAGTATGAGATTAGGTAAGGCTGCAGGGTATGACAGGATTACCGTAGAGATGCTGAGGGCTGGACAGGGCATAGTGGCTAGCCAGCTGTACCGTCTTTTCAATTTGTGCTGGCGAAATGGGCAAGTACCGGGAGACTGGTGCAAAGCCGTAATCGTGCCATTAAATAAGGGAAAAGGGTCACGGCAGGACTGCGTAAATTACCGCGGTATAAGCCTTCTCAGCGTCGTCGGTAAATTGTATGCGAAAGTGTTGATTGAAAGTATTGTGAATGAAACAGACGAAAAAGTATGGGATGCACAAGCGGGATTTAGGAAGGGAATGGGATGTACGGATCAGGTCTTTTCCTTGCGGTGTATAGCCGAAAAGTGTTTGGCTATAAACAAGAAGGTCTATTGCGCGTTCGTGGATTTAGAAAAGGCCTATGATAGAGTGGTGAGGAATGAATTGTGGTCAGCATTGTCCGTAAATGATGTGAGCAGTATCCTCATACGAGCATTGCAATCTCTTTATAGAGATTCTAGTGCTTGTGTAAGGATAAACGGGGCATACACTGAATGGTTTAATATCGAAACAGGTGTTAGACAGGGATGTGTAGCGTCACTGTGGCTGTTTATGTTTATTTCTGTTCATGAACAATTGCTGGACAGATTTAAAAGAGAATAAAAGTGGGTTAAGAATGAATGAGTTACTCGTCAGATGTTTTCTCTATGCTGATGATCAAGTTATACTTGCGTCTTCGGCCGATGAGTTGCAGGAGATGGTAACTGTTATGAGTGGAGCTTTTGTTAGAAAGGGAATGAAGATGAATGTAAAGAAGATGAAAGTGATGGTGTTTGAAAGAGATGAAACAGTGACAGACAGTGAAACAGTGATATTGTGATTGGTAATGAACAAATTGAACAGGTGAATGAGTTTGTGTATCTGGCTTCAAAGTTTACAGGAGATGGAAAGTGCGAGAGTGATATTGAAAGAAGAGTGAATGCAGGAAACATGGTGAATGAAGCTTTGCACTCGTTTATGAACAGTCGGAAGGTGTCTAACAAGGCTCGTCTGGCTGTGCATGAGGGGGTGTTGGTTCCGACACTCATGTACGGAAGTGAAAGTAGGGTATGGCAGAAGAAACATGAAAGCAGAATAAATGCAGTTGAGATGAGAGCCTTAAGAAGTATGATAGGAGTCAAACTGAGTGACAGGATAGGAAATAGTGAGATAAGGAAACGTTGTAGCCTGAAAGAAGATGTAGTGACAAAAATTGAGAAAGCTATGCTGAGATGGTTTGGCCATGTCGAGAGAATGAATGAAGAACGATTGACGAAAAAAGTGTATAAGGCGAGTGTGAATGGAAGTGTTGGAAGGGGTAGACCTAGGCGGACGTTTCAAGACCAGATCAGGGACGTTTTGAAAAAAGGCCAGGTCAAGAGTACCCTAAAGCGAAGGGCATGTATGAAGGGAATAATGAAAGTGGACGAAGCGAAACAAGTATGTAAGGATCGTAGCAAGTGGAAAGAAGTGGTCTCTGCCTACCCCTACGGGAAAGAGGCGTGATTATATCTATGTATGTAAATGATTTTTAAGTGCTATAAAGTACATTTTATATTTTTTACTATCATCATCTCAGCGATAAATTCCGGTTGCAACTGAGACTTCCGCTTTGGTGGAGTCTATTGGAACGCATGTCACCCTTTACGACGTCAAGCCAGCACTTTTTGGATTTACCCCTTCTACCGGGACCCGGCGGAGGCGACTTACCTAGAAATTTATTCCCCACATTAGTATACCCTAATAATTAATTAAATTTAAATATGTCACTTTATAAACTAGTAAAGATAATTCAACACTATTATTTCATAATTTGTTTTTTTTACTAATTGTTGTAAGAAAACAGCAGCAGAGCCTGCAGCTCTGAAACAGGCCGAGGACAGAGTGGTGTGGAGGCAGTTCATCAGCGTCTCCGTAAAGGCTTATCAAGACGGGCACGACCTTCAGGAATGAAGAACACGACGAAGAAGAAGTAAGAAAACAAGTGATCCAGTATTTTATTGTTCCAATTGCTTAAATACTTTAGCAACTCATAAAAAGAAAATGTTCAGTTACGTGTCGTTTAATAACCTTTGTATTTATCCACATAAATCATGGAATCAGCCGTAAAATGTGAACTTCTCACTCAAAGGTGACTGACCCCAGGTTGCAAATATAAAACACTTGTTTTGAAACACGAATAAATAAATATACCAGGATAATTGACACATCGCCATCTATTCCTAAACTAAGTAGCAGAACGCTTGAGTCATACCCATAGGTACTAGGCAATTGATATCTATACTAATATAATAAATGTGAAAGTAACTGTCTGTTACGTTTTCAGGCCTAAACCGTTGAACCAATTTTATGAATTTTGGTATAGAGATTGATTGGACCTTGGAGAAGGACGTAGGCTACTTTTTTTAATTTATAGGGAAGAACAATATCTAGTCTTATATTAAAATATATTACACCAGAAAATCGACGTAGTTTGGCCATATAATTCGAAGGGAAGAATGCTATATAACAAGCAAAATGTAGAAATTAGAGTGGATGAACAAGACAAGAAGAGAGGTGGACCAAAGAAAATATGGATGGATTGCGTAAAAGATGATGTTTAGGCCTGAATCTTTCCTTCATTATTTTGTCCTTTTGTCCAACTTATTCATATAAACCATTACACTCGGCCAACAAAACAAAAAAAGAAGAAATTGACAGCAGCTGTCACTTATAAGTAATGTCAAGAAAATGTACTCTCTCTGCCGGCAACCGTACGTGCGTGACTACTCATCTCAAAAACAAGAAACAAATTACCAACCAAATCGGGGCTCAAGAGCGAGGATTAAAGGCCAGGTAAGTTCTTTTCCTTCCTTGCCCTCACACCGTGTCAATTGAATCATACTTTTACCAGATGCTATGGTGAAAAAGGGATGTTGAGATGACGGCTAAGAAGAGAGTATAAGGAGAGAACATGTTGCACCGACCCCATATAATGCGGGATAAGGACAGGAAGATGAAGAGAACATCGACGTAAAAAATAAAGAGATTTGTTTTTTACAGAAGAGACTGTTGTCTGTCTCTACCTTGGGGAGAATACACTGTCTTAGAATCTCGCTTATGACTTTGCGTATGCCTGCTGATAGGTAAGGTTGGCATGGTCTAGAGAGCTGGCTGGTCCTTTCGCTGCGGTATCTTATAGTCTATATGCCTGCTAGCGGATAAGCTGGGAGTCGGTGGGCTCCTTCTGTAGCTCACAGACGGACAGAGAACAGAGTTACGGGTCGGAAGGAGGCCACTGAGAGTGAAAAGGAGATGTGGCAGCACCACATATCTACTGACGGCTAGAGGACTGAATTCAATCTATACAGAGTTTCGTTTAGATACTTCCTGTATCCATGGTACAAGGCCCTTACATCGTATAAGTTATACAAGTTGATTATATTTTGCAAACTAGGTAAATTGATTTTTCCCCAACTCTATTTTTCCGAGTATATTTGATACCATTTTTACGATGACGCTTTTTGTAAATGACCTTAGTTTCAGAGATCCGTAGAGAAATAGTGCGATAATAATATTTTATTTTATAACATTCTGTAAATAGCTGAAAGTGAATGCTTCATGCTAGTTTACAAAAAGCACTTCCATTTCACAAAAACACTTTCACTTATTCCATTCGGATTATGTCAAACAGAAGAAACCTTCAAGAGACCCGTGAAAATGACCGGTGACTTTGGGGTCGCGGTAAGACTAATGTCACTTTCTACATCTCGGCGTAAGAGAGATCAAAAAGGTAGGTTTTAGTGAGTATCAGCGACGTACGTTCCATTACCAAGAGCAGGTGCGCACGGAAATATTGTACATCCATTTTTCAAACGGCGTGGTGTTTGCGAAAAGCAATTTTACCTCGAAAAAGACAGTAGCGATTTCTGTAAAAATTAAACTTACACCCATAAAATATATTCACACATTTCTATTTTTATGGCCACAAATGCAAAAAAGCATGTTTGCTAGTAGTATGTAATATTGAACTCCCAGATTTTGATTCAAATCAAATCAAAATTTGTTAAGTTGGACTAAGTAATTCGTTATAACTCGTAAAACGGGTCAGCCCTAGTGCGGGGACTAGAGCTGTAATTATGTTGTAATCATTGTGTGTTGTAATCATTGTGAGTTAATAATAAAGTATTTTTAAAGGTTCCTATCTAATCGGCTGGAAAAAAAGATACTGAACCCTACATTCTCGCTACCTACTCGCTCTCCGTGACCCTTTGGAGTTGCCACTTTTACCTAAGGGACGGAAATAAGTTGTACATTTTTACTGTATTACTATTTCTAATATTAGATAGTGCATCCGTTATATAAAATGACACATTCGCTCTCGTAGAGAGTGTCGAGAAAAATGGCGTTAATCTATGAGGCGTCTATGGCGCTTATTAAAACGACCCTATATCGTGCCTTCGTCGTATCCTTAACGTACTAACAAACCGTTCCAGCTTCGCTTGGAAAACGTGTGTTATTTTACCCGCTGATATGTTGGTTAATTCGTTTTGGTAAAAAGGTCTCTAGACACCTCGATTTTGTTGTACCTTCTTGTAGAACCAGAGAAGAACGCCGGGAAACCCCCAGGGTGACCCCCTGGCGCCAAACACACTGAAGAGGTCCGCCCCGACACCAAGGGTGGGCCGTCGTTGACCCGGGTCACGAGATTGGCAGGTCATATATCCGTGGGCCCGGGCATAGGCGATAGGAGAACACCGGGGTTTTTATGGGGAATTTGGATGGCCAAACATCTTTCCCAGAGTCCCACATATCCCTCGGTTAACCCGGCTGGGGGAACCCAAGAGATTTTCTCTGAGACCAAAAAAAATGGGTATGCCAGAACAATGTTTGCCGGGTCAGCTAATATATATAAACATTAATTAGTGGTAACCCAATTGTTATGAAATAAGTCTACATTCCATTTGCCTGTAGATTTTGTTAGGTATACATAGTTCACAGGTATCGCTTTCGTGTCACGCTTGGCCGATTAAATTACAGGCGCTAAGCGATTGAAGCACGAACCAATCTGACGCTGGATGTGGGTGGCCATGTTTTGGATTGAAATAAGTAAATGGTACAAAATTTGACACAGCTGGATCCGTGGCCACGTTTCAAACGTGGTAGACACGCTGGACATATTTTTATGGTATACAAGTATTTCTGGTCTAAAACGTTGTGAGAATAATCTCTTGTTTTGTGCATCCACCAAATGACATGCATTTACTGTAACATACGGGCGACATTTTTTCTTAGAGTTACTCTTCTCCGTACAGGGATAGAGTTAGAATACTCCCCTGCGGTCGGGTTCGACCTGTCGTAGAAGACGACAAAACAACCCTAGTTACGTGGTGATCCCAAGCCCGTCAGGATGGTAACCACTCTTGGTATTTAAGTATGCCGCCATAATAAACTTGTGTTGTGTTCCGGCATTAGCAGCAGCGTGTTCGCGGTAGGGGGACGCCGAGGGCGGCGTCGCAAAACGACGCATCATACTCGACGGTAACTGCTTAATGTTAAGTGTGTCGTCAGTCTGTCTGCTGTCCCTCAGCAATAAAAAAATTTAAAGGTAAAATACAAAGCCATAGCATTGGAAACATCGTTCACAATGCACAATTGTTCATATTGACCCCGAAAGTAGTGAATACTGTATCTCAGTGGGCCAGTATCTCTAACTTCATACGCCCCATACCATAGTAATAAATTGGTAACTTACACACAAAAAAATTTTTGTACCCTCCAGCAGGATATAAGTTTAAAATATATTTTGATATGTCTAAAAATATTACAAATAGCTAGACTCCCCTTGAAGAAAATTGACAAAAGCTCGCTAATCCAAAGCTGACTGGCGGTAAAAAATTATCTTAGAAAATTTTTGTAAGTTAAAAATCGTTTTATAAAAAATTTTTTTTTCTTTTTTCATTCTTCATTGACTTGGCTTAAGGGTAAAAGTTTTCTTCCCCCTCGTCATATGATCTATTTACGGGGACTTCCCGTGCATGACATTTTATTTTTGAGGTGTATTTATGTATTTATTTAAAAAAGAAAGGTATATAAGTAGTATATCACTTCTCTAGTACTCATAACACATGCCATCTACTACTTACTTGGCGCTAGATGGCGCTGTGAGAATAGAAAAATATATTTATCTCTAAATATACTATGATAAGGGTTGTGCGCGCATCACAGCAAAACTACTGGATATACCTATTTCAATTAATTTTGCTAAGTTTTATTTCTTAGACCTTAAAAAAATTATTGCGATATCTTCATTTAATATAAAATTATTAAAGTTTTAAGAAACAAAGATTTTTATAAGCTTTATATGTTCAGTGATGTGTGTTTTTTTTACCACGGAGAAGTGGGGCAAGCGGTGTAGCGGGCATGCGCAGGAGAGGGGAAGTCTCTTCTACCTGTGTCTCATAAGGAAAACTTTGTTATTACATTAAGTAACGCGGACGAAATCGCGGTTGTCAGCTAGTACCGGGAAGGTATACTACTTTATTTTGCCGCCATTTTGGTAAACATTAGTTTTGACAGTTCATATTTCGCAGTCGTGAAGTAGGCACGTGGCAAATTTTTATGGAAAAATATTCGATAAACCCAACGTGTTTTAATCGTTAAAACATTTTATCAAAATCATACATCGATTACTGTGACGATGAGAAAGTTACGTGAAATTTTTGGGAGAAACAACGTGCCAACAAAACGCATTATTTATCGTGTAGTGAATGATTTCGAAGAAAGAGGGTCTGTAGGTGATTGGCCCAAGCATGGACCACAACATACTGCAAGATCGGCTGAAAACATTACTGCTGCTCAAGAAAGTGTTGAAAACAATCCATCAACCTCAATTCGACGCCGTGCTCAGGAGCTTGGTCTTCAAAGAACAACTTTGGCCACAATTTTGCACAAGGATTTGCATTTATTTCGATTTAAGATTCAATTGACACAAGAGCTTCTTCCACAAGACCATTTACGCCGCCGTACATATGCCAATAGTACAGCTCACCCATGACAACCCCGATTTTCATGAAAAAATCATAATGAGTGACGAGGCATATTTTCATTTAAATGGATATGTGAATAAACAGAATAGTCGGTTCTGGGCAATGGAAAACCCTCAAATTATTCATCAGTCACCTTTGCATCCCTTAAAAGTGACAGTCTGGTGTGCAATTTGGTCAGGAGGAATCATTGGACCTTACTTCTTTGAAAATTAAAATGGCGTAACGGTAACTGTGAATGGGGAGCGATTCGTGATATGATTGAAAACTTTTTAATGCCACAACTACATGCTTTGGGCTTGATTAACATGTGGTATCAACGAGACGGTGCCACATCGCATACCGCCAGGATTACAATGGAATTACTGCGAGACCTCTTTCCACAAGTTATTTCAAGAAATGGTGATGTTGATTGGCCTCCACGGTCGCCTGATTTGACTGCTCCGGACTTCTTTTTGTGGGGATATCTGATTAGCAAGGTTTATGTAAACGAACCAGAAACGCTTGAGCAACTCAAACAAAATATTCGTAATGAAATTAATGAAATACCGCGTGAAATGTGTGAGAATGTAATGAAAAATGTGCTCAAAAGGGCTCGCATTTGTGAGAGTAACAGAGGCGGACATTTATCTGATATTGTATTTCATACATAATTGCCGACATTAAATAAAACATTTATCAATATAAGATCCATTCTCTTTCATTTAATCAAAAATTATAAACAAACAAAGTAGTATACCTTCCTGGCGGACAACCTGTATATTATAAAGGGCATTTATAATACGGGTTCTAAAATAACCAAATGTGTAATAAAATGACACATTCTTGAGTATTTAGTATTCGAACCACGATCATTTTATTCCGGGAACTGAACGCCATAATCTGGTATCGATGGAAACGCTTTAGTTTTTGACCTTAGCTTCTATTCATTGTTAAACGTGTTAAGAATATGTTTAAATGTCTTGTTTAGTACAAATACAAAACATTACTAAAACATGGAAATATATTAAGGTAATACCAATATTTACAACTAAGAAACTACTAGAAGTGTACTTATAACGTAACATTGTTACGGTTACAGTCAAAATAGTAGACTAAGGACATGACTCTATACAAACTTGTCAAATATATTAATTTCTATTTTAAAATACCGACCATTACGTGGGCTTTTGATAGTGCTAAATAAAATCTTTGGCGCTAATATGTACCGTCTTTTTCACTTCACATTTCAACATTTAAATCCCGCATCAAAACAATTAAAATTGAAATGAACCCAAATGAACTGCTCGCCATCGGCTGGGCGTTCATCTTCAATACCAGAAGCCTCTATTGTTGTGCACACAGCTCACAGCTTGCGGCTTTCATAAAGAACGTCAAGTTAACGGTGCCCCTAGCGTCGCAAACATACGTAAGCGACGGTAACTGTTTACTATTAAGTATACCGCCAGCCTGTCTGTTGTTCTTCAGCTATAAATATTAATCCAGGTGGAGGCCTAGCCCAGCTGTGGTATATGGATCTTATATTAAAAATACTGTCCGAAAATTTACGAAATTCTGGCAACAGCCTCGTAATCAAGCCAGAACAGTTTTGACGAATATTAATTTGTCAAAGTTTTCGAGTTGTGATTGCGTGTCTAATGAACGGACAGACGGACAACCAATATTCGCTATTGTCTTACAAATTTATTATTTGAAACCCTATCACCACAAAAGAATATACACCTTATATCCTTAAATCAAGGTATATATTTTTTTGAAAGAATGGATAAGGATATGTGTTATTTTTTATTGAATTATGATCTCTATGTATCTGTTTATAGAGTTTAAAATATATTTTTTGTATTTTATTTGAGAATTCATTAATCTTAGTAAGCAATTAAGTGGAGAACAATTGTTTTTGTAAAGTTGATTAATAATTGTTTCAGAATTGGATCAATTGGTTTTTGTTTTGAATTTTATGTGGGTATCAGTTTTATGGGATTTTGATGGTGTTAAAGGATTATTATCTTTAAACTCGCTCTAATTTCCTGTGAATCTGCTGGTAACTAGAATTTACTGGAGATAGAGTATACAACAACAAGTCAACAGATATTAATGTTTAAAAAACATGAAAAGTTCGAATACAAATTTACAACGTTGAACGCCATGTTGGACATCAAGTGTTCGACAACATACTTACCAGGGTCATACCAATACATCAAGGATCGTTCAAAATTGTTGGAGTGTTTTTCGCAAATATTTTCAGGAAATACTTATGGAAACAGCGACGTACACATTATTTTCCGAGACGTCAAGTGGCAGACATGTTTGAAAATAAAGTCTTTGCGATTTTTTTAAGCCCAGTGGCCAGGCTGTACTCTGGAGGCGCGCCAGTCCCTTGCGTTAGTAAAAATTGTCGAAACGGTGTCCATCGGTCACATAGAAGCTGCTGTAGTGATCGAATGCATGCGGACACAGGATGTCCGCCGCGAACCCCTGTGGACCCCCCAATAAACAATATTTACCTTCTGGTAAATCTTCTTCTTCTTACTCCTGTCCTTATCCCACATTATATGCAGCACAACATGTTACATGTTGTAATAGTTTTTACAACCGGCCTGACGTTAACCCCTTTTTGGGGAAAAATCTGTCATCCTTTTCATTTAAATTATTTTTCTCGTTTTACATTGAAAGTAGGAGACAAAATTTCGTTGTCAATCATCTAATATATCCTCAAGCGACACTTTTATTGGTTTCTTCTTGAGTAAACAACATCCGAGTGTCGGTTTGGGTGTGCAGGGTGGCACTTTTGCCGGGTCGCCGACTTTTACGGGGTCCGTGCACAATTCATATTCGACAACTACGTCACAAGGGCTTCTAAATAGAAAAATCGCAGTGCCAACCGTTTTCGAATGCAGGACGCATTCCGTTGCGCTTGAATGCAGACACAGGCAGCTTGCGCACAATGCGTCCATCTTCTTATATTTTGATGGTGGCTCACAGCAATCTTTCTCTTGACAATTTAGAGGCCTTGAAACTCGCGGCTTCTTTTCACAACAATACATAACCTTCGGTGAAGAACATCGTGGCAAGCAAACATAGCACATAGGTGGATCTTCACAGCACGTTGTTGGACATGAGGCTACTAACATTGGACACACTGCAAATTGCTCTCAGTTTGCAGGGTAAAACAACGCCATTTCTATTTAAATTTTACTTCTTTTTCTTTTGTAAATTTTATATCATAATAAATAAATTTCCAATAGAATTTTGATAATTTTGACGGATCTGTTATTATTTTATTATCTAGTATTCAGGTAAATATTGTTTTTGTTATTGCGTCCAACGTGTTACATCAGTTAACTGCAAGTGAATAATATATATGTATATATTCAAGATTATAATTTCACTTGAAGAAGGATAGACCATACTAGACGTCGTGGGTTTGATAGCACCTATCGTGCTTTAGCACTAGTCTAATATCGCGCGTTAGGCAGTTTACAAACATATTTATCACTTATTTATTTGAAAGGCATGACCAACTAACTTGATTTTGTGTGGTAGATACTCTTAGTATCTACGGGAAAGATTTTAATCTTGTCGCTTTATTAATAAATTTAATTACTAATTTATCACTTATAAATATATAGATATAAAATAAGATATAAAAATCGCTGGGGAGTTTGTGTCGCCATTTCTTCTGTAACCAGTGTTTTGTGTTGGAAACAAAATAACCCTGGATAAATGACTGGGCTTCAAGCCCGTCTGCACGGTAACCATCCTAGGTACTTCTAAATATACCACCATAATAACCTTGTTTTGTTCATAAATGACCCAGGTTCCAATTTTGCGTCGCAAACATATGCGATGGTAAGGGCTTTATATTAATGGGCCGTCGATCTGTTTGCTGTTCCTTATCAAAAAAAGTAGTCCTGTAATTTGTAAGCGAGTCTTCAAATACCGATCAATCATGTACTTCTAGCCCTTAAAAGTAATAACATAGTGACGTATGCTTTCACCAACCCACGTCATCACTCATTAAGGTCGTCTAATGGTGTCTGTAACCAATTAGAGGTGATGAAAAAATATTTCAAGAAATCATAGCATAATGCGTTGGTTATTAGAAGTATCTGATAGTTTAGTGGTATTAGACACAAATATTAATCTAGAGGTCCCGGGTTCGCAGGCACAGAAGTATTATATCGTCGGCTTAATTACCAGAATGCGTAACTCCATTAGGATAAACTCAACAAATTAGCCATATTTATGTAGGACATACGAAGTAATCCAATAGAAAGCCTTTAAAATGCTCCACTAGATGGTATTAATAAGCTTTATTTCGATATTTTGACGATTTTCGAGTTAGCAATCTGATAATTAAGCCGACGATATATAAAGATCGTCGTGTACTGACAGTGAATGAATCATCATAAGGAAACCTGCATACCAAGGTCACCGGTATATGAAACCCGCCAATCCGACAAACGTGGCGGTTATAATGTTCTGACTCCAGTGGGACGCTATGAGATGTTAAGGGCTGTTGTTATATTAAAATTCATCCATCCTCCGTCTTATTGCCCAAGGAGCTCTCAGCTGGCCGCTCTTATATGAGAGCGTCCGGCAACCCCTTCTCAGGTTGGGAGGAGGTTCCTTCGACTTAGTCTGCACCACCGTTCCGGGCCGGCCTTTCTCTTCTCCTTTTGCCTATCGGTCTTGTCCAAACTGTAGTTGTCAATATTCATCTGCTATCTACCGCACGCGCAATATGACCCGCTCATTTTTTTATTAAATTGAAAATACAAAGTTTGTATAATAATATTTTTTTCTATATTGTAATTATATAATATAAAGGAAATAAAGAAAATATGCAACCTTAAAAGTGTAAAATTTTTCGTGATAAAACGTTTACAGCTTTTCTTATTCTATTATGCCTCCTTATATATATTATTCCATGAATTTAAAACATATTACTATTAAAATAAAATCTAATTTATAGTGGCATTTGAAAATTGGCTGAAAATATTACTTTGTTTTTCAGTTTAATTATCGTTAATGACTCTGGGTGTTCGTTTTTTTTTATCTGTCAACACTGCCGCTGAATGATTAATGATTTCGAATTAGTGATGTCAGTCTTTCTGTACGAGTCATTTGAGTGACTCCAACGATATCAAAATGAAGTATCTAAATTCAGTGTTTTGGGGGTTCCTTTTGGTGATGCGGCTGATATTCAAAAAAGATGGTAGCTGCAGTGCCGGAAACAGGGTAACGCGGGCTTGATAAATGACGTAGAAAAGAAAGGAGACGGAAATACCCAGCAAGTCCGAAAGAGAAGCGACTCACCTGAGATTTTCCGATATACTGCCTTCCATAGCTGGTTCTACGCTTCAGAGTTTAGGCCTTTATAAAATTAACTGTTCACAATAACACAAGAACTTAAGAACCCATATAAAAAAAAAACAGTGCCGTCTAGGAACGCCCGAAAGAAGCGAAGCTTTATAGTATAAAGCGTAGGAACTAAGCGTTAAAAAAATAACGAAAAGAAAGACGCGAGGGAAAAAAATAAGCCGTGAGAAAAAAAACTGAATACTTGGAAAAATAAATACATTAAATTAAAATACGCGCCTAAAAACACAAGGTTACAACGGAACTCTCTTCACGGTTAGAAGAAAAAATTTGATGGGGCTAATGTGTTTAGCCGTACTCGCCCACGGCACGGCAGCCCTAGTCCACTTGTCACAGGAGTCGGACGAAGTTCCTGCGCGTCGTTTTGCGGCGACGCCCTATCCGTGACACATCCTTTCCGTGTTCTTACCATGTTTTTTTTGGCTGGTTTTGGTTTTTACGGAAGTTTAACCTGGCATTGTGTTCCAGGTACCTATTTGTGGATAGCAGTGTGTTCGCGGTGCTCATGGCGTCACAACATGGCGACGGTAATGGCTTATTATAAGTGGGTCGTCAGCCTATTTGCTAATGTTCAGCAATAAAAAAGTCAGTTTGCCAGTTTGGTTTTAAAGTCATAATTTTCGTGTAAATTTTGTATCACATCACTAAACCGAAGTAAGTGTCGTTGTCATTTTGTGCAGATGTCAGCTCACTCTAAATATGTCTTGTAAGCGGAAAACGATCGTTTCGCTTTGATTTTTATTCTTTTAATGGAATTTAACAAATTGTCTTATTCGGCGTGGGCATAACTTTGAACATCAATAGGGGTGTACACCAAAAATATATCGATATTTAAATCGATATTAAACACCCTTCCATCATTCATAAGCATCTAACTCAATCCTTATATGAATGTTTATCAAATAAACAAATAAAAAAGCATCATTGTCCCATACTGGATCCAGACAGCATAGTGCTAGACAACTAAGGCTACCACTGTTCTTACGCTTGGTCCATTTGGGTGAACTCACGGACTACTAAACTATCCTAATCAATTGATTATATCAATCATCATCTGAGCATTCAATTCCGATTGCAACTTACGACTTTTCTTCTCCACTTCGCACGGTCTTCGGCATCCCTGGTAGTGAGTCCATAGGCGTATATCATCCTTTAAGAAATCAAGCCAGCAATTTTTCAATCTACCTATTATGCCGGGGCCAACCGAGGCGGTATGATTTGAAATTCCCCACGTAAGTAGTCAATATGTCGTAGAAAATATCGATATTTTTCATTATTGAATACTTTCATAAAAAAAAATTTTTCGGTAAATTTATATATTTAATCTGTAAATGATACAAATTAATATAATTGCAGTAGTCCCACCAAACTGCATTCTGAAGATTGATCAGTAGATATTTTTATAGGATACATCGCGTAAATTTAAAAAAAAAACGATGTTTAGTTTACCCCTAAATTGCAGTCCCTGTAAGAGATATATATGGGGGTTGCTCTATCCTGGCCTATCACACTATACGGACTGACGCAGGTCCTCTCGGGGCACGGTTGGTTCCAGAGGTATCTGTGTCGCATAGGGCGGGATATGACGTCGGGGTGCCACTACTGTGGCGCGGGCGGCGAGGAGGATACGGTGGACCACACTGTCGCCATGTACCCTGCGTGGAACGCCGCGCCCTCGTCGCCCAAATCGGCGCAGACCTGTCGCTCTCGGACCTGGTTCTGTCCATGGTCGGGGGCGATCCTGGATGGACGGCCGTCGCCTCCTTTTGAGAGGCAGTCATGTCCGCAAAGGAGGCGGCGGAGCGGGAGAGGGAGTCAACCACCACATTCCCTTCCCGCCAACGCAGGCCACGTTGTCGGCGCCGGAGGGCAACTAACGACCTCCGGCCGCCGTAGAAATCGGCCGCGGGTGACGGATCCTCGGGGGAAGATCCGCCGCCCGCACTATTGCCGTGAGGGTGAGGGCCGCGTGATGTTCCGCGGCCTCGCGGCCGGACAGGGAGCGCCGGGGGGGGGGGACGAAACCCTGATCCCCTGGCGCCAACACTTTGCTCGCCCGCCACGCCCCTTGAAGGGGTCCGCCTTGAGACAAAGGTCGGGCCGGCGCCAGCCCGGGCCACGAGATCGACAGACCATATATCCGTGGGCCCGGGCGTAGGCGATAGGTGAACAGCGGGGTTTTTTTTTATCACATTGTACGGATCTGTAATTTGTTTTTACATTGAATCTTTGGAGGTGGTTTAAGCGTATTTATAAGTACGCTTATAATTCTTATGAATTAATTTCAATTATTATTAAATTACAAGCTTTTATGTCTCCAAGCCCAACTGGATGGCGGCCACTCGTGGTCCCTAAATATGACGCCATAATAGACAAAAAGCAGCGTGTATCCTGGCTCAAAATCGTAGGCGATGGTAACTGCTTAATATTGAATGAGCTGTAATTCTGTTCACTGTTCCACCGCAACAAAACATTGTACTTTTATTATATTGTAAGAAATGGCAGTGTATATTTTGAAATATTTGTAATAACATACTTTTTGTCTGGGCATTATTAATTCGTTAATTACGTATGCCCATAATATACTCTTATTATCTACCAAAACATAATATCCTCGTATTATATTTCAAAATCAACATGCCGAATTTATCGAAGACCATAGGGCGAAACTAGAGTGCGTCATTTTGTTTGCCTCACCTTGAATCTTTTTTCTTGTACCACAAGATACTGTAAGAGAAAGATGGAATAGATTTTCCTTTAGTATAGCTTTTTTCAGTATAGTTTTAATATATAGTCCTGACAAGAACGACTGTGATTTTGGGAGTTTCGCAGAGCGAAGACTTAAAGTCGATCCTGCTGCGTACCTCAATAAAGGCTTACAGGCGCAGTTTTTCAGTCACCATTGACATAATGTTGTAGCCAGCCAAGTGGCCGCTGTAGAGCGCGTTGAGGCATCTGGCATAACCGTGCAGCTTCTCTGAAGTTCCGGTGAGGTGATTTGAAGTGTGACGAAAAAGTGTGAAAAGACGTCACCTGTACCGGAAATTCCAAAATGATCACAAAAAATGGGTTTCAACACGAACTATCATTTTTGTAAGCTTGAGTTCAGGAAAGCGACAAACGGCCTACTTGCAAGTGGTGACCGTCGCTTATGAACATTGGTAACTCTAGAGGGATTGCCAACGCACTGCCTGTGTGGAAGAAATTTATAACCATCTTTATATAACTCGGCTACAAGCTGATTTTAAATCCGACGCGTATGTAACATGAACGTTCTAAAGAACCGCTACGTACAGGAAAAAGAAGCTGTAGCAAATGAGAAGGATGCTGATGGCAGGCAGTACGAAAATGAAGTAGTTCTAGACGGTAAAAGACTGGTTCACAACTGAAGATTAGGGTTTTTATATTTTTTATTGGTAAAATAAACACAAGAATGGATTCTAAAACTTAGATTCTTTTGAACATGTTTATTCGATAAAAAAATTAATGACAATGCCTTAACATTTTATTTTTTATACGGCCAGCATATTAAAAAAAAAGGTTTTTAATATAAAATATTATTATTAAAACCGCAACAACATTTTATCACAACATTTACAACGTTTTATGTCTTATATGTAGATTTCCGTGTACAAATGTAATTAAGGTGAAATTTTCCAATAAAATACAACGCTACAGCCAAAGTGTACAAAGCAGGCTAAGGCAGCGTCGCTAGTCAATTTTAATTAATTCTCGCCACCCCTACACAAACGGGGATAGATTAATCATCCGAGTCTGACGCTCGTATAGTTCCAGACTCGCCCCTCTCTGTATTTTTCTTGTCTCATATTGTTTAGTTGTTGACACTTTTTTGGTCTCCAAGCCGGGCAATTAGTTCACTATAAGAACGAAGTTTTTTAAGGAGGTGGATAAGAGCTGAAGTGGCAGTGGGCTGGGCACATAGCGCGAAGGACCGATGGCCGTTGGGGCAGAAAAGTCTTCGAATGGCAAACGCAATGTTGGTAGGCCCCCCACAAGATGGACCGATGATCTGGTCAGGATCGCCAGAATAGGTTGGACGAGGGCAGCTCAGGACCGATCGTCGTGGAGATATTTGGGGGAGGCCTTTGTCCAGCAGTGGGCGTCTTCCGGCTGAAATGATGATTATAAGAGCTGTCTCAATTTATTCTTATTTCAAGAATTCTATTCTATTTATTACCTGTGAGATAATGGATTACCTGACGACTCTTCTCCTCTTTGCACGATCTTCGGCATTCACGCATATCACCTTTTACGGGTATCGGCTTTTACGGCATATCACCCAGGGCCCAGCAGAGGCAGCACGGCCACACATTTGTCCCCCATGTAAGCAGCCGGTTGCTGTAAAATGTGGCCATACCAGCGAAAGCGATACTCCTGCAATTTATCCGCTATATCACGGACATGAAAGTTGTCATGAATGCGGGAATTCCTGACGCGGTCCTTCCACACATTCACCGCAGCATATTCATCTTCGTAACATGCAGTTCCTGCTTGTGTCGCTCCAGCACTGGCCACGTTTCACAGGCGTATAAAAGGATAGATCTAATGAAGGTTAAATAGACCTGTCTCTTCAACCTAACCGGCATCTTAGGGGCACATAGGCCTTGACGTCGCTATCGATGTTTCCAGACGCGTGAAATGTTCCTAGCTATTTCACCAGGTCCGTGCGCTTGACCGGCTTGCCGCCTATGCGCACCGGTGTGGCATCAGGTAGAGTTACTGTAAGTACTTAGTTTCCGCCACATTCAGCTTTAGTGAATTGTCACAGTATATTTTTTATTATTAGTCAAAGTATATATCGTCGTGATCGTAGAATAAAGTCGGATTTGAAAAAAATCCAAAATTCACTTTTTACCATATTTGGATACTACATTGTCTAAATATTATTGCTACAATAAAAAAAAAATTCTATGTATTTTAGATTTCAAATTAAGCAGTCGGAAAAGTGAAGGATACGATAGAATCTCATAGTAAAATGACGCTTGTGTATTTTTAAAATGGCTGTCCTGTAAAATTTAATATATGTCAGATCCGTCACTATTCTACGACTACGACGATATGCGAGATGCTAGTCAAATTAGAATCAGTTACAAATTGTATCTCTGTATTTTGTTACACACAGTTACTTATTTTTTTTCCAATTTATGTAAATATAACTCTATAACTTCACCAAACTTAACTGAGTGAAAAATGATATAAATACATGCACACTCGTTAGCTGTTATTGAAATAATTTTATCATAAACTGTCATACTGAGCTACTTGTGAATTAATTGTTGTAACGTATTAACTGAGGATGATTCGACGAAAAGGTGCGTCTGTATCTAACGGTCGGCGAAAATATATCAGTAAGTCAATCATTTTCAATGTTATTATTTGTGTTCTCTGTTTCGCCCGGACAGGCTACCGACGTATAAGAAGTAAGCAGTTTTCGTCTCTTATGGATGTTTACGACGTCCGCTAATACGCTGCCGTCCGCGTGGGGGACTTAGTCCACTAATGCTGGAACACAATATAAGGTTATTATGGTGGTATGTTAAGAAACCATGGGTGTTTGCTATCCAGACGAATTTGGAACGCTACCACCTAGCTAGGGGTGTTTTGTCGCTTTTTACGATAGGCCACCACCAAGGCCACAGGGCAAAAACACATCCTTATGTGCGTTAAAGAAAGGAAGAGTATTGGAGATTTATCTTGGGACAATACTAATGTGTATACCTAGTACCTAGAGCAAAGCAAATCTTTGGATCCAATGGAGACGAAACCCATGCAAAAAAAGTGAAATTTCAAAAAAGTAGATTACATTTCATATGAAAGTTTCATATCGTGTAAAAGCTACTAAAGCCCAAACAAAAAGGAGACATGAAGGAGACAGACAAAATTCTCAGTCTCTTTCTCTCGCCGGCTAAATTCTCTTTATGAATATACTTGTCTATTGTTCAATTCACATACGACAGAAGAGAGCTTCAGAAAAATAGCCTCCGAGAGAATGAGATGAATATAGTGTATCAAAATTATTACGATATTTATAAGGTTTATTATTTTTATAACATTTTTATCAAGCTCAAAATTTTAATGCAGTTTATCACATTTCATATATTTCAAATCACAATACTGTTAAAGAAGTCTCTCTTCGATAAGTAAATACAGAAGTTTAAGGTCATTTTTATAACGGATGTAATACTATGTAACAAATTTCTAAAATCAGGGTGGGCGAAAATGTTTAAAAGAAGACATAGTTGTAAACGTGCTTCATATGGACTGGCTTTTTTCTCGTACCAAATATAGCTTTGTTTGGATTGGGGAGTTAACTTACTGCACAATTGCAACGGTGAGCTAGGGGCCCAGTAAATGGATGAGTCAGTGAGGCCAGGCCCACCCACGGCGCACCCACTACACTACGTGCAATTAAATGCACTCTGACTCAGGACTATCTAGGAATTTCATAAGCAAATAGATAAAATAAATCTAGTCTTACGCTCTCAGGCTTACTAAGTTACTTCGGTTAGATAAAAATGGTTCGTGGGGGGCAAATCGACGCCTGGCCATTGCCCATGTTTTTTCGTCCGGCAGCCTCATTCAATTAGTATTTATAACCCGTGATATTGTGATTTATTTCTCCATGCAGGGACGGAGTAATAATACTAACCTCTGCGGGGTCAGCCTGTCATAAAGACGACAAAACAACCCTAGCTACGTGGTAGGGCCCCAAGGTCGTCTGGATGACAACCACCCCCTGGTGTATAAGTATGTCGCCATAATAACCTTGTGTTGTGTTCTGGCATTAGTGACCCAGGTTCCTGTATCTCTATAGGACAGTAACCTGTTCAATTCGCCTTTGATAAACGAAGCAGTGTTCAGTCCTTCTGAGGATGCTCAAATCCAGTCTTAAGGGGTGGTTATTTACTTTAATATTATTGGAGCATATCGTATGTAGCGTACTCCTAAAATTTAAGGTCTCTTGTGGTCTTTTGCTCTTATATGGGATCTATCGCAGAAGAGCACTGATAGTTTTATTTCCTGGTTTAACTCTTCCTCTTACTATTTCTTCGTTTTGTTTTCATAACTTCTCTCTTTCAAGTTCTGTAATACGCTGGTTGCTAAATGGCTTTTATTAAACGTACCTCCTACCACTCGCATATTCATCACTTCACATGTATCTAAAACAAAGTATACCTCAATTTTGTTTCGTAGGTCACGAGATCCGCGTGTAAAGAGGTCGGTATGTCGGACGCACCCAGCCCCTACTTCCTATTAGTGACGTCCGCTTATCCAATTACGAGGTTTTATCCGTAAATTTATCCGCAGTGGATAATCAACTTATGGTTAGGGCAATTTTGGTTAATTATAAGAATTGTAAATACATAATAACTGCTAGAGAGACGGTGATGCAAAATGATGCAGACTAATGATGGAGGATGATTAACAATGTCGTTAGGGATAGCGAGTAAGCCCTGGTATATCCCGGAAGTCAGGTTTATATATGTATTCACCATTCTGAATGTATTATTACCTCAATGTATATAATTATAAGTGTTATTATGTCCCAAATAAAACAACTTTCTTCTTTTTTCTTTCTTATTAGAATACTAACGCCTACGGCCGGGGTCAGCCTGTTATAAAATGCGACAAAGTAACCCACCCTAGCTACGTGGTAGGGCCTCAAGCCCGTCTAGATGGCGACCACCTTTGGTCTTAAGTATGCCGCCATAATAACTTTGTGTTGTGTTCTGGTATTAGTGACCCAAGTTCATAGGAAATACTCATAGGCCACGGTAACTGCTAAATTTTAAGTGGGCAGGCTGACGTGCCTGCTGTCCTTTTTTTTTTATTGGTGTAGGACAATGTTTGCAACGCCAGTGGCATGGCAAACACGCTGCTGTACTATAAGGGTACAGGAACTTAGGTCACTAATGCCGGAACACAACACAAGATTATTATGGCGGCATACTTAAAACCAAAGGTACTTGCCACCCAGACGCGCTCGAGGCCCTACCACGTATCTAGGATGGATTGTTTTGTTGCCTTTTAAGACAGGCCGAACCCGGCCGCAAAGGTTAGTATTCTTTCTCTGCCCCTGCACGGATAAAAACACCCAAGTTGCACCCAACTTTCCAGTATATTTTGTATTATTACATAATAATATTTTTATATAAAACAAATTGGTTGATCATGAAAATTAATATGTCATTTTTAAGAGACTGGCGTCAATATGTCATAATTTTTGGAATTCTACGTATAGATAAATGTATAGCAGTAATTTTGAATCCTTAACTTGTATTTTTCCGAACAAATTATTTGTCTTTTCCTAATATGACGTTTCTAATTAAACCTTATCAGTGCAAACGGTTGTGAATTGTTTTTCATAGGGTTTCACATCAGACACATCATCAGCATCCAATTGTTTGGGTATATTTTACCTAATACATGGAGTTGTAGAGTAATTTTGTAAATTTACATGTTCAAATTGGACCCTGTCTAATGGATAGTAGATCTAACATTTGCGACATTATTATTTCAAAAAGTTTTATCCCAGTTTTAAAATTATCTGCTGTAAAGTATAATATTATGAAAAGGCGATTTTGTCTGATAGAGTAGAATATTTAATACAATTAATGTGGCTAGAGTTAAAAGTTGGAAACAATAATTCTTGTATTTTTCAGAAACATGTTACAAAAGGTGTTCATACTATGGTCGGTCATGTTTCTGCAACAAGCGAGTATAATGAAAAATACATGTCACAATAATCAGCATACCATACGTTATTTCAGATCACTCACTTGGAATGAAGGAAATTATATATGTTCTGTGTAACGAGGGCAATACAGGGATACATGAAAAAGAAATCAGTAAATATCTTATCTCATATAATTGTAAAAGTCAGAAGATACGTCTACTCATAGGAATTGATATAAAAGACATTAGTTATTTTACAATAATGAAATTCATATAAAATAATGTCGGTTCATAGCGTCCCACTGCTGAGCTCGAGCCTACCCCTAGAAGGAACAGATAGTATACCCACCACGCATGTCCAAAGCGGATTGACGGGATACATACGAGGGTGGTCTGAAAAGTTTCTGACCTCAACACGAAGATAGCAGTACTCGTAAATAAAAGCTAGTGAATTTCGTTGTTCATCTGTTGACAGTTACTCACCAAAATTCCAGCCATTTTGGACGCACAGTTGTTATGTAACAGTCGTTTGAGTGAGTTGATGTGTTTTTATGAAAATGGACAAAATCGAGTATTGTGCTGTCAAATATTTGTTTTTGAAACGTAATACGCCTATGCAAATCAAAGATGAGTAGGAAGGACTCTGTGTATGGCGACTCTGCACCATCATTTACCACAGTGAAATTTGAGGCAGTTGAATTTAAACGTCGCCGTAAGAGCTTGGGAGACGATGAACATTCCGGACGTCCAAAAACTGCAACTACCAACGAAAACATCGCCAAAATTCACCAAATGGTACTGGTTGACCGCCGAATAAAATGAGAGAGATAGCAGGGGTTAAGAACATGTCAAAAGAACGTGTTTGTCACATATTAAATAAACGTTTAGACATGAAAAAGCTGTCCGCCTGTTGGGTGCCGCGTTTGCTCACGTTAGACCAAAAATGTGTTCGAATGAACATTTCCAACGTTCTGTAGGCACAGTTTGGGCGCAATATCCGAGTTTTGGCGCCGATTAATACTATATACGATTAATACTATATTGTAGATGAAACTTGGATACACCATTATACGCCTGAAACAAAAATACAGTCCAAATAGTGGACTGCAAAGGGGGAACCAGCTACATAAAAAGCAAAAACTGGCTGGGAAAGTGACTATCCAGAAAAACGACTGTTTTTTTGGAATAGTCATGGAGTTATTTTAATCGATTATGTTAAAAAAAACCATTACAAGAGCATACTACGTATCATTACTTGACAAGCTGAAAGCAGCATTTGCGGAAAAATGGCCACATTTGAAGAAAAATAAAATCCTGTTTCACCAAGACAACGCACCGTCTCACACCTCAGCGGTTGCCATAGCGAAAATTACTCACCAGATCTAGCCCCAAGCGACTTATTTTTGTTCCCTCATATAAAAATTGCGCTCGGAGGACAGAGATTTTCATCAAGTGAAGAGGCAATCACCCTTGTGAACAATTATTATGCAGAGGAAAACGTCGAGTACTATTTGGACGGGTTACAGAGATGGGAGCATCGCCGGGAGAAGTTTATAAACTTACAAGGGGACGATGTTGAAAAATAAAAAAAATCTTATACCGGTGATCTCGATATGCAAATAATGAAATAAATGAGATTGAACCCGAGACCCATAGATCGGACACTAAGCTACCAAGTATCTTAAATTAACGAAGTTATTAAAGCATGATTGCAAAACGAATAAGGTTTCAAGTTAAAAAGTACAATACAAAGCGCTTGCAATATCAAAAGAACATTACGTCCATTCGCAGCGACATTTCAACTGCAAGTGACAGCTGACGGCCGCCATATTGGATTCACGATGACGCAACTGGGCCACAAAACAAAATGAAATTTGAATGGATTGGTATGCTGCGCACAAAATTGCAAATCCTTTCTTTAAACTTATTTTTATTGTTTCTTTTTTAAACAGCGAGCTTTCATTTATTTCACTTTAGTTTCATTTGTCTACAGGGCGTAAACGGCTGTTTGCAATATTTAGGTTAAGGCAACGTGATATTGTAATTTTAAAAATATTATTATGTTTAATATTTTAAGCTCTCACAATTTTCTAGAAATTATTGTGTTTCTATGGGTGGCTCCTTGGATGCCATTACACGTATAATATTCTCGGAATGTCCCGTGTATATCGCACGCACTCGCCCGTGGCCCGTGGCTCTTCTGTCTAAGCACTGTCAGTGACAGTGACATCTTGACACTATATGACAGTGTAAGTATGTTTTACATGTTAACCATAGACTAAATAGCATAAGGAAAATGAGCTCATGACGCTGAAGGAACATGAACTGCTGGACTCCGTCTTTCTTGACAAAACAGACGATGTTTTGCGTTTCATAATTATGTGATATTTAGGCGGGAAAAATTACCTCAAATGCTAGGACGTATCTTTGGTTTGATGCCACTTGGTTGGCACGAAAATTAAATTAAAAAATCGTCAGTTTTACATAATAATAATTCTCATTGTTTTCCGATAGAACAAAAATCCACCAATTTTTCTGGCTAGCAATGTTTTATCAGTGATCGCATAAAACTCTTCCTCTACTTAAGTTTCATTGTTATTTGTAGAAGGTACAAGTTGCTGGAAATAGAGAAGGTCTAAATGAATTCGGCATTGCCGAAAACACGAGCTTTAAATATTTTAACTTTTTCACATAGATTGAGAAAACACTAGGTTCTATGAAAATTATCCATAATATAAGCAAATTAAAAAATATGCCCTCGAGATATTTACTTCTAAAATCTGTTTGTTAAATTTGAGTGTCTGAGGGATAAGAAGCAATGGTTTATTTCGGGGGTTTACTTAAATTGGTTTTCTCTCAATGTTTTATTTCACTCCAATGTTTCTCTCTCTTCACGGACATTTTTTTTTATTGCTGTGGGACAGCAGACAGGGTAACGGCCTGCTTAGAATTTAGCAGTCACCATCGCCTATGGATGATTGTAACGCCAGTGGCATCACGAACACGCTGCTGTCCTATAAGGGTACAGGAACTTGGGTCACTAATGCCAGAACACAACACAAGGTTATTATGATAGCATACCTAAGACCAAAGGTGGTTGCCATCCAGACGGGCTTGGGCCACTACCACGTAGCTAGGGTGGGTTGTTTTGTCGCCTTTTACGACAGGTCGACCGCGGCCGCAGAGGTTAGTATTCTTTCTCCGCCCCTGCATGGATAAAAACATTATATGCCATAATACCAATAAAACCATAAAATTAAGAAGTACATGTATTTTTTATTTCTACGAAACAGCATAAAGGCTGACGGTCCACTTAATAGTAAGCAATTATTTTGTGATGTCAGGGGTACCGTTTACCCGCAGTTATGCGCGTAGGGAACATGGAATATTCACACAAACTGAAATTGATTTATGGAATCTGGAGTACTTATGCTGGAACACAACACAGTGATAAAATGGTGGCATATCTAGAGAATGAATAAAAAGAACTTATGCTATTTTACTACATATATAAAAGAAGTTATGTATAAAAATTATCTGTCAGTGATTGATTCTCAAAATCAATATATCTTCTATATAAATTGATTTTATAGTTCTATCCGAGGAGGGGCCGAGAAACGGTGACAAACTGCCAGGGTGGGCCTTTTGCCTGTCTGATGAACTCTAGCTATGATATTTTTTATGAACAAATACATTTCCAAATAAAAATTCGGTACCGAAAGACAATTAAAGTCGAAACAAAGTCAATACCTCCCCTAGCGCCCTTATTTCCCGTCCCCAATTCGATGGGGTAGTTACCCCACCCAGTTCTGATTGCCTTCTATTACACTTGTATTTACAACGTAATCTCTATTAATAGAGTCTGATTAATAGTTACTGTTACGTAATAGGGTATTGCGACAGTATTTTTGTTTGTGATGTAATATTTAACGGAATTGATTACACGTAATTTCTTTGATGGAACACACTTCCGTAAGCCAAAAGTAAAGAATACCAGTTTGTATCAATGGTTTTCGCACGACCGAATTTTTGTCCGCGTATTTGGTTGAATACGGATATTTTTTAAATTAATCTGTTAAAAGGGGATTAAACTTTTGTTCAATACGTTTTACATGGCTTTTTTCTTCATAATTAGAAGTAATACTATCACACATCAAGTAATAAAAGGAAATGGTCTTCAATTTTATTTATTTCGACAAAATATTTTATAACATACACGTATATAGGTATATATCAAAAAACTGAAAAGAAAAAAAATGTGAAAAATTAATCGAATTTAAATAATTATTTCGCAGTTATTCCTAATTTACATGACGAAAAAAGTCGTCATGCTTATGGCAGTAGTATTTGAGCTTATGCTATATATTTTATAATAATGATAATAATTTGTTTTGACATTTTTACATAGACGTTAGTACTAACACCTAAATTAAGCATAGTTTGTCCCTTACCTGAGCATTAGTCTATGCCGAAATATTTAATCATATCCATCATTTAACTACTTTACTACCTGTCATTTAATTAAAAATGCTCACATGCTTTTTTGGCTTGCCTTTTATGTACATCCTTGAACTCAATGACACGTCTTGTGCAAAATTGCGCAAGAAAATCAATGAATTACATTTGGCTAAATTTTGTTTATATGTATTGTTATTTCCTTACTAGACATATTTCATCTTTCGCAGAAGAAACTAAAAATGAAGTATTCCTTCATAAATATTAATAAATTACGTGATACCTTCCAAGTCGTGAGATGGGAGGATATCACCCAAGTTTTCTCGATAACGCTGCGAACAATAAATTTTCTTTATGTGAACACTATCATGTACTTTTCGGACATTGTACATATACCTAGTCAGGTCATAAGTATTGTCACACAGTAAAAACTTTTCTTTTAGAATGCTGGCCACAAAAAAGTTTATTGAATTCGAATCTCGAATTGTTCATGAAAATAAAAATGTATACTTTTAGAATTTTACTCATTTTTTAAATATGGAGTGGACGCTTAAAGAAGACCGTGTTGCAGTTATTGCGTTGCATCGTTGCGGTTACGCGCCAATTTAAATTTTTAACATACTGAAAAATTTGAATATAACCAAAAGATTCATTTATCGTACCATCAAACGATACAATGAAGACTCTAGTGTAGATGACAGGTCAAGAAGTGGTCGCCCTCGGTCTGTTAGGACTCCAGCAGTGATAAAAGCTGTGAAGGCACGAATTCAAAGAAATCCCAAACGTAAGCAGAAACTGTTGGCCCTTCAGATGGGGTTAAGCAGAACCACGGTGAAAAGGGTGTTAAATGAAGACTTAGGGCTTCGGGCATATCGAAGAAAAACAGGACATCGTTTGAATGCTCGTCTAATGGACCTGAGACTGAAGAGATGCCGCGCTTTGTTGAAGCGGTACGCGGGAAAAAAATATCGGGAAATTCTTTTTTCGGATGAAAAAATGTTTACCGTAGAAGAGAGCTACAACAAACAAAATGATAAGGTGTACGCACACAGTAGTGAAGAAGCGAGCAAAAGTATTCCGCGTGTCCAACGAGGTCATTTTCCATCCTCGCTCATGGTATGGTTGGGAGTTTCTTATTGGGGCTTAACAGAGGTACATTTTTGTGAGAAAGGTGTAAAAACGAATGCTGTTGTGTATCAAAATACAGTCCTGACGAACCTTGTGGAACCTGTTTCTCATACCATGTTCAATAACAGGCACTGGGTATTCCAACAAGATTCGGCGCCAGCTCATAGAGCGAAGAGCACACAAGACTGGCTGGCGGCGCGTAAAATCGACTTCATCCGGCACGAAGACTGGCCCTCCTCCAGTCCAGATTTGAATCCGTTAGATTACAAGATATGGCAACACTTGGAGGAAAAGGCGTGTTCAAAGCCTCATCCCAATTTGGAGTCACTCAAGACATCCTTGATTAAGGCAGCCGCCGATATTGATATGGACCTCGTTCGTGCTGCGATAGAGGACTGGCCGCGCAGATTGAAGGCTTGTATTCAAAATCACGGAGGTCATTTTGAATAAACTTTAATGTCATAAGAATCTATGTTTTGTTAAGTTCATTTTGGTATATAAATGGTTACATAATTAATAAACTTGTTACAATTATTTTACATTAAACATGTGACAGAATTTATGACCTGACTAGGTATATTGGTATGTACATACTTTATCAACTTTTTAAACTTAAGAGCATGATGTTCTTAGTTGCAACCTTGCAACATATAATTTGTTTGATACAATCAATTATTTTTTTAATAAGTTTTTATGGCCTGGTAACAAGACCTTTAAGGTAAGTCTTTTTCTTTAGTCTAGTTCTTTGTTATTTTATTTTAATTTAATCTTAACTACATTTACAATGAAAAGTTTTGCTCAATACAGGGGCAGAGAAAGAATACTGACTGACCTCTGCGGCCGGGGTCGGCCTGTCTTAAAAGGCGATAAAACAACCCACCTTAGCTACGTGGTAGGACCTCAAGCCCGTCGGGATGGGGAACAACCTTTGGCCTTAGTTATGCCGCCATAATAACCTTGTGTTGTGTTCCGGCATTAGTGACCCAAGTTCCTGTACCCTTATGGGACAGTCCTGTTCGAGATGCTACTATCGTTGCAAACATCTATAGACAGTAACTGCTAAATTCTAAGCGGGCCGTCAGCCTGTCTGCTGTCCTAAAGCAATAAAAAAAATCTTTTATTCTTGACTTTGTAAAACATTTTACAATTAAAAAAGCCATTATCAATTATCATTTTCCCCTTAAAACGAACCTTGACAGTTGGAAAGCGCGGGAAAACACGCCATCTGAAACCGCCATTATATGCAGCGACGATATCATTGCGTTCAATCGTGCGCGAAAAAAGTTTAATACAATATATTTATAGTCTTCACAATTTTCTGTTTTTCTATTATTTGTTTTTCTTTTAACGTTTGTTGTTTCGTTTATTTATTTTCCAAAGTTTTTATACTGAGTTTGAAAAAAGTTTGAGTTAGAAGCGTATTTATTACTTTGTTTACAATTGGAGATATCGGTGGTGGTTATGTCTAACTAAATCTATACATTTATATAAATAAATAAAATTGAAGGGTCTGTTTGTAATATTAAAATAACCGCTTTTTACTAAGTGCATTCGGATGTATACACGGTATATATACCAAAACAACATTTTTTACAATTTTTGTCTGTCTGTCTGTTTGTTCCGGCTAATCTCTGAAATGGCTGCACCGATTTTGACGGGAGTTTCACTGACAGATAGCTGATGTACCAAGGAGTAACTTAGGCTATTTTTATTTTAGAAAAAATAATAGTTTTTGTTAAAAATGATAAGTTTCGAAAATTTTATATTCCAATTTAAGTTGACCTCCGATTTATATCATCAGCAATATGAAATAGGGTTCATCTTAGGCTGGACTTAGTAGGTTGAATTTTCAATTTAATTTGACCTCATATATCCAAAAAATGCTGCCTAAAGTCACTATTCCACGCGGACGGAGTCGCGGGCACAGCTTGTTTTTAATAAATGTCTTCCAAAGACACCTACTTACACTTAGTTTAAACTTTACTCTTGATTTTGATTAAATTTATTTACATGCAATAATAAATAAGGCGGAACCGATAATTACCGAACGGCCATTTGACGTTCGAATTTTTTTCTGTTGGTAGCACTTATTTGAGAAACAAGGCAACTACCGGTTGCGGTCGCGGCCCTCTGGGAAATGGCCGCAGCCCGCACACACATGGTCGAGAGAGGGGCGCGCGCAGGTGTTCCGAGTGCCCAGCTCACAGCTGCGTGAAGAAGAAGATGCCGGAGCTCGTCACTCCCTCGGATTTGAAGAGACCCGCAAAAGCGGGCCGGCGCCCGTCGAGGCCGAGGTCTGACTAACCCGTCGAGTCCCGTGGCCTCGGCACTTAAGGCGTGTGAAGGTACACCAGGGTGATTTTAGTGGGTATACCAGCGACGTGCATCCTCCAGCCTAGAGAAGAGGACGTACGGGCGCATTGTACGGGGAGTCCCACTACTTCGTCGCCCATTCCCACGCAGCGGGGTGTGCGTCATGTACATATTTCCATCTTCCAAAAAAAAAACATACATGGAACTGACAAATGGTAAGAAGAAAGGGGTCAGTATATAGCATCGTTGTCTATACCCATTGTAGCCAACCGTCGTTAATACCATGAATAAAATTTAAAAAAAAAAGAATATATATTTGATGACCTCCGGGCGTAACTGTTATGTACATCAGTACGCTTGCGGAGGTCACAGGTTCGATTCTCGTCCAGCGCCTGGGTGTTTATGTATAATATGTATTTATTTACAAAATGAAAAGTATATATGTAGTATATCCGTTGTCTAATACCCATAACACAAATGGTATGCAACTTGGAACTAGATGGCATTGTGTGAAATGTCATAATACATTTAATTTTGTTAAATAAACCAAAATTGCTATTTTTGCTAGGAACGGAATCATAGATGAAGTAAATAATCTCTTTAGTATAATAAAGCATTTATTTTAAATTTTTTTTCGTCTCTCTTTCTATTTACTTACTGCTATATCAGTCTTGAAACAACATCAAAAAACATTAGCAAAACAAAACTGTACTTCTCTTAAGTCCAATTTTGTCTTTCAAATCATCACAAGGGCTAGACTATTTTGAAAATTTTGGTTAATTATTTCTTACATCAATTTAGTTCTGGTTATTAACAAAACTTGAGCTTATTCATGCCTTATCTGAAATATATAAGTATTTGGAAATTTGCGTGCTATTTGAGATCCTCACCCGCCCTGCAACCCATTAATTCCCAATGGATTACACAAATAGGGGAAAACACGGAACCAGCGGGAGTTGGTTTATGATTTCCTGATAGAAGAGAACATCGATATCCTTTTTATACAGGAGACATTTTTGAATTGAATGTCTCATCTTGAGCAGATTAAAAGACTTCACTTATGAAAATAAGTTGATCCCCGACGAGCAGTTTGGTTTTCGAGCCCAACACTTATGCCCCCAGCAAATGCTCCGCTTGGCGGAGTTCGCGCTCGCGAATTTCAGTCGCGCCCCGAAACCCAGGAGGACGGGCGCTGTCTTCTTCGATGTGGCGAAAGCCTACGGCAAGGTTTGGCACAACGGCTTGATTTTCAAGCTGTACAAACTAGATGTGCCGGATAGACTCGTGCTCACCTTGCAAGACTTCTTAATTGATCGAAGCTTCTGCTTCAGAGTGGAGGGCACGCGCTCATCCTCCCACCTCATCAAGGCCAGTGTCCCCCAGGGCTCAGCCTTGTCCTCCTTACTCTTCTCGCTGTACACCAGCGAAATGCCCCGGACCTCACAGGTACATCTCACTATATACGCGGATGATACCGCCTTCTTCACGTCCGATATTAATCAGTATCGGATCTGCAATCATCTCAATGCGGCGGTTGAGACGTTCCGCAAATGGCGGATCGAGTTATATCCCGATAGTTCTTATATTCTCTTCTTATGCGTTCTGCAGCGATCATGTTCTCTCCCAATACAAATTACATGTAGAATAGATGTGTTGCGGGAGAGTTTCTTTCGCCGTTTCTTATCCCCTAGCTATACACACTCCGAAACGGTAGTAGATTAGAATAGGATCGGCATCACAGGCGATGTCAACATGCCCCGTAAATTTCTAGCCATTCGTGGCTGATCTCGCTTGTTCTCCATTCAGTTTTCGAGCAGGGGACGCACCTCACAGGAGGCGCGGCCACGAGCACGCTGTCACGGCTGATCGACCCCACTCCCGTGGGACGGGTTGCGTTTTCCGCCCGCTCGAAGTCGCTGTCGCGTCATATATGACAATAATAGGCTTCAACTTATAGAAAAAAGGATGAAATATGGAATCCTGGATCTGGCTCTTATTGGAACACTGCCACCAAGAAGACCTCAGAAGAAGAACTCTACTTTAACAACAACAAAGCTATTGAAGGCCAGGATCCCCTGAACCTACAAAATACGCATCGTCACTATGCACATATTTCGCCCCCCGTGGAGAAGTTGTCACGACTCTTGAAGCTAGGAAGAGAGGGAAGGGTCAAAAATACCCGCCGTAGGGTTAAAAACCCTACGATAGCCAACCATGGCTTCCCCCGGAATCCAGCGTGATACTGGCATTCCATTGCCTCGGGATATAATGTTAAGGACATTGAGATTGACTTAGGTCGTTTTATTGCTGAGGAACAGCAAACAGGTGGCCGACCCAGTTAATAGTAAGCAGTTACCGTCTCCTAAGGATGTTTGCGACACTGGGGGCGCCGCGAACATGCTGTTGTCCCCTAAGATTACAGGAATCTGAGTCACTAATGCTGGAACACAACACAAGGTTATTATGGCGGCATACATATAAACCAAGAGTGCTTTGGCTTGGGGCCCTACTACGTAGCTAGTGTTGTTTTATCGCCTTTTACGACAAGCCGACCCCAGCAGGGGTTTGTATTCTTACTCCATCCCTGCACGGAAAAATTCTCACTACTATCTGATTTTTAGGATTCGTCATGTCTTCTGGACTTCAGTGGAAGAGATCCGCTATTGAGTTTCCTGGCGAGATAAAAGCGGAACTGCATGTTGTGTTGTCCCTAGATTCATTTTACAGAACTGTTGTCCGATCCTTAAACCTAAATAAAAACCTTTTACCAGATCCTAGTCTTTATTTAGCAGGACGGACATCATCATCATCATTTCAGCCGGAAGACGCCCACTGCTGGACAAAGGCCTCCCCCAAAGATCTTCACGATGATCGGTTCTGCGCTGCCCTCATCCAACCTATTCCGGCGATCTCAAGATGGACCGATGATCTGGTCAACCAGATCATCGGTCCATCTTGTGGGGGGCCTACCAACACTGCGTCTTCCGGTACGCGGTCGCCATTCGAGGACTTTTCTGCCCCAACGGCCATCAGTCCTTCGAGCTATGTGCCCAGCCCACTGCCACTTCAGTTTTGCAATCATCCGGGCTATGTCGGTTACTTTGGTTCTCCTGCGAATCTACTCATTTCTGATTCAAATGAGGACATGCTTGCTTTTAACTTGGACTTCGGAAGTCTGTGTGGAACCTCGTACACCTGAATTAGGCCCACATGTGGTTTTAACAGCTATTTTACTGCGCGTCGTATAATGTGAAAAATATTTTTAATGTTCCAAGACGTGAATGTTTTAATTATTATGGTTAATTTATGGTATAATACGAATTTTAGTTGCACACAATTAAGAGAAACTGTTACCATACTAAAGTTGTTTATATTAAATTCCTTATTCCATAGAGCAGTCGAGGGCGGCTCGCGAACCTCATGCAGCTCTGACTCCTCGGCTATAGCTCTTCCGCGAGATGTTTAGTCCAAGCACAGAATAATACTTATCTATAATTATTTTCGTAATAATGTCTCTTAATAAGACATGTTGCAGACCATTGCCGCAGGAATAAAGGAGCGCAAGCCCTTATTTTGGCAATGCAAATACCCAGATTAGATGCACGGATATTATAATTATTATAGTATGTCTATGAAAATTTATTTGTTTTCGATAGTGAAGAACTAAAATCTTGGCTGGACTTCACCTATCTTGAAACTTGCAAAGCATCGCCGCTGCCGCCGCCGCCGTCCATAACGCTTGTTCAAAGGGACGAAATACTACTTGTAGTGTGTGTGTGTGCTTGCAATTTTGCATGAACTTGTTTGATTCTTCACCAATATAAATACGAATGCCAAGGATAAACGTTACTCATTTGTTTCCGGAATTTCGAAAAGAAAAGTGAATATATAAAAATTTTTATGAGAATTTTTTTTACATTACATTAAAATCGGTTTAGCCATATTCTTAAAACTCTATTATTAAGTAGATCCATAATAGAGTTTTATGAAGCGATTTAATGGTTTTAATAATTAGAATCAGTTTGCCTTACTTTGTTTCATTGCAATAATTAATTAGGTAATTCTATTTTGTTAAAATAATCATATCTGTAGTAAGACCGTGTTGTGATTACTAAAACAAAGTTTTTTTTATATTTACAGGTAGGTAACTGATACGAAACATGGCTGAATCTAAGAAGAAATGTCGACGGTATAGTGCTGATTATTTAAAACTTGGTTTTCTTCCATCTAAGGCAGACAAGCTGTTGCCCATATGCCTTTTACGCAACAAAGTTTTGAGCAATGACTCTATGAAATCATCGAAGCTCGAAGATCATCTAAGAAGATGTCATCCTGATAAAATAGGAAACATTTTGAAATATTTTCAAATATTGAAGGAAAAGTATGGAAAGAGATAGACCCACCGTGCATAGTATGTTCGCTTTAACAGTAACGATGATGGCTTACTTAATATAGTAAAATCTGGAAAACCGCACTCTATTGGAGAACAGTTAATTTTACCCGCTGTTGAAGAGATATTAAAAACTGTTCTGAACAAATCTCCATTTAACATACTCAAAAGAATTCCTTTGAGTAATAATACTGTACAAAGACGTATTGATGAAATGAGCTCTGATATTGAAAGTTTCTTGTGATATTATCTGCAAACAACTCATTTTATTCTCTTTAACATTACCTGGTAATGAAGCATTATTATTGGCATATGTTCGATTTGTTATGGACGAAGAAATTAATGAAGAGCTACTATTCGTGAAATCTTTGGAGACGGACACCAAAGGTGAATCAATATTTAATGTCCTGAGTGACTTTTATAAAAAAAATCGATTCCATTCATAAACGTTATTTCGGTGGCTAAGATGGACTGACCAGGCAGTAGGGGTCAGGCGATATCGTGGGTTTATAAGCTATTTTAAAAGAATTTTATCAGAGGTAACTGCAATGCACAGTGTCGAAAGTAGCGAAACATTTGAGTGATAGATTGCACCGATCGCTTCATTTTGTGATTGATACAGTTAACAAAATAAGAAGCAATGAGTTGAATACTCGTTTATTTGCTCAATTGTGCGATGAAAAAGATGAAGATTTCCAAGGATCGCTCTTACATACTGAAGTACGTTGGTTGTCGAAAGGTGCATGTTTAACAAGATTTTATTCACTTTTGAATCAGTTTTAGAGTTTCTGGACAGTAAAGATCCAGATTTAAAAGATAACCTGATCAATTTTAAAGCAGACATCGCGTATTTGACAGATTTGTTCAAAAAATTTAATGACATTAACTTACAATTACAAGCGGAAAGCCTCAATTGAATAAAAACAAAGGGTGTTTTTATTCAATTGAATTTCAGCTTTAGTTTAACTGCCCTGCATGATGACATCAAAATCATATTTGAAGATATCCTGACGGTGGAAATACCATTATGGATCATAAATCCATTTGATGAAACGGAGCTTAATTACACTAATGAATAGCTGAAGGTGAAATTTAAAAGAGGGTAGCAAACATTTTGGCTGCAGGCAGAAATATCCGAAAAATATCCTGGCCTGTGGGAAATTGCGAGAAAGCTTTTAACAACGTTTCCCTCGTCATATTTTGTCGAAAAAGTTTTACTGCCGTTTTTTTATTGCTGTAGAATAGCAGACAGGCTGACGGCCTACTTAGAATTCAGCAGTTACCATCGCCCATTGGTGTTTGCAACGCCAGTGGCATCGCGGACACGCTGCTGTCCTATAAGGGTACAGGAACTTGGGTCACTAATGCCAGAACACAACACAAAGTGATGATAGCATACCTAAGACCAAAGGTGGTCGCCATCCAGACGGGCTTGAGGCCCTACCACGTAGCTAGGGTGGGTTGTTTTGTTGCCTTTTACGACAGGCCAACCCCGCCCGGAGAGGTCAGTATTCTTTCTCCGCCCCTGCGCGGATAAAAACTCAACAAAAAAAGGAACAGATTGAATATCACGGAACGGGCAGATTTGTGGTTACTCCTAACAAAACTGAAGCCAAATATTAATTATTTACTGTCAATGCATCAAGTACATGCCTCCCAATAAAATTATGACTATTTTGTGATTGTCTTTGCAGAAGTTACGTTATTAATGTTTAATTCTAATTATATTACGACAGTTATCATATTAAAATAATAATAATAATAAACTGACAAGATTACAAAATATTTAGATCTCGCTCACGAGGTTGCCGCCATGTGGCACATGGGATCAACGAGCATCGTACCGATAGTGGTGTCAGTGAACGGGCTTATAGCGAAGAGCTTCGATAAACACCTAGAGAGGCTTTCGCTAGGTAAATGGGTGAAGGGTCGGATACAGAAGGCGGCTCTCCTAAGCACGGCACGCATAGTGAGGAGAATCCTGTCTCTGGAGCCCTAACCACCGGTAGCTTGGGCCCTAGGCCTCGCTCACAGCGACGGATAGTTTTTTATATTTTTTAATTTAATTTATTTATAAGTATCGTTTTATAAAATAAAGTATTTTTTTAATATTAATATTTTATAAAATGAAATGTAAATTATTTTGAAAAATGTAAATAACTAGAAAAGAAAATAAATAAAGAGATAATAATAATAAAATACGGCACGTATTGTGAGGAGGTTCCTTACTCTTTAACCTGACCGTAGTTTGGAACTGCAAGGACCCGCTGCTGTTGGAAGACGATTTTTTAAATTTTTTAGGATATTTTATGATTGTTTTTTTATATAAAAGTAATACCATGGTACTGTTTTTATAAAAAAAAATGGAAGGTATTGTAAAAGATATAAAAAGTTTGTGAAATAAAGAAATAAACTAATAATAATTACATATGTGAATAAATATAACACAATTTAATTTTATATTTTGCTTTTTATTTTTACCACTCCGAATGGGAAGATTTGTAAATGAAATAAGAGAGATTTGATTGGTTCCTTGTGCTGTGAGTAGATGTCATTAAAGTAAAGTTGGATGGAATCACTTTTGATTGGCCTACTTTACTTTCTAATTCTCACTTTTTTACGACAACTACTAATTCGTGATTGGAACTCGGCTGCAACGCAAATTTCCATAGTAAGCTGTAATCTTCACATTTTTTGTAGAGTTTTAGGAATATGGTATTTATGTAGCTCTAGGAGGTCCACCGGAACCAGCTATATTTTGAAAGTGGTCTATGAGAAAAAACGTCTGGTGCTCCAGAGGAAAGCCGAGCCCAGCATATATTATGGGCTGTTCTTCTTTATTATTTTTACATTAAGTCAAAGTCAAAGTCAAATTTTTTTATTTTAAATAGGCCTGAGTAACAAGCACTTTTAAAATGTCAAAAGCTAGATGTCTGTTCCAAAAGTGAATCCTATGGAGAAGAACAGACAAGAAACTCCATGGATGTATTTTGTACAAACATATATTATTATAATATGAAGTATATATAAACATAATTATAGAACACGAAATTGATATATTATTTGTCAGTAGGCCGAGGAAATGCATTATTATTTACACACATTCTTAAAGATATTTCCTTATGAAACAACAACAGTGATAAGTAGTTTTTTTATATTTGGATATATAAGGGTTTCTCTTATTTATAATATTCAGATTTAACAGTAATTTTCGCGTAAACCACGCAACCGGACGCTTGCTGCGTTCCGTTTGAGGCCGTTTCCTTATTATGTACAGTTCTACACAAAATTATCGCTCTTAGGAAATTGTAAATGATGACAAATGAATTAATACCTCATTAAGCGAAGTAAGGATGCCAGGTTCTCCTTGCAAAATTAGGAGGTGAGATAGCAATCATCTCTACAAAACAAAATTTAACATGTTTTTCTTGTCTTCGCGAAGGAAAGGAACAAAGGATCTGACGGTGATCATCTAAAGGAGTGACATATAATAATAAAATATATAATTTAAAACTTAACATAAACGATATTGTTGAGATGGATGACTGTAGTTACAAAAATGGATAAAATAAGAAATGTGTACAGTAGGGGAAGTTTGAAAGTAGCAGTCTGGTATGGCCATATAATGCGAAAAGAGCTTCATGTTATAAGAAGGATGCTAGAAATAAGAGTGGATGGATGGATGGATGAGAGAGGAGAGGTCGACCATAGAAAAGATGGATGGATTGTGTAAAAGACGATTGGTGAATGTTCAGATGACGGCTAATACAGGAGAGTGGAAGGAGAGAGCATGCTGTTCCGAACCCACTTAGTTTGGGATAACGGCAGAAAGAAGATACTTAAACAAGTTTATAGATGTGCCCTAGCATATCTATGGTCACAGTATTATTCCCCCGTATGCTTCTTAAGTAATTTTTCTGCCCTAATATGCATATGGTATCACCTATTCACATAAAGGGATATCTTATAATAGGGATATTTTATTTCTTAGCTTTAATACGTCGCGCGTCGGATCAATGTTTGCTTTCTCCACCATTCATACACACTCTCTTGGGTGGTTATCTAGTTCATTTTAAAATATTTTAATATACTGTCTAGATTTGATTCGCTAGACACGTAAAATAATAAAGTTTGCTATGCTAGAATTAATAAATATTTTCGTTATGTTGGATTTTGACTGTAAAAAGATGAAAAAGTTTATTGAAGTCTAGATAGCTTAAATAACATATTAAAAATAAATCTTAAATTAGCAATCAATGTGTAAAATAGTTTGTTCATAGGTTTAAAAACCCCCAGTAATATTGCTTGAACTATTAACAATTAACTTGTATTGATTTTATCAGTACAAATATTGAGTTTATTAAAAAAATCTGACTGATGTGAAATATTCTGATGTGAAATGGTTATTCCAATAGCGAATGACGAGAGCGACCGAATCCATGTCCCCTAAATTTCCAATCATTATCGGATTATATCCGCCACCTGCCGCGTTACTGCTTACACAAAAGAAAGCCTCACGTTGCGTGGTAACATACAACATATGGTACAAACAAACGGAATTCAAACAACATTATCAACGAAAGCGAGCTTCCCTGATATCCGTTATCAAACGATAAACCACCGATCGATGGAAAACTTAATTCTATCCGACTGCGATGCATTTTCCATACTACGGAAGCTAGGCGCGGTTGGGGTGCGGGGCAACATGGCGGCGGTTGCGTCACTTCGCAGTCCTACTCAAAATTAGACCAGTGCTGAACCCGCTGCGAGCAATCACGCACACATTAACGTTTACTGGAAAAAATATAACGCGCGTAGTGCAAATATATAGTTATGTGTGTATACGTTTGCGAGAAGATAGAAAAATATAAATGTAAGTTTTTTTGAAGTTGCATTCAACGGCTGATCAATTTTCAAGTTCGTGTCATACTTGAGTACGAATTTTAATTTTTTGGACAAAGATTTCGAGCTTTAATGCTTTGTTTGACATTTTTATTACCTATATTATTAGTTAATAATTTAAAACATTTTGTTAAAATTTATTACAATAATTATATTTTTTATTAATTAATATTAATAAAATATAATTATTTGATAAATTAACATTTACTTTTGGTTAGTAAAATGCTGTTAAAAATGTTATGACGAAAATTACGGAACGAAAAATTAATTTTCTTTTACCTTAGAAGGAAGAGGGTGCTATCATCGTAAAATTTCGCGATTTGAGAGAAGCGCTCGTAAAAGTATTACGTCGTTGAAAATTGTTTTTTTTTTTTTACATTCATTCTTGGTGTTGTTGACGTGATTATTAATTTTTGGGGCGAATAAATATTTATTTTTATATATTATTGAGTTATTTATAACTTTTAAGTTTTAGTATTTTGTATTAAACAATTTGAGGTGTGGTAAAAATGAGATTTTACATACGCTGTTTTGAATATTTTGCGTTTTAGTATTATTTTTTATTATATTTTTCTTTACTGACGGTTTGTTTCAATGTTAATTTCAGTTATAGTCTGTTCAAAAATTATGCGCATATCAGTTCGGAATGTAAATTGCAATAATGTGCAAAAAAAAAATTTTATATTAACAAAAATGTGAGTAGATAAAATTCTGTTTTTCTTTTATTCTAAAATTTTAATACATATCACCCTTTACGACGTCAAGCCAGCACTTTTTGGGTCTACCTCTCCTTCCGGGGCCCGGCAAGAGGCGAAGTCTCTTCGCATTATATGGCTAGTATATTTACTTTTCAGCTTCTCAATCCCCTGCGCTACTTTAAACTTACCCTGTTGTTTTAATTTCTAATTTTAACCATTTTTGTAACTCCACTGATCCATTTCAACATTCGCATCACCGCAGCATGCAATAATCTTTCATCTGTCCTCGTGGTTTCCAATGTTCAAGAAAAAATGAGAATTTCCATAGACGACGGTGACCACTTGCTATCATATGATCCTTTTGCCTGTTTACTGAACTACAATTGTAAAAAAAACATTATTTGCCAGAGTAGTTATAATACGCATATATAGGAAGATATATACCTACCTCCTTGCAAGTCATTCTACCTTTCAAATAGTCCTCGTCCGTCAAAAAGAAGAAAAGGGCGAAGTTTCCCAGCAACAGGTTCTTTTTAGTTTGGCATAGGTTCTAGTAATATCAGAATAGGCATATTCTGTATACTTTTATACGTTTAATGGATTTAAATAATAATAACAGCCGATAACATCCCACCGCTGGACCCGGGTCTCCGAGTAGTAGGTACGGACGGCATACCCGCCATCCCCACCCCCACCCTAGTCCAGGGCGGATTGGCGGGTTACACAATCAATGATCTCGGCACGCAGGTCTCGTCATTATGTTTCTTTTCATCATCGGTACATGGCAATTGTGCTATAATTAACATTCGACGAGAAAAACTGCATAACGGGTGCATGACACCCTGGGATTCGAACACGGGACCTTTGGATTGGTCTCCGAGTTTAAATACCATTGAGCTACCTAGTTATACGTAATACGTACACATAACATTTATTGTTATTGATCCGGTGTTAACAAACGCGGCACCCACTTTGAGTTGAGCTTTTTCATACCCAAATTGTCGTGTAAAATAGTAAGCACGCTGCCGTATGATAACTTTGAAACCTCAGACATCTCCCTGACTTTCATTTTGCGGATTTTTTGACGTTTTCTTCATTAACAGCCATATTTGGATGACCATTGCGTTACCATTCGCAAACGGTTGATTTACCTGGAGCAGAGTCCGAATAATGCTTATCAAGCCACTATTACGCGTCTTTCGCATTTTTTTCAATCAAAAAACAATGCTTGATCAATATACGAAATTCTTTCTTATCACTTTTTTAACAAAGACACCAAAGTTGCTTGACACAAACAACAATAACTTGAGAACATGTTGTCCAATTGTCATAAAATTTTGACACATACCTTATAAAGGATGGCACTATCGAACGATATAATAGATTTTGCATATGTGGCGCCATCTATATGTCAGTCCGGGAACTTTTTGATCAATGTAGTACGTGTAATATAGGTATGCAGTTTTTCGGCACATGCAGTTATGTTATAAATATGCGTATTAGGCAAGAAAAAATTTCTAAGCGGTCTATGCCATTACGGCATTTGAACCCATGACCTCTAAGATTGGTCTCCGTGTATGATATTTGGCTACCACGTACCTAATTCAAAGCGCGTGTTTATTTTGACAATGGGCATTGTTAATTTTTTTTTAAATGTTGTAATTGAAAAACCATTTAGAGGAATAAGGTTACTGATCATTACGGACTAATTAATAATGAAAAATATTCACATTTTATGGATATTTTTGATAAAATATGATTGACTTTCTCTGCCCTTCAAATTTCACTGTATAGTTTGTATCGTTGCCTCAGAAAATAAAAAGTAAGTGACAAGTATTGATAATCTGTCATATGTCAAATTTATAAATGTCAAAAATAATAATTTTTCCTGGGACTTCTCTTTTTTTCGTATGAACTTTGACAGATATGAGATGGATGACATCGTGTTGACAGCTTTCAATTTTTTAAATTATTTCTAATGAGGCAATGGCACAGTCCATTGTGCCGTGTGATGACGTCACTTACCTTTAAAATTGAAAATATTTAAACATTTTTTTTAAATAACTGTTGAGCCAATCTTCAAAATATTCAAATTAGTTTTTCAAAATGCTCTAAATTTTCAAAAATAAATTAAAATCGAACGGTTAAAAATTTTGGACAATCCCCATTCAGCATTAGTAGCAGCAAGAAAGCAATTAAATCACGTGTATTATATATACTAACTGTTCCTACCTACTCCGCTGAACGAATAACAAAAATAGTAAATCGAATAAAAATGAGAAACAGTCAATGGAATCTTTATTCCCTGCACATTACACGGCCAAACCACGATAATCTGTTACTTTTAAGTTTTTTTGTAACTGACGCTGCTTTCACACTTCCTCTAATATACTCATTTCTAATTTTATCCAATTTCGTAACTCCACACATCCATCTCAGCATTCTCATCTCCGCAGCATCCTTTCATCCCTCCCCTTTGTGACCTATCATTTCAATCCATACAAAACTATTTTTAAAAAATATTATTAAAAAGTGATTTGATTTTTTTCCTCTCAAGCTTAAGGCGATGATCAGAGCTGCTTGAAAGTATCTTTGTTATAAAGAATACTCGTATTGTGTCACAAATTTTTCATTAAGCTTAAAAAATATTTATAATTAAATGTATCCATTGAAGATTTAATTTAAGATGGTAAACTTCACCGTAATAAAACAATTAGTAAATCCTTACCGAATATTGACATAATGGATTTTCAATTGTCGTATTTAATTATCCTAAGGTTTTAAATATAGTTATAAAATTAAATATTTTACCCAACGCGTTATTTTATTTTCTCGTACAAAGGGAATCAAATGTATTTCTATAATACGTACATCGGCGACCATCTTTGGTCATAAATATTCCGCTATAACAACCTTGTGTTGTGTTCCGGCATTAGTGACCCAGCTTCCTGTACTTCTAATGGACAGCAGAGTATTCGCTGTGCTCCTAGCGTCGCAAACATCCATAGGCGACGGTAACTGCTTATTAGTAAGTGGACTGTCAGCCTATCTGCTGTTTCTCAGCGGTATAAAAAAAATTAAAGTGAATGTTATTCCGCTTTAACAAAAACTTACTTCATGCCGTTAATATAAAAATACATTTTACGAGACATTGTTTGCGGTTATACGCAAAAATCGTAAATTATTCCCGCTTCAAGGGATCTGAGATGACATAACACATCTTATTATATGATTTACGAGAATATAAGGAACTTAATGTTGACTTGTATGGTCACTACCTTAGCGGTGAAACTTAGGTTCATCCGTAATATACACCAATCTACCTTGCTAATAAACTACGGGATTGAGGTTGGGCCTCAATCCCGTCTGGATGGCGACCATCTTTGGTCTTAAGTATGCCGCTATATATATATATAATAACCTGTGTTGTGTTCCGGCATTAGTGACCTAAGTTCCTGTACCCTTATGGGACAGCAACGTATTCGCGATGCCACTGGCGTTGCAAACACCCATAGGCGATGGTAACTGCTAAATTCTAAGCGACCCGTCAGCCTGTCTGCTGTCCTACAGGATTAAAAAAAAGACCGACTGACAGCCCACTTAATACCTAGTAAGTTACCGTTGCCTATGAATGTCTGTAACCGCTAACACGCTGCCGTCTACGTAGGGAAACTGGAACTTACTCATTTATGCTTTTACTACGGGTCGACCTCGGCTTCAAAGGTCATTATTATTCTTAGTCCGCCCTTGCACGAATATATTAGGAAATAATAGATTCAAGTTTTGACGACTTCCATGGCGCTATGTTTTTCCAACGCCTGTGGGATTGACGAGTTCGGTTCATGTTCCGAATCTGGGTATCGTATAATATCTATTTATTTACGATAGAAAAGTAGATATATCAGTTGTCTAGTACCCATAACACAAGCGCTCAGCTACTTACTTTGGGACTAGTCCGTCAGATGGCGCTGTGGGAATTGCCACAGTATACTGATTACTTCTCATCACTGATTAATCTCATAAAGCGAAAGAAAATTTCTCCATAAATTATAACTAGAATAAGTTTCATTGTGTTTATTTAATTGGTTTACAATAAAGTGTTATCTATCTATCTATCTATCTTATATTTTATAGTTAATCAAATTAAAAACTTAAAAATAATTAAAAAAATAATTAAAAACACGCTTTTATAATAATTAATCAAATTAAATAGTATAAAAGCATGTTTTTTAGTTTTTTTAACAAATTTTTTTCATGTGCTTTTTAAGGTATTGGGATCCTATTGATGCCACCCGAGGCACTTGAAACTTGAAGTTTTGATTACTTGTACGTTTAATTACTGTCTGGCGCTTTCTCTGATTCTTCTTTACGCGGGCTGATAGAGAGAATAATGCGATAAAGAGGCGTCAGTAGTCTAGACTTCGATACTAGTATCGAAGAGCGTTGAATGCACGACTGCTGTAAACTCATTTGAATTTTTTTATATACCTAGGTGTTACTTTTTAGAATTAAAACTACCAGGCTGCTACCTATCATTTAATAAAAAAAAATAATGATGGAAGATGGTGAGTTACTTTAAAAAAAAATTAAGGAAGGTAATTTTCTTAAAAATAAATTTAAAGTAGGTAGGTCGGGGTTTGACATAGATCATCCCAACGCTCATCAACGTAACCACTGGCCTGTGTAATAGATGTTCAGCAGATTCGGCGGCGAAGAAGTGGCAATTCTCGGTAACCGGTACACGGTAAGGTTGTCTCTTACGGCGGGCTACAGATCCTCAACCGTGTGCACACGATGCGTGTCGTCGATATGTCCTTAAATCGGGTTGTAGGAACCGTTCTAGGCTTAAAATGGACCCCAATTCGGGGTACCAATTACTCCAGTAATGGTTGGATTTTGCACAATTAGAATAAAATAGTTTGATATTTTAATCAGATTTGATGGCGTGTCCGCGCTTTGAGATGCGTATGTTCGGAATGACGTGGCGAGTTTCGTTCAAATTCACTCGTTCAACGGTCTTACGAACGTGAACGAGTGAACGGAACGTTACAAAAGTATTTCCAAAAAAAGCTTCTGAGAATTAAACCTACATAGAGAAGCGCGACCTCTACATGTGGCAGACATTTAAAAGCGGTTATAATGCGTGAAAATAAATTATTCAAGCCAACAGGGGCTGACATATTTGATATAAGGCCTGATTTTTAAGGTATTTTACGAAACGCGTATGCTAAAATAAGGGACATTAATTATTCATTCGCTAGGTCACAATGAGGAAAGTGTTTGTGGATTGGGGAGGTTTATTTTGGTATCGCATTTTGGAAGTTGGTTTTTGGAGATGCCAACTTAAATGGGAAGTTTTTCTTACTGCTGTGGAGTAGACAGATTGACAGCCCACTTAATAATAAGCAGTTACCGTCGTCGATGGATGTGTACGACGCCAGGGGCACCGCTAACATGCTGCTGTCCGCGAAGAAATATTATAACATCCTTTTTGAAATACCACATGTCGTAGTGTAACCTCGTAAAGACACCCCTGGCTTAGTCACTACACAAGTGGTCTGGCTGATAATATGCTAAGAATTTGTTCTGTCAATATTTATTGCTGTGGGACAGCAAACATTCTCACTTAATAGTAAGTTACCGTTGCCTATGAATGTTTGACGCCAGAGGCATCGCTAACACGCCGCCGTTCGCGTAGGCGAACTAGCCTGGGTCATTTATGTCGGAACACAACATAAGGTTATTATGACGGCATACTTAGAGACCAGGGGTAGTTGCTATCCAGACAGGCTTGGACCCCTACCACTTGGGTTATTTTGTTGCCTTTTACAGGCCGACCGGCCGCAGAGGTCAGTATTTTTACTCCGTCCTTCAATGAAGGAAAAAGTATAATTTCGAATATTAATACAGCGAGTCTTAATACAGTACAAGGGGAATAATGTTAAGATTGAAAGGTAACTACATTGTGCACTAAGTAGCAGGCAACTTAAGATCCTTTAAACACTTTGTGGGATCCATACATTATTTTACTGCACCATTAAATGAACTTACTGATATAATTTTATCACAATACTAGATTTTTATTTTGTGAGGTTTTTAAATATTTAGTGAGCATACTGATCATTTATTTACTACTTTTTTGTATTATTATTTATACTTTTATATAAAGAAAACAGTAAAAATACGAAAAAAAATTGCATTAACAAAACACAATGTTTGCCAAATTACGAAATTATGACAAACGAGATTCGCCCGCTCGGGACATTTGTCATTGTTCCCGGGTACGACTAGTGCGTGCGCCATGTATTATGGAACACTAGCTTTCCTAAGCTGGTTTGTCCGTTTTAATTTAATATTAATTGTTGAATATTGGTGGAAGTAAATGACATATCACTGAAAGCTGCAAATACAAAGAGCTTGGCTTCTATTGCCTTTTTTATTTTTGTAGGACAGCAGACAGGCTAACGGCCCACTTAGAATTTAGTAGTTACCGTTACCGTCGCCTATGGGTGTTTGCAACACCAGTGGCAAGGTCCAATGTCAAAGTCAAAATTTCAAATTTCATTTCAATCTATGACTACCGAAATTCATCAAAATTGGTTCAGCGGCTTAGACGTGAAAGCGTAACAAACAAACAAACAAACTCACTTTCGCATTTATAATATTAGTTAGGATGTTTAGTTATTAAATATCACTTCATTCATAATTGAGTGATTGTATACAATTGCATGATTCCAAAATTCGTTCTGGCCGCAGTCTGACTTTGTCGCATCCCACGGCCTCGGCACTCAAGGCGTGCGAAGGAACACCGATGGTTTTAATGGGTATACCAGCCTGCGACCCCACCTGCCGGCACCGCCAGGCCCCGGCAGGGGGGTAGACCCAAAAACCCAAGAAGTGCTTGCTGGCTTGACGTCTTAGTTGTGGAAATGCGTGCCAATCGACTGATCACCAGAAATGCCGAAGATAGTGCGAAGTGGAGAAGAAAAAGTCGGAAAGCGGACCCCGGGCTCCGAAACGATAGTTTGGGCTGCACTCGGGATTCAACGCTAAGATGATGATGATGACCAGTCTGCGATCCCAGCCTAAGAGAAGCGGATATACGGGCGTATTGCACGGGGAGTTCCACACTACCCCCCCAACCGTTCCCACCCGGCGGAGTGGGCATCCGGTATTTCCACCTCCCAAAAAAATTACAAAATTCACTCTGGCCGAGACCTCTCTCTTGCCAAACTGGCCACGTTCGAACATGAACGTGAACTAGTCACCTCTGCGTGAGAAAGAAGATGCTATGGACCCATCACCCCTTGGTTTAGAAGAAGCCCGAGAAAGCGGCCGACGTCAGTTGAGGTCGCAGCCAAGCGTCACGTCCCATAGCTCTGGTGCACAAGACAAATAAAAGGTGAGATGGTTCTAGTGGGTTTACCAGCATCGTGTTTCCTTTTTCTACGAGAGATACTACTTCGCCTCATGTTTGGCGGGGTGTATCAAGTGAGAGAAAGAGAGAAAAGGGTGAAGGAGGTTAAGGGTAAGGCCCAAACGATGGTCGATCTCCAAGAGAACGTGCTAGCCTTAGCTGCCATTTCAGAGGTGGCCGGGGTGTCAAAGGGGCTTAAGAACACATGTCAAAAGATTCTTAAGCACTCAGTCAAAGCAGGTGTTCTCTGAGCTCGCATCCTGCACTGAAACCAAAAAAGTGGGAAGGTTGGCAGCCGCCAACCGCTGGATGCGGGCCGAGATGGCCGATCTCTGGCAGGAGCCCAGCCACTCCGCCCCCACAACATCCAAGACGACTACCCAGTCCCCGTCAGCGGCACATGTTGAGTCGGAACAGTCAGTCACCGGACGAGGGATAACGCCTCCGCCACCTCCTCTGGAGGAAGGATAGAGGTCGTGGCTAAGAAAAACAAGAAGAAGAAGGCGACGACCGTCTCTCAAACACCCGCAGCCAGGCAGGCGGCAGCACCGGCCATACCATCCAGGCCCAAGCAGCCGGGAAGCAGCAAGCAGAAGGGGGTCCCCTCAAGCTGAGGGCCCCGAAATCGCCTTCACAGTAATCATCCCTGGAGCGGCGGAGAGGGTGATCACCTATGGGGGCCAAAAGACAGGTTGGTCTGTTGGCCTTGGGAAGCGGCAAGAAAAAGCGAGAAGACAGCGCCATCGGGCCGAAGCCGCTAAGGAGGATATTCCCCCCTCCGCAGGCCCCAGCGGCTGAAGAGTTGGATATCTCAACCAAATAATGGATATTCATCTCCTCCAAGCGAATTTGAACTATTGCGCCAACTCTCCAAATCTCATGGTTTAGAGCTTGGCGCAGTGGAACATTAATGTCGCCGTTGCCACCGAACTGTCCTACGTCCCCACCCGAGGCGATTGAGTCGGGGACCAAGATGGCACGGTGGCTCTACACGCCAGGACCGCCGCAGGTATGCCGCTCTGGTCTGTTCTGGTTCTGCCCATGGTCGGGGGTGATCCTGGATGAACGGACGTCGCCTCCTTTTACGAAGCAGTCGTGTCCGCAAAGGAGGCGGCGGAGCGGGAGTTAACCATCACACTCCCCTCCCGTCAACGCAAGCCACGTCGTCGCCACCGGAGGAGATCTAGTGACCTCTGGCCGCTGTAGGATGCGGCTGCAGGCGGCCTCTCCAGGGAGGATCCGCCGCCCGCTCTATTGCCGCGAGGGTGAGGGCCGCGTGTTGTTTTGCAGCCCCCCTTAACTCCTCGAGTCGAGGAGAGCGCCGGGGGAATGAAACCCCCTGGCGTCACAACTATGGAAGAGGCCCGCCTCGATACAAAGGATGGGCCGGGGTCGGCTTGGGCCACGAGGTCGGCAGGCCACATATCCGTGGGCCCGGGCATAGGTGATAGGAGAACAGCGTGGTTTTTTAGTGGATAGTCAGATAGCCGAACATCTTTCCCGGAGTCCAACATATCCCTCGGTCCCCTCGAATATGAACCCGTCAAGAGAGGGTTTTGCCCCGAAACTAAAAAAGAATAAGGTTGGCAACTCGGCATTATTATAATGTGCTGGAAAACCGACCCATATTGACCCAACACGTTAATGTAATTTAAAGGTATTACAGTTAAATATTATATATATACCTATTAATAATTTTATTAAAAGTTAATTAATTATTATGTACATAATATGAAATATACTTAGTCAGGTCATAAGTATTGTCACACAGTAAAAACTTTTCTTTTAGAATGCTGGCCACAAAAAAGTTTATAGCATTCGAATTTCCAATTGTTCATGAAAATAAAAATGTATACTTTTAGAATTTTACTCATTTTTAAATATGGAGTGGACGCTTAAAGAAGACCGTGTTGCAGTTATTGCGTTGCATCGTTGCGGTTACGCGCCAATTCAAATTTTTAACATACTGAAAAATTTGAATATAACCAAAAGATACGATAAACGAGTACCATCAAACGATACAATGAAGACTCTAGTGTAGATGACAGGTCAAGAAGTGGTCGCCCTCGGTCTGTTAGGACTCCAGCAGTGATAAAAGCTGTGAAGGCACGAATTCAAAGAAATCCCAAACGTAAGCAGAAACTGTTGGCCCTTCAGATGGGGTTAAGCAGAACCACGGTGAAAAGGGTGTTAATTGAAGACTAGGGCTTCGGGCATATCGAAGAAAAACAGGACATCGTTTGAATGCTCGTCTAATGGACCTGAGACTGAAGAGATGCCGCGCTTTGTTGAAGCGGTACGCGAGAAAAAAATATCGGGAAATTCTTTTTTCGGATGAAAAAATGTTTACCGTAGAAGAGAGCTACAACAAACAAAATGATAAGGTGAACGCACACAGTAGTGAAGAAGCGAGCAACCGTATTCCGCGTGTCCAACGAGGTCATTTTCCATCCTCGCTCATGGTATGGTTGGGAGTTTCTTATTGGGGCTTAACAGAGGTACATTTTTGTGAGAAAGGTGTAAAAACGAATGCTGTTGTGTATCAAAATACAGTCCTGACGAACCTTGTGGAACCTGTTTCTCATACCATGTTCAATAACAGGCACTGGGTATTCCAACAAGACTCGGCGCCAGCTCATAGAGCGAAGAGCACACAAGACTGGCTGGCGGCGCGTGAAATCAACTTCATCCGGCACGAAGACTGGCCCTCCTCCAGTCCAGATTTGAATCCGTTAGATTACAAGATATGGCAACACTTGGAGGAAAAGGCGTGCTCAAAGCCTCATCCCAATTTGGAGTCACTCAAGACATCCTTGATTAAGGCAGCCGCCGATATTGACATGGACCTCGTTCGTGCTGCGATAGACGACTGGCCGCGCAGATTGAAGGACTGTATTCAAAATCACGGAGGTCATTTTGAATAAACTTTAATGTCATAAGAATCTATGTTTTGTTAAGTTCATTTTGGTATATGAATGGTTACATAATGAATAAACTTGCTACAATTATTTTACATTAAACATGTGACAGAATTTATGACCTGACTAGGTATACTAGTACAATGAACCTAAAACTAAAAACCTTAAAAAATATAATAAAATAACTAAAATATACCTATATTATTAAAAGGAGTCCCTTTAGGCAAGGTTCCCGCTTTGAATAGCTAGACTAATTCATTGTCCGAGGTAGCTGCCAGCGCTTTGGTCTCCTGTGATGTCGACTAACCTCTTTGCTATTTCCTTAAAAAGCCTTATAGCGCTAGGACCCGACGGACCAAGGGTCTCGACACCGAATGGGACAAATTCATATTCGGAGCCTAGACCTCTGTATTTGAATACTTTAGCTTTTTCAGCCGCTTCACAAGCCGCACCAGCTCTGTTGTTGGTTCCAGTTAAATTGAGTATTATAGATGGCGCTTGTGAATTATCACATTATATATATTTATTTATTTATTTATTTATTTATTTATTTATTTTACTGATTAATTTTCATACCACTGTTGATTACTGTCACAAAATGTACTGTATATTGAATACAGTCATACGTAATTGTTTTCTCTTTCTCGCTGATAACAATCAAACAATTCCTTATTTGTCAAGAGATAGATAAGAGACTGTAATTACAATCTTGCTCTGTTAACGTACTTGGTCACATGACGATTGTACCGGCTGTCTTTATCTTTTTATATTCTTGAGAAACAACAGACAGGTTGAGGACTTATTAGTAAGCAATTACCGTCGCCTATAGATGTTTGCGGAAACACTGGGGAGGAGTTCACAATTGGAACCCGCTGTGTCCAAAACTATTCAGTGCTGTACTTGAAGACATATACAAAAACATTAATTGGGAAAATAAAGGCATATGAATACTTAATAATAAATTAACATACCTAAGATTTGCAGATGACATTGTTCTTTTTAGTGAATCCGCGATAGAGTTAGAATCGATGCTAAAAAGATTAAATACTGAAAGCATAAAAATCGACCTACACACGAACGCATCCAAAACTAAAATTATGTCAAACAGTCAAAAGAAAACAATTAAAGTGGAGGAAAAACAGATGGACTAAATGAATATGTGTACCTAGGTAAATTGGTATCCTTTCGTACAAATAGCAACACACGGTTATTGTGGCGGCTTACTCATAGACCAAGGGTTGTTGCTTTCCAGACGGGCTTGGGGCTTTACTTCCTTGTTAGGGCTGTTTTGTCGCCGACAGGCTGACTTCGGCTGCAGGGGACAGTATTAGTCCGCCTCAGCATTGTCATATTTTTTTTATTGCTGTAGGACAGCAGACAGGCTGACGGCCCGCTTATAATTTAGCAGTTACCGCCTATGGGTGTTTGCAATGCCAGTGGTGTCGCCAACATGCTGCTGTCCCATAAGGGTACAGGAACTTGGGTCATTAATGCCGGAACACAACAAATTACATAAATGGGCTGTAGAAAAGGGGTACCCTATATAATTATAAGTTCCAAAATATGTTGAAAGATAACCATAGATCAATATCGATAGTTGTCTATGGTACACATAACCTTCTTTATTCGAATAAGGAAGGCTAAGTGTGAAAATACAAAAGAGCATTTCCATTGTTGAACATCAAGATACGGAGTGTTTCTTAAATTAGTGTCATTATTCAGTTTTACAACTGTCAATTGCTTTTCAAATGCAAATGCTCCATTTTTATTTCATATGTTAAAATGCTTATTATCTATATATTTATCTTTTTTAACAAATGCAACAATGACCCGATGGTACCGAACAGAAATAGGTAGTCGAAATAGTTACAAATATATTACTACTTTTCTTGTTCATAGTTTCGGGGTTTACATATATAACCGGTATGCTTGTAATAAAAAAGGATGAATAAAATATGGTATATAAAGTAAAAGTATAGCTTTGTTTATCGTTCCACATATCTCAAAGTCCAGAGTTCGTGATTATTAATACCTTTTCTTTAGCAGTTACCATCGTCTATGGGTGTTTGCAACGCCAGGGGCTAACATCGCTAACACGCTGCTATCCGCGTAGTGGCACTGGAACGTGGTCACTTATACCTGAACACAGTACAAGGTTATTATGGTGGTTGCTATCCAGACGGGCTTGGAGCCCTACTACTTAGCTTGGGTTGAGTAATTCCATTTTACGACAGGCCTTTCTACGCCCCTGCACGCATATTGCTATAGCCTGCTATTAAACCTTATGCGCCTTACGTGTGGTGATATTAGACATGGTTTACAGCGCTTGAGAGAATCCTCAGATGATGAGAGATGCAAACATTTGAGAAATAAAAACAAGCAGTAATAGCAAACTATCTGTCACCAAAATCTTCGTATCCTGAAAACTAATTACTTTAACTTGATTAAAAATAAAAAGTAGGCTATATATGTTTGTACACCGGAGTTTTCTGAGGAACTGTTTAGAATGATGCCCTCGTCGTCTTTCTACCACCGCACTGCCCGCCATCGGCTGGGCGTTCACCCCATTTCCTGAAGCCTCTTCTATCTTGTACGAGACGGTTCTCAAGAACGTTGCGTTGCAAAAATGTTGCGTACTCTCCGGATTTGAAATAAACTACCAGCTAAGGTTTGCCCATCGCAATTTGCCTGTCTGCTGAACCCCAGATATATATAAAAAAAGATTAAACAGTGCAAACATAGAAATGTTGGATGAATTTATTCAAAATAAATTACAATTACATGTATCCAAAAGTCTTTTTAAATTTCCGCCAAAAGGCGGACATATTAGGTTTTTAAAAAATTATATTTCAAAACGCAATCCATCAAAACGGTCTCTGGAACACATTTTGAATTGAATAAAGAACAACAGAAGAGGCCGAGGTCACTGATGTCCATTTATAATGAGCCACGCCTCCTATCACATTGCTCTATGTAATATGTTAAACGGGGGATGCCAAGTTATAGTGGTTAAGTTCTCAAAGGCGATCTTTGTGGGTGTAGCGACCTACATTTAATTATGACTGGGATGCGACAGAGAGGCGCCTCAGCCTTCGTAGGTGATACGTTCGCATGGTCAAATCATTAAATGGTCTATTACTTATTAATATTTATTATGTATATTCATTTAATATAACATTTATTTAATTTAAGAATTTTCAGATTTATAGGCATTTAAATACTTTCTAACATTTTTGAAGTCCAGTGGACTCCCGGTAATACAGCCCTTGTCCAATCCAGCGCCCCCCTTTAATCCAACATGCCTATCACGGTTGAATTATAAAATCTTATTGAAAAAAATTATGGCCGTCGCCACTTCTGTCAACGATATAGAAATCAGTGTTACTTCGGAAGTAATAGAGTAACCTTGAAAGTTGCTGTTGAAACACAGATTATTCTGTTATTTTTTTAATTTTATACATATAATTTAATATAGAATATTATCATTTTGATCTGTAATTTGTTGTATTATAAGGTAGGTACTTTAAAACTTTCGGATTATAAGGGGACTTAGGCAGTACTTTACGAGTATAATCCGACGTATATGATAGTCTGACACTGACCTGCAAAACGTTTGTAGGATTACCGAGGGTCCTCTGTATCCAACGAACTTTACTCACGAGATGCATGCGCAACGTTTTCTGAATGAACGAATTTCAAGATGGCTGCTTATTTGATGAAGGCAATAATTTAAAGAAATCGAATCTAATAAATGTTGGTGGGAAATTGTTATAAAGAGAATATGTAAATTATTTACAATTTTTTTAATAACATTATTTATTTAAATATTGTCTAATAATTGTGTGCATATGATTTTTAGTCTTTAATGTTATAATTATATGAGTAAACGTTACGAGAAAAAGTTAATGAGGGTTAATTAACTTTTTCTCGTGTACCCTCAAAATATTTCTATATAGGTTATGTAAGTTATTATTTTAATCGTCAGAACCGTTTAATAATAAGTCATTATATCGTTATGAAGCCGGTAATAAAGCTGTCAACGCAACTGACAAAGATAACAGTCCGTGGAAAAAGAACTAGATTTCTAGGCCAGTCGTTTTATACTTTTATTCGTACACATTGTTTATTGGGGCTGTAAAGTTTATTCTTTAGCTAAACCTCTTAGTCTGGAAGATTAGTTGTAGGTATTAATTGTTTATTATTCAGTGTTATTCAACATTTTAATCCCCGTTGAGAAAAAAAAAGCGGTGACAAGCTTTGATTATATACACGTCGTATATAATCAAAGGTGACAAGTCTTTTGTCCGTGCCATGATAGAGATTTTGTAATTTTTTGAATATCGTAAAAAATTAATCGTTTTACGACTTTGAAAACGTTTTAAATCCATTAATAATTGTAGTATTTCATAAATAATTATATAATGAAAATTATTGTACTAAATATGGCCCTTCGAGCAGAATATACGTATATATGAAAGAAAGAAGTGTTTATAAAATTTTAATCCTAGTTTATATGTATTTAAAAGAACACAGTCTTGTAACATTAAGATAGTTTGAATAATTCTGTGTGGGGATTTAATTATTATAAGATAACGTCTTGATGAACTCATCTTCAGTATAGAACGTTCATTCTTTTTAGGCAAGTTTATAATTACACCACAAACTCAAGAAATAATAATTCTGAATAAATCTAAGTTGAATTTTAAGTAGAAGGGCCACTTGATACCTAATACCTCAGGTATTTGTTATTTAATATCTTTTACTTTTTGGAGATTATTAGTGAAAATATTTTACCTCAAAAAGAAAATTACTTCTCTTAAAATGGTTTCGATCATTCTAAACAAATGTTCAAAATCATCAGTTAATTTAAAGAAATTGAAAATAAAAAGATTATGACCATATGTTACAAATAAACCTAAAATTTAATATATAAACAAAGGATGCGCACACGTGAGCACCAGAGCATGTTCACAAAATACAGATGAGAACAGAAGTGTTCAGTTTTGAAATGAAACTTCTTTAGCACCGTTGTGATTTGAACATTCGATGAAATGAAAAAGCGACACCAATAAGAGACATATTCATAAATGTTTCCTATTATCTTTGTCTCCACTTTGGAATTTTCGTAGCTTTATTACACTAATATACGAAATGTGATATTCTGCATAAAATTTTTGAGCTTGGTAAAAAGTTATAAAAATTATAAACCTTATAATTATCCTAATACTTTTGAGACACTATATTCACCTTATTCTCTCTTAAGCTGTTTTTCTGAAGCTCTCTTTTACCGTATGTGTGTTGCACATACACACACACACCAACACTTATATCTACTTTCGATGGTTGTTGCGTTGATCTTGACAATAACTTTTACAAATACTACTATAGCAACGTGGGGGTAAGAGTCGGTAAATTGGACCTATGATGCTATTCCATAAATACTAGATTTATTTATATGTCATAAATCGTCATAATCCATCAAGGCTACTTTCCCATCTTGATAGGGTATAAATTATAGATTTTATCAAATTAAAAGAGGCCGGATGACTTACAAAGGGAAGTGTGGAGAAACGAGTAATCGACCTCGCGGAGTTCCAATTGGACTAGGTTTTGCTAAGGGTTAAACACGCATGAATACGCTAATTCCATTGGTGTCGTTTTAAAGCGTTAGTTGTCAGATAAGCCTCACATAAATTCGCTGAACTTGTTATGGAGTCGATGAAATATACCTTATACATTTTTATAGTTAGAAACTTTATGGCTATAAAAATAAAAAATTGGATTTTTTAAAACACAATTTCCTAAATGACTGACTGCTGTCACACAGGTCTTCTGTTACACCTAGCTCAGTAAACGGGGACTTCAAGGCAGTTGTTGTCAACCATGAAATAAATATTTATTATTATTATTAAAAAAATATTCAATAAAAGTTTACAATAAGAAATAAAAATGATGAATTTCTCATAGCGAAATTGCACTTGTGTTGAAATACTTACAGCGTGTTCTATTTCATGTCTGTGAGCGATACTTATGTTACACAAGTGCGCAATATATGTAGTGTCACTTCTTCACCATCTTCTGTGGTGAGAGTCAATGCGCGCGTGTCCTGTTTAATCGTGACCATCTGTTCATAGTGAGATAGGGTTCCGTAGTATTATAATAAAACTTTATTTTCATAATTATAGAAACGGAAATCTATATTTTCGTAATTTCAAATCACGTATTAATTTCTAAAATCGGGTTCATATAAGTTCATGTATCATCATATCAGCATTAAATCCCGGTTGCAACCCAAAATGCCGCTTCCGAGCTCGGGGTCCGCTTCCCTACTTTTCCTTGTCCACATCGCGCGGTTTTCGGCATCCTTGATAGTAAGTCCATTGGGATGCATATCACCATATATGTATATCGTATGTGTGTACGTAAATATGATAAAAATTTGATTAAAACTGAACATTAATAAAACAATCCAAATAAAACATCTATAATATGTTCCTGGACTGAATTAAACACTTTTTATTCAAATTTCTCTTAAAGGTAGATTCCCTGATAGGCCTGGTGTAGCTTCTTCCTGCCCTTATCCTTAACTATACCGAGTCTATGACGAGTCTGCAACGACTGATGTCGTTGCCATATCATCTTTTACGCAATCTATCTTTTGTTTGGTTACAATTTTGAATTCATCCACTCTTATTTCTATCACTTTCCTTGTGGGAAGGCCTCCCAGACCTAGGGCTGTTGTGACATAATAGAATATTTAAACCTTGGGAACTACTTTATTAATCTTCTGCACGCTATTTGCGATGGTGTCTTTACGAGAGATACCTTCTTTATATGCAAGGAGGGCAAGAAAATAAATGGCTCATTTAGCTTAACTTTTTATAAGCCAGATTGTCAATAGGATTGATTGGAAAACCTGAATATTATCTTCAGTCAAAAAGGATGTCAAAGTAATAGCATAGTAAAGGAATACTATCTGGAAAACTATTTGCAAGCGTTCATGTATGTTGTTTTCCTTTGCCTGCTTTTTGTAGTTGTTTCTATGTAATAGAATTACTCCCCGGATTATATTTTGATTATATAAAAATATATTATTTATGCACTGTATGTATGTATGTATTTATTGTATGTATTGTCTGTATTTATGTATTCGTTTTAAATGAATATGCAATACTACCCCACTTTCAGCCCTCTCGAACTCTAATCCATCCTAAGGTTGCCTGGAAGAAATCGCGATAATCCAGCGATAAGGCCGCCGTTTGTACAATAATCTTTTATTTGTTTTGTCCTATATTGTATATATTTTGTGTGTTGTGCAATAAAGTATATTCATTCTATCATTCATTCGTAGTCATAGACGTTTACAATAATCATAGACAAGACACAACATAGATTCCAGAAGGAGATGCTTATAGACCAGGTAACTGGAATTAAATGTTAGAAAGAAGTTTTAAAATTCGAACGTTTAAAATCTACCTACATAAATAAACGAGCGTAGTCTATGGTTTACGTTGGCCTCAGTATTTCACGTTGCTCTACCCACAAGCCGCTTTAAGATAAACATTTATTAGCGTCTTATTGGCTCATTGTACAGTTGGAAGAAATATTGTTTGTAAAATCGTGTTTTACTTTTTTATATCCTTCGTGAAGGCTTTCGCAGGTTGGTTGTGTTTATATATAATATATGTTTATTTACGAAAGAAAAGTATGTAATTACTATACCGGTTGTATTGTTCTCTGACGCTTTCTTCGGGATTAGATGTCGCTGTGTGAGTATATATAAATTTTATATAGCAGCATATATATTTTTAATAGCCGTAGCTAAATATACAAGGTTGAGAAGTCATAAAAGAAGAATGATATCTACAGAAAAAAGGTGTTAATTAAAGTTCATGGTTACAGTATGAAATGAATGAATGAAATTAAAAAAATCTTTATCTCCAATTACCTAAAAGTGAATATATACATATAAAAGTGTAATAGGTAGCAATTATTTTATAAAAAAGTACTATCAGTAGCTCGATGAAGTAGAGGGAGCCAGGAGTCAAAATGAGCACAAGCCCGTCCTACGGAACTCCTAGCCTCTTCTCTCTTTCCGTAGACATAAGTAGAGCTAGTAAAAAACAAAATCTTTGTGTGTATATGTGTATTTGTGTGTGTTTGTGTGGGTGTGCGCGTGCATGTGAATGAACTTTTGTTTTAATCTAATCTGATCGAAACAAAAATATGATTACGTAAAAAAATTATGGCGTAAAAAAATTATGGCGTAAAAGGGTGCTTACATTGAGACGGCTAAAGAGAGGGCATGTTAAAACAGGAAAGGAGATTTAAGAAGGATAATTTAAACAAAGTGTTTTGTATGAGGCATCACCAAACCAATGTCACCTCTGAAGTTCTCACGCTAGCAATGATACGACCTATGGCAGTCGATCAGCATGTACTTGAAACTTCTAAATTAAAGATCTAGAAGCAAAGAAGATAAAATTGGTGATGATATAATCTGTGGTATATAAGCCTTAAGAATATAAAATTATTTCTTATTTTTTATTGGTGGTTACAATGGTTTCGGCATTGATTTTGCTAATGTCGAGGTAAATACAGGTGTTTTGCTATCCAACAAAACTGTCTGTTATTTTAGTCCACAGGACTTATACCGATGTAAACTGTCAAAAGTGACGTTTATTAAGGCACTTTATAACAATGAACGTCAGCGTCCAATAACCCTTCAAGCCCCGCTCTGCACGGGGTAATTAATTTAACAAGACCCATTAACTAATATAAAATAAATGTACAGTAAATGCGGGTGGATGCGAAACATGGCATGTGTTACTAGCGTATATTCGAATTATTGTACTATTTTTTAAAGTTGTTTGCAATAGGTTCGAGTGCACAAATGGTTCGGATGAACAAATTATCCACACATAACCCACTGTTGGGTTCGGACCTCCATTAGAAGGAATGGACGGTATACCCACCAGGCTTGTTTAAGACGGATTGACAGGTTAGACAGGTCGATTTCGGTGTCCAGATTACCTGACGATGTTTTCTTTCACTGGTGAATGCTATCGTGGGATTCGACCCTTGAACTCTACTCTTGTTTAGTCTCCAACTGTATCTGCAGGATACAACAAGGAACAAGGATCGATTCAAACGACGGTATGTACCATCATATGTAGTTTTTTTGCTTAATTTACATATTATAGCGTAATTGACACGTACTGATGGCGAACAATGATGCTTTGGACAAAAATATTCATATCTATATTCGGGGCCACGTGTTTCTTCTTTGTGTACCTATCTCCGTGCAGGGGCGGAGTTAGAATACTAACTTCTGTGACCAGGTTCGGCCTCTGCCGTACAAGGCGAGAAAATAAATCTAGCTACGTGGTAGGGCCCCAAGCCCGTCTGGATGGCAACTCTTGGTCTATAAATATACCGTTATAATAACTTTCGAACGACACAACACAAAGTTTCTGTACCCCTATCTATAGGCGACGGTAACTGTTTCTTAGTGGGCCGCCAATCTATCTGCTGCTCTTCAGCAATAAAAAAAAAACATAAATAATCACAAACCCGATATTAAGCGATCGTAACCTTTTATACAATGTAAACTCAAATCATTTCCTCCATCCCCAAAGAATTGCAAACAAATATCGGATTTCTGTTGACACTGGCCACCCCAAGGGGGAGGCGTTATCACTCAGCTGATAAAATCATTCCTCCCTCGTAAAGTAGACACTTCATGAACGCGATGACGCAAATCTCGTGTGACCACCATTTTTCACAATGTAGGATAATTTTAATTCGTTAATTTATTGGCTGATTTTTAGTATAATGCTTTTGGCACTGATTTTGCCAACGTCGCGTTGCAGTGAGAGATGTCAAGCAGTACGGTAGATGACGATGTTTTTTTTTGGTAGATGACGTATGGTTTCTAACTGCAACTCTTCTAAAGTTACAACGGTTTCTCGTGCGTTATCATGGAGCAATAACGGTGAAGATTGATTTATGAGTCGGGGCTGTTTCACTGCCAGTTTCATCATAAATGTTCAAAGTTCGGTACAGCAAACATCTGCTGTTATTGCTTGACCAGACCTGAGAGAGCTATAGTGAATAACAGTATGAAGAGACCACCGTTACTGTTGCCTTTTTATTGATAATATGGTAATTGGTAAATTGGTATTGGTGGCCATTGCATTTTTCTCTTACGGTTATCATAAAGAATTCATTTTGTGTCACATGTCATTCGATACAATGTTCCTTCATTTCTGTACGGATTCAAAAGGCAACATAAGTTTCAACACGTAATTCTTTCTGCTAATCAGTCAAATCACGAGACACTTTTTTTTCGGCTTATTGATTTGATGCATATGAGTTAATATTAGGTCTTTACCTATGAAATTGCTGTTTTGTATGAAAAAATTTAAACGAATTTTTTTCATGTATTTTTATTTGTATTAATCGGAGCAATCACCCATGCAATCAAAAGCATCTTTGCCAACGCAGTGGCAGTTTATCGATGCCCTTCTTAAAGAAATCAGCTGGATGGGATGGCAACAAATTCTTCAAAGGCATTTTGTACTGCTTCTCGGGTATTGAATTTTTTCCCGCCAAGAATTTATCCAAATTCTGGAAAAAGTAGTAGTCTGCAGGTGCAAGGTCTGGTGAGTAGGGCGGGTGACGGAGAACTTCCAACCCCAGTTCTTGCAACTTGGAGACCATCTGCTGTACAGTATGAGGTTGCGCGTTGTCGTGCAGGAGCAGCGGAGACGAGCGATTGACTAATGCTGGTTGGAGATGTGCCAGCTTCTCCATCATTGTGTTCAGTTCTTCGCAGTACACATCTGCAGTAATGCTCACCCCGTTTGGTAAGAAGCTGTGATGAATCACACCGGCGCTAGACCACCAAATAGTGACCATCACTTTTCTAGGGGTAAGTTTTCGTTTAGGACATTATTTAGGTGCTGAAACAGGATCCAACCAACTTGCTGGGCGCTTGCAGTTATGAAACAGAATCCATTTTTCATCGCAAGTAACAATGCGGTTCAAAATTTCTTCATTTGTGTGTCTGTTGAGCAGTGCTAGGCACGTCTCGACGCGTACTTCGCGCTGGCGATCATTGAGTTCGTGGGGCACCCATTTGTCAAGCTTTTTTACCTTGCCAATTTGACGTAAATGGACCAATATTGTTTTGACGCTAACGTCGAAAGCTGTTGCTAATTCAGCCGTAGATTGTGTATCATCAGCTTTCACAATCGCCTTTTATTCGTCGTTGTCGACCAAAGTCTTCGGACGACCGCGAGGGTCAATTTTCAGGTCGAAATTCCCATAACGGAAGCGAGCAAACCAATAACAGGTGGTGCGTTGGTTTGTAGTGTTAGCTCCGTAAACGTCGTTGATGTTGCGTGCCGCTTGTGCTGCGTTGCTGCCACGACGGTACTCATATTCCATAATTACTCGAATTTTATAACGTATCCATGATGACGAAAAGGATTCAAATGCGATGAAAATGTAACACTAGTCAATAAACAAATGACTACTTTTGGAATAAGAATTCCATGTTTTTAAAATAAAATTAATTTGAAATTAGAATTCTTAGCCAAACAAAAATTATTTTGATTTGAAATGGCCAGTACTGCAGAACGGCAATTTCATAGGTAAAGACCTATTATTGTAAGTAGGGTAACGTTAAACAATGCTGCTAATTACTGGGTAGTTTGATTCGGATCGTCTTCTATTATCTCCTTCAATTCAGCGTTATTCATCTGTGTGGGTGATCTTCCACCTGGTTCGTTCTTCAAGTCGAAGTTTCCATTACGAAAGCGTTTAAACCAAAAACGCACCGTGCGTGCGTTGATATTGATATTGCGAGCCGTTTCTGCTTCGGAACTTGTATTCAAAATGATTCAGATTTTCGAATTATCCATCTTTCAGATCTAAGTTAAATAAAAAAAAAATAACAATTGAAAGTCGAATGTTGCGTATTTTCTAAAAGAATAACCTCACGGGTATTATGTGAAAAAAGTTTCACTTGAAAATCTCACGCTATGAAGGTTTTATTTTAATTCAAAGTATCTATGCAACGGCAATTTCACACTTTAACCCCTATTATTTTCCCTGGTGTATAGGTATACTGCATTAATAACCTTGTGTTGTGTTCCTCCATGAGTGATCCAGGTTCCTGTACATTACGAAAGCGTTTAAACCAAAAACGCACCATGCGTATTGTGCTGTATGTTCTGAAAGCAGCGTGTCCGCGATACCCCTAGTGTCGCAAACATCCATAGGCGATGGTAACTGCTTTCTATTAAATTCGTCAGCCAGTCTGCTGAATAAAAAAAAAAACAATAAAAAAAGAAAAGCAATAAATAAAGAAAAAATCCTATATGAAAATACTATATTATACTAATTTTTCAATGAGATTATGTGCACCCTACTTTGCCTGTAATTCTATATTGAACTTTAAGAGGCAGCTGATTGTCAAGTGGCAAGCGTCATATACGCATATACATCAATTCAGTATCCACTAATGTGTATGGGACACAGTGTAATATGGCAGACAGTATTATACCCCTCATTAAAAACATAAGAACGATGCAGTTCTCTCGGTGATATAACTATTAGTTTAAATGGTTTAACCTGTTAACTGGGTATGACGAAATATTTCGTCATTAAACCATCAACTTCAGACAGGCCTCCGAATCGCCGATTCATTATTGTTTTTGATCCGGTGTTAACAAACGCGACACCCACTTTGAGTTGAGTTTTTTCATAACCAAATTGTCGTAAAATAGTAAGCACGCTACCATATGATCAATTTGAAACCTCAGCCATCTCCCTGACTTTCATTTTGCGGTCGGTGAAAAAATTCTGCTGATTTTTTTGACGTTTTCTTCGTTAACAGCTGTATTTGGGAGACCACTGCGTTGAGCGTCGTCGACGTCGCTACGACCACGTTTAAATTCATTATATAAGGGGTACTATTTATATTTATATTTTATGTCTTTGTGGAACTTTGTCTTTATGGAATGCCCACATGACCCATTCGGCCTAAGAAACAGGTAACCACTTAGAATAATTATACATAGAAACCTAGTCCGCGCGCATATTTTGAAGCATCTTATTTCTGGCTCCAAACTCCCGATCGCTCCGTGAGTCCGTAGTGTTCAATGTCAAAGCACGCTGAACGTGTCTCGCGAAAAAAATTATTATTATGACGATTTGTGCAGTTAAATTGTGTCACAACACATCTGAAATGTAATAACATCACTTTTCACAGGTAAGCTTTCAATATTTAATAGTATATTGTAGTTAATTAGAGCAAAATAGAAATGTTTTGTTTCAATGCTCAGTGTTGCCCGAATGTGAAAATATTTTACCATTTTTACTGACTTTGTTACTCCGACTAATTAATTTTAAAACATTGTTACTGATTTTTACGAAGGTATGTGATACGTTTTTTAATGTAGGTGTCTGTGTGATTTAGCGATGTTATATACCGGAGATTGTGTTACTTGAAAGTTGAGAAGTATAAACGAATTTTATTTTCGGGAACTTTCGGGAACTGGACCTTCACTGACAACATTACTCAAGTGTATGTGTCCGTGTCGCCGAGCGTAAGCTCGTAATCGTCACGCCTGTGTGAATCGGTAAAGTGCTTCACTTTTGACACAGCGCTTGTATGTAGACTATTTTTCTATGTGTAATTATTCTAAGGGTAACCATTTGCTTCACCTGTGCTTCTTCCACGAACAACTTTCGTTGGATTAGCTCGTCTTGGAATACCCACACGGTCGATTGCTGTTTTGTTTCCGGCTCATACGCATATATCCATGATTCGTCACCTGTCACGATTGTATACACGTCACTTGAAGCACCGCGGTCAAACTTCTTAATCATTTCCTTACACCACTTGACGCGAGCCTTTTTTTGAGCGATTGATAAATTATGGGGTATCCAACGAGAACAATTTTTTTTCCATTAAGTTTTCATGTAAAATCGAATGTATTGAAGTGGAACTAATGTGCAAGGATGTCTCTATCTCACAATATGTCATATAATGATCTTGAATTATCAGTTCACGCACTGCATCGATGTTTTGTGGCACAACAATCGATTTTGCACGACCTCCACGGAATTCGTCGGCGACCGAACTACGACCACGATTGAATTCACTATACCAGCGATATACTGTGGTTTTTCTATGGTGCTTTATCGACATACAAAGAACTGAGTTCATCGACACATTCTTGTTGAGATAATCCTCTTCGAAAGTTGTGAAAAATAATCCAACGAAAACCTTCTCTTGAAATTGTTTGGTCAAATTGATTTTCTTAACTCACTGTAAACAAAACAAATAGCACTTGTACATCAAAACGTTGTGAGTACGTTTATGCTAAAAATGGCAAACTTTATTATGGTGTTGCCAGATTTAAGATATTGACATTAGTTTTGACAGTTCCCGAAATATAAAGAGTATCTACCCTATGTACCATTCACAAACGGTTGATTTCCCTGTTCAGTCTGGGAACTTTTTGATTAATGTAGTATTTATGCTATGTTTTTATGGATTTTTATCATGAATTTGAATTAATTAACTTAAGGAAACATGATAACTTCAATACAAAGAATTGTTTCATACAAAAATCGATAACCTTTTGTACATTTTAACGATATCATAACGGAAAATGTTGGATCGAATTCAATATAACAGTTGTGTAATATAATAAAAAGTATCCGTGCAGGGGCGGAGAAATAATCTGCGGCCGGCCTGTCGTAAAAGACGACATAACAACCCACTCTAGCTACGTGGTAGGGCTCCAAACCTGTCTGGATGGCGACCACCTTTGGTCTTAAGTATGCCGCCATATTAATTATGTTGTGTTCCGGCATTAGTGACCCAAGTTCCTGTACCCTTATGGGACAGCAGCGTGTTCGCGATGCCACTGGCGTTGCAAATACCCATAGGCGACGGTAACTGCTAAATTCTAAGCGGGCTGTTAGCATTGTCTGCTAGCCTACATCAAGAAAAAAATATACTTTAAATACAACACTGTTCCCGTCAACCACCATTATTTAATAGATTACTGTCAAATTTTCAGCAAGCTGCATCATTTAATTTGTGTTTGACACCCATTAAAAAAAAATTAAATTTCGTGTGTTGATTAAGCATTATTTTTTTCGTAAAAAAACCATCACTAAAACCAAAGAAAGACTTAATAAACTATGAAAACTGCACCATAAATTTCAATGGTTAACAAGTGGTTTATTAAGTTCTGTTGTGGTCGTACTAGCACAAAGGACGCTGTACGTTTAGATCGCCCAAAAGAGGTCATCACGCCAGAAATCGTCGATAAAATTCATGGAATAATATTGAACGATAGTAGAATGAAAGTACGTGAGGTAGCTGAGGCTGTAGGCATCTCAACTGAGCGAGTATATCACATTTAATATGAATATTTGGACATGAAAAAGCTATCCGTGAGAGTAGTGCCGCGATTGCTCAAACTCGACTACAAGCGCAACCGTGTGACCACTTCAAAGGAGTATTTGGCGATGTTCAACCGCAATCCAGACGATTTTTGCGCCGTTGTATAACCGTAGACGAGACATGGATCCATCACAATACCCCATAGACCAAAGAACAATCAAAACAGTGGGTTTCACCGGGTGAACGTACACCAAAGAAGGTCAAGGTGGGTCTGTTACCAATAAGGTCATGGCCACAGTTTTTTAGGATGCAGGCGGTGTCATTCACAACATTATCTAGAGAAAGGTAGAACGATCATCGGTGAATATTATTCAGAGCTTTTAGACAGATTCGATATTGATTTAAGGCAAAAACGACCACATTTGGCGAAAAAAAAGTACTGTTCCATCAAGACAATGCACGAGCGCATACGTGTATATGGCAAAAATCCAGCATATTCTCCAGATTTACCCCCCTGTGACTATTTTCTTTTTCCAAACCTGAAGAAATGGAATAAATGGGTAGTAAAAGATTTGGGTTGAATGAAGAGGTCATAACCGAAACAAACGCCTATTTTGAGGGCCTGGAGAAAACCTATTATATAACTAAAAAAAAATTTATTCACATAGTCACGGAGTTATCAAACAGCCCTCGTGCATAAATACCCAGACGCGAGACGGGAATCGAACCCAGACTGTGCAAGTGGATTAGTTGCTACGCCACAGAGGTTGTCAGGGATTCAATAAAGGTTCCTTTTATGGTTTTACGATAGATGGTGGCCCTATTTCAAAGCAGGGATAATAAGGCTAAAGCTAAATCGAATATCTCGTCCAAATTACGTGTCCGCCAGTACACGTTGTGCAGGTAATCACCAGATAACGTTCTATACAAACAATGAGGTAACTTGAATCAACACATTTCAATTTAGATAATGTCCATACCACAATCAAGGTGTAATTTGTATGTGGGACAATTTCGTTCGGGACCGTTGAGGAAATTGGATAGAGTCACCAGTTGTATGTGTTTTTCTGTCTTTATTTAGTCCTTAATTGGAAGGAAATATTATTTGAAAAAATTACTAATTACTTAAGATAAAATTTAACAGTTAAGGTGTTGAGTGTTAAGTGTATAAAAAATCAGAAAAATAAGTATATATATATATATATATATATATATATATATATATATATATATATATATATATATATATGTATATGTATATATACATACATATTTTATATATCTATACCGTCGTTATTATTATTGACAACCAGGGTGAGGAAATTAATCTGCATTTAAAAAAAATCCGACACGTAACTAACGTGTCGGATTTTTTTTCAATTCAATGATTTCAATATTATTAAAACGATTTACTTTTCTCTGTGTCAATCAATTATATATTACTGCATCACCTCTTGGAGCGGATCCTCCAAGACGGAAAATATTATCCTTGGAGCGTGCCCAAAGAATTATACTCAAGGTAGCCCTACATATAAACTATTTTATCATTCCATCACAAAACTATATAAAGAATGACAGATAATGAGCGTTCGTCAACTTTTTATGTTAGCAACTACAAAAAAACAACACTAACAAATTTTTTTGACAAATTAACCAATAGACGCTGCGACATTATCTGTAAGATATACAAATGTAATACTAAATTTGCCAAAAGATTCTATCGATTCCTAGGTATGTGTATTTACCCACTCTCCACCAGTTGTTGTAAAACAACGGTAAAAAAATATCACAGAATCTCAACTATAATGACGCGGAGGATATCTTGCATGTTAGTACTTGATGTATTAATTATTATCATACACACGTAGACGCAAACTATATATATATATATATATATATATATATATATATATATATATATATATATATATATATATATATATATATATATATATATATATATATATATATATATATATATTTGTATTGTACTGTACCTGTTTCAATTTGCTACTTCATATATCTTTGAATTGACTCAATTGTCAATTTGTATGCTGTCATCTAAAATACAATCTCTTAGGTTATGTGGCAGTTGCATCAGACTGTAAACGCAGAATCGTGTATGGAGTTTTGTGTTATTAATAAATAAAAATATTATCATTCCTAGACATTCGTTACTTAACATTTTTTTTAATTATATTTAATTGTAAAAAGTATTTTAACTTTTTCTGGGATTTTGTAGAAAATAATACCTTGTAGAATAAATTGTATACAAGAAATCAAATCACCCGCCAATTTTCCTTGGACAAGCGTTTATTGTATATGTATAGCAAGGCAATCCTGGAAATATGAATTTCCTTTTTTATAAGAGAATATTGGGCCTCCATTATTAATGGAAAATAAGTTGCTCAAAGTTGTTCACTTTGTGGTTGATTGAGCTGCTTGTATTGGGGAGGACATGGCTATTTTGTGTCCTCTTTTAGATTTTAATCACAGTTTATACGTATATTTTGAATTGAGGATCCATAATACGATATTATTTTATTTATTTATTTATTTTTATTAAGACTTACAGGCTAATAAAAATTACAATTTGTATATATAATCCAACATTCTTAAAAACTATTGCTGATTACAAGTTTTAACAGTTAGTTATTTACCACTACTCATAAACACAGTAAAAAGAAAAAAAAGAATAACAACTTATATTCAATCTTCAACAGTGTCGAAAAAGTATTTACCCATCATTACTTTGAATCTGTTAACTTTAGTTGTGAATAAATCGATATCGAGCTGGGCATCTAATTGATTAAATCCATTTGCACCTCGAATAAAAAAACTATTTTGTCTATAATTAGTAGGTGCAAAAGGCACACTTAACAATTGTCGCTTTCTAAAATTTTTGTGCTGTGTACGGAATCCTATATTAGCTAAATTGCTTAGGATATTCTTAGAAGTGATCTAGTCTTCAGGCTTCAATATGGTCAGGGTACCTGCGAGGAGATTTTAGGAGCAGTTTGGACTAAGGCTTTTCTAGATTAGAAGGTCAGATGACTTTAGCTATAAAAATACTATAATTGTTTCATTAATTTCATTTCTTAAAGATTTAAAGACCAACGAAAAGGAAGGATACAACAGGGAATTGACGCCATGTTAATGTTGGAATATCGTTATATATATTTAATTCTTCTCTGTGTGTGTGTATGTGACTGAACTCATCTTAAACGGCAGGACCGATTTGGTGCAAATTTTTGTGTGTTTTCAAATGGATTCAAGAATGGTTCAGATTCACAATTTCATCAACTACGAAATGTTTGTTCAATCTTTTTTTTTATATTTAAGACCTATGTACAGGACAACGTTTATCGGGTTCGCTAGTGTTCATATAGTCTTCGAAGCGTTTCATCCCCGATATATCAGTTTTTCCACTGTTAAAATCATAGGGCACGTTAAAAATCATACATAACATATTTTATTATGCAAAAATATACCTTATTGTACGTAGCTTAATGAAAAATTGAGTTCGGTTTGTTTTGGGTTCGAACTCTAAAGCTGATTTTAATACAATTTCAAAGACGGATATTATGATAAGTACGGAAGGTATATTAACGATAATTATTAATTTATATTCGAAATAAAATTCTATATATCAGTATATTGTTTCGCAAACGATTTAGACATTGTAGGAACAATTATTTCATTAACTTGGCGAGGATGTGGTGAAAATAGTTATGTAACTATTTTCACTTCTTCCGTGTGGAGTTTGTCGAGGGTCTTTTTGACCCTGTATGTTGCGTTTGAATTTATATTTTTTTAAATTTTGCACTAAAGATAAATAAATATTATTTTAGTTGCATGTTATTGTTATAATTAGGACTCGATAAAATAAAACACAAATATTATAATTAAATAAATTTTAAATTATTCAGCTAAGACTTTTATTAATTAACTTGTAATTTGATAAATTTGTAGTTTCAATCATTTTAAATTTTCACTTACAGCCTTATCATCACTAATAAACTACATATTACCTTTATTGTCTGTAATTGCAGTACAGTTCTGGCAAAACGAAATTGTGTGTTCAGGACAAATATATTTATGGCATTCGTCACAAACATTTGCAGTCTTGTGATGGCGGGCATAAGGACATATTTGACACCTTTTTCGTACACCTGGAACTCTGACAGATGCTTCTCGTTTAGGTTCTCCACTGAATCCTCTGATTCTCTTGCGTAACTGTCGCGGTAGTTGAGGTATATCTTTACAACACTTTAAGTGCAAAAGCAGAAGTATTTCAAAATCGGACAGGTGAAGTCGCTTGCTAACTAGTAATAATATTTATTATAAATTCAATTGTAAATTGTTGGCTTGTTATGTCTTGTTAATACCTAATCACTCTTAAACCATAGGAAAATCAAAAGGGCCCACACATGTAACCCTAAAAAAAGTTCAGCTTAAACTCTATATAACGACACTTAAGGGAGTGTGCATTTTTCGGCGTTATAGAGAATGTTCGTTAAATGGAGAGAAATAAAAGATATTATTTTACTATTCTATAATAATATGTATATTTATTAATATAGTAAACATTTACATTTACGAACATTATTATTTATACAAATAACAACACTTGCGAATAGTGATCTTCTTCGGATGTTTTTTGTTGCTCCAATATGTATTTTCTTATGTATTAATATTATACTATTTTACTTGGATTCTATCCCTGCAAGGGCGAAGAAAAAATACTAACATCTGCGGCCGGGATCGGCCTGTTGTAAAAGGTGACAAAACAACCCACCTTAGCTACGTGGTAGGGCCTCAAGCTCCTCTGGATGGCGACCACCTTTAGTCTTAAATATACCGCCATAGTAACCTTGTGTTGTGTTCCGGCATTAATGACCCAAGTTGCTGTCCTGGAACAGCAGCATGTTCGCGATGCCACTGGCGTAGTAAACACCCATAGGCGACGGTAACTGCTAAATTCTAAGCGGGCCGTTAGCCTGTCTGCTGTCCAACATCGGATTCCAGCCACAGGGAACAGAGAATAGAGAGTGTATTACCAACCAAATTTCAACGTTTTAAGGAGTTTGTCGTTAAATCGAGTGACGTTATAAAGAATTCGCTGCAATTAAGAGTAAAAATAGATGTTATGTTAGCGAACCCTCGGTAACAACGGGACTTTAAACTGAACTTTACACGATTGCAAAAGTTCAAGTCATCAATGAACACCTATTGAGGTGCTTATTATAATGACTTGCGTTTTTGTTGAAATTGTGACTAATATTTTCATCATTGTATGACAGGTGAAATAAAATTTTGCGAAATCATTGCCAGCCTAGTTTCAGTCATCTAATACCCATTTTTAAAACAGGCTCGGTCCTTGTAGTGGTTGCGATTTTTAGTCCATGATATGCATTTAAAGGTACCTGATAGTTCAGTGGTAATACACTCGGAGACCAGTCTAAAGGCTCCGGGTTCGAATCCTATAGTAACATGTACTGCTTAGGGGGTATTCAAATATGAACACAATTTGGGGGCAGTGGGTCTTGTAAGACATTACGATGCATTAGTGTGGTGTGGGGTTTGAACAACGCCTTACGTAACATTATTTAAATAAGAAACTTGGAATAAAAATCTCTCAAGTTCTCTTCGTTTATGTTTTACGGTAACTCCCCTGATTGTAATAATATCATTTTATGATTATAACCAATGTTATTACACGCTTCATATTAACTTGACCTGTATGTAGCGGAATTTTCGGACTCAATTTTTAGCCACTGAATAATCAAAAAGAATCCAAAACTTTGCACACTTGTTAAGACCTGATGACAATATCGAAATTTATTAATTTATTAAATTTGGGTATTTTTTCCCATAGTCCTTATCAGGATCATCAGGATTAACGATTTCTTTTCCTTCTGCCGAAACGCCATCTGATGTTTAACTAATAGAACTGCCAGAAAATGGCGTTAAATTAATAAAAACATTTACCGGATTGGGAAGTGACAATAAATAAATAACATTTTATAGTTAACCAAAATTTATTGACGAGAAAATTAATGTCACTTGAATGCATGAGAACAAATTGTAGAATATGCCAAAAAAGTGTGTAAAGTATACATTATGGCCAAGTTAGAAAAACGAAAATTTTATGTAAGATTTGTAGTAAAAGTTTCACATATTTACATTTAAACTTAAACAAATGTTTATTATATTATGATTATTTATTAAATAAAAATTTTATTAAATAAAATAAACAATATACAATGTATTGCGAGTTAGAAATATCTTGTTTTAAATAATAACACATTTATTTTAGTAACTTTCCGATAATTTGTGCAACATAAATGTGAATTTTAGTTAAAAATTGTTACTTAGGTGTTACGTACGAGTACCTTTGGGAGGGGGAGTGGGGCTTACAGAAAAACGTTACGGTAACGCGTAACGCTTCAAAAATCTTCAAAAATTGCGTTAATTAATAATTGAAAAGAAAGAAAGAAAGAAAGAAAATATTTTATTGATCAAGAAGAACAAACATGTAAGATGAAAAATAAATTATAAAACATTAATGTATTGTAAATGCCTGTCACTTCTCCAACCAATAAGGTCAGCCCTCAGCATTATGCCATGTTGGGAAACATGGCACTGTTTTCCAGTGCTAACCTTTATAATAATCATAGTTGACCCACGTTTCTTCTTAAAAACCACATTGAACGCCCCCTTAGGTATCACCGGTAAGTGTAACTCGCCAAACAGGCCACGTAGGATCACTACACGCCAAACACGACACGGGGGTCGTCAATCCTCTATGATTACAAACGTAACATTCAAGTAAAATGTGTAACCCTTGTTTATTGTTTCAGGTACCCCCGAAGCTGTTGCGCAACAAAGTAAGTCACGTTTGAACTAAATTAAATTCCGACCGGCTGATTGCTCAATATCGTACTAAGTTCCGCCTGTTTAATCTGATACGTATGCCGGAATGGGTTATTCGAAGGTTTATAAATGGGATGGAACCAAAAGGGACGGAGGGAAGGAAGGGAGGGGCAGGTACGGCTTATAAAATGCCACTAGTTTTTACACGAGCTGTACTCGGTGGAGCCGATAGTCCCCAATAAAAATATTCTTGTCATTCGTGGCTGGTTTTCGCTTGGTCCCTACGCAGCGGTCGAGCCGAGCACGCTGCCACAGCTGATCGACTGCGTTACCATGGGGTCGGAATACCTTTCCTGACCGCTGTTGCGTCGTCTGAAACAACAACAGCTTTAGCATTAGGAAAAAAACTAGCTGTACTATAAATATTATGGCGCTCTGTGTATTATTATGTCAGTGAGATAATGACTTAAAGCGCCATCTTGTCCCAAAACTTGTCTTATAATACTAGACTACTGAAGCTTTGTAATTTTTGTAAATTAATACATATTACACATAAACTAATTAATGTAACTGATACTGTAGTGTATGGATTTTGTATCTGAAATAATCTCGGATGAAAATCGGAGGTCATCCAACGTGCATTAATCGTTGAGCCACGGAGGTAATCGTAATAAGCTCTAAGGGAATACCAGACGTGTGGTAACAGAAATACATCTATCCCCTGATGTACACGGGACATAGGTTCCCGACAAAACCGTGTAAAATATTCCAATAATGCTATGTAAACCGTGTAAAACGAAACAAAACCAATATGTACTCGATTCAGTCATTTATGTGAAACATCTTAAAAACCTACCTTACCTACATACCTGAATTTCATATAGATCAAGAACAAAAATAAACCAAATAAATCTTCAAGGTGAATCTTCATGGAAAAAAGTCAACAATATCCGTTACTCTTTCTCTATTACGAAACGTTCCAATATTTCAATTATTGTATCCAAAGAAAAAAATTGTTTTACAAAGAAAATATATCTTTTAATTTTTTATCGATGTTTTTGGCATCATAAAACCTTGAAAAATTTACACAAATTTCATATAAAGGCTTCAAAAAGATGAAAAACGTATAATTTACCTGTTCTAATACATATTTATAAAAATTTCAAAATTCGTTAATTTAAACCGAATAAAAAGGGAACCGGGTACCGTGTAAGTCTGGGGATAGGTGTATAAGGCGACTTTTATTTGACGTTTTTATAGTTGGTATTTAGCAGACAGGTAAACGGCCTGCCTGGTAGCAGAGGGTCACCGTCGCCTATGGACGTTTGCAACACCAGAATCTGAAATGCGCTGATAGTCTCTTTATTATACGTTTTTGAAAAGTCCTATGATTTTTCATTTTTTTTTTTTCATTTTTGTGGTGTAATAACCATCTGCTGTACACATGTCCCCCCAAGATCACTGCTCATTTCTTTAGTCACCACCGGCTATATCATTGGGCCACGGTGGACGTCTTCTACATTTGCCAAGACGCTTTCTCCACTTTAGGACTGGCTTACCCCAAATATTCTCGCGACGAGAGCCTGGCTCGCTTCCTCTCCCCACCTTCTATGATATATGTCCGATATACCATTCGTTAACGCTGTCATGGAGATCCTTATGCTGAAACCCCAGGTTGTTTTGAACCCAAAGAACTGATGCAATTTAAAGAAAACATAATAAGATAATAACAGTCCATGGCGTCTCAGCAGGGCTTGGGTCACCCCAAGACGGAACGGACAGTATACTCGACAAGTTTGTCTAAGCTGATAGGCGGCTTACAGATACAGGTGATCTCTGTATGCAGGTTTCCACATGATTACCTTCATTGTCGGTGCATGACAATTATACTATAACTTAAAGATGTAGGCCATGTTTAATAGATGACTATTTCCTTGATTTGAATCATGTATTTTTTTCATTCATGTATATTTTTTTTTTCTCTCTTTATACACCGCACGATAAGTTAGTGCTAGTATTCTCCATAAGAAATGTATATGTGGGTTGCCTGGAAGAAATCGCTTAAAGCGATAAGGCCGCCCATTGTCTTCAATATTTACAATATTCTCTTTAACTTGTATTTTATCATTAGTTTAAGTTGGTGACAATAAAGTATTATCTATCTATCTATCTAGTCGACTCGGCAAACGCTGTTCTACGATATGAATAAAAAAAAGTAGCCTATGTCCTCCAAAGTACAATCTATGACTATACCGAAAATCATCAAAATTGGTTCAGCGGTGGCATGAAAGCGTAACAAATAAACTCACTTTCGCATTTATAATATTAGTTAGGATATGCATATTTGACACCGTGGGATTGGTTTCCATTAGTAACAACACTGAGCTACCAGGTACCTTAAAAATATTATCAGACTTAATCTAGAACGTCCTTAAGTCGCGATAACGATGTACACCATAATCCTCGTAAATCCACGGATGTTTATAATCCCATGACGTTATGGAAGCCATGTTCGTGACGTCACACTTTGAAACCGCTTTGTGTACGCAAACTTATTATGTGGTTTCCTTTACACGTTTCGAAATTTATTGCGTAATAAAAATTAGGCAATTGGGTGGAAGTTTCTGGAATTTAAGGCAGTTTTAAACGTAGTAGTCAAATAACATAGTTGGGAAGTGACCCAGAGGTAAGGTTTGTTACGTGACAGGACTTCAAGCCCTTCTGGATCCGCTCTTGGTGCATAAATATGCCGCCATAATAACCTTGCGTTGTGTTCCGCTATAGTGGACCTAGGTTCCAGTACCTCTATCCGGATAGCAACGTGTTAGTGTTAGTTATCCTACTGGCACGCTATAATGGCCGTTTTGACGTTTGTCCACTCCATGAAGTTTCGTATTAATTAGTAATTACATTTAAAGGAGCAAATTGCTGTTCTATATTGTCAATAACTGCACGTCGCTATTGACAATAAAAAACAGCAATTTGCTCCTTCAAATATAATTACTAATTAACACGAAACTTCATGAATGGACAAACGTCAAAACGGCCATCATAGCGTGCCGGTATAGTAGTCAGTGTTATTTATAGATCTGTAAGTTGGACATTATCTCACTTTCTAGCTTTCCTCATAGTATATAGTTGTCAGTTGTAAGCTTTTGTTTCGCAACACCCCGTACACATTTATCTACTCGCCTTTTTTTGGGTTTAATCTTTCCTCCGTCTCCTGTTCAGTTGTCTCTAAAAGAAAAACCGAATAGAGCCGTTGTCAGCGTTATAATCGTGGACAGATTTTTAAATTTGGATTCTTGGGGTCACGGCGTGTGCTTCCTTGGTATCTTGGTCGGCGAAGAGCGTCCGCGACGAGTGCGCGTCCCGCTCTCTCGTATGGCACAGTGACATTGACGCTTTGATTTGATGTTGACATTTTGGTTAGAAATATCAGCGTTTCAATCAAAAACAGCAATTTGTAGGCTGCCAAAATTCATGTATCAACTTCATTTATCAGTAACATAACTCCACCGAGTTCATCTTTCTGCTTTTATCCTACTTGAGGTCGGTTTATATTCTCTCCTTTCATTCTCCTCTATTTATTCATTTCAGTATTCACATCGTTTTCGCCAAATCCCTTACGCAATATCTTTTTTGTTCTTTATTACATTCATTTACATATCTAGTATTTTATTCCCTTTAAGTAATCTCCTACTAAATATCATCCCTGGATATATATTCATACGATAAAAGTGACGGTCATATACTATAAATATTTTAAAAGTTCAAAGACCTACTTTAAAAGTTTTCTCAAACTCGAAACTACTAAACAATACTTATTCACATAACTATGCCGCACATTAATCATCTGTCATATAACATATGTTAAATCACAAAAGGCTAACAGACTTACAGATAGACAAGGAAAATAGACCACTTTGAAAAAACTATGTCATTTGTCGTATTGCCTAACAAAGAAAAAAATAAATCAATCCCAACCGTTATGAGTTGAGCTCCCGCGGCTTTTGGAGTTTGATTAAAATGTTTGAACATTTAAATACACAAAGAAATGCTGCGGATCAGGTTAAATGGTCGTCCGTGGGGCACAACACGTGTAGTTTTTGAAGTGTGTTTTTGATGTTGTTTTTATTCGGTGGTCTGATTTCGAAGAGTCAATAGTTTAATAAGGGATTTTTGGCTAGAGCTCACAACTTAGGGGTTGGCAGTGCTCTGTATGACATCCGCTTAGTATAACGTGTTTGTTCTTTTTAATATCATTATAAACGGATTCCACTGTACATATACTATTATTTACAAACATATATATATTCCCTTTGGCTATAAAATAAAAAAAAAAAACTAATTATTTACAATTTAGTTAGTAAATTTAGTTAGTAGAGTCGCCGCTCAACTTAGTCTTTATTAAATATACTAGAACATGAATAATATGTATATAGGGCAATTTATACAGAGCCATCTAGCCTCCAAGTAAGTAGCATAGCACTTGTGTTATATGTACTAAACCTCTGATATACTACTTATATGCTTTTTGTAAATAAATACATATACCCAGACGAGGGACGGGCATCGAACCCATGATCTGCGCCGGCGTTCCGACGTTCGTTAGCAGCTACGCCACAGGGGTCGTCGCGTTATTGTGTTATTTCCTTCCTAAATTAATTCTGTTTCACCATAAATACTGAAATGTACAGGATCACAAAAAGCAAGGTAGCCATATGAACTTTAAGCGAATCCTTTTTTTTTAGTTGCCAGGGTTTGACCTTCAATTTGGCATCCCATTCCAGGAATGAATAAATTTCGTCTGAACTCTGTTCAAAATAGAACCCAAAAACTGGTTTTTAAATTACACGGCATAGCATGCGATTAGGTTCAAAATTTTAAATAATAATAAATATATAGTAGAATTTCAAACAGTGCCATCTTTTCTCAAAATATGCAGAAGAGCTCTTGTGATATGGATACTAGACAACTAACATTCTTTACAAATATTTATACTTACTTTCATTTTGTAAATTCATACTAATATTACTAATGTGAAAGTAACTTTGTTTATTACGTTTTCACGTTTAAACCGCTGAACCAATTTTGACTAATTTCGGTATAGAGATAGATTGGATTTTCGATGTTTCTTTAATTTATATGGCAGAACAACTTTTTCTGGGTTAGCTAGTAATTATATAATATATTTTACACATACACTCAATCGGGATTTCAACAGGTTTTTTAAATAATTTTAGTATAATATGCACAGACACATTTTATTCATATAGGGGCGGAGAAAGAATACAGACCTCCGCGGCCGGGGTCGGCCTGTCGTAAAAGATGACAAAACAACCCACCCTACGTGGAAGGCCCCAAGCTCGTCTGGATGGCGATCACCTTTGGGCTTAAGTTTGCCGCCTTAATAACCTTGTGTTGTGCGCCGGCATTAGTGACCTAAGTTCCTGTAGATATACCCTTATGGGAGAGTAACTGCTAAATTATAAGCGGGCCGCGGCCGCCAGCCTGTCTGCTGAGAAAAACTGCCTAAACGGTTCATGCTATAATGGGATTCAAACTCGAGACCTCTAAGGTTGGTCTCCAAGTATCCATATCACTTGGTTACCACATCTTTAATATTAATTTATATTTAAATTAAACATAATACAAATTTTTTTACATTATATGTATACATATATGATGTAGGACATTTATTATGTGTGGTGATGAAATAAAGGAAATGTTGCTCTGTAAATTCAGGAAACGACAATTAAAGTTTACTATTATCACTTTATCACTTTTATAAACTGCAATGTAATTATAAGATATAAACTTTTATTTTTCAATTATCTGTATAAACCAGAGTTCCCCAAACTTTTTTGTGTCGTAGACCCCTTGCCATGTTTTTCCGTGTTGGGTAGACCCCCTACTTACCTGATATTGATTTCCTGTAAATTTCTAACTGTAGTGAAGTTTAGTGTTAAAAACTTTAAGTAAAAATACATGTTAATTTATACATTTATTAATTGAATTTAAATTAAAACTACTCAAAATTTTTGTATCTGTTATGTAAAATATACGTAACCTTAAATAAACATAAAATAAATTTTTTATTTCATAGGTACCTTTATAAATAATGTATATGTCTTGATATTATAAGATAGTATGATGTAAGTAAATAGGTACTATCAGTGTATGTGTTGAGATTCACTATCGTGGACCCCCATTTTCATTTCATGGACCCCCAAATTTTTTTTCGCTGACGTAGACCCCTTGCAGGTTGTCATAGACCCCTAGACCACTTTGGAATCACTGGTATAAACAGCTGTCTTATATTTCGCACGTTAGCTATTGTTCCATTTTTAAATCCTATATATATATAGCTGATAAATAAATAAATGTCCAGAAGGACATTTATAATTATACAGGGGCGGAGTATACTTCACAAAGCAAAGATCAAAAGTAGATCCTGCGATGTCTCCGCGTAAGGCTTTGGGTAGCGACCGGAGTTTTATTTTGTATGTCGCTGCGGCCAGTGTCGCAAAGGTTTGGGTTAGAACGGTGAGGCTGACATAACCACGTCGACTCCTTTGAATTTTGGCGTGGTACTGGTTATTCGGTTTACCCGGGATAGAAGAAAGAGGCGGAGTATTCTGCCCATGCCACTTGTGGCGGCCTGTCGCAAAAGGCGACAAAACAACCCAGGTGGTAGGGGACGTCACGTCCGTCTAGACGGCAATCACCTTTGGTCTCTATGATATAACAACCTTGTGTTGTCATCATCATCTCTGCGTTAATTCCCGGTTGCAGCCCAAACTCTCGCTTCGGCGCCCGGGGTCCGCTTTCCGACTTTTTCTTCTCCACTTCGCACGTGTTGTATTCAAACATAAGTGACTCAAGTTTCAGTTCCGCTACGCAGACGGCATCATGTTACGATGTCTGTCGTCCCAAACGTTCATAGGCGACGTAAACGGCTGATTATCAAGTGGGCCGTTAGCTTGTCTACTATTCCAAAAGAAGCAAATTTATTTATTTATCAGAAGTGACATGTCCTTTTCTTGTAATAAATGTATATCACTAAAATTCCTAGAGCCGTGTGAAACATAACCGGTTCTTGCGAAACCGAGTCAAAGATTTTATAACTTGAACTTTAGCACGATTCCAACGGTGAACTGTTGATATGTGGGTGTCTATGACTTATCTTATTGAAGTGAAACTTATTTAGCACCGTTGTGATTTAAAAATTCGCTGAAACGAAAAAGCGACATCAAAAAGAGAAACATATTCATAATATAGCCTGCAAGAGAATGGGATAGAATACAAATATACAATGTATCCTATAATCCTCGTCTCCTCTTTGTTCGGGCTTTCGTAGCTTTTGTACACTAAACGAGGGGTGTTCAATAAATAGTAATAATACGATACATTCTCCTTGGAAAGGAAAAAAATAAACACTGGCAGGCATAACACAGACATTAGATATAATAATAATAAAAAGCAATAAATTTTTAAATTATTCAAAATACAAAAGTGTATTTTAAAAATAGAAGTAATTTGTTTGAGTCGTGTCGGAACGTGTTCTTAAAAAATGGATGAAATTAAAGTTCGCGCGGTAATAAAATGAATATCTCTGCTTGAAAAATTTTACTACAGAGCTGGTAAATCAAGACTTAAGAGCAATATTAGGGTTTCATGCGCATTGGTGTGCTGAGTTCAAGCGGGGAAGAGCTTCCATTAACGACGACCCCCGCACGGGATGCCCTACATCGGTAGTGATTGAACAAATGATTTAAAAAGTTAAAAACATTGTCTGGGCAAATCGTTGTGTTTGTTTTATAGCAGAAAAAAATAAGATTTCTGTAAGAAGTGTCCATAAATTTGGGTATGAAAAAAGAGTCGCCTAGAATGGTTCCTGACGCGTAAAAACAAACGAGACTGAGAATTTCACAAAACTGTTTGTTTGGGTTTGTTACAAAAAGATCTTGACCGATTTTTGGCTTGATTCATAACTATGGACGAATGTCTTCACCATTATGACCCGAAAACGTAAAAAACAGTCCAAGATCGAAATGTCTAATTCCAAAGAAATTTAAAGCGATTCTATCCGTCGGTAAGAGCATGGGCTGTTTTTTTTCTGGGACAGCCAAGGGGTGGTAATGATCGAATACCTTAATCATTGAGCCACTATTACAGGGACTTTGTACGCAGAACAAATAACAAAGATGCGTGAAGAAATACGCAAGCAACGGCGTGGCAAACTCGCTAAAGTTGTTTTATTTCACCAAGATAACGCCCCGCGAACAAGTCCAGAATTGCGATGGCTGCCATTCAAAAAGCTGGCTTCGAATTGATGGAAGATCCTCCATATTCACCTAACCTAGCTCCTAGTGATTTCTACCTATTTCCGAGGTTAAAGGAACATCTCAGAGGCCATAAATTTGAAGATGATGACGCAGTAGTCGTCGCGGTACACGATTTTTAAGGGATCAAGAAGAATATTTATTAAAGAGAATTTTTAGCTTTAGAAAAAAGATATACAAAGTGTATAAACGTAAAAGGTGACTATTTCGAAAAATAAAATAACATTTAATAATAATAAAAGTTAATCGCCTCATACTCATTATAACTTTTTATTGAAAACACCTAGTATATGAAACTAGTATTTGGCATTAAAATTTTTGAGCTTGGTGAAAATATTATAAAAATAATAAGGATTATAATTATCCTATTACTCCTGATACTCTACATTAATCTAATTCTCTTTTAGGCTATATTTCTGAAGTTTCACTTCTGCGCCTAAGGGAAAATTCTCGTCGGAGCCCTAGTTATTTAGTAAGAATCACTGCTTACAGGGGTTCGTCTGGGCCTGGATGGATTTGCACGATCTCTTAAACGGGTACGTCTCTTATAGACGACCTGGATGATACCATAGCAACATACCAACCATGATAGGTATATACACCTATCATCGTTAAGACAATGACGTGAACGCTTCTCAGAAAATCCACGCTAATATTATAAATGTGAATGTGAGTTTGTTTGTTACATTTTCAAGCCTAAACAGCTGAACCAATTTAAATTAATTTCGGTATAGAGATAGACTTTGAAGAAGGACATAGGCTACTCTTTATCACGAATTTTTTTGGACTGGATAACGTTTTCCGGGTCAGCTAATGAAAATATAAAAATCGCTTGGTCATCCTTACCTTGGCCTTGTCGCAGTCATTTGGCGTCTGCGCAATATGTATTTTTTCCAATTTTAATCTCAATCTATATTAACTATAAAAATATGACGTAATATCTGGACTATTATTCATCGAGTTGAAACAATAAGAGACTGTTAATAATTCTTGACGACCGTGGAGCAATGGCTTTGGGCGTCGGAACGCTTAAAAAAAGTAAAGTTAAACGCTTAAGAAAAGTATATAATTAATATAACAGTTGTCTAGTACCCGTTTTTTATTACTGTACTTTATTATTATTAAGTGCTTTTTTATTACAGTAGGACAGCAGACAGACTGATGGTTCATTTAATAGTTAGCAGTTACCGTCGCCTATAGATGCGACGCCAGGAGCACCGCAACACGTTGCCGTCCGTAGAGGGGTACTGAAACCTGGTCACTTATGGGAATACACCTCACAGGAGGCGCGTCCCCGAGCACGCTGCCACGGCTGAACGAACCGCTCGCACGGGGTTGGAATGCCTTTGCCGTCCGTAGTCGCTGTCGAGTCGTCTGAGACAACAACAGCCTTAACACAAACACAGCCTTCTACATGGGCTAGGAGCCCTACCTTGCTTCTTGTACCGGCTGCCCGTGTTGGTAGTCTTACTCCGTCCCTGCCGGGGAAAAGTGCCATGCTACTTTCTTGAGGACTATATGGCACTGTGAATATTGTTCCAGTATATTTATATATACCTAGTCAGGTCATAAATTCTGTCACATGTTTAATGTAAAATAATTGTAACAAGTTTATTAATTATGTAACCATTCATATACCAAAATGAACTTAACAAAACATAGGTTCTTATGACATTAAAGTTTATTCAAAATGACCTCCGTGATTTTGAATACAAGCCTTCAATCTGCGCGGCCAGTTGTCTATCGCAGCACGAACGAGGTCCATGTCAATATCGGCGGCTGCCTTAATCAAGGATGTCTTGAGTGACTCCAAATTGGGATCAGGCTTTGAGCACGCCTTTTCCTCCAAGTGTTGTAATATCTTGTAATCTAACGGATTCAAATCTGGACTGGAGGAGGGCCAGTCTTCGTGCCGGATGAAGTCGATTTCACGCGCCGCCAGCCAGTCTTGTGTGCTCTTCGCTCTATGAGCTGGCGCCGAATCTTGTTGAAATACCCAGTGCCTGTTATTGAACATGGTATGAGAAACAGGTTCCACAAGGTTCGTCAGGACTGTATTTTGATACACAACAGCATTCGTTTTTACACCTTTCTCACAAAAATGTACCTCTGTTAAGCCCCAATAAGAAACTCCCAACCATACCATGAGCGAGGATGGAAAATGACCTCGTTGGACACGCGGAATACGGTTGCTCGCTTCTTCACTACTGTGTGCGTACACCTTATCATTTTGTTTGTTGTAGCTCTCTTCTACGGTAAACATTTTTTCATCCGAAAAAAGAATTTCCCGATATTTTTTTCCCGCGTACCGCTTCAACAAAGCGCGGCATCTCTTCAGTCTCAGGTCCATTAGACGAGCATTCAAACGATGTCCTGTTTTTCTTCGATATGCCCGAAGCTCTAAGTCTTCATTTAACACCCTTTTCACCGTAGTTCTGCTTAACCCCATCTGAAGGGCCAACAGTTTCTGCTTACGTTTGGGATTTCTTTGAATTCGTGCCTTCACAGCTTTTATCACTGCTGGAGACCTAACAGACCGAGGGCGACCACTTCTTGACCTGTCATCTACACTAGAGTCTTCATTGTATCGTTTGATGGTACGATAAACGAATCTTTTGGTAATATTCAAATTTTTCAGTATGTTAAAAATTTGAATTGGCGCGTAACCGCAACGATGTAACGCAATAACTGCAACACGGTCTTCTTTAAGCGTCCACTCCATATTTAAAAATGAGTAAAATTCTAAAAGTTATACATTTTTATTTTCATGAACAATTCGAAATTCTAATTCAATAAACTTTTTTGTGGCCAGCATTCTAAAAGAAAAGTTTTTACTGTGTGACAATACTTATGACCTGACTAGGTATATTTTATGCACTTTTGTTTTATAAATACAACACCCAGGCTCGTGAATCAAACCCGTGAGTTAAGCGTTCCGACGCCCAAAGCCATTGCTCCACGGTCGTCAAGAATTATTAACAGTCTCTTATTGTTTCAACTCGATGAATCACACAGCACTGTCTAGTCCCAAAGTAAGCAGTAGTGCGCTTTTGCAATGGGTACTAGACAACTGATATATTACTCATCTTCTTCCTGCCCTTATCCCACATTATATGGGATCGGCACAACACGTTCTCTCCTTCCATTCTCCTCTATTAGTTGTCATCTCAACGTTTACAACTTTTTTCGCCATCCATCTTTTATTTCACACTACTTATGTAATTTTAATTGCAAATAAATATATATTATTCTAAACATCTATATTCTCAACGGGAATGAACTCGTAACCCCCGCAGGCGTTACGATGTGCTAAAGCCGTAGCTTCACGGAGGTCGTCAGTAATAACATTCTAGCACTTAACCAGGTCTAACATTGGGTTTCCATTACAAATTCAAGGTTTTGGTAGGTGGGAGAAAACTGTGATATTCGAATAATGTGAAACAGGTGTTATATGACGTCATCATTACTTAACGAACCCATACAAATTCTAAGACTTATTCAAACAATTAGAACATAAATTAATTTTTTGACAAGTTTTGACTAACAAGAAATATTTGGGTTATGAATTCGAAGCTCATAAAACACTAGTACCTATATTGAAACAATAGGTTTACGTAACTATAATAAGAGCTTAACTACTTGGCGTGTTAACTTCGGTTTTTTTAAGCTTGAGGACTAGACTCTTCTCATTTGACTTTACGCCTCTTTACGTATTTTACAAACTTTACAGCGGGGAATTTTCTGAGAAACTGTTTGGAATGGTGCGTTCGTCAGCTTGCCAACACGAAATGGGTTTTAAGAATTTCATGTTACGAACTCTACGGATTTGGAATGTGCTCTCGGCTGAGGTATTTCCGTTGCAGTACGATATGGGGTTTTTCAAAAAAGGCGTTAGAAAATTTCTTACGAGGCCAGCAGCGCGTTGGCAATGCTTCTGGAGTTACAAGCGTTCACAAGTGACCGCCTGCTATTGTTTGGGCCGTATGCCTGTTTGCAGAACTTCGAGAAGATTTCCGACGTGACATAATTATACATATTTACGGAAATCGTGTTCCATATTATTCTATATTTCCGGTCATCAATATTCTTGTTTTGTTTCTTAGCTTACCTACTTTTTTGTCATAATTCAAATTGCCACTTTCTTTCTAATAGATATCCTCCCTTTTTCATTTATAATGATATATAGTTAAGTCCTTTGTTATAAAATAATATTTTTTCTAAATTTTCATTTCCACCCTTACACCATTGATACGTGTAAAAGATTAGCCATTCGCCCCATGAAAACAATACGTTATTAAGTGCAAGCGCACTCAATAAAATCACCGAATAAAATCCTTCACGATTTACTAAGTTCGAGAGTCATAGAGTCGTCGTCCCTTTTTATTGTTATGTCCCAGCTTGAAGGGTTTACGATGTAACTTTATGCTTTACTAAATTGTCCTCTTTTTACACGCTTTATATTAACTTGACCTATATTAATGTAACGGAATTTTGCACACTTGTCAAGACTTGACGACAATACACAAATTTAATAATTTTGTCCCATAGTCTTTATCAGGATCATCAGGATTAACGCTTTCTTTTATTTCTGACGAAATGCCATCTGGTGTTAAACTATAAAACTGCCGAAAGATGGCGGGGCGGTAAATTAATAAAAACATTGACCGATTAGGAATTGACAACAATTAAATTATATTTTATCGTTAATCAATCTGAAAAGTTAAAAATGTTTATAGTTTAAAAAAAGTTAACAACACGCTTCTATAATTAATCAAACTAAAAGTAATAAATAATTCTGGACATAAGAATGAAATTACTGATGAGAAAATTTATGTCACTGTTAATTACAAAGCGTTTTGGAATGAAACTAGTAAAATTGATATCGAGCACTCCACGCTTTTTAGAACAGTGACATTAATTTTCTTGTCAGTAATTTTATTCTTATATTTAGAATTATTTTTTAATTTTAACTTTTTTATATTGCAATTTGTAAGTAAATAAATTTATATTCCACTGTTGCGGTAGAATTTAGATGGAATTATTCACAATGATATAAAATCTTTGTTTATTAGGAAATTGTAGAGATTCTTATTTCTTACCTAAATACTATAGTCAATTAATTAGGAGACAGTAACGACGTCTCCAATTTGCGTTCCTAATTGCCTTCCTAATCCTGTCCCTAACGGCATCCTTGCGTAGATTATTAGTCTACGTAGCAGTAGATGAGGATCGGCTGACGGCTTAAGTCTCACGTAATTATGCTCCTTTCCATTCAAATTAAATTTCTATATGTAAAGAAACTCTTACCAAATTATTTCCAATAAAATACAATTTTACGAACGTAGTTTATCGAAGTCCGTAATAAAGTACGGTCAAACGCTGTCCTGGGACTAATCACATTATTAGAGGGAAGGGTAAAAATACAAGCTGAAATAAAACAAAATAGACTAACGATAGACAAACCAATTTGTGTAATCTTCCCCTTTGATAAATCATGGTATATGGGGGTCGGGCCGCGCCTCGCCATAAAGATACCAACCTATTTTCTTCGACATTTGAAGAGCAGGGCGCGGTGTTACGTGCCGGCCCCATAATCGGTCATTCTACCCCTCGTATTAGGCGAAAATACCCCCAAAAACAACCGATAAAGACAAAATGACCTTAAAACTAAAATAAACATGGGATGGTACCTGCAATAAAACTGTGTGCTGTGCAAACGACGCGCCCTTTCGCTAATGAGGTCGTTTTATCGTGTCAACCTAGCTTTATATCATTTGGTTAGCTGCGCGCGCAATTTCGACATTTGTATAAAAGAAGTTTCAGTTCCTGACATCAGTCAGTCGGGCACGTGACTTTGTGGTGTAAATAACTCCAAGCTCTTTCCATTGGAAGTGGAGCATGGTTTCGTGAGATTACGTGGTGTTAATTAGTGAATCATCAACGCCAGCACTTCTCAATTAGTGTTGTTTAGAACGTTACGTTTGTGGTAGGTATTGTTTTCTGATTATTTGAGTAATTAGTAGGTGTATTTGGAAAGTTTTGTTATGAAATTCTTTAACAATTTACAAGTTTTGAAAAGTTCTATTTCGAATACTAATGTTAGCTGAGGCCATCAATATGATATTTTTGTTCATAACAGGAGCCATGGACTCGATGTACTTTTAGCAGTTATGTCATTTTTAAAGCAATCATAATGAAACATATTTAATATGTGTTCAAATTTTTATTATTTCCTTTTAAAAATTATAGCAATCTATTGTATTCTATTTTATGATTTCTATCTGTGGTCTGAATGAAGAAGTTGAAAAGTGGCTGGAATATTGTAAAATTTAACATGCCTTGAAATTTATTATACAAGTAATTTCAAGGATGTACATAATCCAACGTTGATATAATATATGTTTGAAGCATTTATTACATATGTAACTAATTCTATTCTTAACGATAGATAGTCGTAGCAAAGCGAGAATTCGTAGTGCAATGTCTGTGATGACTGTTGCGTTTATGTTATTCGCACACATAATTATGAAGAGATAAAAAAAGTAAGCAAATCAGACAGAAGACAAAGCAAGGGCGGTGTATCTACCTACCTACTACAAAGTTTATAAAAATCGGTTAAATTTATATTTTTTATTTCCGAGAGTTTCTAGTACCTTTATGTGATTCGAATTCATTGGACCTTGGAGAAGACATAGGCTACTTTTCTTTTAAATTCATATGGCAGAACAACGTTTGCCGGCTCAAATAGTTAATAAATGAACCCTTTTAACGATGGGTTTTAACTATAATAATAATTTTTCTGGGGCTATTTCTAAAATACACAAACCAAAGTAATTACAGAATAAATGATTATTATATTTACCCTTTCGAGCAACGTACTGGAAGCTTCGACTTCGTAACGGTTGGGACTATTAGAATAACTTAAAAAGTTGTCAATATTAATAAATAAATATTACGTTTTTTTTATTGCTGTTAGATCTTCAATCCCGAAGACAGGGCCATTAACAGCCATGTTTAGTAGATTGCATCAAGCTCCTGGTAAAGTTTAGTTTAAGGTCTTTCGGACCACCAACAATTGTTCCGGAATCAATATTAATAGGATATTTTGGACTTCTAAGGATGACTATTAAGTTATTACAAAGCCTATTCATCAAACATTTTGTTAGCACGAGGTTAAAGAAGACTCATGTTGTAATGAATTTTTTAAATGTAAAATGATAATTGAAGATTTTTAATATAGATATCAAAGTAGGTTAAAAGAAAAATATGGCAAGAAGACGGAAAATTAATATTTCTCTTTTGTATTTTGTTTTGAAAACTTTTGAGCACGTTTGTGGAAGTTTTTCAATTTTCTATTCCAATATCTTGTCCAATATCTTCATTAATTTATAAATAAAAATTACTTATAGCGCTCATTCTTTCATGTAGTTATAGTTATCACTAGATGTTAGGGTGATATTAACTCTGGAAGAAATCAATCTATCGAAAAATGATAAAAATCATTTTTTGTAGAGCATTAAATTTACTATGAAAATCTAAAATGATCCTTGCCATAAGTTGATTTGATAGAGTTATAAAATTCCAAAGTTTAAAAAAATTCCTATGTTATTTAAACGGGAAGTAGAAAATTGAGATTCTCGACCTCTAAATCTTCAAATTAAGAGCTCATAATTTGACGAGGTCTTTATGTTGACATCCTCTGAGAGAATTTGCCGACTATTTGGCAAAAAAGTAGATTGTTTGAAACACTACTAGATATACTAGTATAAAATTATTGTTATGGAATGAACCTTGGTCACAAGAGCAATGCCATTCCAGGGAATTGAGTATTGTATAAAGGTGGCAAAAACTTCAGCCAAATCTCTACTGATGTTTTTCGCACCGATGTTGGGTTTGGCTAGGCGAAGAGTTAGCGAAAGGAACGAATGTGAAGGATACTCACGATTCTCATTACTCGTACATATTTCGCGTGGGCCCACTGATGTTACACTCCAAAGTATTCAAAACACACAGCCATTTGAGGGGCTCTGGATAGAGTCCCTGCTAATTTACAGGAGAAATACCCTTTTCACTCCAACTAAACTGTTACCATATATATACAACACGTTGCAATTTACAGCAGTTCGTATATTTGATAACTTATATAATTACAAGAATTATAACACTTATTTATAGAAATATATGACTGAACGCTACACAAACAAAGCCTCTGATAAATCGATAATATTTTAGAATCGGTGGTTCGAGGTAATATCTTTTACTGACAATTGGCGTTGTTGCTTTTTGTTTTATTCTTGTCACAAATTATCTCTATGCCAAAATGTCGTGCCTTCTGGATCTCGCATCATAAAAAGAGGTGCGTTATTAAACGCCACACATTTATATTATTTAGTTTTTATAATAAGTATGACGGAACCAACGATCACCGTATGGCCATTAGACGATATAATCCTTTTAAGTTAAGTAAGAGGAAAAAGGACGGCATATAACATCGTCACCTAGACCCATTATAGACAAACGGCATTAACTGATGTAGTGAATGATTGATGATGATGAAATGATTTAGTCTATAGTATGTATTTACAGCGTACCTACGCTGTTTTGTTTGTCTATGAAGAGGGGTGAAGATGTCATTATCAAGATACGAGAGCCAGGGGCGAATGTGAGTGATTTACAGGAGATATTCGGAGAGTGATATACGTGAACATTGCGACTGTCCAATTATAAAACACAGGAAGGGAAAAAATTTCCGAAATCGATTTTTTTGTATTTTTCATTCAAGTTCATGTGCGAAGAGCATGTGCACTTCTATTCGTGCAGGGGCGGAATAAGAATACTGACCCCTGCGTCCGGTGTCGGCCTGTCGTAAAAGGCGACAAAACCACCCACCCTAGCTAGATACGTGTTAGGGCCCCAAGCCCGTCTGGATGGCGACCACCTTTGATCTTAAGTATGCCGTCATAATAACTTTGAGATGTGTTTCGGCATTAGTGACCCAAGTTTCTGTACCCTCATGGGACAGTAGCGTATTCGCGACCGTCAGCCTGTCTGCTGTTTTACAGTAATAAAAAAAAGTGAACATGAACCAATTCATATTTAAAAAAAATTATTTTACTCAGTTACTGTGTTCTGAAATTAGGCAGCCGATTTGTGAGATAGTTACACAGTAGTTATAAAGATTGACTTAGATTTGTTTCACAAAAGGCGCAATTTTTGAAACGTCGTTAAAATCAGCTTATTTTTTCCACTGCGGATCGAACAAGAAAAAAACTGTACAGCTAAAGGCAAAATTCATTGGATTTTATGGTATTTAATATCATGGATGGATGCAAAAGGAGATGTAGACCAAAGAAAAGATGGATAGATTGTGTAAAAGATTAATGACAAAAAAGGTGTGTATGTTCAGATTTATTTATTTATTTATTCAAATAGATCACCAACATGACATACATTACACAATCGTAAACTAATCGGGCATAGTATCATTTAAAATATTGTCATAATTGTAGGTGACGACTGCATGCTCAAGAAGTTAATTGCGAAAACAGACAGATAAATATACAAATACAGAATGATCTAAATAAAATATAAGTTGTCCATGAATAGCTAATGCCTTACTAACCAAAATAAAAACTAAAATTCAAACAGTAACAGCATAATGATAGATTTTTAACGATGACGACTAATAAAGGAGAGTGGAAGAAGAGAACTTGTTGTGCCGACCCCACATAGCTCGGATAAGGGTAGGCAGAAAACTAATTTTTTGGTAACCTAAAAATATTTTGTAGTAACTTACATACAAAAACAAAGAGAAAGGAAAATAATTTCATCTTAATTTACATAATTCAACTAAATCAGACAGAGCCGCGTGCATAATATTATTAGTATTATAATTTATTACACCGCTTTAGGCACTTTCGGGAAAATCCAGGTAGATCTAATTAAATTTTGACGACTAAACGCTTAAATAATGGTATTATACGCCGTTACAATAAAAGGGATTTTGTATTATTACCTACCTACAGGGCTGATACAGTAAAGGGTACAGAATTCTCTCGTCAATATTACAAAAATCGTAAACAAATATTTTATAGGTTACTTTTGTCCATCCATATGTAACACTGTCTGTCTATTACATTTTCACGCCCAAACCGCTGTAGCAATTTTGACGAATTTCGGTATATAGATTGAACCTTGGAAGAGGCATAGGCTATTTTTTTATTTAAGTTCATAGAGCAGAACAACGTTTGCCGGGTCAACTAGTCAATTTATAAAACTAGCACTATCAAAATTGGAAAACTCTATAATTTTTTTCATAATATACGTATAATTTTTTTTAGTTTTTTTGCTACTTTTCTATAAAAAAAATTTATAGTATATATTTTATAGTGATTCCATTAATATCTACTGGTCCATGAATTCCTGATATATCTTTGATTTGGTGGAAAAAATACCTCATATTTTACAAGTATTTTTATAAAACGGTTGATTCTTATCGGAATGGTTGAAATGTTGACTCAAGTATATAATATTAAATTAAAAAGGGCCATTACAAATTAATAATACATTAATAATACATTAATTATACAAAGTAAATAAATAAATAAATTTAAAATTTTTGTTATTGTATTATTCCATCTAAGATTACCGCCGCTACAGAACGTGCATGGCTGTTACAAGAAAAATAATTTGCACGTCTTAATTTATGTTATCTATTTATTGTTATCGTATCTCTAAAACGAGCTATTTTGTCAACTTATCAACGCCTCAATCTACTTAAGTTATTATTTTCTAAATATACAATATCTTTTAAGGACACCAACTGCTTGGACTGAAGTTTTGTAATGCATCGATTCGGGTTTTTCTGTGGAGATATAATACTGGACATTGTACTGTGGCTAAAGGTTTCAATCTGAAATATTACAATTTTGTTTGGCACGCTTGGAGGGTTTGTTAGGGTTTTTAAAATAAACTTTTGGGTCAGTGGCCTTGTGTTGTCCCAGCTGGTGAATGTAGTTTTAAATATAAATTTAAAAAAATAATAGATATTGTTTTGTTTATTTCAAATATAATTTACGTATTTTTAATGTTAAGTTAACCCTAGAACTATCTTTTTTAAATCTAAACTACGAACCCGGGTAAATATTAACCCCACGGGTATTTTAATCGTAAAAACCGTCATGAAAGCAGTAATCTGATTTTATAAGTACATATTTTTATTTTTTTCATGTCAAACATGCAGACACAGTTTAATTTTCTAGGGCTTAGTGAATAACCTATTCAATATGAGGTCAAGAACGTCACAAACTTCAATACATAGTTATCTGGGGTATTTACCCGGTTTGTAGTTTTAGAGTTTATCTGCCCTGGGCGTAGGGCAGTGGAGGAACGGAGGTCAGCGATGTACGTTCCCTTGTCACCTGCGGGGGCGCACGGCCGCATTGCACGGCAGTCCCGAAATACCAGCGCGAGCCTCCAAGCGGTGGAAATGTTTTCAACTTCTCCCATATATTCCATGCCACTACCCTCCATACCTAGAGCAAAATAGTAAATTTAATTTATGTTTAATTTTAAGTACTAAGTTCATCACGCGAAGTTTCGCCATGTTTATTTTTATTGTTGTAGGACAGCAGACAGGCGGACGGCCCACTTAGAATTTAGCAGTTACCATCGCCTATGGATGTTTGCAACGCCAGTGGCATCGCGAATACGCTGCTGTCCCAAAAGGGTATAGGAACTTGGGTCATTAATGCTGGAACACAATACAAGGTTATTATGGCGACATACTAAGACCAAAGGTGGTCGCCATCCATATGGACTTGGGGCCCTACCACGTAGCTAGGGTGGGTTGTTTTGTCATCATTTTGTTTTTAGTTGTCTGTGAGTCGATGATAAATTTTTATCTGCGATGCTGTGATTCAGCAGACAAATCTGATACAATTCAAGCACAGGTGCTTGTACTTCCGTCATTTACTGTCTGGACTAGGGTCACATAGCCTTATTACATTTCCTCTTTTATTTGTCTAAAAAAATAAATAAAAAATATATTTTATTTATTGTATAACTAAAATGGTAGGTAATACTGATTTTGTATTTATAACTAAAATCCATCAAAACAAAGCCTTGGTTCCCAGTTCAATATTTTCGTATTAAATGCAAAGGATTCGTTTCCACAGACTTCGTAATCCCTCGGGATAAGTCCGGACTAGGAAAAGCAATTTGAATTGCACACAATCCCCAGAGGACGCCACGTCTCTATTCGATTTTGAATTTACTTTAACTATAATTTAAAGTGGGTTTTGGCGAATTCCGTGATGCAACGGCTTATGCACGACACAACGGAACCTGGGTGTTCATATGCATTTTTATATATTTAATACCAAAAAAAATGTATATATATATATATATATATATATATATATATATATATATATATATATATATATATATATATATATATATATATATATATATATATATACTATATAATATACTACTACCACTCGACACGCGATTTTTCGTAGATGGTTATAGGCTATTTATTTTTTGGATACCATCGATTCTTTGTCGTGTTTTTTTTTTCGATTTTGCCTGTTATTCGCCCAGCGGAGCGTGCGTGATCGACTAATGTATATATGTTACGGCTAATATCCGAAGTGCGGCTACACCTAGTTCTAGCAGGCTATAACTAGGTGTAGCCGGTAGCCGATGGTTAAACCTAGGTGTCACAGATTTGTTCACGGCTAACATTAGGTGTAGCCGATTTCATTTGGTTAAAACTAGGTATAGTCTTCGTTATGCTGGCTACAACTAGATGTAGCCAATCCTACGTGGTTAAAACTAGATGTAATTTTCTAGAAATCAATCCACTGTATGTGAGTCAAAATTTTTGGACGTTAGTTTAGTCTCTCCTGATAAAAAATCATTACGCCAAATAGCTAATGCTTAATCAACATCAGGAGGACAAAGATATAAAAGATGCCACTGCAAAACTAAATGTGGTAATAAAAAGTGTCTCTGCAAAGCTGTCGGGGTATATTATGTAACTCTAAATGCCATTCAAGTTTATCCTGTTCGAATAAATAATAATTGTTTTTGATTGCTGTTAATTAGGTAAAAAGTTTAAGTTTATAATGGTAAAGATATAAATCGTTCAAAGAGCTACACGCCAAAGATGCCATTTTAGTTTATCTTTTTGAAATAAATAACTAAAGTAATTTGATTGTTGATTCTTGCGTAGAGTGATTAAGTTTATAAAGATTATTAAAATTTGAATTATACATACATACATATAATCACGCCTCTGTCCCGTAGGGGTAGGCAGAGACCACTTCTTTCCACTTGCTACGATCCTTACATACTTGTTTCGCTTCGTCCATTTTCATTATTCCCTTCATACATGCCCTTCGGTTTAGGGTACTCTTGACCTGGCCTTTTTTCAAGACGTCCCTGATCTGGTCTTGAAAGGTCTGCCTACGTCTACCCTTCCAATACTTCCATTCACACTCGCCTTATACACTTTTTTCGTCAATCGTTCTTCTTTCATTCTCTCGACATGGCCAAACCATCTCAGCATACCTTAATAAAAATTTGAATTATGTTATTCTAAAAATTTCTATTATGTTTACTTTTTCCAATAAATAATAACGTTCCTTGATTGTAGCTTGTTTTATTGTAGGTTGAACCAATACGAAGAATAGAACCTAGTTTTAACCAGGTAGGATTGGTTACATCTAGTTGCAGCCAGCACAAAGACGGCCCCACCTAGGTTTAACCAACGGCTACCGGCTACACTTAGCTATAGCCGGCTAGAACTAGGTGTAGCCGCATTTCAGGTATTAGCCGTAACATATACATATATACGTATATATACGAATAATATTCATCTCTTTTGAGTTTGACCGTAGACTATAAAGGAGTCTGCCCACTAGACCGTTCCGTAACCGACCGACCGTTTGCTTTTGTGTCTGATATGGTCCTAGCACGGTCATGGTATGGAACGTTGTAGTGGGCAGACTCCTTAAAGATGAAAAAGTACAAACCCATGTTGTGTGTAATTTTTTTTGTTGATTGAATACATCTTCAAACATTAATAAAAAAAATATTCGTACAATTCTTGGTATAAACTTTGACCGTGCCAAATTTCATACTTCTCCGTAAGAAACCTTTTCGAGAAAGAAGACAATGTTTTGCCATGTAAATGAAAAAATACATTTTGATTAGAATTTACGTAAAATCCGCTGTAAGTGAGCGTTTAAATCGCGAAATGAGAATGCCTAATTTTCTATAAAATATATGAATAAGCTAAAAATTTCTGCATACATCGAGATCTCGTGATAAGTGGTATTTCGTTTATAAATATGATATAAATTTATATTTAATAAATATAAAAAATGTTTCATTCAGAACTTTGACTATCCGTATCATTAAACTGTAGTGTAGGTAGTATTTTTATATTAATTAAATAATCATAGTATTTAGGTAGGTTTAAGTCATTTGTCGTGTATCAACCATTAAAGCGTACCATTAAACACGCGTGTATAAGCCTGAGCCCAACCGTGTGTACAATAAAATAATCCAGTATATTTAGTGAAGCCCCGCGGGATTTTGAGGCCCCTTTTTAGCATCATTTGTGTAACCTATTATTTTATTTTTAAATTTAGAAACTTTCAGTAAAAACGCTCTGGCATCAATCACTCCATCGTAAACATCTATTTTAAACAACCTGCTTTTGATCAGAGAGTATCAAAGAGCGTCTGCCAAGAAAGTTGTCTCATAAAATTACACCTTTAAAAAAAATCATTCGAGAATTCCCATAGCTTACACTGTGTAATCGATTATTGATGAATAACGCTATTTTAAGTGTTTGGTAGCCAAGTGTTCAAACTCAAAGACTAATATAGAGGTCCCGGGTTTGAATCCCTCATGGAATGATGCATCTCGTTTCCGGTTAGGCAGTCTTTCTTCGTCTAATGTGTAATTTTCATGTGTCCTTCTCCAAGGTCCAATCTATGACTATACCGAAATTCATCAAAATTGGTTCAGCGGTTTAGGCGTGAAAGCGTAACAAAGAAACTCACTTTCACATTTATAATATTATTTATATCAGTTCCCATAAGATAAACGCTTTCTTTGGAACTAAATGTCACTGTGTCAATATCACTATTTAAATGATCGCCTTGCGATATTTAGTTGCCCTTCGAATGTACTGACAGTAAAACAATTATTTTTCTATTTCGTTACAGATACCCGCTGTCAGTGAAGAGAATGTAAGTTTAATTTGTTTCATTATTTTTATTTTACTTCATGCAGTTGAAATGAGAGCGTTAAGAAGTATGATAGGAGTTATACTGAGTGACAGGATAAGAAATAGTGAAATAAGGAAACGTCGTGGTCTGAAAGAAGATGTAGTGACAAAAATTGAGAAAGGTATGCTGAGATGGTTTGGCCATGTTGAGAGAGTGAATGAAGAACGATTGACGAAAAAAGTGTATAAGGCGAGTGTGAATGGAAGTGTTGGAAGGGGTAGACCTAGGCGGACGTTTCGAGGGACGTCTTGAAAAAAGGCCAGGTCAAGAGTACCCTAAACCGAAGGGCATGTATGAAGGGAATAATAAAGTGGACGAAGCGAAACAAGTATGTAAGGATCGTAGCAAGTGGAAAGAAGTGGTCTCTGCGTACCCCTATGGGAAAGAGGCGTGTTTATATGTATGTATGTATGTCTACTTTCCTTTCTTTATATGTCGTAAGAGGCTTAGCGATTGCTCGATAGCTAAAAATACTTATTTAAACAGTTTTTCTTTAGTTTAAAGTTCGCTGGGCACGCGGAAGCATATTCCTCTACTCAGGCGTTAGAATACTGGCGTAGTTTTATTGGGTATACCAGCAACGCGCTTTTGTTAACTCTGGGTGCAGTACAGACATTGCACCGCTAGCCCCCATACGGTGGGGTAATTTATCATTCTATTCCATCTTATTAATCAGAGGAGCTTAAAGTTGAGTTAAATTGTGCAGTAAAAATCTTAGCTTCTAAGCCAGCCGTGTCCAGTTTTCTTTGTAAACTTATAATTTTTGAAGTAAAAACTTTAGCGGCGTTGTGCACTTTTTTTGTAATGGGGAAAAATGTTACACTCGCGTCAGGACACGTGATCTGATCGAAAATTCGTATGACGGAGGGTGTTTTGCTTCAGTAATACCAACCTAATTAATAATGACTTAAGATTTATTTTATAATGTAACTTTTAAATGATTGCATTGCATTACTTATGACATATCTATTCGAATTGCGACTTTACGACAATGAAATACAGTTGAGTTTTTTTTTTAAGTGAAAACTTCTTTAGGCGCGTTGAGCACTTTTTGGGTGAACAAGTTTTGCTTTGTAAATAAGTGTTAATGACCAATTTAAACTTTAATCCTTGATCATAAACACTTCTTTATAAACCGAAAATAATAATCTAATAGCTCGACGATACAATTCACAAGTTCTTATTTTTTTTTCCTTTTATTCTCACTTCTATCGGTTGTCCCCAAAGACTGCCCCGCATGTTTTTTTTTATTGTGACATTTGTTCATCAATTACATTATTTTAAAATTAATGACCGACGAGGATATTTTGCGAGGTGTTCACTGCACATCTAAAATAATTTAAAATTACCATGGACGGTGGTTCATTGGAAGGTTCATTTTCCCATTTAAAATCAAACACCTGCCTGTCAAAGGCGTTGTTTTAATTTATGAATAAACCGCCTTTTGTTGATGTACGCTATGAATGTAATCCAAAAATCCCTGTTGTGTACAATGCAAAATCCTTGGGTGACGTAACGCCGCTGTCATGGCGGAAGTCTTCTGACGTGTGATACATACAAATGCTAGGAAAGTAATGTATTGCTGTTATGATGTTTTGTTTGTAATTTCAGTTCAGTAGGCCATGTTTTATAGCATTTGACCCCGTTAACATCGGTAGTACTTTTTTTTCGGCACTGAAGTTTACGAGTACCGCGTCGGAGCTTATCGCTTATCCGGGGGAAGCCAATGCGGTTGTGTGGGGGTTACCGTAATTTATTTGGACAAGAATTAATTCAAAAGACGTGTCTAATTAGGCTACCTACAGTCTATTTGTATATACAGTGTAACCTTAATATAACTATAAGCTTCAATATAACGAATTCCTCGAATTATGCGAAATCCCTCCGGACTGCCCATAAGAAAGAATACAAACCTCTGCCGCCGGGGTTGGCCTATCGTAAAAAGCGATAATCCACCCTAGCTACGTGGTAGGGCCTCAAACCCGTCTGGATGGCGATTACCTTTGGTCTTAAGTATGCCACCATAATAACCTTGTGTTCCGGCATTAGTGATCCAAGTTCCTGTACCCTTATGGGACAGTAATGTATTCGCGATGCCACTGGTGTTGCAAACACCCATAGGCGAGGGTAACTGCTAAATTCTAAGCGGGCCGTCAGCCTGTCTACTGTCCTACAGCAATAAAAAAAAGAGCTAATGCAAAATATACCTTTACATTACGTATACATTTGTCAATAAACTTATTTATAATGATTTTTTAATAATTGCATACTTAGATAGTAGAAAGTACTATTAACCTTATTAACTTTAATAAATTATGTTAATAATCTGTAAACTCGTTTTAAATTAAAAGTATTGCGTTTTAATTTAAGTGCGTTCTCATTTTTAAGTGAAAATTGTTCGCTTTGATAAGGTAAGCTTGAGTATCTACAAAATGTTGAGATTAATGAACAAGTTTTCATATTTTGTTAAGACCTAACCTCTATAGTGTAACTTGGAATTTTCTAATTCCCTTCAATTTTCTTATATCGAGGTTACACAGTTTACTGCTGCTTTCCTAACGCATTATTCCTGTACTTCTACAGTAGATCTATAATCTAAAAGCAGAGGGCACCGCTGTTTGTAGTGCCCGTGGCTTCGATGCCAACAGATCTCCAAAAAGTTTTCTCTGGCAATCCTTGAGTAAAAAGAATCGTTAATAATATTTTTAAGAGGTCAAAGGAAATCTCTTTATAAAAATTCGATTGTAGAGTTATCAAATGCCATTAGAATCAAATGAATTACGAAACATTCAATTAAAATTGTTTAGGAAAGTAAGATATGATATTGATGGAATGTTATAAAGACGAGGGTTCTGTACAATCTCAGTCGACGTGGAAACTTTGAGTTTATGCCAAAAAATATTAATCTTGAACGGAGCCAGAAATATCTACATTTTAATGCGAGATCGATCCGATCCGTTTACGGCGGCCGTGTGGCCTAAGTTGTGAGATTTACGCGTTTTTAATACAGTAATTATCCGTGCAGGGGCAGAGAAAGAATACTAACCTCTGCGGCCGGGATCAGCCTTTCGTAAAAGGCGACTAAATAACCCAAGCTAAGTGGTTTTTAAATATGCCGCTATAATAACATTATGTTGTGTTTCGGCATTAGTGACTAGGTTCTAGTTCCACTACGTGGATAGCAGCATGTCAGCGAAGCTCCTGGCGTTACAAGCACCCATAGGCGACGTTAACTGCTAACTACTAAGTGGGCCGTCAGTCTATCTGCTGTCCTATGGCAATAAAAAAAGTAATATATTTATTTAAACATTCCACAAATCTCGCCTAATGTGCATACTATAACACGATTACAACGTACTGACGGTGATGGAAAATATTGTACTTAACTGAGATCACCGGTATATATGACCCGTCGATCCACCTTGGATAAGGTCCTTGTCCTCTAGGGTAAGACCCAGTCTAGTAGGAACGTTCTGGGTGGTATTATTATCTAAGGTATTCTATTATTATTAATAAAACAAGATGTACACAAGGCTTTCCCTACAAAGCTTCGGGTACACTAATGAGTGATTGAGAATGATTTCAGAATGAATAAGTCAGGGGTCGCAATAAGGAGGCAAAATGAGTCATAAGCAAATTTGGAATACGAACTAAAGAGGTAGAGAAACAAATGCTTACCTCGGTATTTAAATTATATTTAAAAGTATATTTATTATAGTAAATATCGACTCTCCATAAGACGATTAAATTTGGGAATTTTATGAAAGGAAACTACTGTAAGAAATGTTTTAAAATTTTCAGGATATATTTATACATAATTAATGAATATACACAAAAAAATAAAAAAAGTCCTTCACTGCTGCAGTGATTGCGGCCTTCACCGTGGCTGACAACAAAAAAATAAAAAAGTTTATTAATCTGTAAGGTATACAATGACCCACGATTGTTAAAAAAATTTAAATATACAAAATTTAAAAAAAATTGTCTGAGTAAAAACTGCAACCAAATTGAAAAATGTAGTTTTGTGAAAAACGCGTTTAAAGATAAAATTCTTCTGCTCTTCTCGGCCCATATAATTCACCTTCATCTTCTTTTTATTGTGTCTGCTGGCCTGTTGAAGCTCTTCGTAAAAATATTATAATGGGTTGCGATGGCCTCAGTGCCCTAACAGTAACACTGTACAAGGTTGTAACTCAAAAACTATTTGGAATATCATGAAATACCCATAGTACCGTGTTATATGCCACAACGTGACTATGTCACAATCTTTTCTAGAGTGTGTTTATAGATTTTTATTTTTAAAAGTCAGATATTCGGTTCGCGGGCCCTAATTGGATGGAAACAGCAAAAAATAGAAAAGAGTGGAATAAGTTGGAGGTGGCCTTTACTCAAAAAGGGGCCTTACAAAATTAAAGCACTGATAATTAAGTTTTAGTAACTAAGAAAAATTTGTAAAATAAGTTTTGTAAGAAATAAATAGGCTTATTATTATTATTTCTTTATTTATTTTCTTTTCTAGTTATTTACATTTTTATTATTATTATTATTAGATATTCTATATAAACTACCGGTCAAAAGCTAATTAAGTTTTTTTTATCATTTACCGTAATCTCCTAGCTTTTCGTACTTTGCCTTGACAAATTATCGATATAAAAAAATAGAGTACACACACACATACACACTCAATACACACTAGTAGTAATATGTCACAATGTAAGTTATTAGTAAAAACATGAGTAAAATCACTTACTAGTACAATAAAGTTATTTGTATGTTGTATTATTATGGGTTTCTTTAAGATCTGCAGGTCAGGATCTCCAAAATAGTCTCATCTTCAAGCAGGTGTATCCTGCTAAATAATAAATTAGATTCTAATGCTATAGTTTATCGAAAATCTCCAATATATAGGAGGGACAGACGTCAGCAGTTTCTATAAAAAGTATTCTAAGGTAAAGCTTATACTGACTACACATAGTAAACAATATTTTCATCGTTAAAGTGAAAGCATTTTCTGTAACCAGTTTATTCGTGAGCTAATTAATAACGTTATTAGCATCTCTTATGTGGGTTAGCATTAGCGCTATGTGTAGTCCGAATTACTTATGGTTAAACATTCTAAGAAACTCTTATCGCTTGCACCACACCCAATTGCTTGCATTCCCAACGTGGCGTCTGGCACGCGTCAGTCAATGCGCGCGCGCAGATTTATTACACTATCCTTTAATACAAAGTCAAAAGGCTTAAATTCGTCCAGAAATAAATGATTCATCATCCATCTTACAATGATAGAAATAAAATGTTATAAAGTGCGAAGATAAACATTTTTAATTCGAAGAAGCTTTCTGAATGTACATTCGATATTGCGCATTGCTTTGTCAAATGTTTTTATTATTTATCTCTGGGTGGTTGTTATAGAGTAGAAACTATTTGTAATATAGAACTTGCTAGAAATTATCATAGTGATTTCGTCTACTACTTATGTACTTTTTGCGTGGTATCCTCTTGCATTGAAGACCGGAAAACTGCTGTGTTGTGTTTAAGGTAAAACATATGTGTGTATTTTTCAGCCGATGTCCTTTTTAGACTTTTCCTTCTGTGCATAAAATTTAGTCTAAATACGAGGGGTAGACCAAAGAAAATATGGATGAATTGCGTAAAAGATAATTTGACGAAAAAGTGTAGATATTGAGATAGCGACAAACAGAGTAAAGTGGAAGGAAAGGAAATGTTGTGCCGATCCCACATTATGTGAAATAAGGCCATGAACAATAAGAAATTAAAGTAAATATATTGATATTTTGAAGTTTAAATAATAAAAATATTAGAAAATATATATGGATATATATAAATAATATTTATTAATGGACTTTGACAGAATCCTCTTTTCTTGTATTCAATTTGCGTCGCATATTAGGTATACTCTCTTTCACTTGACTTTATTCTATACTAGCTGATCCGACAAACGTTGTTCTGCCATATAAATTAAAAAAAATCTTTGTCCTCCCCCAAAGTCCAATATTACTGAAATTCATTAAAATGAAAACGTAACAGACAGAGTTACATTTATATTTATAATAGATGACTCGGTGAATTTGATATTTATGTAAAATGTGGTCAAAACTTAAACCGAATAAAATGAATAAATAGGGCTAAATTACATAAAAATCAAGTGAAGCACAAATTAACATCAAAATGTAAATTCGTCTCTTCATCAATCTCGGATGGAGTAAGTTTTCCAGTTTTAGATTAGTAGAATTTATAGTGAGAAGAATTGTTACTGTCTAATGCGCATTAGATAAAGGCTATTAGATATAGACTGACACATGAAATAAAGATATAATGTTGTCGCGGGTTTTTTTTGACGAACTATTTAATATAAACATTCTCATTATACATTGACATATAACTCACATATAACTCTAATGATTATTGCAGCGCACGCTAGAATAGCTCGCAGATGGCAGAATTTTATCCTACTTACTTGACAGTTATCTTTATATTTTGGACATTTCACACAATATCTTTATAAATTATAATCTATGTGTTATTCTGATGTATAAGTTATATTATTGTAAAGTTTCATTAAAATCCATTAAGTCGTTTTTGTGTGAGAGTAACAAATATAAATATTAGTAAGGATTAAAAAATGGTTGGGTTTTGTATAGAATATCGTTTATTTCTATTCTGTTCTGTTTATTGTTCAACTCAAAAGAAAAGATGGATGGATTACGTAAAAGTTGATATGGCGAAAAATTGTGAGAATGTTAAGATGACGGCTAACAGCGGAGAGTGGAAAGAGAGAACACTTCATTTTGTGCCGACCCCACATATTTGGGATCGCAATAAGAAGAATTTAAGCAAGCGCCCCTTGTAGTCGCCCATCTCCAAACCAAATTAATCATAATTATTTACCTATATTTCTGTATAACATGTTATATATCATTTATCAAGAAGAACCGTGCCCAAGGGGCCGTTCATAAAATACGTCACGCTAATATCAGCTTTTTTTGACCCCCTTTATTGTCAAATGATAGTACACAAATTTTGAGAATTAAAAATAGTTATTTAGTTATTATAATAACATTTTAATAAATCAATAAATATATTTTATAACGAACATATTACTCGTAATAATATTTCTATTAATCCGAAGTCCATGGATTTTTCGTTGATTTTTATCCGGATAACACTTTTTATAAGTGTTAAATAATTTTTGATAGAGTTCACCTCTTATCGATGGCATTGTTTACTAATATATATCTTAACTATTAAATCCAGGAGTTACAAATTTCGTTAATAAAGAGTATAAAGTAATTAACGTAATAAAGAGTATTATATTGAGAAATATGAAAAAAGCGTCTGTATTAGTTCACTGCTAAATGGCGAATGAAGGAATAATATAATAATAAAAATATGAGAAACAGTATTTTCATTTGTTACTGAATCGAGAGCGCAGGGTACGTGAAAACTTTACTCTCTCAAGTGGATTTTTTATTGTTTATTTAAGAAGTGATTACTTATTTAAGAATTGGAAAAACAAAACCAGTTATGACGGATCGCAACGCCGTTAGAGCCGCGGCACAGACCTAGCGCTCATGTCGAAAAATAATGAAGTTGAACGGCGAACGTCACGTTGCCGTAGATCCCCCCCCCCCTGTCACATCTTGCTACACGCAGCAAGACCGGGGGGTCCCCGGTATGCGAACGTATTTTATGAACGGCCCCCAATACAAAACGCTGCTAGAGAAGAAACGAAACTTCTAGAACATATCTGTATTCATGCGTATATAACTAAGTCAATGATGTTATATAATATTTTTACTATAACATCATTGTAACTAAGTATATAATATATACATCTATCAAACTGGTAGAACGATGTAAATAGGTTCGCGCTCGCTCCAATGATAAAAATTAGGTTAATTAACAATTTGTTACTTAACGCAAACTAGAAACTGTCCATGAGTCATGCCGGTTATGACGTCACGCGATATATTTAGTCTTTTATAACATAATTTTTAGTGTGCCAAATAAAGTACCTATTTTAAGGGCATGCTAACTATGACGTGTTTGAACCTTGTTGACGGCTGCCCTATTTTTAGTTTTAAAAAGAGATTTTTCCTTAAACTCCCAGGAATTATGCTGGTATAAGTGTTGCCGACAGGTACTTGGTAGCTCGGAAACCTTTCTACAGGTTCCGGGTTGGAATCCCACGGTGTCATTCATCGCTTAGGCAGTTTTTCATGTGTGCATGTTATAGCATAATTTCCATGTACGACAGGAAACCTACATACAGAGAGAGATCAGTGGTATGTGTAACTCGCTAATCCGCCTTGGACAAAAGTGAAAGGTATACCGTCCGTTGTCTGTAGGGTGAGGCCCTAGCTAGATAGATAGATGGTAGATAGTATGGGTTTCTTTATTGCTGTAGTCCTACTGTCCAGCAGATAGGCCGATGGCCCATTTATAATTTAGCAGTTACTGTCGCCTATGGGTGTTTGCAACGCCAGCGGTATCGCGAACACGCTGTTGTCCCATAAGGGTACAGGAACTTGGATCACTAATGGCGGAACACAACACAAAGCTATTATGGCGGCATACTTATGAGCAAAGGTGAGTCGTTTTGTCGCCTTTTACGACAGGCCGACCCCGGCCGCAGAGATTAGTATTCTTTCTCCGCCCAGCACGGATAAAAGAGCTGGCTTTTAAGGAAACGCAGTGCAACAAATCCCCTAGTTTGATAGCTTTAAAGGTTACGTAGTGGCTTGATGATAAAAGCATTTGTAAGCTAGTAAGAGTATTAGTCTATTAGTTGCACTAGACCGGAGGCGCGCAAGCATATCCCTCCCTCCAGGGCGGTGGGCAGTAGATATACACTGGCTACTAGGCTGGTTTTTGTGGATATACCAGGGGGTGCATGGGCGCAATGCAAGGGAGTCCTACTCTACCCTGTCGCCGTATACTCTCTATAATAAAGTAGATCTAATTTTCTTACTGGTCGGGGAACACTCAGGCAAATACACTGTATTTTATAATTATGTAAAATTTTTTGTATTCAATACTCAGTTGAAATATTGAATAAACATTTTTCGCTTAATATTCCGAGTACATTTAATAGCGTAGATCATTACAGTACATTACGGAAAAATGCTATTTAAACTCTTACCGTTCCATTCGCGAAAAAACATTAGCAAATCACTACAAAAGGACAGAAATTACACCTCATATTGTGCGCACTTTTTTATAGCCAGAGTTCAGCAGAATGGCAGACGGCCCACACTGGCAGGTGGAAACGTACTGCAACACGACACACATTCGATGGATTCACACGGGAACAAAATAACATGCAGTTCGTAAGTAAGCGTTAGTTAAATGCCTTTTTCTAGAAGTATATGGAGCAACAAAACGGATTAGTCGATTTTAACCATGCCGCTTAACTTTAAGTCATAAAGTGTGATGTAAAAGCATAATGGTGTGTTGTTTTCTGTGTCATTCCAGTATTTTTATGATTATTAGGTATATTTTAGTTCTTTGTCTCTATCCGTCATCCTGCTCGACAAGCTTGTTAGGAGAACAACGCTGGTTTTAATTAACGAGCAAGTGAGTTAGCTCCAATTCAAGGCATATCTTTTTTATATAATATTACAGTAATATTGTAAATTGGCTTGTACAGAATATTTTTCTTTCTTTAAAACAAGATATGTATATTGCCCGCGATAACCGGAGCCGCGGAGGTACAAAACTGATATAACTTACGACAATTATATTTCGATACTTTCAATATTTTGTGGCAATACGCTACAAAGAATCAATGTACCTAAAATATTACATTCTTGTAAGTGAAATGTATATTTCGAATGAATTATAGAAAGTAAATGTCAATTTTTTTGTTGAATTTCTTTGTTTCTGGGCTTTCGATCATTAAGGACACTGCAAGTAATAATAGCCTTAACGGATATTTCCTAGTTACTACATGCAATGACTGAGCCGAGGTCGTATTTAACAAGAGATGTAGAGCCATTGAAGAGTCAAGTATGTTATCACGGGCAGTAGATTATGCCTAGCGGCATCGTTAAGTCGAAATCGATATCGTTTTTGTCGTTGAGATGATTTTCATATAAAAAAATTGTATATAATTTAAGTAACTTTTTTTGAAAGAGTTTCGTTATGGTTTTATCCGTATTTTTTATTGCTGAAGAACAGCAGATAGGCTGATGGCTCACGCAATGCATGTTTGTGATACCTGTCTGCTGTCCTACAGCAATAAATAAAATAATAGACAAAGAAAGAAGTATAAATATTACCAAGTATGAGTTTAATACAGTGGCCATATTTGACGGTATACTTTTATGTGTGGAATTTAATAAAACGTATATGGGACAGCAATTATGAGCGTTGGCGTATGTAGGTCACATTTACTGCTAGACACTAACTCAGTTAAGCAGTTTCCAGTGCCACTTAATTGGTCAAGGCCAGGGTTGCCTCCTCCACGTAGCCTGAACATGACATTTAGTTAAGATAATCAAGCAAAACAGAGTAGCGCGTAGTAGCGAATTACGCTTGAATAATTGACAGTTTGATTGACATTTTTGTTACTTATATTTTGTCTATTTATCATGGCTCTACTCAAAAGGAACTGTAACAGAATGTGTAACTCCAAAGTATATGATTTTAATTCTAAATGGAACGCCTCTCATCATTTCAGCCGGAAGACGCCCACTGCTGGACAAAGGCCTCCCCCAAAGATCTCCACGATGATCGGTCCTGTGCTGCCCTCATCCAACCTATTCGGGCGATCTTGACCAGATCATCGGTCCATCTTGTGGGGGCCTACCAACATTGCGTCTTCCAGTACGTGGTCGCCATTCGAGGACTTTTCTGCCCCAACGGCCATCAGTCATTCGAGCTATGTGCCCAGCCCACTGCCACTTCAGTTTTGCAATCATCCGGGCTATGTCGGTGACTTTGGTTCTCCTATGAATCTCCTCATTTCTGATTCGATCTCGCAGGGAAACTCCGAGCATAGCCCTCTCCATTGCCCTCTGAGCGACCATAAGCTTTCTCATAAGGCCCATAGTTAGCGACCACGTCTGCATTCCGTATGTCATCACTGGCAACACACATTGGTTAAAAACCTTCGTCTTGAGACACTGCGGTATTTGGGACGAAAAAATTTTACGGAGCTTCCCGAACGCTGCCCATCCGAGTTGGATTCGACGAGTGACCTCTTTCGCGAAATTGGACCTGCCTAACTGGATCGTTTGACCCAAGTAGACGTATTCATCAACAATTTCGAGAGTACACTACGCATTAATTTAGCTATATATTTTTAAAAGTTGTCAGTATTCCTCAGTACTTTGGCAGTGACTTGTTTTTATTGAGTGTTGTTTTAAAAATTTTAACTTGACAAACTTACCCTCTTTTTATAAGTTTGTTCTAAAATGTCATGCAAACAAACCTACATTGCTGATCCTTTCTACAAATTAAGTTATAAAGTGTAACTTAAGTATGTTTAAGTTCCAACTTTGTAAGTTTTATGAGCTTCTGAAGGCCTCTAGCAAAAAGTTAGAAAGCTTTCACGAACTTTAATCGACTGAAACACGCCAAATCACTCAATTGAACTAAATTTTTATTTCTTTATAGGAATTCTTGCAATTTGGGTTTAGAAGTGACATTGAATCTATTTATCATAATTTTTGTGGTGTTAAAAATATCTGTAAGCCTACCATATTTCATATGAGTTGTAAACAAAATTAAATGGATTAATTTGTTTTGCTAGATCATGTATTTGCTAGATCATTTCAAAGTCAAAATCAAAATTTTTTTATTTTAAATAGGCCTGAGTAACAAGCACTTTTAAAATGTCAAAAGCTAGATGTCAGTTCCAAAAGTGAACCCTATGGAGAAGAACAGACAAGAAACTCCATGGATGTATTTTGTACAAACATTTATTATTATAATATGAAGTATATATAAACATAATTATAGAACACGAAATTGATATATTATTTGTCACTAGGCCGAGGAAATGCAAGCGTTTGATTTGCAAGATCATGGTACGGGAATGTAATGAGAAGGGATGCGGATCATGTTACCAGAAGAATGTTCAACTTAAAAGTAAATGGGTACAACGTCAGGGATACACATAAAAAAGATGGAAAGAATTAGCGATGCATATTAGGTTTGTAAAGTGACAGATTAATAATGCCAGGATATATTAAATTAGATGTATTATAAAAAGCGCACTGTGCTGACCTCAAATCCTTCGTGTCTCGGCTGAGTAAGAATACTAATATGTGCGGTCGGGGGCTGCCTGTCGTGATAATAAGTTTTTGTTCGTCGCCATAATAAGTTTTTGTTGTGTTCCGGCATAATTGAACCAGCTTCCAGTTCTACGTGGACAGCAGCGTGTTAGCGGTGCCTCTGGCATCGCATTGATAGGTGACAGTAACTGCTCACTATTAAGCAGACCGGCAGCTCGTCTGCTGGTCCACATCAAAGAAAAATTATTATTGGGACAAGTCCAAAATAATGGTCAATGATGATCATTGCAAAATACTTCAAACCATTCGTATTCTTTTCAGGTTTTGGAGGTCTGATAGAGCTGACTCTTAAAAACGAATCACTTTTCCATTTTCATGCATTTCTTAGTGCGAAAAAGAACAGAAGGACCTTCTCTCTGAGATTGCTTGTTAAGTAATATTTAAGATTAAAGACTATTTTTTTTTACTATAGAAATACTATTGCGTGGGACAAGGACTATAGATGCGATTATGATTGGACTTTGAATCTATAGACCCCGCATCCTACACGTGCGGCTGCTCATTGTATATCCAATCAGTGAATTAATGCCATTCAGATGGGAATGACCTTGTCATCCTTCTTAAAACTCGACAAAGGGGCCTTAATAGTTCATAGGTAGTTCTTAGCTCATTCATAGCGCATTGAAGTCAGGCTCTCTATAATCTGTTATCGGAAGATTCTTGGATACTTTGGTCGCATTGCCTGACGACAGCTGCATAACTTGGACAAGCTTATCGTGATGGGTAAGGTGGAAAAAAGCGATCCCGTGGCCGATTATCTAGCCGCTGGTGTGACCAGGTAACCGCTCCCACTGGACTCCCTATAGCAATCGCTATTCGAGAAGCTGAGGACCGGACGAAGTGGAAACCGGTTACGAGATAGGTCACGGTTGATTGTCAAGGACACGACCTTAAGTAATGAAGAATTCGACTACATTTCTGAAATTTTCCATAAAATGTCTAAAACGAGGTCAAGACATCCATCCGATAGCAGAATGTTCGTAGGTAGATATTAGCCATTAAGTTGATGAAATGAGTATATTGGCTAATTCAATTATGGCTATCGGTAAACACGCGAGGGGTGCGGTTTTATTGGAGTGGTATGCCAATTCTTTTATCTACTTTATCTTTGTGGTAAAAGTATTATACTATTGTAGTTTGAAGTTCCTCTATGTATATATATCTCCACAATAGTTGTCGACATATCATATAATGCGAAGGACATAATGCCACGTGTCAAGGAAAACGCTAGGATAGATACGGAACGAGGAAATCAAAGAAAATGTTGCGTAAGAGATTACAAAAAAATGTGAAAGCTGAGACGACGGCTAACTGAAGAGAGTGGACAGAAAGAATACTGAGCCCACGTGTGGGATAAGAGAAGGAAACAGAAGCCTATTAAATAATTTAAGGACAAGCAAAATTGGCTAGCCTAAAATTATAAATACTACAAAATACAGCAGTTTGGATGAGGTTTAATTTTTTTTATTGCTGAGTTACAGCAGACAGGCTAGTGATCCACTTAATAGTAAGTAGTTACTGTCCCCTATGGATGTTTGCGACGCTAAGTTCACAGCGAATACGCTGCTGTCCCATAGGGGTACAGGAACCTGGGTCACTAATGCCGGAACATAACACAAGGTTATTATGGCGGTATACTAAGTATAGACCCAAGATATATAGGACCAAGGGTTGCTATTCAGACTGGCAAGAAATCCTACCACGTAGCTAGGGTTGTTGTGTAGCTTTTTACGACAGCCCAATCTCGGCAGAGGTTTGCATTCTTATTTCGTCCCTGCACGGATAAAAATAAAATTAATAATTTAAGGGCAAGGAAACTTATTGCACCGGTGGCTAGTCTAAAAATATAATTTCCAGGAAATATAGTAGTTTGGATGAGGTTTATATATTGCGAGTTATCTAAACATTTTTAAATATCTCGCTTCAAAAAACATTATTTTTAGATTGAAATGAAAATAGCGTGAAACCACGTCAAATGAATCAGTATCTATGTATGATACATGCGATAGAGCGTTCCGATAGCTTAATAATATGGATCATTGGTTATTTTCGATTTTGATTCAATACATTTTACCAATCGGATGATTCGAATGAATAATTTTGTATCTCTGCCAATATAACGCTTGCATCATATTTTATTAATACAAGAGAAGCACCAAAATATTTTTCTGTGAATAAATAATGTTTATAATTTTAAAAATTTACTAAGAAATAGTTTTCCAACATGTTTTAATGTCTAAATAATATTTCATTTAATTGATAGCCATCTGGAGTGTCCTGTGTCATTGTACAATTTTGTTAAATTCGTGCAAAATTGCCATTATGTTACTGTTGATTTGTTGCGAGATTTAAGGTTAAATAAAATGGGAATTGTGAAGCAAAAAACATGTAAAATGTTTTCACACTAATAGCCATTAAGTGCCGATCAAGAGCTCTCACAATTGTCCAGGTTTCTAAAAGGAAAATAAACATATATCAAGGATGTGTGGACTGAGTCCTATAATACGCATTCATTTTGGGGAATCAAATAACAACAATAGAAATCGTTAGATAGCTAGTCGTTATTGTTTGAATGATTGTTAGCTTATCAATTACACATCTCAAAGAAGTAATCATTTTCAGGCATAGTAAAAATGAATAAATACATCTTACTTACTTCAGATCTTTCTAGTTATACATAAAAAAATTGAGATTATCTGAACTTTTCTCCTACTCAATTTACGACGGGTACATTCGCAGAAGTTGGAATTGCTTTTTACACCCATCTAACCAAATTAAATAAATCGTTCACAATTATTTAAGCAAACAAATTGTATGTTTGTGGTTTTTCCATTGACATAATGTCGCAACATGTAATATTATTGCGAAATGATCTCCATACATAATATATAAGATCTAAATGTGATTCATCGTTGTTTAAGGAGCGCAGAAGGTTGGACGACGTGGAGAAGAAACAGTCGATTAGGACCACAGATAACAAAGCTGACGGTTGGGATAGAGTTGTTTCGGTGATATCAGCAACATTTATGACCGGTTGGAGTGGTCCGTTTAGTTATATTAATTAATGAGACGTAACCTTTAGTAACATGATTTTCCAAATTAAATTTATAAAATGTTGCGTATAATAGCGGAAATCAAAATGTCATATTATTTAAACAATTTTGACAACTGGAAGTTTATTTTTTATCAAATGGACACTAAGCAATGGTAATTGTGACAATTAATACAGCGCCATCATAGTCCCAAAACAAGCTCTTGTGTTATAGATACTAGACAACTCTTATGCTAATAAGTCCTTAATAAACGAAAAGTGTTGAACTACCTTCAAATTATTTAATGCATACTTTTTTTGTAATTTTTGTTTTTGTAATTGTAATTTTTTAAGGTAAATTTAAATGCAACGTACAATCGGCCTATAATTATTTTTTATTAAAGCTTAATCAAGTTATTTCGTTTAGGTAATAAAGTATATTTAAATTGTAACTAACCTAACACTATATGAGTGTTATTTAAATACTATTGTCTGAAATAAATTATATTATTATTATTATAAAAAGAAAATATCCATTCTATATGACGTATTTAATCTAAATATATAAAGAGCACTTTAGTTAACAATATGATGGTAATAGTTTCGCGTTACGTGTAAAGGAGCGTCGTTTGTCAACGCACATTTCCCGCGCTTTAATTGACAGCTGTCAGTTCGTGTAGGATTTGCCGCCATTTTGTTTGTACGCCATAATGATGTGATTTGAGATTACGTTTTATTATTGCTGTTAGGAAACTGTTTTATTGTTATGACTTTATCTAGATTGTAAATTTAAATAAATTGGTATTCATTTGTTTGTTAATAATCATTATATGAATTCATTGTATTTTAATTATTGTAATAACGACACTTGCGACCGTAGTATCATTTATTAAAAATATTTGTAACTTAACTTCGTAAAACCATCTTCTATTAGAAGAAAGAAGAATAGAAACAGAAGAAAAGATTCAAGAAGAATACGGTACACTGATGGGCCTGAATTGTTGCTCTTACCTGTATTTTTTGACAAGGTGAGCAAACTTTCAGGTGTGTTAGTGCCGAAATTTCATCAGAAAAGAACCACAGCCTGCAAGAAGATTAATTTAAATACTTAAATAGAATAATTATATACATATATTTATGTAGATGCAAAGATTATAACGATTGACTTTTAAAAGTCAGTATTATATTTAAATAAATTATTTCCCTCTTTACTAGGGGCACTTATCAACATAAGTCTCTCTTATGACACGTAACTTTAATACCAAAGCGCTTATGTTATGGGTACTAGACAACTTACAACTGATTATATATAATATATATCTGTTTATATATAATATATATCTATTTATTTTAAAAAAGAAAAATGTATAAATAGTTCATCAGTTTATCTATATATCTATTACACAAGTGCTCTGCTATTTGCTCTGAACTGTGAACTATAAAAACAATAAAATATAACGTTTTTACTTCGTTCCTTAAATTGTTTTGCATGCATTCATGTTTATAATACTATATTTAAATTCTTTGATATTAAAAATAAGCATGTACACAGGCTAAAAGATGTTCACCTGACCGGCTTATTATCCTAAATTATGAATGCATAAAATATAATGCAGAACTAATATTGAATACATTGTCACATACAGCATAGTAATAGTACATCAATTTGAAGCCAGCTCCTTGAATGGCAGCCATCGCAACTCTGGACTTGTGCGCAGAGGCGTCATCTTGGTGAAACAAAAAAACTTTAAAGAGTTTACTACGCCGTTGCTTGCGTATTTCCTCACGCAACTTTGTTATTTATCCTGCGTACAAAGTCCCCGTAATAGTGGCTCCATGATTAAGATATTCATCATTACCACCTCTTGACTGTCCCAGAAAAAAACAGCCCATGATCTTACCGGCGCATGGAATCGCCTTAAATTTCTTCAGAGTTGGAGATGACGGTCTCTACCGAGTCATGGACTGTTTTTCGTTTCCGGGTCATGATGAAGCCATGTTTCGTTGTGAATCGAGCCAAAAATCGGTCAAGATCTTGTTGTAACAAACCCAAATAGCTTTGTGAAATTCTCAGTCTCGTTTGTTTTTGCGCGTCAGAAAGCATTCTGGGCACCCAGCGTGCTGACACTTTTTTCATACCCAAATGGTTGTGTATCAAATTATGGATACTACCTATAGAAATCTTCATTTATTCTGCTTTAAAACACGACGATCCACCAAGACAATGTTTTCAACTTTTTTAATCATTTATTCAGTCACGATGTAGTGTTTCGTGCGGGGTTCGTAGTTAATGGTAGTTCATCCTCGTTTGAACTCAGCACACCAACGCGCAACCGTACAATAGGAGCATGAACCCCTCATGTTGCTCTAAAGTATTGTTTTACCAGCTACGTAGCAAAATTTTTCAAGCAGAGATATTTTATTACCGTGCGAATCGTAAATTTATTCCATTTTTAATAACACGTTCCGACACGACGCAAACAAATGAGTTCTATTTTTAAAAAATAAAAAAGAATCGATTGCTTTTTTTATTTTTATTATTATTATATCTAAATGTCTGGGCTACGTCTGCCAGTATTTTTTTTCTTTCCACGGAGGATATATCGCATTATCACTATTTATTGAACACCCTTCGTAAATTGGTTTCCAAAATGCAGGATGTGCCTAGTTTGGAGAAGTGGTTAATCTTGTAATATATTCATGAATAAATTATATTTGATTCAGAATTTTTAGCCAGAAATTTATGTTATTTGACGTTTTCCATTGTCTTCATGGATTCGGACTATATGAAATATGTGGCCTCTAATTGACTCTCAATAGTTCAGCTCCTTACTGTTCCATTCACGAAAACGTATTTAAATTCAAGGTTGAACGTTTTTTTAACACAAGTGATGCGATGGCGTCCTGCGAATCAATAAATCTTCAAAATTGGGTCGTCTGAACGATAAAATGCTAATAATTTTAAGTTATATGGATGTAATAATATATTTTTCATTCATAATACGTTAGTGCCGTTCGTTATGGGACAGTAGTAAACATTATTGCATGCCGCTGCGTGTTTTATGGGTAGTCATACTCGCATAGATTAAAATAAATCGTAGAACGGATGTTTTGAGCCACAGTCCATTATAATGGATAGTAAATCAGTTTATGTCTTGGAATATAGGTTGTGCATTTAGTTAGTTATACATTACTAGCTGACCCGGCAAACGTTGTTCTGCCATATAAATAAAATTTTGGGGGTGGGTCACCCCTAACATTTAGGGGGATGAAAAATAGATGTTGGCCGATTCTCAGACCTACTCAATATGCTCACAAAATTTCATGAGAATCGGTCAAGCCGTTTCGGAGGAGTATGGCAACGAAAACTGTGATTCGAGAATTTTATATATTAGATAATGCACTGTGTCTAATTACTTGATGATAAAATAATATATAACACACGGCAATCGTTTATTTACCTCAAATCATAATTTAAAAAAAAGAGTTTTTACTTTTCACTACTTGTCCAACTTCTTTGAGAATTTAATCTTGGTAGCATTCAAAACTTACGCTGGATTGTTATGGGAATGAACTTCTGAAATATTTCCATTTCCTGGGCGAAAAGCGGTAATGACAGAAGCAGTTAAATTTGGTTTTGAAGAAAACAACTTCCGTCAGATCACCCCTTCTTTTACTGTTGGTAAACTTAGGAATCACTTCTTTAATTATTTAAGGAATCGTCCGCCATTTTCATTTTACGGATATGAATAATTCTGCTTCTTTGACGAAGTCTCAAAGATTTGTATGCAATGATGACCAAAAAGACGCTAAATATGTATTTACTTACAAAATATCAGTATATTAATAGTATATCATATGTCTAGTATCCAGAAACCTGGTCCAAGATAAATGAGACAAAAGCTCTAAAAGCTGAGAAGGTTTATGCTGAAATACAGACAGAGTATACAAATCTTCACAGCTTAGTTCAAAGGCTCTGCAGGAGGGATAAAGATGCTTTCATCAATAAGGTTTGCGAGGATATAAATAAATGTTCAGAAACGGCGCACACTTGCAATTTGTTTAAAAAAGTCAAAATCCTTTCCAGAAAATTTAATACGAAACATTAGACTGTGTGTAAATAAAAGCTCAGATAGTAAACTGCTTACTGAGAAAACTGTTGTACTTGAAAAGAGAAGAAAGTATTGTCGCGGACTTTACAGCAAGAATTTCACTGTTTACAGAAGAACCATTAATTATACTGATAGAGAACCGGATATTCTACGTGCAGAAATAGAAGAAGCCATAGGTAAATTAAAAACTAAAGCATGTGGTGTGGACGGCATTACAGATCAATTGCTACAAAACATGGATATGGAAGGAGTAGAAATTATACATAATATTTGTCAAAAGATTTGGATCACAGGCCACTGGCCAGAGGATTGGACTGAATCAATAGTTATTCCTCTACACTAAAAGGCTCATCATGCAAATGTGTTAACTACAGAACGATTTCAATCATTTCCCATGCTAGCAAAACCCTTCTACGTATTATAAATATAAGGATAGAAGCTTATACTAATAGTCAGATGCCAAAAGAGCAAGCCGCGTTTGTGAGAGGTAGAGGTACAAGAGAGCAAATTATAAATATTAGACTACTGATTGAGAAATGTTGAGAACATAATATTCCTGCAGTTTTGTGCTTGATAGACTACTCCAAAGCTTTTGATTGTATAAATTGATATGATATTTTGTGTTATGAGGAATATGGGAGTTTCAAATCACCTAACGTTTCTTGTGCAGAACCTACATATATATGAGCTATTTACAGTTTGCGGACGACACAACTATTATAGGTGCTTCTGAAAAGTAATTATCAGATCTCCTGAACAATATGAGTATTATTAGCAATGAATATGGACTGCTAGTAAACCAAAACAAAACCAAACTTATACATATTTATAGACAGAGCAAACTCTTTGCGACGAACGTTTGAGTTGCGTGATTTAGATGTGGTGCGCGATGTATTTAGAATCACAAATTAACGATGATGGTGATAGCGAACAAGAGATAGACGAGATGCAGACAGTGTGGAAAATTTTCTCATTGTAGATTATGTCAGTCAAAAAAGAGGCGGAGGATGACCACCTATACCCTGGACACACCATTCTGGAGGCCACAATGACCACCCTGCAGAGTACCCTGAGGCTGACCCAGAATAGGACACACTGAAGGAAAATTTCTCAAAATATAGAACACCTTAATCACGTCCCTCAGTCATGAGGCTACGATAAAAAAAGAACACAATCGCCCTACTGCTTACATTGGGACGGTGGCGCTGTGTGAATTCTCACAATATATTTAGTTAAATATTTATTATTATCATTTAATTCTACACTACCATGAAGTATTAGTTTGATAAGATAATTAGTCATTTTAGGGGGTTATCCATCTTTCTATTCGTTATGTGGAATGACTAAGGAGTTACTTAGTTTCCTTAGTTCTCGAGCACACAAAGAATATTTTTCGATATTAATAATTCGGGTCTCAGATGAGCAAAAGAACAGCAGACAGGCTGACGGCCCACTTAACAGTAAGAAGTTGAGTCACCAGAGAACTGGGTTACCAATGCCGGAATACAACACAAGGTTATTATGGCGGCATATTTAAGACCAAAGATGGTCGCCATCCAGACGGGCTTGGAGCCCTACCACGTAGTTAGGGTGGGTTGTTTTGTCGCCTTTTACGACAGGCCGACCCCGGCCGCAGAGGTCAGTATTCTTTCTCCGCCCCTGCACAGAGAAAAACGAAATTTCAAACCGTTTGTCTATAGCCGTGAGTGTTGTATACTTAAAAAAAGGGATGGCGCTTCAGATAGTCTATCTTAGCAACAACATTTTTAAAAGGCAGCTAAATACAACAAACGCCCACAACATTACATATTGGGTTCGTATTCCTAAAACGTTGCCAATAATAACCACGAAATAACTCGACTGGAAAAATCATTTGTATTCTCGCACACTGTAATGTAATACGAAGATAAATTGGTTTGTTTAATTAACCTCTCGGTTTTGTATTACTTCTTAATTTGTGCTCATGTTTTTGGCATTTGTACTGTTTTTGTAATTATAAGATAATTGAAGGTTTCGTAAAGCATGAAAACACTTCAAAAGGAAAATTTTCCGAGATCGTTGTTAAAATTACACGCTTTGAATAGAGTTAGCATTTTGTGTTCACCAGTTGGCGCTTCTAATTTAGAATCTATCTCTTTAGAAGCAGGAAAAGTAAAATGTCCCTAATCAAACCTAAATAATTTATTTCAATATACTATCTTACTGAATGTCAAGAATCTACCGTCTCCGATACAAAACGCTGTTTAGGAAAGAAACGGCGAAACTAACTCCCCAACGAATATTTTTTAGTCTTATTTTGTATTTATTCTGCACAACTTTGATTACAAAATATGAGGAAAAAGAAAATATGAGTTAACGTATTAGCAATGTAATATTTATTCCCAGTGTGTGCTTTCGTCAATATAATCTTTAATGGTGTGATATCCTTGATATGCGATGGAGCAAAGGAGTACTGCGTCTCGGCAAACGTGTAAAAACCCGATGAATAACCTGCGAACGGCTGCTGGTCGGGGTACTGTTTGTGGCGCAGACTTGCAATGTCCTACATCCAGCTGTGGATCGTAATTGGCTGACGAACATCCGCTTTGTCCAAGTAGTGTTTAACATAATGTATTCGAATGTGAAGTGGCTAGAAATCAAAAACGAAATGGACGCGTTCCAAGCTAATTGGCGGTATACTAATTATTTATGAATTTCCTACCTACCAGATCAAGTTGAATCGTGATTGGTCAGCGTAGTGAATCATTCTTTTGCAATGGCTGCCACCCGAAATCATGCACGTTTATTGGTACTTTTCGTAATTGAATTACAATTGAAATAAGCAGGGAATTATTTTAGATTGGTCAAACACCACGTCAAGATGCAGAATAGAAATCGATATTCCTTCTGGAACGATGTATTGTTATGGCGTTCAATCGATTATGAGCCTCTGAACTTTGGGCGACCCTGGTAGTATGGAGTTGGCCGCTGGAGCACACAGTGGTAACCCATTGAGGGCCTCATCTTCGGGCTAGATTGTCAATCTGGAACATAAATCATTTCAGAAACTTTATAATGGGAAACTTTAGACTGGGAAACGTATCTATGTGAATTCATACATTCGTTAATTTGATGACACCATCTGCATGATATAGTCAAAGGAATGGATGATTTTCACCCTAAACGCGCCAGATAAGAAGACTAAAATGGTCTTATTAACCCTTGCCGGCTGGTGACATAAAAATCAGTGTTGTGAAAAATATCCTTATAATAGGCAGTTTACCTTTTGACAAATGTCGCGTTATGGAGTTGTTATTTTGAAAATATATGCACCCTCTTGTAATATTGTCAATTTTGGCCTAAAATAACAATCCATATGAAGCATTTTTGTCTATATTTAATATAAAAGTATGTGTATATGCAATTCACATAAATCAGAAGTGAAACTTCAGAAAAATAGCCTACGAGAGAATGAGATCTTGAAAAATAAAATGAGATAAATATAGCATCAGGAATATTAGAATAATTATACGGTTTATTATTTTCATAATATTGTATTTTTAACAAGCTCAAACATTGTTTAATATTTTAATGCAAAATATTATATTTCATATATTAGTGTATAAAAGCTACAAAATCCCGAACAAAAGTAAACGGAGATTGGAAACACTGTATGCTTGTATTCTATCTCATTTTCTCGCAGACTAAGTCCTATTTAAGAATGTTTCTTTTTTGGTGACGCATTCGTTTCATTGAATTTTCAAATCACAATGCTAAATAAGTTAAGTCTAAATAAGTCTTCAATATGTGAACATTAAAGAGATTATATTATATTGATTAAATTCAGCATTTCCAAATAAAGGTATCCCTTCTGCGTTTATTTTAATCTTTGCCCTTTATGGGCTGTTTTAAGAACATACTTCTAGGGTTGGAATAGCCCTCATTGTGCCTTTAATAATAGGTACGTACTTAAGAAACAAGAGCCGAACGTGTTCCACTGAACAGAGGTTTAGAAATACTATACGACTAAAAAATAAATGCTTTATATTTTGGACGTTCTTAGGTTAGGGGTACTTATGTAACATGACTTTTTAGCGACCAGTTATTATCGCTTGGGGAGATCTTAAAAATTTATAGCAATCTAATGTAGAAGAACCCTGGATTATTAAAAAAAAACAAGATACAAGTTTTTTAAAATATTAAACTAGATAGGCTTCCCCTCGGGCGTCAGGTAGCAGAGGAACACTGGTGGTTTTTGTAGGTATACCAGCGACATGCATCCCCTTGTCAACAGTGGGGGCGCACGGCTGCTTGCACGGGAGTTCTACACTACACCGCCGCGAATCTCCGAGCGGTGGGGTGTGTTCATCAAGTATTTTCATTTCAAGAATAAAAAACGTCACTTTAATGAAATTATAATGAACAGGAACATCTGTATTTTAATAATTGAAAGCTAACAAATTACATACATAAATAAAAAATAATTTCAAAAGTATGACGATAATAATATAATCAAAATCAAATTTGTGAGTGTGTTGATTGCATGCAACAACGCCTCATCTAAGGACAGTCTTTTCGGCAGCTATCATAGCAAGGGCGCTATTGGAGCTGTCCTGCGCACCACGGTTTCATATCGCGCTTCTTAGGCTTCGGGGATGCTGTGTATTAAGATATAATCACCTACACTACATCCCACTACGGCAATTTGACAGCGATACAGCGCATAATATCGACCTCAAGTGGGTGTATATAATGGGCATTGTTAATTTTTTTTTAAATGTTGTATTTGAAAAACCATTTAGAGGAATAAGGTTACCATTTAGAGGAATAAGATCATTACGGACTAATTAATTATGAAAAATATTCACATTTTATTGATATTTTTGATAAAATATGATTGACCTTCTCTGCCCTTCAAATTTCACTGTATAGTTTGTATCGTTGCCTCAGAAAATAAAAAGTAAGTGGCAAGTATTGATAATCTGTCATGTGTCAAATTTATAAATGTCAAAAATAATAATTTTTCCTGTGACTTCTTTTTTCGTATGAACTTTGACAGATATGAGATGGATGACATCGTGTTGACAGCTTTCAATTTTTTAAATTATATCTAGTGAGGCAACGGCACAGTCCATTGTGCCGTGTGATTACGTCACTTACCTTTAAAATTGAAAATATTTAAACATTATTTTTTTAAATAACTGTTGAGCCAATCTTCATAATATTCAAAATAGTTTCTCAAAATGCTCTAAATTTTCAAAAAAATAAATTAAAATCGAATGGTTAAATATTTTAGATAATTCCCATTGTACGATGCCGAATACGGACCGGAATTACAAAGTACAGAAATGAGAAGAATAGCTCTTGAGCTGTGGGCTGTATGAGAGAGGAGGGGAGAGGAGGGGGAGAGGAGCGGTGGTTAGCGAGACGCGATTCTTTGCAGTGGGCAAAGAAATGCGTAGGGCGTAGAGAATGGTCTTCAGGGAGGTCAAACGTCGACCGTCCCGCGCGTTTAGGAGCTGTTGCGATACTACCTGTATTATATTCGTCCCACCCTCGCTTTTACCGTTTACCTCACCGAGAGTGACTTAAGAATCACTAGATAAGAATCTATATATATAATATTTCGTGACGCGGTGACTTAAGAAAGTCACCGCGTCACGATCGTGACAGCGCTCCCGAGGTTATGCACACTAAAACAATGAGCATGTGCACGCCTTAAAACATTCAAAACCGAACGGACTTCGTGAAATAGAATATCTATACAACGTGTTGTATTATTAGTTATATATCTCTTTAGTTAGTCTTTAAACAGGCCATAAAATACTGGCTGAAACTAAATCAGTGACTTTCTTTGTCGCTGTTCTTCCACAACACTTTTTTGTGTAAAGAGGTAAAAATAATGTGTAATGGATTTTATTTATTTGCCACAAATTACAATAATGTATTACAGATTTTGTAAGGAAACATTCGACTTGTAGAGGTTAAGATTTGCACCAACTAATTTTGAGTTAAACAGGTGAAATAAACAAGAAACAATAGACATTATCTGTATATTCTTAAAGTCGATTTTCAAATAATCGAGTCCTAATATCAACATTGCTATGTTTAATTAAGATACAAAGGTCCAATTTATTTTTTCGAGTTGTACAGCAAAAATTAATACTGAAATTGCTTATACGAATTCACTAATTAATTCAGCTTATAGAGGGTTCAGATTTCAAGCAACGGAAATATAGGGAGTTGAAGGGAGTGGAACACAATTTTTTTTCGAGTTTGAGAGGTTTCCGGCTTATCGAGGTTATACTGTATATTAGCACCTATTTAAGACATAAATATATGCAAAAATATAATGTCCGTTTGTACGATTCTAATCACGATCGGCATCGGTGCACGATGATGTCACGCTTTGCATTGTTAAGGACAGACTGTTTTACTACATACGAATAGATGTCGTAGGTTAAGTATAAAATAAGGTATATGTAAAACTAACAAAACTGCATTAATTTTTTCGGAGAGGAAAAAAACACTCGCATTACATTATTACATTACAAATTGTTTAAATATAGAACGGACAGTACTTTGCATGTTACGACAACCTACGACTTTGTTCGCGTAGAAGTTATAAGTATATATACTAGAAGGTAAGAAGTAAGTCTGTGCCAAATTTTATCTAATTCATTTCAGCCGTTCTAGCCACTTGAGTAACCTGTTACCATCTTGATAATTTCAAAAAGACAGTAAATGTATACGATTTGAATACGTGAGAGGAAGGCACGCGTCAGTATCCCGCGCAGCCAGCTCATCCCTGCGTGAGAACGAAGTATCTGGGGCCTTTCGCCCACTGGTTTTGAAGAGGTCCATGAAAGCAGGCTGGTGGCACCGGGGTAATTATTTTTATCATCGGCAACTAATTTGTTCTGGTTTTGATGTTCAGATCTGTGCATATGTCTGTAAAATTTCTGCGTTGAGGAATTTCACCTAGCATTAGCCTTAAAAGTCTTGATTAGTTTATATCATATTATAAAACGTAACATATGTGGGATGTGAAGTAAATTTTATACACACTTTATTGTTTAAGTCGTGTTCTTTCTTTTCTGTCATCGTCAGTCGCTTAGTTTATTTCTTTTTCTTTATAGCATAGTTGCTATTCCCACATTACTTCGTTTCTTTATAGTCCGAAAAGTTGCCTGAAGTTTAATGAATCCTGGGCGAACTGTTAAAAGACTGATTTACGTTAATGACTGGAACATAACAGACGACGGTACTTGGTTTAAAACAATAGCTATACAAAGTTATTGTATGAATGAATTCAGCGCTAAAATAAGAAAGGAGGTTAATATTTTTAATTTATCTATCCATATCCTTTCTTTGTATTATCTGTGGGTAGTTGGAGATGAAGGAATGGTTTTTATTGCTACAGGACAGCAGACCCTGTTTCAGATTTTCGTACGTTGTTTATCGTGAACCAAGTATTTTCGATAGAGTTGAGAAACGAAATTTTATAACCATAATCTAAAGATAGATCTTCCTATCCATTCCCTACTTAAAACATTTTAAAATTTCAATATAATATCATTTTTTTGAAGTTCGTCGCCTTCGCTGGTATGGCCACGTTTTACGGCAACCGGCTAACTACGTTCGGAACAAATGTATGGCCATGCCGCCTCCGCTGGGCCCCGGAAGAAGGGGTAGACCCAAAAAGTGCTGGCTTGACATCGTATAGGGTGATATGCGTGCCAAAGGGCTCACTACCAGGGATGCTGAAGACCGTGCGAAGTGGAGTAGAAAAAGTCGGAAAGCGGACTTCGGGCACCGAAACGAAAGTTTGGGTTGCAACCGGGATATAACGCTGGGATGAAGAAGAAGATAATTTTTTGAATCTTCTTATGGGGCGTTGGAAAAACTGAGAGTAAAATTTTTACGATGCGACATGATGAAGTTATCAGATAGTGTGTCTCTTATGTGTAACATGTTGATCTGTGTTACGTGAAAACTCGTAACTATATTTACAAGTTGTGGCATACGGGATGGAATCTTTAGCTATTTTTGTTCTATCACCCCAAAGAATTTAACTTCTTACGTACACACACTCAAGTTTTTTTAGTTTATATTTGCACGTCTATGGCCAAGAAACATGCCTCAATTTATAATAATGACAACTTAAAAACATTTATTTTTGCAAATGAGGATGACTTGATCTTTTCAATATTCGATCAAAGGCTCGTTATGTTGATCCGTTTTTCGAATCATTCTTTGGGAGGGCAAGTCGGATTTTGGATTGATTATTTGTGTAAGTGACAGTGACATTGAGAACATCATTTCCAGTGACCTCTAATTTTGACAGATCCATTTATGACCACATTTGATCATTATTTGCGATTTCCCGATGTCAACCCAATCTTGACATTTATTTGTAGGTAAAAACATAAAAAATTGCCGTTCATTTGGGAAACGATTAATTGGACAAACAGAAAAGAGGAAACAAGGAATAACGCGGTAACACCTCCCGAGGGACAACATACGAGCAAATACGAATGGGGAAGAATTAACATTATTCACGGGAATTTTATCTCATCTCATGGGAGTAAAACTTGAAGGCTACAAATACATTAAATAATATTTTCTCCATTCTTGTTTACTGTCATAATATTACTATATATATAAATTTAATAAATTAGGTTTAGCTTTGAAGACGTCTTTTTAGCATCTAAATAAAGTAATGATATCAAGTAATACAATGATATTTGATTTGATCTAAATCAAATAGCCTATTTTCTTCAAATTAACGTGTGCTTCTTGTTTGCGCTTTGTTACAAATTTACTACTGTAACCGTATTATAGAGCACATGAAAAGGCGCAACAGGGGACTTAAAGGACCATCGGAAAACATTCGCTGTTACCGAAATCGGTAAAGAAGAATAAGATATCAACTTTTTTATTCCTTTAAGACAGCAGACAGGCTGACAGCCCACTAAGAATTAAGCAGTTACCGTCGGCTATGGGTATTTGCAATGCCAGTGGCATGGCGAACACGATGCTGTCTTACTCATCATATTTTTAGAACAGATGGCGCTGTATAATTGTTAAAATAGATATTTTTAGTTATTATATATTTTATCCGTGCAGGGGCAGAGAAAGAATACTGATCTCTGCGGCTAGGGTCTGCCTGTCGTAAAAGGCGACAAAACAACCCTAGCTACATGGGAGGCCCCCAAACCCATCTGGGTAGCGACCGCCTTTGGTCTTAAGTATGCCGCCATGACAACTTGGTGTTATGTTCCGGCATTAGTGACCCAAGTTCCTGTACCCTTAGGTATGGGATATCAGCGTGTTCGTGATGCCACTGGCGTTGCAAGCACCCATAGGCGACGGTAACTGTTAAATTCTAAGCGAACCGTCAGCCTGTCTGCTGTCCCACAGTAATAAAAAAAATCTCTTAGAATTATCTAGAACTTCATCAAGAGTAAGCAACACAGGTAATTATTTTCCGATTTCCCTCAACAATCCTTTGATCTTGTTTAATCACGCCTCGTTACTCTATCAATCGATCAGTGCCAAACCAAATATATTTTCTAAGAAACGCGTGTATTTCGTCCGTCTGTCTGTCCGTTTGTAAACGTTGACAAAAAACATCTGTTAGGGCCTTGAACTAGACGATTTTGAGTCATCTACTACTCCGTTGCTTGTGTGTTTCCAATGGCACACGATATATAATCGGATTGTATTTGGATTAGTAGTTCTCATTGCCAGCGTATAACAGAATTATTTATTATTAATAAATATTACAGCTATATAGTATAGTATAGTATAGTATAGTATAGTATAGTATAGTATAGTATAGTATAGTATAGTATTAGTAGTGTATCTACAGTCAACCGACGCATTCTTTTTGAACATCTTTTGTATACGTGATTGTCTGAAAGATATCGCTTACAACGTTACAACGATAACATTAATGTTATTCTTAAGGAAATATGAACAGTAAAACGATTCTTGAGAGCAATAAAGTATATTCTATAACAGCAAAACGTTACTACTAATATATATTTACGAAATATATATGTTGAATCAGCATTAATTTCATAAGAATAAAATTAAGTAAAAACTACACTAAAATATATAGCATAAGTGTTAGGTTCATTGAAAATTAAAAAACAACCGTTACTCTACTGGACTCAAGCTTTTCCCTTACAGGAAAAAAGCAGTATACCCGCATACTGTTCGAGGCTTTTTTATTTCTCTGTCACTTCGTGACAAGCTTCTTATTTAAACGTAATACTTTAATTATGCAATGAAATCATATTTCAAGATATGGAAAATATTTTTTTACTTTGACATTCATCCCTCAATATTTCGGAGGAAAACAAACCAGTTACCTTATTAACGAAAATCTAAAAAAAAATATTTACAATATAATAGTATCAGCCCAAAATGTCCCACAGCTGGGTTCAGGGGCCTGAGAGGGAACGAACAGTACGGACTCTAGTCTAAGGTAAGTTACATAATACCGTTGATTTTCGTATGTACGTGTCCTTATGATGTTTTCCTTCACGAGAAACACTGCCTAAACGGTACATGTCATCGTGAGATTTGAATCCGGGACCTTATTATTATTTCAAAAATCCAGCGGCGTAACATAAAATACACTGACGCTGCAGTTTAAACACATAAAAAGACTAATGACATTTTACATGAAAAAATAATATCTGTGTGAACATTTTGAATTGTAGAATGAGTAAGCGTTTTACCCAACAGGGTAAAAAGTTGAATTTTATTCAATAAATATATTGAATACGGTTCATTTTCCTTACTGTGAAAGATTTATAAAATTAAAGTAATCTTGGGTCAAATTTTAATTAGAACTGACAGATATAAAAATTTACAAAATAAGACTTAACTAGCTATGGAAATGCGATATTCTACACATAACATTACATTACCATACTCAAATTTTAATATAAAATTTGAATTTTCTTGGTGTATGGTCCGTCCATTAGCATTGTCTGGATTGCAACCATCTGGTCTATAAGTATGCCACCATAATAACCTTGTGTTGTGTTCCGGCAGTAGTAACCCAGGTTCCTATTCCCCTATCGGACAGCATCGTGTTCGCAGTGAGGGTAACTTCTTACTATTGTGTAGTGCTGTCAGTTTATCTGCTGTTTTACAGCAATAAAAAAACTGTTTGTAATATCCCGTACTATTGTCTCCAACCGTATCGTGTCTTATGTCACAATATCAGGCGACAATGCGCACGCGCCGTGTCAAGTCACGCACGACGCGTCCACTGCTCACCTTGGTCCACTGGCACTACATCCGTGAACCTGCCTCCATTACACTTCCTTGTATTGTTATGTTTTAATTACTATCCAAATTGGGGCTCAGAAAACACCTCCCCAACCACGGGCATACAAAAATATTATAATAAACGGATACAGAATAATAATATACGAAAATACCTGTGTTACCAAATCTTGAAAATATTTGTCCCTAAAGCTTGAACCAAAAACCCCCAAAACCCCTAAAAAATAAACAGAGCTGATACTTGCCTTAATTTCGAGAGAATAGTTTAAATGTTTGATATTATCGCTCTAATATATAAAAAAAGTTGTAATAAATTTAATTTAGTAAAACAAATGTCTCTCGTAATTTTTTTAAGACTAATGCTATCACTGTAACTCCATAACTTCGTATTCTTAGGAATTACAAACTGATGTTGCAAGGTCAACAAATAAATACGATTGGCTAGATTTCGTTCCTCTAGGGCCAATATTTTTAAATAAACCTTTATTTTTTTTAATAAAATTAATAAAAATCCCAAAAAATACCTCTAAAATACCAACTATAGGGGGGAAACCCCTAAGTAAGTGGGAAGTAAGTTTTCTCCTTCATGACCTTCGCAAGCGTCCTGAAATTATAACTGCCCTCGGTCTATAAGTATGCCGCCAATAACCTTGTGCTGTGTTCCAGCATTAGTGACACAGGTTCCTGTAATCTATGTGACAGCAGCGTGTTGGCGGTGCCTCTAGTGTCGCAAACATCCATAGGCGACGGTAATTGCTAAATATTAAGTGGGCCGTTAGCTTGTCTGCTGTTATATGTATATAAGTAGTTTAAGTTTATAAATAAAACTTAGAATATATATATATATATATATATATATATATATATATATATATATATATATATATATATATATATATATATATATATATATATATATATATATATATATATATATATATATATATATATCTGAATTGCAATGGTTACTAGCAATATTTATTATATTAGTTGACCCGGCAAACGTTGTTCTGCGATATGAATTAAAAAAAGTAGTCATATATATGTCCTTCTCCAATGTCCAATCTATTACTATACCGAAATTCATTAAAATTGGTTCTGCGGTTTAGGCGTGAAAGCGTAACAAACATCCATACATACAAACTTTCGCGTTTATAATATTAGTAAGGACTTTTCTTTTGTAAATAAATATATTTTATAAATAAACAGACGCAGGGCAGTTACCGTCGCCCATGGATGTATGTCACGCCAGAGACTAACGCGCTGCCATCCACGTAGGGAACTGGAACCTGGCTCACTTGCAGGGACATAATACAAAGTTATAATAGCAGCATATTTAGACACCAGGGGTAGTTGCCATCCAGACGAGCTTGGAGTCCCAAGACCTAGGGTGGTTTTGTCGTCGTTTATAATGGGCTGCCCCCGACCGCAGGAGTTAGTATCCTTACTCTGCCTCTGCACGAAGTAAAAAAGCTTTTACTGCAGAGTCTAGGGTCAAATAAATACATAGCATACACGAACATCGGGCATCGTTAATTATTTAGATGGATGGAATGCGTTAAAAAATGAAATGGTGAAAAAGGGTGTGAATGATAAGGTGACGGCAGAGGAGAATGGATGGTGAGAACATGTTCTGCCGACCCCATATAATGGGGGATAAGAGCAGGAAGATCCTAATAATTTCAGGACGCTTGCGAAAATCATGGCTCTACTCCCGCCCCCAGTTTGAATGTTTATGTATAAGATGTACACACATCAAAAAAGTCTAAACATGTACTAATTTAAATTTTAGGATGGTGGATGAGCCGCTGTATGGATGAACTTCCTGAATGCACCTGAGCATTTCAGTATTTCCGGGCCGACGGTACACTCGCACCCTTCTTATATCAGGCCTAAACCCGAATCGCGACTCATCGGAAAACATAATTTTATCCCATTGTTCCTGGGTCCATGTTCTGCGTTCTCTACACCATACATTTCGACGAGCGCGATTCCCGTGACGTATCGGTGGGCACCTAATTGGGCGTCGAGCTCGTAGGCCGTACTCATGCAGTCGATTTCGCACAGTTTGGGGACTTACATCAACACCACTTGAATTTTGTAGCCTCAAACTTATCTCTCGAGCGGTTAATATCGGCTGGCGTCTTGCAGTCAGTTGTATGTACCGGTCTTGCCGAGTGGTTGTACTCCTTTTACGGCCTGGATGCTGTTCAGCGGGTTCACTGCTAAAGACGACAAATAACACTTCTATGAATGCCAAAATGTCGAGATACCTGAGATTGATTACTTCCCGCTTGCAACATCCCTACAGCTCTTTGCATTTCATTTGCCATCAAATGACGTCGCTCCATAACGTAAATATAGGTAATATCTAACAATTCAATTTTGTCGCAAACTTTATTTAAATGGTTGGTAAAATTATAAAATCAAGACTAAACGTAGCAATAAAAACGCACTTAAATTCAAACAAATTCCCTTTCATTTAATTTTATGAAAAAAACAAAACATAATCGATACCTACGCACTTTGAGTGAGTAAAGACTTAGAAATTAATTAGTATAAATGGTAAATTTGTAATATCATGCATGTTGCTTAGACTTTTTTGATGTGTATATTATTTATAAAACTAGATTTTCCTTCCGTGCAGGGGCGGAGTAAGAATACTAACCCCTGCGGCCGGGGTCGGCCTGTCGTAAAGGCGACAAAACAACCCTGGCTTTGAGCCCAGCTCGTCTGGATTGCATCCACCCTTAGTTTATAAGTTTGCCGCCATAATAACCTAGTGTTGTGTTCCGGCAATAGTGACCTAGGTTGCTGGCACAGCAGCGTGTCCGCGGTGCCCTTAGTGTCGCAAACATCTATAAGCGACAATAACTGCTTACTTAAGTTGACCGTAAGCCTGCGAACTGTTCCTCAGCAATAAAAAATACATATTTTCATTTAATATGGAACTAGGTACATCATAAAGACATGTAAAGAAATGTCTAAACCGATCACAGCTGTAGATTACAATGGAATTCTAGCAATTATCTATCCGTCGAATGTTCGTTCGTATAGAAACAATATTTCGTGCAGCTCTACAATATGATAATGCTGTCATTTCACGCTAAACATAGTGATGGAACTGTATCGATAACCATTTTCGATTTATTTAGAATAATTTCAAAATTTTTAAATAATATTCTTAGATCCTATCTCTTCTTCTAATCTTTTATCTGTATGTATGCTATGTTTTACTGCAGAGTCTGGGGTCAACTGATATGTATGTCTTCGTATGCTATGTATTTTAATTGTGTATTGCGTGTGTATTTATGCACAGTGGATTTTATTAATAACAACCTCGGTTGTACCGACTCTTCGGGTATAGCATCAATTTCGGGTATAGCGACTTGTTGTTTTGAACCATTTCTGACAGATTCCTAGAAATTCCATGCGCATATTGCGACTGAGTCTGTAGAGGCATTCATAAAATTATTAAGCTTTATGCTTGCTTTGTTTGCGCTTAGCACGTGTACAAAGTTGAACTTATGAATCGGTTATATAGCAATATCCAATGGGTGAACAATGTTTTGTAAACTTGTGAATTATTAAATTTAACTTGTGTTATTTTTAAATTTTGAACCCGATTCCAAATTGTTTTTCCACTATTAAACCGGAAGTAAATTATTCAAGTATCTTTTTAACGACTTCATCCATTTTAATTTTGCTTTAATGCAAAATAAACTTTTAAATTTCACTATAAAATATTCAAAATGTGATCTAAATTAGTTTAAGAGATAAATCAATGAGAATACATACTGTCAGGTTCCAATTTTCAGTTCCTCTACGCGGATATCAGCATGTTAGCGTCCGTGACTAACATTCAAAGGCAACGCTAACTGATTACTATTAAGTGAACCGTCACCCAGAAAAAAGTAGATGAATACTTAATTCTGTTATTTTATCGATATTTATTTTTAGCTATCGATAGAACATAGCATCACTAAATGTTAGTAGCGCGGTGCGGCGTAGACAGTGAACGTATTTGAATTAACTGTATGAATGTACTATCAAGCTTTTAATTGAAACTTATCTATTTTTAACTACCTGGATCAATTGAACGTATATTTTTCGATTGCCAAAAAATTTTTACTCCCTTGTATGATATCCTTCCCATTAACATCCCGCGTCCCATTAATGTAAATTCTATATTAACCATGACAGAGTCGGATAGTCAGTTTACAAATGTCTTAATTTAAATAATATTAGCGTTTAGTTGTAAATAGAATATATAAATAAATATTTAAAATAGCATGCACAATAATATAATATTTCACTTTTATTAATATGTCAAGTGTCAACTCCTAAAGCAACATCTTAATTATGGCCGAAGAGCTTCTTATTAATTTCTTCATTATTATTCTACTTAATGCATTCATTTCTCTATACGAAATTTTTTTCCTTTCAAACCATCATCTTCGCTGGGTTAGTAGTTAACTATTAAAAATTACCGCATAAATCATTTCCCGATCTTTGCTTTTCATTAAGCTCTTTCGCCACTTGCCTTTTATATAGTTTGGACATACTTCTACGTACTTTGACATTGGCAAATCAGTGTGTAAAGCATTATAGCCACATTATAAAAAAAAAAAACTATCCAGAATGTCATATTTCAGCAACTGAACAATTGAAGTTCGATGCCCATTGTAACATGCACCTCTCGGGCAGTTTTTCTGGTCTGTCAGAAAACAATGTAAAAAGCCTTGGCCAAAAGTATTGAGCACCTTAAAAATTTCGCACGTGTAGGGAATGTATGGCCAATAAACAAAGTTTTTGTCTAAGGATTCTTTTGTCGGCGTCTAAAAAGCAAAGTACCTAATTCATACCGCAACTAGCAATAAAACACCTGGGTGCAGTAAAATTTGTTATTTTACGAATTATCTATTTATTTAGCAGTTCGCTACTATCGCTCGTAGTGGACACATCGTCAATCGTCATATCCTCTTATTATGACAAAAAGAAAGGAACTTTCATTAGAAAAACGTGTAAAAATACAGCTTCTACATGGGCAAGAGAAGTCACAGATAGAGCTATCGAAAACTGTGAAATGTTCGCGCCGATCCGTGCAATATGCTATTAAACGATAGCCGCACTACCGGATCTCATCAAAATAGGCCCAGAAGCGGGCGCAAACGCATCACTACAGAACGTGAGGATCGTCAATTACTGAGAGAGTCTGTGAAAAACAGGAAAAAAACATCTTCTGAGCAAATTAAAATAAAAATAATAAATAAATAAACAAAGCTTATATTGTATTTTAATTTATTATTTGTATAATATTTTAACTTATATTTGTTTGAAGAATACTACTAAATAGAAGAATAACTTGTTTCCGTTTTTGTCGCCCACTAATGTCACCATAAACCAAAAAAAGTTTGTATGCAAACAAAAAAACTAAGAAACGATTATTACTTAAATAATCGTCAATAAACAATTTAATAAAGGCAGTCATATTTTTGTAATTTGAAATTCACAATAATAAAATATAAAATGAGGGTATTTATTAAAACTAAAATATGACACAATTAATAAAATATAATAAATTGTGTTATATTACTAATTAATAGAATAAATTATTATTAATTTTTTCAAACACATTTTTTCTATTGCATTCACTAGGCGTACACCTGTTTGCAAGGACTTTTAACAAAGATGAAATTAACGGACACTTGTTCTTCTTCTTCCTGCCCTTACCCTAACTATGTGGGGTCAGAACAACATGTTCTTCCATTCTCCTCTGTTGGCTGTCATCTCTACATTCACACCCTTTTTCATCATATCATATACCTTGTATTCATCCACTCTCATTTCTAGCATCCTCCTTGTTAGATGACGCTCCTCTTTTCCCATTACATGGCCATACTAGGATAACCTATTACTTTTCAGCTTCTCAATCATTGTCACTACTTTCAAACTTCTAATATACTCATTTCTAATTTTATCCATTTTTGTAACTCCATTCATTCATCTCAACATTCGCATCTCTGCTGCATGCAATAATCTTTCATCATTCCCTTTTGTGGCTCAGCTCTGATCCATACAATATGACAGGTCTTATTACGATTTTATAAATTTTGCCTTTATGTCTAAACAGCACTTATCAGAACAAATTATGCCTATATGCATCATACTCGTATGAATATTTTGTGCTCAATAGGGATTATACCCATAGATACCTGATGACTCACAGTGACCTGTGCAATTATGCTGTCTCATCGAATATGTTAGGTGCTTTAGAAATAATTTTTTGTTGCTGAAAGTTAGCACATAGGCTAACGGCCCCCTTAATACTAAGCTGTTGCTGACGCTTATTATAACGTTAGGGACACAGCTAACATGCTGCCGCCCGAGTATGGAAACTAAAACCTGGTTCATTAATGCCGGAACACAACACAAGGTTATTAAAGACCAAGGATAGTTGCCATCAAGATGAGCTTGGAATCCACGTGGGTTGTTTAGTCACTTTTTACTTTTATTATTTATTTTATGAATACAAGTATACAATTAACAGTTAAACTAATAAATATTACAATATATATAATTACTAAATAATAATAAAACTATAGTCAGTCCTAAATATATAAATTGTCTTCGACTGTACATATTTCAAAAGCTAACAGGATCTAGGATATGATTATTAGAATGGTAAGACTAAAAATGAATTGATTAGAAAGCATGAATTGCTAATTACATTGTTGTTCACAATATTAATAAAACCTCAAATAAGTTTAAAGCTTTATTTAAAACTATCTGTCCCGACAAACGTTGTTCTGCCATATCTATTCTTTCTATATATATAAAAATCTTGTGTCATGATGTATGTTGCCAATAAACTCCAAAACTACTGAACCGATTTCAATCAAATTTCACATGTACCGGTATTTTGGTCTAACTTACTAAATAGGATAGTTATCATTTCAATTATTCGCTTATGTCGTGAATGTAAACGAATAAAATGTATCAATTAATTGTTTCTTAAGCAAGTGTTTATTTACTGTTTAGTTTTATGAAGTTCTCATAGATGGTGGTGTACGTTGATTCATTGATAAAATTCTTCAATATTGTTTGACATCTAGGTTGCAAATACACCCAATAGATGGCGCTGTTCGATTTTACCGGAAGGGTTTTATTTCCTCAGTTGCGATTAGAGAAATAAAATATGGCGGTACGAAGTTCGCCGGGTCAGCTAGTAAATAAATAAAAAAGCAGAACTTAATTACGTTCACTCCCTTTTCACCCCCATAAAGCTTCATTTTCACGACCAAACCAGCCTTCCTCCCTCAAGGTCTTATCTTTATACCTAAATTCATCAAAATTAGTTAAGCTTTTCGGTGTGAAAATGAAACCGACAGAGTTACTTTCACGTTTATAATAATAGTATGGATATACGATATCAAAAATTACCATGTATTGCTCATAGACTTTCTGGCAGAATATGGGTTCCATCGAATACTTCCTCGGAAATGCGTTAAAGTTCATCCCAAAGTGAGTAAGCAGAGCAAATATAAAATGATGAAAATGTGATTGTTTTTATTGTTGTAGGATAGCAGACAGGCTGACGGCCCGCTTAGGATTTAGCAGTTACCATCGCCTATAGGTGTTTGCAACTCCATTGGCATCGCGAACACGCTGCTGTCCCATAAGGGAACAGGAACTTGGGTCACTAATGCCGGAACACAATATAAGGTTATTATGGCGGCATACTTAAGACCAAAGGTGGTCGCCATCCAGACGGGCTTGTGGCCCTACCACGTAGGTGGGTTGTTTTGTCGCCTTTTACGACAGGCTGACCCCGGCCATAGATGTTAGTATTCTTTCTCCACCCCTGCACGGATAAAAGTGAATGTTGAACTGACTACTAACGGGAGGCAAATGGAAGGAGACAATGTATCACATAAGGGGATAAAGACAGGAAGAAGTGATATTCTTATCTATCCGTGAATAAATTCATTGTTATTTCGTTATATAACTGAATACACCCTCGTTTACGTAAAAAAGCGAGGCGTGCTAACAACGTAATGGCGGCGACCGCGACCACTCCTATTGCGGTTGAAAACGCTTTCAGTAACTCATACAGAAACGTTTTACACATGTTTATATTTTCAAATTTAATTATATTATATATATTTTAATTTTTTATTTAAATTAAGTAAAACAGCCGCAGCTAGTTACATTAATTAATTGATACATAAAAATTAGTATAATTATAGAAAACATCATGAGAAAACTTGTATACTGATTTTTTTTTTCATTTATTGGACAAACAAACAGTATAAAAATACTATAAGAGGATTAGTAAATTGTCTTATTTAATATATTAGTACTAATATAAACCCAACAAAATTTGTCACAGGTTACACATAAAAAAAAAGTTTAACATGACTAAGAACTAGCAACAAAAAATAATTATTTAGATGGAAATAGAATACTATATATTACACATTACATTTACACATTAATTCAGAGTGAGACACTCAGTGCGCCGTAGCTATGAAAGGTGCAGTTATTTGTCTTGGAGGCACTTCAACACACTTTTTTTATAAATACTGGGACTCGTTGCTGCCATATCTATTTTAATATTTATTTTACATTCCATACAAAAGCGTTCTCGGCCATAGATGGGACAACTAAAGACCAGATGAGGCACAGTCTCAGGCACTCCTAGTTCACAAAGTGGCGATATTACTAGGATGTGTAACCGTACCGCCTTGGACAAGCGCGGCGGGTACTGTCCGTCCGTCTAGTAGTGGGACCCTTCTTCCTGCCCTTATCCCACATTATATGGGGGCGGCACAACATGATCTCTACTTCCACTTTCCTATCCGTCTTCTCAACGATCACACCCTTTTTGCCATATCATCTTTTACGCAATCCATCCATCTTTTCTTAGTCCACCTTTATTCCTGAATCCATCTACTCTCAGTTCTATCATTTTCCTTGTTATATGGTATTATTCCCTGCACATTATATGGCCAAACCACGCTATTCTTTTAAGTTTTTCAATAACTGGCGCTACTTTCACCCTTCTTCTAATATTTTTTCACTTTTCCAATTTTATACATTTTCGTAACTCCATACATCCATCTCAGAATTTGCATCTCCTCAACATTAACATCCTTTTATTCCTCCCCTTTGTGGACCCTCATTTCGATCCATACAATACGAAAGGCCTTATTACGGTTTTCTAAGTTTTACCTTTGAGTACTCTTGGGTCACAAATTGTTCCTGAGATCTGTCGTCATTTCATCCATCCTGCAGTCACTCTGTTTTTCACATCTCGGCCTATCTCACCGTTGTTCTGGATTAATGATCCGAAGTATCGTAAGGGCCTATGCAGACCGGGTCGGCATGGCAAGGGATTTAATTTTTTACTAATGGACATTCAAACGTATTCGACATAGAAATACTACATAAATTGCTATGCTTTAAAATGATACCGTGGCATCGAAAGGGATTTCATTGCACGGCATTGAAAGACGCGCCACAGGCTCCCGCGGCGGGATGCCGTGGCGTGCTGCAGGTAGGCAACGGCATGCCAAGACTTCCGGTGCTCGTTTTGACTTGATCAAACGCAACTGAAGACTAAAAGTGTATTGGGCAGCAGGAGCTGCCGAGGCGTGCTTTGTCGCGCCGTGGCATGCCGTGGCAAGGCGCTGAAATGCCGCGGTATCTAAGCGGCTAATGTGCGCTGACTGACGGCAAAATCCCTTGCCATGCCGTCCCGGTGTGCGTAGGCCCTTAGTTGGAGCAGGTTAGCAATGCCAAAGCAGTGGCACATTGTGGGCTGTTATTATTACATAATATTGTATATAGTAATTAGTACGAGTTACTTATTTTATAATGTCTCAATTTAGCTAGCAGAAATTTACACTACTGCATCTTCCATTAGGAAAACACTCCCAGTTCTTAATTATAACTAACTGAAGGTAGTTTGGTGGTACCTCAGCGCATGATAAAACTGATCAATCTTCGACATATTAGAACACATCGAGGCCAAGTAATCTAATATATAAAATTCTCGTGTCACAGTTTTCGTTGCCATACTCCTCCGAAACGGCTTGACCGATTTTGATGAAATTTTTTGTGCTTATCCGGTATCTATGAGAATCGGCCAACATCTATTTTTCATCCCCATAAATGTTAGGGGTGACCCACCCCCAAAATTTTTTTTTTTAATTTTTTGACATTTTATTATTTATATGGCAGAACAACGTTTGCCGGGTCAGCTAGTATTATATAAATATATAAATGACACCAAAAAATACCTCCTAGACCTGGGCAGGGATGGGCACAACGTCAATGGAGTACATAACAATAATAAAAAGATACAAAGCAATCCATTACCGACATTGTATGCATGCCGCACCTTACTCCGACGGTTGGGCGTAGTCTTTAGTGTTTGCTCTAAGTTGTATGAGGTAGTGGGTAACTCCCAAGGAATAGCCATTATATTTATTTTTGTAGGTAATTTTAAATAAAGCCGCTTTATTCACACGCCCTCCTCATAATATGGTACATACTGTATTATTGGGTGGGCGATTTTACAGCGTAAATCAACTTCTTAGAGCTGAATAAAGAACTTGAAAATAAAAATTCATAACAAAAATTTGTAATTGTAATCAAAGCATAAATAAGAACTCACAAACACCGAATAAAAGTGATTATAGTAATAGGAAAACATAATGCCGATATCCAAATAATTAAAATATACTAAATATTGATTGTACACTTGGTACACTATATTATATTGTTCTTTCTTCAGCCTGGTAAGTTGCCACATTGCGTGTTATTCTTCCATTCTATTCTGGGTATAATAGAATGGAAGAAGAGACACAACAGATTATGAATACTAGGATCTTTGATCGAATCGAATATTAATTTCTGTCAATGAAAAATGACTAAACCAAAGCAAAACATAGCGAGCAATCTTCAACGTCCCACAATACATAAGTAACAAATTCATATACAGCGACCTTAAAGTAAATACTATCAAGGAAAAGATAACAAATTATAGCATTATATATCAAGTGAGACGTATCTGGACATAATAATCAGTTAGCTGTTCAACTAAATAGACACGGATTGCTTCAGCATAAACGACTGAAAAGGTGTGCCTACGTTGTTCGATAGATTCCAAGAAAGTGGAATTCCCTACCTTAAAGTGATGGCTCACTAAGACTGAAATAATTTCAGGTGCTTATATCGGATAAACGCAAGGTTTATTGTTTACTAAAACAGGTTACCATGATGCAGTATGTAGAAAAAAACGTTAAAAACACTCATGACATTAATTACATATTCTTTTTATAGCATAGGTCTTCCTCTGGACTTGTGTCTTTTCTATTTTACTTAGGTATTATTATACTCTAACTATTTCTAGATAATTAATTTATGTTAATATTAAGCGGTTAAAAAGAGGATATATATTATACAAGACATCTTCACTTTAGAATAAGTTCTGTATTTGTATGTAGAAGACTATTAATTATAACGGGATTACAATAAAATGGTCTAAAAAGACCAAAAAAAAGTATCACGTTCCGTGATATCGGTTTTTTCTTTACTGCTCTTTACTGTTTTGATCTTGTCAGAAATTCACATGAGCAGCCTGTAACTGCTCATGTATGCTGATGATATCGCGCTGGCAGATTCGGACAGAGGTAAGCTGGTACGACGCGAGAAGGCGTGGAAGGAGTCGCTTCAGAACGGCGGTCTGTAGCTCAATCTGACGAAGACCGAGTACTTGGCCTGTAACTCCACAGATCCCACACCTGAAATACCTGGGATCTGTGTTTCATGCGTCTGGTGACATCGATTGCGACGTCAAGGCACACATTGCTGCCGCGTGGGCCAAATGATGTGAGGTAATTGGTGTCATTTGTGACCCCAAGATGCCGGTAAAGTTGAAGGGAAAGGTCTATAAGACCATCCTTAGGCCTGTCCTTTTATACGGCTGTGAAGCGTGGCCCGTGTTAAAGTGACACAAGCAAGAACTGCGTGTCATGGAGATGAATATGCTGCGATGGATGTCTGGAGTAGCGCGGAAGGACCGCATTGAAATGCAAACCGCTCAGCAATTATCACTTGTACCGTACAACGGAAACGTATCTATTTCGGTGCTTATGTTATTCCTACCTGTAGTTCCATGATTAGCGGAGCCAGTAAACTGAGTTCCGGTGAAAACCGCTCCCGCTCCCTCTTATACAATGTATTTCTGTTTTACAGTTCGTTTAATGTTTTGTTTAATTATTTTAGTTAGAAAGTCGTTTCAGTTTATAGAACTGTATTAAAAATATAAAAACAGCGATTTATGGATTTAAAGCAGTGATTTATTTATTCTTTGCGTTTATTCCAGTTTTCAGTACTTTAACAAACTAATGAAAGATGCGAAATGTTAAGCATTTTTATATACTTTTTTTTTTAATTATCTTAAGTTACCTTCAATTTATTTTAAAATTTACTTTTTCAATTATTTAAAATTTATATTTAATCAATAAAGGTTTAGTGAAAATATTCAAGCGAGTCAACCTTGTTTACCTTGTGTCTTTTCTCAGCACCTCCTTAAAATAACCTGCACCCGAGGACTTAAGCAGTGAGCCCAGATTTCCAAGCCATGCTAGCAGACGCCTGAAACAAAACTCTCGGCGAAGAGAGACTGATCGACGGACGGATTACTTCTATTTTCACAATAGTTTTTCTTTTAATAGACTTCTACTTCATAATAACACCAGCCACAGGCTGAGCGTCAATTTTCATTTCCTGGAGCCTCATTCATTCATGTTGCATACTCTCCGGAATTGGAATGTACTTCCGGCTAAGGTTTTCCATTGCAGTACGATATGGGGTTTTTCAAAAAAGTATAATAAAAAATTTTACAAGCCGGCAACTCGTTGGTAATGTTTCAAGTATTGCAACGTCCATACGCAACGATGACCTATTACCAAGTAGGCCGTTTGCCTGTCTAATGAACTCCAACTAATATTAAAAAGTGCCCTCGCGTCTGCTACTTTATGTTATTGAGCCACGACGAAGCCAGATTGATCTACTACCATGGAGTTACCAGGTCTGCTCGTCTTTTGTTACACCAAGCATTATGCTAGGGTTTACCATGTTCGTATGGATTTCGTTTCATATGATGTTGCATCTGTTGCTTTTTTGGGACTAGATGGCACTTTGCGAATTGTTACAGTATTTTTATTTAATAATATATATCTACCTCATGTCTAGGCTGACAGTGAGTAGGGTTCTGTTATTAATCATAAGCAAGGTTAAATTACCAAGTTGACAGTTGGTTCAGTGGCTACGCGAACGGATTGGTTCAATTCCCTCGTAGGACAAGATATTTGTACAATTATTTTATTTTGTTCTGCTCTGGATGTGTTTATCAAGTGTGTTTCTTAAAAACGCGATATTGGTTTTTTCTAGTATAGAGAACTGTATTTTCGTTTTAGCTGTTATATATTTTGTATTGTTTTCCGTGACGTCACTAAGAGCCAAATGGAAGAGCAGCGCTGGTCTCAACCACCAGCTTAAAGTCTTTTTTAGGGCACCACTCTCTGTGAATAAAAAGATACACTATCTTTATTTAATGTCGTATTTTGTAATCTTGCTTGTCTTCTATGTCTGTGATGTCTCTTGAAAAAAATTGGTCGTCTTACTATTCAGCTATAAAAAGGTGGTATACCTATACATCCACATGCTGCCAGTCTAACCTTTCGCTTTAAGTACTAACCTCTATCGAACAAAGCGATATAACTTAGCAAAACTTTCCCCCTGAGAACCGCCAAGGTCGCGACAATAGCGAAAGTGACGTCAGCAAGGGTGGCGGTGGGTTTCACCATGAAACATTTTCCACAATATAATTATCACAACTGAAGGTTTGTCAACGCAATATGGAGAGAACCATGATAAATAGAAAGCTAAGAGATAGGTGAAGATATCAAAAATAAGGAAAAGAACAAAAGTTTAGGATGTTCTACTAAAAGTAAAACGTCTCATATGGAACTGGACTGGACATATTATGAGAACAAACAAAGAATGAACTAAAGTTAATAATAAGTTAACATTAATGGAATGGAGGATATGTATGGGTAATCGATCATAAATAGTAATAAATTTATCATATGAAGGCCCTGGTTCAGGTCTAGGTTTCCTTTGAGTCAGAACAGTTTTTTTGTATGATATAGAGCTTGATTGGGTATTAAGAGGAGAAGAATCCATAGTTGGAATTGAACAGTGTGTAGAAAGTGGGGTTAAATCTACATTTTTATGGACTGATGATGAGGCTACAACTAAGTAAGGGGTTTGAATAGGGCGGAATCGTTTAGCAGCTTCTAGATATCCAATATTTTCTTCTGACATAATAAGCTTAATAGATTTTTGCCTTACATGTTCAGGACAAATGGAATCTATAGTTTGATGTGGTGAGAACAAAAAATACAAGATATATTTTCTTGAAGAACTTTACAGGATTGAGAGTCATGGGGTCTTGCACAACGGAAGCACCGTGACTTAGATCAGCACTGATCTCGCATGTGTCCAAAACGACAGCAGTTGTGATATTGTATGGTTGGAGTGTATAGTTATCGACTGGGATGGACATATTGTAGCAATAAACATATTGTGGGAGGGATTGGCCTAAGAATGTAAACACAACTGTTCCTGTTGGTTCACAGACTGTTTTATTGTCAATTCTTCATTTTTATTGAGTCTCCGAGCCTTAATCACGAATGTAGAGTCTGAACGGCAGTTTGTCATAGATAGTCTTCTAATGACCATTCTAATGGTATTTTCCTAATTAAGGCAAACAATTTGTTGGCAGGTAAGAGAGGTGAGATAACAAAATTATTAGCATTTAAATAGGTTTTAAATTGGACCGAAATCTTACTACGACCTAATAATCTGTGCCAGGTTAAGAGAACTGTTCAGAGATGGAAATTGATCATTCTCTGAGCATGACATGTGAACCAAGTGTGGACCAAAATCTGTCTCGGTATATTTAAGATCAAAATTAGATTCGTAGCCGGGACGAACATATGTGTGTTGTGACGAAGAAGAAGGAGCCACCAACCTCTTTTCCGGGGGCCCAGGAGAGGCATCTCTTATTCGCTTTAAGTGGAATTTGTTTGAAGGATTAAAACCTTCTCCTTTCCTTCTCCTTAAAACTTTCTCCTACTTACGACGACTACGACGATTAAACTGACACCTGTCGCTTTTTTAAATAAAACAATACATAATGTTTTATAATTTTCATTTTTCATTTTACATGTTTGTTCTTCTTGTCCATTAAAATATTTTTCTTTATTTCTTTCAAAAAGGATGAGAAATAAAAAGATGGGAGGATGATCTACCAAAAGGTTGGCGAAGATTCGCTCGTGACAGAGATGAATGGAAAAAACAAGGGGAGGCCTATGTCGGAAGACAACCTGACCAGCTGGTTGCTGAATAATAAACTTCATATAAAATAATATTTAGTATACAAATGTAATCTAATATTTATTTGAATGATTATGTAACTTTTATAATTAGATGCTAAAACTTTTAATTTGATTTGGTCAGTAAACGCTTGTCGAATGTATCAACAAGTAGGTCGATCAAATTTTAGACACAATCTTAAGATATATTTTCTGCGATATATAATTTTTATTAAGGATCTAGCACACTGACAATGATTATCAATTGTTTTATTTATTGTTATGATATCGGCAGTAATACTCGTAATAAAGAAAAGTTTATTTAAAGTTGACGTTACTGTTGTTACAGCCAAAAACACAATAAATTTACTTAAGTTACCGTACCGTAAGCAGTTACCGTCGTCTATGGATGTTTGAGGTACAGGAACCTGGTTCACTAATGCCGGAACACAAGGTTATGACCCTGGCCGCAGTAGTTTGTATTCTTATTTCGCCCCTGCACAGAGAATACATAATTCAGTTCATTAATAATAATATATATTTGTAATTTTCGTTACATATATTAACACTACATATTAAGGTACATGCAATATGTACCTTTTACATAGATGAGGAATTAATCTACCTTGGCTTTTAATTTTGAAATCCCAAAAATAAACACAAAATTCTAATGTAAAATAAAAAAATAGCAATAATCGCAAAAAGTCACAATCGGTGAAGCTTTCCCCAATTTTAACCACCAATAAGACAGGTCCAAATCAAAACCGTCTCTAAGCAACTAAATAACAGATTTCAAAGTAAAAATGTTTTGCGAATCTCAGTTATAATATCTCCAACCGTCGAAGCCTACGTGTTTTATTTTCGAAATTCAATTTTCGAATTTTAAGGGAGGGAATACATAGATAATAACGAACTATTGAAAGTGTTAACAATCGATAACAACCTCGACCTTAGAATTTGAAATGCTGCCGTATTGATCAAGTTTTGTTGCCAACTGGGTCAGGTGAGAATTACTTTTATATAATAGTAGCTATTATACACTTATTATTTGTCAGTACGTGATAGCTAAGTGGTCTCAGACTAACCCTTTAGGTTGGTGTGATCTTTAGTCACAGATTCGAATATCATAACGTATATTATAACATTATTGTAACGACGGTGAAGGGACTCCAATCCAATTCATTTAGGAAAAGTGTGCCAGGTATACCGTTCCGTTCTCTGTAGGAGGCCTGAGCTCAGTAGTGGGAGGTTATGGGCTATTCTTACTTACTTTACCTTTTACTGTTGATAATAGGTTGTAGAGCGCCATAATACGCACCGGTGCCTAAACGAGCACAAGAGCTCCTATAGGATAGCAGCGTGTTCGCGGTGCCCCGAGCGTCCTGAACATCCACAGGAGTGATGATAACTAATCTAAGTTGAACTATTTAATATTGAAATTGTTTAACTTGAGAAAAGCTTAGGTTATTACTTAAATTTTATGTATTTAAAAATTTAAGTAATTTTATATATATATATATATATAATATATTATCATACATTTCCTTACATTATCATATATAATATGATAAATTTTGCTCCTGCATGGAGAACATGATTATCTTAAAATTCATATATTATAAGCAATAATTTTTACAGCCATATATTTTCAAGTGCGTATCGCAACCGCAGTGCGCTCTGACGTAAAACGATTTACAAGCTCTCGAACCGTGCGGTTATATGCAGAATTAATTTTAATGCTAGAACAGTTATAGTGTTACATCTATTTGACTAATAAAAGTACTTACAAGAATTTTTATACACGAGTAAATGGACTTTTGTATTAGTAACATACGGTAAGAAAGTATCCTTTGAAGGGATAATATGAAAATAATCCCGATATTTTACTCGCAAGTCGGGGACAAAATTTGATAACATTCCCTGGATGCGTCGGGAATTTAATATAACTTTTATATTACTTATTACTATTTTCAAGACAGTTTACAGTATTTTTCGTGAGGTACCTGCTAGCATCGATCGTACGGTAATTAATCTAGAAGTCCCAGGTTCGAATGCTACGGTGTACGGGTACGCATATTATATAATAAATGCCATGTAGCATGTAGGTGATGGTGAAGAAAATCCGCTAATCCTTGGATAAGCGTGACGGGTATACTGTCCTAGAGGGAGGCGCGAACCCAGTGGTGGAACGCTATTCGTTATATTACAGCACTTTTCGTTATATTTGGTTATGGAGGGTAATAATTTCTATCTCATATGGGGAAGAAATTGTTATACGGCTGTGAAGCATGGCCGGTATTGGAGCGACACAAGCAAGAACTACGTGGCACGGAGATGAATATCCTGCGGTGGATGTGTGGAGTAACGCGGAAAGACCGCGTTAGTCTTCATGTCCGTGACATTGCAGATAAATTGCAGGAGTGTCGGCTCCGTTGGTATGGCCATGTTTTACGGCAACCGGATGCTTACGTGGGAAACAAATGTCTGGCCATGCCGCCTCCGCCGGGTCCCGGCAGGAGGGGTAGACCCAAAAAGTGCTGGCTTGACGTCGTAAAGGGTGATATGCGTGCCAATGGGCTCACTACCAGGGATGCTGAAGATCGCGCGAAGTGGAGTATAAAAAGTCGGAAAGCGGACCCCGGGCACCGAAACGAAAGTTTGGGTGGCAACCGGGACATAGCGCTGGGATGATGATGATGGAGGAGAAATTGAAAAGGTGTCCAGCGTAGAGCTCTAAATTTCAGCTTAAATTTCCGCCAGAACGGCGCACCTACATTGTATGATATGAAAGTTGCTGTTGTAGACGAATTGAAGTACGCCGAGTTAACTTTTTGCGACTGTACAGTTGTTAGTGACAGTGCAGTATTGAAAATATCAACTATTAGTGTAGTTTATGACCCTAAAAATCAAGAAGCCTTTAAAGAGGTCACCGACGAGCCTCGTTCTGGACGCCCAACAACAGTCCGAACCGATGAAAACGTCCAGCGTGTGCGTTAAGTTTTGAAATCAGACCGTCGGTTACACATCTGAATGTGCAATCGCTAACACCCTGAACTTGTGAAAATGACATTGTGATGGAGGATTCGCAAATGCGAAAAGTTCGTGCTTGTGCTTAAAAGCTTGTGCCGAAGGTGTTGACGGAGGAGCAAAAAGAAGTTCGAATTTTACGCAGTGAAGAATTTTTGGAATTGATAAGAAATGATCCAGGCTTTTTAAACTCTTGTGTAACCGGGGAAAATTCCTGGATGTTCGAGTACGATCCAGAATCCAAAAGGCAGAGCTCCCAATTTTCTCCCGAACCCAAAAAAGCGCGCATGAGCAAATCTCGCAACAAAACTGTGATATCTTAATAAAACCACCGTAATTAATTAATACGGATTTATTTGTACGCACTGCGATACACTGTTACATATAAAGGTCCGAACAACAGAGAGCGACACACGTGAGAGCGAGTAAGGCAAAAGCTTGCGTTCCAGACATCGCGTTCCATATACCACAAAAACAATGCTGATTGTCTTCTTTGACATCCGAGGAGTTGTACACTTTGAAATTGTTCCGCAAGGACAATTTGTCAACGCAGCTTTTTACCTGGAGGTGCTCCAGAGACTGAAACACCGGATCGCGCGCGTCAGGCCTGACATCAAAGACGCTTTTAAGCTCCACCACGACAATACCCCGAGCCACACGGCCTTCATCGTCACCAACTACCTGACTTAAAGCAAGATCTACTTAGTGTCCCAGTCTAAGGAGACTATAAGGATAGCCCTGACTTGGCGCCGTGTGACTTTTTTTGTTCCCATGACTGAAAAGAGAACTAAAGAGAAAGCACTGGGAGTCCATGGAGAGCATCCAAGGTCATGTTACAAGGTTCCTGAGAGGTATTCCTGTTGAGGAGTTCCAGAGTGCCTTCCAGGGTGACGTGGCAGAATCGTTTCCGCAAGTGTATTGATGCACAAGGGAACTATTAGATTATTTAGAAATATTTCCATAAAATTCACTGTAAATTATAGAGCATTCAATTTATTAGCTGAAGACACTGGAAGCATTGGCTGACACGCACTTTGTACTATTATTGTTTAATATTGTTATACTCCTCATGGTTGTCAGTTTAAAGGTGAACTTTGCACGCGAGCGTAATCTAGGACGATTCGAATTTGAGGTATAAGGGATCCCACCAAAATCTTTGGCGCCAGACTATATCGATTAGCTGGTAATTTCTCCGTGCAAGTTCGGGGTTAGAATACTAAATTCTGCGGCCGGGGTCGCCTTGTCAAAAAAGCGACAAAATAAGCCTATCTACGTGGAAGGCCCTCAGAATGTCCGAATGGCAACCATCCTTGCTCTATAAGTATGCCGCCATAATAAATTTGTGTTGTGTTCCGGAATTAGTGACCTAGATTCCTTTACCTCTATGGGACAGCAGCTTGTACGCGGTGCACCTAGCGTCGCAAACATCCACAAGCGACGGTAGCTTCTTACTTAACCCATTCGACGCCATGTCGGTCACTGGTGATCGACATTTTGGCAATAGTGTCCTTAATAATTGGGAGTTTATAAAGGATTGTAAGAAGTTAAGTTTTTTCAACGGCCACGATATAATTTATTGAGAAATATCAAATTATCAAAAAATTTTACTATGCATTACTGACTATGCAACTGTCCAATCAGCATACTTGTTCAAATACTTGGCAGTGAATGTGTTAAGTGGGTCGCCGGCCTTTTGCTTTTCCTCAGCGATTAAAACAAATTGTATAAAATTAGGAATGAAGCTCTGACGAAAGATAGATCAGAAGGAAATTGCTATTAAAAATAAATTAGGAAATTATTTTATTTATTATTATATTAATATTTATATTTATTTGATTATACTGATTATCTTGGTACAAGTGGAGGATGGTGGCGTTGGGGCGACCAGAGGATTAAAACTCCGTCGTGCAGATTCTATTAAAAAAAGACAGGCTCCATTTGGCCATTTGGTTTCATGAAATGAGAAGAGAGCCTATCCTTTGTGGGAAGAAGGAATCATGGGATATCTTCTGGAAGGAACTTAAGGGGTCTGTGAAGCCCTAATCCATAGCAGGCTACTGCTTTTTGTGGTGGCGGTAGTCAGCTTACATCATTTCCCAGCATCCCAAACTTGAGCGATGAAGAAGAGAATGGGAAAGTTTTTTTATTGGGGGTCATGCATGCACCTTCGAAAATATAAGTTGTTTGCAGTGCAGTCCATACACAGCAGTACAAGCTACAGTACAAAGAAGTAATTTGCAGTGCAGTCCAGCCCCGCGTGCCAGGTGGTATTCAAGAATTTCTCGTCCTCTAGAACAAAAAGAACATGTAGCGTTTCATATGTTCAGCAACGTACCTTGGGCTGCATTGTACGCTTCGTTCTTTGTTTGATGAAATATTTGAAAAAGACAAATCACTGTTGCATTTAGTGTGTAATCGTCGGAATGCGTTACATTAAGGTGGCACCACCATAGCATCAATGTAATTGTTTTTGGTTATATTTAATCTCACCATGTGGTGCCTCCTGCAGACCTTATACCCCAATGGTTATTAGTTATTTTATTTTCGGAACTGCAACAGACCAATAGTCACGTTTTAAGTAACAACAAGACCCGCTAAGTTGAATTTCAAGTTAAGTGCATTCTCAGAATAATAACAAACCATGAATCGGAAGTTCGTTTTTAGTTTGTTTTGACTTGTAATATAATATACATTGTAAGAACGAAACAATAATATTACACGGATACATTTTTAGACATTGCTAAACCTAATTTATCACATACGTCAAAATGTTCCCCATATACAACAAAGACAAAATTAGATACATACATTAGAAATAAACATGTTAAAAATTAAACGTATTATTTTTATCCGTGCAGGGGTGGAGAAAGAATACTGACCTCTGCGGCCCGGGTGGGCCTGTCGTAAAAGGCGACAAAACAACCCACCCTAGCTACGTGGTAGGGCCCCAAGCCCGTCTGGGTGACGACCACCTTTGGTCTTAAGTATGCCGCCATAACAACTTGGTGTTGTCTTTAGGCATTAGTGACCCAAGTACTTGTACTGTCACTAACTATTCTAATCACGAAAGATATTTTTAACTCAGCATACTTCAATTCGTCTACAACAGTTACTTTCATATTATATTGCTCTACCTCTCTCTACACTCCAAAAATTAGTTTTTAACCGCGTGTCACTGTGAATGTGAATGTTGTTATCTTATCACCGAAATTAGAAGTTTTGTTATCGAAATGGCACGGATGGATCGGAAATACTTCGATGCACTTGATAATCCAGTGCTCCATTCATCATTGATTAAAATTATTCAATCATGTATCTCAGTTGTATTACACTCGAAAACTAATCAAGATCATAGGTTTAAATTTTACAAAACGACCTCCTGGTGTAACGGCTAACTCACGTCGGTACATTTGCGGACTTCACGGGTTCGATTCCCGTCCAGCGTCTGGGTGTTTGTGTATAATATGTATTTACTGACAAAAACAGTATATATGTAGTATATCCGTTGTCTATAACACAAGTGTTATGCAGTGTAGACATTTTTGCTCTAACATTGTAAATTATAAATCAAAAATAATCGAATTATGCAAATGGCTAAAGTATAAGTTTGGATCTCTAAATTTTTTTTATATATTTTTTATATATTTTATATTTTTAATTTATGACATTACTATTATTTATTCTATTGGATGATGCAATAATGTGTATTACCTATAAGTGGAATCTTTACTGATTTATTTATTTTTATGTTATCTTTATATTGTGATTTATTGTAATTGTATATTTTCCAAATTTAATTTTATCCGTGCAGGGGTGGAGAAAGAGAGAGAACTAACCTCTGCGGCCGGGGTCGGCCTGTCGTAAAAGGCGACAAAAAAACCCACCCTAGCTACGTGGTAGGGCCCCAAGCCCGTCTGGATGGCGACCACCTTTGGTCTTAAGTATGCTGCCATAATAACCTTGTGTTGTGTTCCGGCATTAGTGACCCAAGTTCTTGTACCTTTATGGAATAGCAGCGTGTTCGCGATGCCACTGGCGTTGCAAACACCTATAGGCGACGGTAACTGCTAAATTCTAAGCGGGCCGTCAGCCGATCTGCTGTCCTACAGCATTAAAAAAAATACAGGTTTGGGGTCCTACCAGCTAGATTTCTTGACTCTAGGGTGTGCTAGGATGATTATATAATAAATAATAATAAACAATAATAAATAAGTAATACATTTAAGAAGTGGTTTTAATATTTTGGTTTGTCTCAATTAATTTCATGTGTCAAAATTTATCCCTAGTTTCAGATACTCCCAACATATTGTGAGACAGGGCAAAATGGATGACCGTACAGTGGATCTGATCTTCACTGGTTCCCTGAAGTCCCTTCCACCTGTAAGCTCTAAAATCGTGAGAATCTTCACCAGCTCAACATTTACAGGTAAATATTTTCTCGTTTTATTAGTTTCGTTAGTTATCTAGTACCCAAACCTAAGTGTTTAGTGTCCTAATTCTTGTCCTTTTTTTATTGCTGTAGGATAGCAGACAGGCTGACGGCCTGCTTAGAATTTAGCAGTTACTGTTGCCTATGGTTGTTTGTAACACCAGTTGCATCGCGAACACGCTGCTGTCCCATAAGAGTACAGGACCTTGGGTCACTAATGCCGGAACACAACACAAGGTTATTATGGCGGTATACTTAAGACCAAAGGTGGTCGCCATCCAGACGGGCTTAGGGCCCTACCACGTAGCTAGGGTGGGTTGTTATGTCGCCTTTTACGACAGGCCGACCCCGGCCGCAGAGGTTAGTATTTTTTCTCCGCCTCTGCACCGATAGATGACCTGTACTTTGTCGGCTTGGCACAATATGATCTCTCCGTCTACTCTCCCCTTTTAGTCATCTCAACATTTATACCATTTATTTGTCTACCCAATCCATCTTTGCATCATCAACAATCCATACATCTTTGGTCTACCCTTCCTTTTATATTCATCCACTCTCATCTCTAACATTTTCCTTGTTACATACCGTTCTTTTTTTATTACTGTAGGACAGCAGACAGGCTGACGGCCCGTTAGAATTTAACAGTTACCATCGCCTATGGATGTTTGCAACACCAGTGGAATCGCGAACACGCTGCTGTCCCATAAAGGTACAGGAACTTAGGTCACTAATGCCGAAACACAAGGTTATTATGGCGGCATACTTACGACCAAGAGTGGTCGCCATCCAGACGGGATTGTGGCCCTACCTACCTACGTAGAAAACGCACGTTCTTCGCATTATATGACCATACCAAGCTTGTCTATTACTTTTCAGTGGTGTTATATTTACATCACAGGTGCTACTTACAAAATTCCTCTGATATGTTCAATAATACTCGTATATTGCAAAATGTCCCAATATATAATAATGTATTTTTTCCGACCAGGGACGGAGTAAGCATACTAACCCCTGTGACTGGGGTCGGCCTGTAAAAGGCGCGCCGTCTGGATGGCAACCACCTATAAATATGCCGCCATAATAACTGTGTTGTGTTAATAACCCCTATGGGACAGCAGCGTGTTCGCGATGCTCCTAGCGTCGCAAACATTCATAGGCGACGGTAACTGCTTACTATTAAGTACACCGTCAGCCTGTCTGCCATTCCTCAGCAGTAAAAAATCTATTACCAGTATCTACAGATCTTGAACATAATTTACTGACTTTATTACTAATTACAAAGTAAGAACTGTAACAATTTAACTAACTTAAAATGGTGGCAGGTGTGACTAACATGTTCGCCGGAAATAATGTAATTTGGGTTGCACTAAATGTTTAACAGTTTTAGTGTATTTTAGTACCAGTTCGTGGTTTGGCGCACAAAACTCACCACCAGGAATAGGCGCACTTCGACGGAAGTGCTGGGAGTGGTAGCAAAAAAATTTATACTATATTTATGACAGTTCTTGCACTATATAATATAGAAACCCAAGGCTTACAAGGACCAGAATAAAATGTGTTGTTTATACAAAACTATAAAATTCCTATGAAAATATTTTTATTAAAATCCTGATAACATACATTTAAATTTATCACTGCCCTCCGCCACACAGGCTCTTATGCGTACTGCGGAGAACAGGACTTATTCATCGGTACGCTTTAATCTTAAGAAACATTTTATGTTAACTAGGATACTTGTACGTCGTAAAAATATTTCTGCACACAATACATTTTCATTTTATTACAAATAAAAATCATTTATTTCAATATATGGTCTTACAGTTCACTTATTGAACGTCAAGAATGTACTACCGTTTCCAATAAAAACGCTGGCTACTAAGCGGGCCGTCAGCCTGTCTGCTGTCCCACAGCAATAAAAAAAATATATTTCATTGTTTACAACTTTAATTACAAAATGAAACTGGAAGAAAAAATCTAAGTTAACATAATGGCAATGTAATTATTTTTATTCCCAGCCTGTGCGGTTTTTAATATAATATTTAATCGTGTAGTATCCTTTCCCAACAGACGCTGCTATTAAGCTTTTTTAAACTTACTTGTTGAAAGTCTTTGAATTCTGTCTGGGATTTTATTGTAAAAAATTGTGTCTTTCCTATGAACATCACTGAATTTAGGAAAATCTGTGATATTTTTCTCATGTCAAACAATACATTCTATATTTAAATTCAAGATAATATTGGACATTCAAATGCAGTAGCGTCCATACTAAAAGTTATGTAACTTTGGAATTTAATGTCCGATTATCGTAAACCAAAAACCTCCCATAACGGAAAAGTATTAACAATGAGATAAATAACTCAAATAATTTTAATAATTGCTGTATCATATTAAAATAAATGCCAAAAGATGAATTTTACGTCAAAATTAACATTGTCTTTTTAGTTTTTCAAGGTTATTATAAAAAAAACACCCCTGAGAACTATCTCTTTTTATGCCCGTGTTTTACAGATGGTACCTAAATAATGATACCAAAAATTGGATTCTATGACAATTGGTTTAAGAGATATTGTTGTTAGAACATAGGCTTGTGCCTATGATATGGTATGGTAGTGAATTCATAACGATTTGGTTTTTCTTTAGATATTTACAGTGATTAGCAAAGATAAACAAAATAACAAGTATTAATTATTTAATAACAAAAGTAGATTTACAATAATTGTTCAAAATGTCCCTCACCACTTTGAAGGCACGCAGTAGCCCGGATCGCTACCTGCTGTGTTGACTGTCTCAGCTGGCTCGGATCAGCCTTAATTTCGGCAGCAGCAACGCGAATATACTCCAGCAACTCTTTTCTGGTGTTGACTGGCTCAAAATAAACTTTCTGTGTCATCTAACCCCAGAGATAAAAGTCCAGTGGCGTTAAGTCTGTTGAACGCGGTGGCCAGGCTACAGGACCGCCGCGGCCAATCTACTTTGGATGATATTGGTCTAGGTGTACCCTTACCGCTTGGGCAAAGTGTGGCGGAGCTCAATCTAACTGAAGCCACATGTGACGCCGATATGACAATAGTAATTCTAATAACGCTTCAAAAAATTCATTGGTCAGAAACTCTAAAAATCTTGGGCCATTTAAATTTCTTGGGAGTTCGCTAGGGCCAAACAATTGATCATCGATCATATCTTCCCACACATTTACAGAAAATTCATGCTGAAAATGAAAAAATTCTAACTGCTTCCCCGTGGAATGCGGTTCTCATTCATATCTTACGCACGGAAGGGCTGCGTTCAAGCAACAATATCTCTTAAACCAGTTGTCATAGACTCGAGTTTTTGATATCATTATTTAGGGAAGCTTACCAACTGTGAGAGACTAGCATAAAAAGAGGTAGTTCTCAGGGGTGTTTTTTGTAATAAACTTGACAAACTAAAAAAACATGTTAATTTTGACGTAAAGTTCATCATTTATCATTTATTTTAATATGATACAGCAATTATTAAATTTATTTAAGTTACTTATCTCATTGGTAGTACTTTTCCGTTATATAGTTTTTGTTTTACGATAATCGTATATTAAATTCCAAAGTTACATAACTTTTAGTATGGACGCTACGAAAAAGTCAACCAAAATACAAAAATGGAGGCCATTGCGTTTAGACCCCACCTGTAGAATGATTTTAGTGATAAAATAGAGTAAACTATCACCCCCTAAAGTTTGTACAGTCTGAACCCAGACACATTGTATAAGAGAACAAGTGTAATCTTGACCAAGCAGGTTAAACAGTTCATTAATATGCTATCGGTACTTTGATCATAAAGGATACACCCTCGTGTACACATCAAAGCCTATCTATTCAAATTAGCTAATAGTTATCCAATTACTTTAGTTTTCACGGCTTTTAGGGCCCAGTAGGAGAAGTTTCTTAGAAAATTCTCTAATATTAATTAACGGAAAGTTTATATACTTGTGTTAGGCAAGTGATAACACACTTAAAAAAAACTTGGATGTCACGAGTTCGAATGACGTTGAAGGATGACATCCTAAGGAAACCTACTGAGGCTGCCAGTTTGTGTAGCCCGCTAATCCGCCTTCGACAAGAGTAGCAGGTGTACTGTCTCCAAGCGGGGCTCCGGGCCCAGCAGTGGGGTGACCAGCTACTTTATCTAATAGAAAGAAAGAAAGAAAAATCATTTACTAGCTTAGAACTATATAACTAACTATTTCACAGGCGCTCATTTCGCTTTCATGGCCCACCACGAGGTCAACGAATACCATGTGCAGGTTTTTATGTGCAATTCTGTATTTCTCGCACAGTTGGCCAAGTGCGAATATAGTATCCGTAGTCCCTCGCCCGGGCATGAAACAAAATTGGTTCGCCCTTATTTCGCTCTCCTTTCGTAGTCGTCTTGCCATTACTTTCTTCCAAATCTTCATGCTGCGCGAAATGAGCTTTATTCCTCTATAATTGTTACAAACTTGTACATTCCCTTTGTTTCTAATACTTCTGCTATCTCTCTTCCAGTCATCGTACCTACATTGCAACTTGCCAGTCTCATTTTCATTCCAAGTACTTGCGTTCACCTTTCATTTAAATACATGCTGTGCTAATAGTCGTGGCCTGCTTTTTATGACCGGTCGTCTGCCTGACGTCAACCCCTTTTTGGGTATTATTCAAATATCTTAAGACTAATATAGTAATAAAATACTCATAGAAATTTGCATCGTAAACACTATTATCTACTTATATATACTACTAAAGTCCATAATTTAGATCACAGAGGTCCAATAGTATGGCTTCTCCTTCACAGTATACATTGCCGCTTCTTATGTCTCATATTCAAAGGCTGTAATATTTCACACTTGACTGTACCATCTTTCGTTTTCCACCATAACAATAGATTTGTGTTTTACTTCATTATTTCAAACACGTAAAAAACAGATAAATATTTGTAAACACAATTTCAATTTTTGCTAGTTCTTTTAAAATTTGTCATTAGTTAGTTACAACTAAACAGAATATTGATTAGCTAAATAGCTCTAAAAAGTGCCTAACTCAGCAATGAAAGGTGTTGTTTAGAGCATCCTGTATTGATTTTCGCAAATATATACAAAACAAGTTTAATTTTAGTTTAAATTTGACTGAAATAATAATCTTTTTTTTTATCAAAAGACTTGTTAACCGCTTCAAATAAGCTCCATTCTAGCCACTAATAGTGTGAATCAATGTTCTTTCGATGATAAAGTTTCCACGTGTTTAATTCACCATGTGGTTGGGTCTGGTCAAAAGAATACCCTGGAATATTCATGTGTGTATTCGTGTATGTACACACTTCGATTCCTGTTCTAATAGTAAGTGTGTATGTTTATTTATTTACAAAAATGTATAGTATATCAGTTGTCTAGTACCAACAGCGCAATTTGCCACTTACTTTAGAAATAGTAGATAACGCTATTTCACAATCCATACTATCCATATACATACAAATTATATAAATGTGTTATATATGTTATATAAATGTCTCTTACGTTTTCACGCCTAAACTGCTGAAATAATTTTGCTGAATTTCGATATCTATACAAATAAATAAAATTGGAGGGTGTTTTTGTAATATTAAAATAACCGCTTTTTACTAAGTGCATTCGGATGTATACACGGTACATATACCAAAACAACATTTTTTACAATTTTTGTCTGTCTGTCTGTCTGTCTGTTTGTTCCGGCTAATCTCTGAAATGGCTGCACCGATTTTGAGGGAGTTTGACTGACAGATAGCTGATGTACCAAGGAGTAACTTAGGCTATTTTTATTTTAGAAAAAAATAATAGTTTTTGTTAAAAATGATAAGTTTCGAAAATAAATAACCAATTTAAGTTGACCTCCAATTTATATCATCAGCCATATGAAATAGGGTTCAGCTTAGGCTGGACTATTAGGTTGAATTTTCAATTTAATTTGACCTCATATATCCAAAAAATGCTGCCTAAAGTCACTATTCCACGCAGACGGAGTCGCGGGCACAGCTAGTGTTATATAAATGTCTGTTACGTTTTCACGCCTAAACTACTGAAATAATTTTGACAATTTCGATATAAATATATATTAGACTTCGGAGAAGAACATGGCCTTTTGTCGTGACAATGAAACTTGTAGGGGGTAAAATAGGGGTGAACTTAATTATCTTATTTTAAAATGTATATGGCAGAACAACGTTGTCCGGGTCAACTAGTTATTTATATTAATAATTTCAGATACAACGATGGAGAGAAACACTCTGATGGCGAAATGTTATCCCAGGATCAAGGATTATTGTCGAGAGAAGCATGGTTTAGAGTTTCAAGTAAGTATACCCTCATATTTGATAGTTATAAACTTGTCGGTTTGTATATGAGCGTACTGCTACAGGCTGGTTTAACAAGCATTCTATACCCGTTGCAAATACGCCGGATGATTTATTTGTTTCAAAACTACCTGACCCGACAAACGTTAATCTGCCATATGAATTTAAAAAAAAAGTAGCCTATGTTCTTCTCCGAGGTCCAATCTATGATTATACTGAAATTCGTCAAAATTGGTTCAGCGGCTTAGGCATGAAAGCTTAACAAACAAACAAACTCACTTTCGCGTTTTTAATATTAATTACGAAGTTAGGATTTACAATATTGCATTACAAATGCTTCTTCTTCTTCTTCCTGCCCTTATCCCAAACTATGTAGGGGGGGGGGGCAAAACATGTTCTCTCCTTCCACTCTCCTCTATTAGCCGTCATCTGAACATTCACACCTTTTTAACCATATCATCTCTTACACAGTCCATCCATGTTTTCTTTGGTCTACCTCTCCTCTTGTATCCATCTCATTTCTAGCATCCTCCTTGTTATATGACGCTTCTCTCTTCGCATTACATGGCCATACCAGGCTAACGTATTACTTTTCAGCTTCTCAATCGCTACTTTCAAACTTCCTCTAATATTGCAAATGCGTTTGCGCAATATAATATATTACAAATTAAAATTACAATAATGGTCGGATCATATTTTGTATAAATTATCCATAGTAATATAATAAATGTGAAAGTAACTCTGTCTGTAACGTTTTCACGCCTAAACCGCTGAATCAATTTTGATGAATTTCGGCATAGAGATAGATTGGACCTTGGAGAAGGAGATAGGCTACTTTTTGTCGCCAAAATGAAACTTGAAAGGGGTGAAATAGGAGTGATGGTATTTAACTTTATTTATTTATTTAAGGCAGAACAAGGTTTGCTGGGTCAGCTATGCTACCGGCACGCTAAGATGGCCGGTTTGACGTTTGTCCACTCCATGAAGTTTCGTATTAATTTGTAATTACATTTTAAGGAGTAAATTGTTATTCTTTATTGTCTATAACTGCAAGTCGCTATTCACAATAAAGATCAGCAATTTGCTCAGTTCAAAAGTTCTAATTAATACGAAACTTCATGAGTGGACAAACGTCAAAACGGCCATCATAGCGTGCCGGTATAGCAGTTATCAATAACAATAATGTTAAGTTATAGGAATATTTTCTAATGGTCAACAGAGCTCAGTCTTTCATCTATCTCACAGAATCCAGACACTTCATGTTACGTTACGCAATTGTAGTTATTTGTTTATTGACTCTTTCTTTAATTGATTTATTTTGGTTAAAAGTTACTTATTAAAGAAGGGTTATTACTGAACGAATTGACTGAAGATAAAACTGCTATATAGCCGCGAGCTCGGCGAGATTTAATTAATTTTATGTTTGTAAGTTTGTCGAGACTAAATGAAGATCGTTATATTTTCAAGTTTAGGAATAATTTCTAATGTATTCTGAGCTTGTACATTATTTAATAATTTGTAAAACAGTGATTTAAATAAATAAAAAATGTTAAAATCAGACATGTTGCTTTGTTGCCGTTTCTCCTTGAAAAAAAACCACACGTGAAGCGATGGTACTTTGAAATTATATTATAGATACACTAGCCGATAACGCGCGCTCCGCTGGGCGAATATCAGGCAAAAGTAAATCGATTAAGAATGAAAAAGGGTCGATGGAATCCAAAAAATAAATAGCCTATAACCGTCTACGAAAAATGGTCGTGTCGAGTGGTGGTAGTCCCATCTCGATATGTTCAGTAGTTTTGTTGTGATGGTGCGTCAAAGGAACCCCATTTTCCTTACATATGTATAGATTTAACATATACCTTGCAATATAGGTTGTAAAATATTCTAGATAAGAATTTATTTTAATAAAAAATTGAGTTTTGAGCAAATATGAGGCAAAAGTATTTTAGGTGCCGGGGCGGAGTATGACCCCTGCGGCCGGGGGCGGCCCACCATAGAAGGCTACGACACAACCCTAGCTGGTAGTTCCCCTAACTCACCTGGATGGTAAACACCCCTGCTCTTTAAATATATCCATAGTATCTTTGTGTTGTATTCCGGCATTAGTGACCAAGGTACCAGTACCCCTATATGGACGGCAGCGGGTTACTGGTGCAGCTTTTTTAACTTTTAAGTTTGATTAACTATAAAATAAAAGCGTATTAATATAATTTATTTGTTGACAATTCCCAATCGGTAAAGGTTTTTTTTTATTTAACGCCATCTTCGGGCAGTGTTACTAAATAAACTCCAGATGCCGTTTCGGCAGAATTTTGACTTATTTTGATTGTTCAAAGTGTGTTAAAATAGAGCCCGAAAATTCCGTTATATAGGTTAACTTAATAAACGTGTAAAAAATAACAAAAAGCTACCGACCGTCACGCGATGTTCCCAGGCGGTCACCCATCCAAGTACAGACCGCGCCCAACGGTGCTTAAGTTCGGTGATTGGACGAGAACCGGTCCGAAAATTCAATAATCCTGAGCATCCTGGGTAAGGATAATGATACACACTATACAGATTATTGCATTGTCATCGATCCTTGATAAATGGGCAGATTCAAATCAATCCGTCGTTTTGAATGGGGTGAAAATCACGTTCAAAGATTCCGTTACATATATTCATAGATACATACATAGATATATAAATAAATACCAAGCTAATAAAAGAGTGTTAAAAAGAACTGTATCTGTGTTTGAAAGTGTCCGCTGAAATGCGTTAAGATGGCGGCACAGTGTAAATTTTTTAGGTTATTTTTACCAAATAATTTTGAATTACGCTAATAGTTGAGGTTTTCAATACTGTTATAAACTACGCTAGTCGCAAAAATATTAGTTTTGACTCAGTTTACTTAAATTCCTCTACAACAGCTACATTCATATCGTACACTGTGGCACTAGCGCCATTTTGTTTTGTTTTTTGTTTTTGAACTATAATTTACATCATACAGCACTTCCAACTTCTACCCTATATGAAATGATATACTTCTTTTTTATTGTTGTAGGACAGCAGACAGGCTAACGGCCCGGTTAGAATTTAGCAGTTACCATCGCCTATGGGTGTTTGCAGGGCCAAAGCCATCGCGAACACGCTGCTGTTCCATAAGGGTACAGGAACTTAGGTCACTAATGCCGGAACACAACACAAGGTTATTATGGCGTCATACTGAAGACCAAAAGTGGGTGACGTCTAGACGGGCTTGAAACCCTACCACGTAGCTCTAGGCCCCGGCCGAAGAGGTAAGTATTCTTTCTCCGTCCCTGCACGGATAAAAGATATCTTAGCTATTCCCACATAGATAACTATACAACTCTAAAAGCGAAACCAACTCGATTATTATCCTTGTTGTAAATAAGAACACTGAAAAAGTTCCCATCAATAATTTCTTCACCGTGTTTTATTTTTGAATATATTCGTTCGCATTTGGTTCTTGGAAAAATCTCTTTCATTAAATCTAATAACTTTCCAAGTATAAACTATAAATAATTTCAGTGGTTCTTTGATTAACACGAGAACGAGACGTCATTTTCATATTGTTAATTATTTTAAAAATATAATGTGACACTACAGTGCCATCTAGTCCTAAAGTAAGCGGTAGAGCGCTTGTGTTATGGGTACTAGACAACTGTACATCTTCTAAGCCTAGCATATTTAAAAAATATTTTAGGCTGATTTCTATAGTTTTATTGGTACCTGTTAACTTAGTGGTATTGTACTAAGAAACTAATCTAGACGTCACGGGTTCCAATCCCACGCTTATGCAGTTTTTCCCGCCTTAATATATAACTATCATATACAGACGGTGAAGAAAAATCATGCGGGGCTAAATAACTTGTGAATTGTATCGTCGAGCTATTAGATTATTATTTTCGGTTTATAAAGAAGTGTTTTTATGTAATCAATTTAAAATTTATCATTAACACTTCTTTACAAACCAAAAATTGTTCACCCAAAAAGTGCTCAACGCGCCTGAAGAAGTTTTCACTTCAAAAAAACTCAACTATATTTAATTGTAATAAAATCGCAATTCGAATAGATATGTATAAGTAATGCAAAACTACTGGAGCAAAACTACGTCTTACGAATTCTTACGATCAGGACACGTAACCTGACGCGAGCTTATAATTTTTTACCCATCATAAAAAAAGTACACAAATCCACTAAAGAAGTTTCCACTTCAAAAATTCATAAGGAAACCGATATGTGGAACCCGCCAATCCGCCTAGAACAAGCTTGCCGGGTATACTTCCGTTCATTTTCTCTAGGGCGAGGCCCGAGCACTGCGGTGGGACGCTGTGGGCTGTTCTTCACCTTCTCTTTATTAATTTTCTAGTCTAATCTCTTAGTCGTACATTTTTAAAACAATTACAGATCTTACAAATCTTCTACTTCTTCCTCCCCTTATTATTATATGGAGTCGGTACAACTCTTTCTGTCCTTCTATTCTCCTCTGTTAGCCGTCTTCACACATTCACACCCTTTTTTGCCATATCTCATAAATAAATTACATTAAAAATATTACAAACTACTTTATCACTACTACACTGCGATATTTTTAACGCATCTTGAAATATTTGATTCACCATTTTGTTATTAAAAAGAAAAGCTGACTGACAACTTATGAAGCAGAGCAAACATTTTGTCCTGATATATAAAATAAATCGCTCTTATTATTTTTTTGAAAGCCTCTGACCGTGTCAGAGCAATGACTGCAGTCACTAAATATCGAGGTTCTGGTTTCAATTTCATTACGGTACATTCGAATACGATATTTTGACGTCCTCTGTAGCGCAACAGCTTTCGCAAGTTAGAATGCCTGCGGTTACGGGTTCAATACCCGTCCCAAGTCTAGGTGTTTTGAGACATTTTCGCAGTATATTTGTTTATACTTTGCTTTTTTTATTACGTCTGGAATTCTGTCTGGGAGTATGATTACAACTATTCGTCACCATCCTAGCGTTAAATCTCGGCTGCAACCCAAACTGCGCTTTCCGCCTTTTCCTTCTCCACTTCACATGGTCTTCAGCATCCCCGGTAATTGATTATCAGTTACTTATATTTATTTTTTAGAATATGTTTTCTTGGTTTCATATTAAAACGCCTCCATTTCGTTTGAATCGAAATAGTTTATAAGACGGGTATCGGGTATTTCCTCGAATATCTTTTTTATTTGATGACCATAAAAATACGTATAGCATCCGTACTCACATCTCAATATTGGTAAATACTAAATAGATTTTATGAATTTTTACTGGACGATTTTTTTTACTTTAACTGTTTAGGATTTTGTCTGGCGTTTCGTACTGGATAGCGAGAAGAATTAATGTTACTATGATTCTAGTGCAAAAAATTCACAAAGATGAACTTTAGCTCAAAGGAAATAGGGCACCATTCAGATTTTAACTTATGATGAAAGTAGCCTGAGAATATAGAGAATAGAATATAAAAGACTTTTAAGAAAAATGCACATTAAAATCCCGTGTTAAAGACTTTGTGGTGAAACGCGTTAGATGTTTGACCATGCTGGTAATGACTCCCAGGCACCTCCACGATATCGCCATGTGTGATAAGGATAAGCTGGGCGTGATAAGGACCGATCACTGTGGCATGTGGCACCAACATCTAGAGATCTAGTTGATTACTCGTTGGTCATAAAAGACCAGCGACTGAGGTCATGAAAGCACTAAGCCATACAGTTTAACGGAAGCTGATGGCAAATTAAGATTAGTCCTACAAGCCAAGACGGGCCAACGTAGAATTGCAGTAAAGCTATGTTTATGACTGTACGCTCGCCGTTTTAGCTACTTCCTATAGAGCACGTTGCCCTCTGAATGTGTTATCTTTTTTTTTATTGTTGTGACGTGTGTGGCTGAATTAATAGTTAGCAGTAACCTTAGTCTATGAATGTACACGGTACCGTCCACGTAAGGGAACTGGATCCTGGTCACTTACATCGGAACGTAACATAAGGTTATTATTTTAGATACCACAGGTGGTCTCGATCCAGACGGGCTTGAACTGTATCTAGCTAAAGTTTTTCATCCGTGCAGGGGCGGAGAAAGAATACTGACCTTTGCAGCCGAGGTCGGCCTGTCGTAAAAAGGGACAAAACAACCCACCCTAGCTACGTGGTAGGGCCTCAAGCCCGTCTGGATAGCGACCACTTTTGGTCTTAAGTATGCGGCCATAATAATCTTGTGTTGTATTCCGGCATTAGTGACCCAAGTTCCTGTACCCTTATGGGACAGCAGCGTGTTTGCGATGCCACTGGCGTTGCTAACACTCATAGGCGACGGTAACTGCTAAACTCTAAGTGGGTCGTCAGCCTGCCTGTTGTCCTACAGCAATAAAAAAATCGTCATTTACGACAGGCCGCTCCAGGCCCGTATTCCTACTCCGCCTGTGCACGGAAAAACCAACTTAACTCAAGTTACTTTACCTAAACATTCTCAACAAAATATTCAGTACTAGCTGACCCGGCAAACGTTGTTCTGCCATAAAAATAATAAAATGTCAAAAAATAAAAAATAAAATTTAGGGGTGGACTACCCCTAACATTTAGGGGGATGAAAAATAGATGTTGGCCGATTCTCATAGATACCGGATAAGCACAAAAAATCACTAACTCAATTTAGTTATCTGCCTACTGCCTACCCCCTAAGAACGATGGCGTGATTATTTATAGCCTATGACCATTTCTAGGTTATCATCTATCACCATACCAAATTTCATCAAAATCCGTTCAGCCGTTTAGGCGTGAAAGAGGAATAGACAGACAGACAGACAGACAGACAGAGTTACTTTCGCATTTATAATATTATATAAGTATGGATAAATACCAAGAGAAACTAACGCGAGAGGGTGTAGAATTATTTACGGCATTATTCAGTTAGGCACAAAGCTTGGGGCACAAATAAAATAAAATTGCAAAAATAGAAGCGGAAACAGCTGCAAACTTGCACGAAAATGAATGCTTAGTTATGCATTTCCTTTGGTAGAAATAGCCAAGCGGGTGCAGAGTTTTTGTAAATGTTTACAACTGCAACGACTGTTTGCTTAGCAAACTATTTACGGACGTTAAGGGAAACTGCGCGCAGAGATTATGTTAAAAAAGGTAGTCTTAAAAAATTTGCTGCGCGTGAATTCTACCCGTATTCATTAATGTAAGTATGCCTCAATATATTAATTAATGTAAGTAACCTCTGCGGCTGGGGTCGGCCTGTCGTAAAAGGCGACAAAATAACCCACCCTAGTTACGTGGTAGTACCCCAAGCCCGTCTGAATGGCAACCACCTTTGGTCTTAAGTATGCCGCCATAATAACTTTATGTTGTGTTCAGGCATTAGTGACCCAAGTTCCTGTACCCTTATGGGACAGCAACGTGTTCGCGATGCCACAGCCGTTGCAAACACCCATAGGCGAGAGTAACTGCTAAATTCTTAGCGGGCCGTCAGCCTGTCTGCTGTCCTACAGCAATAAAAAAAATACTAATCTTTATTATATATATTTGCCCTCGTTTGTAATATTACCCGTATTTAGGTGTTTATAATAAACATTAATTCATTTCCAAATATTTTAATAAAATACGTCACTTTATTATGTTTTAAATATAAAAATTATGAAGATCGTAACAACTTCATATAGATTTTCTTTTTGAGAACTTCTCGAAAAATTAAGATGATATCTGGAACTCTAGGCATCCATCCACTAACAAACCTTATTCTTCTCCAAACGTCTAGAACCTAAGGCGACGGATGAAAGCAAACACACTAGAAGTTGATATTTAAAAGTCGCTCAAGATTCTTTTTAGACTTTCAACGATTTTGGAAATTATTCAAAAATTTGAGTGACCCCTAAAATATTTTTATTCCTTGATAAGGAGCATTTAAATAACGAAACAATATTTTTTGGGATAGCTGGAGTTCAGTAGGTAATTAATTGAATAATATTTTTTAAGAATGGTTTTTATTTTTTATTTCGCAGGTGGTAGATATGCGTTGGGGGGTTCGCGACGAAGCGACTGATGATCACATGACAACAGAGCTGTGTATGAGAGAAATCAAGAACTGTCAACGCCTGTCCATGGGGCCGAATTTCGTTGTTTTTCTGGGACAGAAATATGGATACCGGTAATTTGACGACATCCGGCGCAACCGCTGCTGCTTACTTTGAAACTAAATGAATTATTATAGTATATTTATTTAGTTTATACGCTTAAAAAACAATCCATGGTAACCATAATTATTCAAGAGTCCAATTTCACTCATGTTCTAATATTTCGATGATTTTCCCTATTTTTGTGCATTTTTAAAGGAGTGCAGTGTGATTTCAAACACCGAAAGGGGATTTTTTATATTGTGACTAATAAATGCCGGAACCCAACGCAAGGTTAGTATGGCGGCATATTTAACACCAAAGGTGGTCTCCATCCAGACGGGCTTGGGGTCCTACCCCGGCCGCAGAGGTTAGTATTCTGTCTCCGCCTCTGCACGGATAAAAATTATAAAAAAAAGATGATATAATATTGTAAATAATAATTATACATAAATAATAATCTAAATATATAAAAATGTTATGTTGGTTTGTGTACGCTTCAAAAACTCAAAAAGTTCTGCACCGATCGAGCTGAAATTTTAGCATGATATATAATCCTCATCAAGGATTGTTTTTATCTATTTTTTCATCAGTTTATCTTTTTGTTTTTTTTTTGTTTCTCACTTCTCAACCATTCAATCACAATGTGCCACAGCGAAGCGTGGCAGGGTACATCTAGTTATATATAAATATCAAACTTGGGACAAGAATGGAATTTGTAGCCCCGTGAGAGACTCAGTATTATATTAAGCTATTTATTTCAGACCTATACCAACGTATGTGCTGTCATCAGAACTTCAATTGCTAAGAGAGGAATTAATAGCTGGCGGTGTAGATGTCATTCTTCTCGATACATGGTACAAAAAGGACTCCAATGCTGTACCACCAGTGTCCGTTCTGCAACCTATCTCATCTATACTGATCAACTTTAATAACAAAGTGAGTTACTGGCTCTATATGAAATAGAGTTACGACTATTCCTAAGAGAATTTGCACAAATTCAATCAGTATTCGATCTCGTATTCTTCCAGACTAACGTAGAAATCTCGGGTTAAATTATATGACCTGACTTGGCAGTTTTTTTTTTTTGCCTAATTATATAAATAAAAACTACAACATGATTACCATGTACCAAACGGGCAAGAATGAAAGGTTATGCTGCGGAAATGCGAATGTTGCGAATGGGGGAAGTTTGAAAGTAGCACCAGTGATTGAGACGTTGGAAAGTACTAGCCTGGCATGGTCATATAATGCGAAGAAATAAATATCATAAACAAAATTAATAAAAATTAAAAAAGCCTTTTATTTCTTGCGATTATTTAACAATTTATACTTGATTTTAACATAATATTATGCTATAGTCTTGAGGTTAGCAGCTCAATTAAACGCTTAAGTAGTTCATACATTTTATACTTATATTAAATATAGAAATAAACTTATTTAAATAGTTACAGCAATAAATAATTTTGACTTGTGGATGACAATGTACGTCAAATCGGACGAGTAATATTTATTTTTGTCATAATATCGAAAGGCATTAGGTAAAACTTTTTTATAAAATATTAGATATAATTAACATACATTAATGTTACACTATAGTCTGTATAAATAACAAGGTCAATTATAAGTTTCCTTTAAATTACAATTATAGATTAAGATGAACAAGTGTGTGTGAGTGAGCGTGTGTGCGTGCGTGTGTGCAATCGCGCCATGTGGTGCCTCCTGCAGACCTTATACCCCAATGGTTATTAGTTATTTTATTTTCGGAACTGCAACAGACCAATAGTCACGTTTTAAGTAACAACAAGACCCGCTAAGTTGAATTTCAAGTTAAGTGAATTCTCAGAATAATAACAAACCATGAATCGGAAGTTCGTTTTTAGTTTGTTTTGACTTGTAATATATACATTGTAAGAACGAAACAATAATATTATACGAATACATTTTTGGACATTGCTAAACCTAATTTATCACATACTTTAAAATTTTACTCATATAACAAAGACAAATGTAGATACGTACATTAGAAATCAACATATTAAAAATAATTTGAAAACTACTGTGTGACTTACAAATTTTTATATTAATATTACTTCTTTAATAAAGTTAAAGAACTAAGAACCGTGAATTTTTATTCCGTGCAGGAGAGCAAGAAGAATACTGGCGCCTGCGGCCTGTTCTAGAAGGCGGTAAAACAGCCCCAGCCCGGTAGTAGGGCTCCAAGCCTGACTGGTATCAAAATATGCCGCCATAATGACCTTATGTCGAACCAAGTTTCACTTCTCCTTCGAGTCTAGTAGGCGGCAATTACTAACTGCTATCGGATGGAACGTATGCCTGTCTGCTGAACTATCAAAAAATCCAAGGACTGCGTTGGCACTTCTTACTGATATTTTATTTTATACCGGTTGTATCCGAAGCCTTAGCGAAAGTCTTAGCCAATTTCGCGGCTTTTTACGCTATTAACTATTTCGTAACACCTTTCCTTTGTAAGTTCTTTCATACTTAAGTCGCTCCGGTAAAACCCACCTCATTTATTTACTTTCATCACATATTTTTTCATGTATCTTATTTATCCAGAAAAGTGCGAGTCTCTAAAAGACTACTAAGATTAATCACATTTTTCTGTGGAAGGCATTAATATTTTTCTATTATAAATCTTCTTCTTCCTGACAGTATCCCAATTTTGTGGGGTCGGCAGAACATAGTTTTTCTTTCCACTCTCCTCTGTTAGCTGTCATCTCAACCCATTCTCATCATATTATCTTTTACGCAATCCATCCATCTTTTCCTTGGTCTACCTCTCCTCTTTTATCCATCCACTCTATTTTGAATTTTTATTATAAACCTAGTAAGGTTATTTCCTGTTAACTTATTTTAATCGTGTTTTTCATAGAGAGTTCCGAAACTCCAAGCTGAAGATCAGGCGGTTTGGTGGGACACCTTGGCCAAGATGCAAAAGCTCTTCCGTAAAGCATCTTCTCAGTTATACAACGCCGGGAAGATTGATAAGGACACCATGCACAATTACTTCATGTCTGGTTAGTTGAGATTAGGATTTTCATATTTGTTTAAAAAAACGAACAGACCAGGACAAATTATTTGTGTATTACAAATATGTTGTACAACGGAAAGTGGCCTCTGAACTGTTTAAAATAGTAGGTATCTTTGTCATCTTTTACAAATGCACTGCCCAATATCGGCTGGGCGTTCTTAAGAACATTCATGTTGCGTACTTACGAATTTGGAATGACCTGAGTACGATATAAGGTCTTTCAAAAAGTTATAAAATTTCTACGAGGCCAGCAGTGCGTTGGTAATACCTCTGGTGCTGCAAAGGTCCATAGGCGACTACCTGCTATCAGTTGAGCCGAGTGGTTTACAATAAATATATTATTGATCGCAAGACTTTATTGGTAAATAAGCTGGATTATAAGTCTTTTTTATAAACGATTTCTAGTTACTGAAAGAGAAGTAATCAACGGGATCCTGAATGTGAAGAATACGAAGAACCATTGCCTGGCCTACGTCAGGTACATCAATAACATCAACCTGCAGAACTTGAAAAAGGCCAGCAACTTTGTAGATATATTGAACAGAAGTTTAGATGCTGAGGCGTCTAAATTGCTAGCCGACCTAAGAGATGTAAGACTTCCGAACAAAATCGAAACAACAAATATACAAAAGTGAGTTAAAATTTAAATAGATGATATTTTATGGATAGACAACCTGATAACCAACTCAATAGTAAGCAGTTACCATCGACTATGGATAGCGACGTCAGAGGCACCGCTAACACGCAACTATCCGCGTAGTAAACTTGAACCTGAGTCATTTATGTCAGAACACAACAGAAGGTTATCATGTAATATTAAGAAACCAGGGAAAATTGCCATCCAAACGGACCTCGATCCCTACTACCTAGCTAGGGTTTTTTATCGTCTCTTAGGACAGGCCGCCTCCGGGTGCAAAGGTCAATTACTCTGTACCTGCGCAGAGAAAAAGTTCCTTAGTAAACATAACAAAAGCACTCTTCTCTTCTTTGGAACTTGATGATGTAGTATAAATTATAAATATTTATATATTATGCAGTGTCTCCTTTCAGGTATACGGTGGAATGGATTGGCAGGGATGGTTTGGATACAGAAACTCACAGTGAATACCTAAACCATTTCATCTCCCATTTCTATAAAAATATCATCAAGCTGGTCGATAGGTATGACCGTGAATTTTGAAATACGTTATTAAACTCGTCGTTCTTCTAAGTACCTGATATTCAAGTGGAAATCAGTTGCGGTGATGGCTTCTCAAACGTGGTAGATATGGTATCCATTACCTCTAGGAAGAAGCTAGAGCCCAGTATTGGGACGTTATGTGCTGTTATGCAAAGAACATACGTCTTTGTACCATACCATCATGTAGATTAGATTGATATACAAAATTTACTGGTAAACGAAAAAGGTAGAACAAGCGAAGAGATCATTTCTAAGTAATATAAGACAAGGAGGATAGACAGAAAAGGCCTATATCCAGCAGTATCCCTGCATGGGAAGAAAAAGATATAAATCAGCTTTCCCCTCAAGCCGGATTACTGAATTGTCCTGACTGTACCATATATAGTGTATCACTTCCCGGCAATCCGGAAATAAGTGAGAAAGTAGAAACCTAAAAGTGGGTGTCCAACTTACGCATCCTCAATCAGAAGGCATTTTTTTATTGCTCTAGGACAGCAGACAGGCTGATGGCCTGCTTAGAATTTAGCAGTTACCGTCACCTATGGGTGTTTGCAACGCCAGTGGCATCGCGAACACGCTGCTGTCACATAAGGGTACAGGAACTTGGGTCACTAATGCCGGAACACAACACAAGGTTATTATGGCGGCATACTTAAGAGCAAAGGTGGTCGCCATCCAGACGAGCTTGGGGCCCTACCACGTAGCTAGGGTGGGCTGTTTTGTCACCTTTTACGACAGGCCGACCCCGGCCGCAGAGGTTAGTATTCTTTCTCCGCCCCTGCACGGATAGACGGCATTTTTCGATCTGAGTCCCACCAGAGTAGGACACCAGACTAGGAGTAGGAAGCAGAGCATACAGGATCTGAGCCAGTGTAGCGAAATCGATAGTGGTCTGTGGCAACTAACAAATTTACTTTTAGAGCTATGAGGAAAGAAGACAGTAGTGCCCAGGGTCAAATAGTAACAGAGATTCTACAACATCTGCACGCTTGTAACAATTCCGTGAGAGTTTTCCATGGACGAGAGCCAGAATTAAGCTACATTGAAGATTACATGAAGAATATGTCTGATAAACCTCTGGTTTTATACGGAGAAGGTATACCTTTAGTAGATCTTAATATTAATGTTAATAATTCTGAACTGTTAAATATATATAATATAAAATTTTAATTTAGAATAAGATAAGAAATAAAAAACAAAGTTAATCAAAGATTGAATCAGTAAACAGTCTTTAATTATCTTAAGAATCACAAGCCTGTATACCATGAGTATCTTAACAAATATAGTGAGTGTATTTCTTAGATAATGAACTGATGATTTTTAATTAAAACTGAATAAAGAATAATTCTATTGGTACGTAATTGTACTATACAACGACAAGTATACAATTTTTAACAGTTTCAAATAGATACAGACTAGATAAAACGACAAATTTCGTATTCAGGGTTTGTTTAATTTTGTCAATATTGACGTGCATACAACAGTTTATTATGTCGTTTTTACCAACTGACAAACATTATTTATAAAAATGTCATGATATAAAATTTGTAGACTTGACTAAATCCATGCAGGGGCGGAGAAAGAATGGTCGAAGAAAGAAAAACGAAGGGTCGGCCTGTCGTAAAAAGGAGACAAAACAAGGTTGTTACACACATAGCTAGGGTAGGTACCCTAGCTATGTGGTAGGGCCTCAAGCCAGTCTGGATGGCGACCACCTTTGGTCTTAAGTATGCCGCCATAATAACCTTGTGTTGTGTTCCGGCGTTTGTGACCCAAGTTCCTGTACCCTTATGGGACAGCAGCGTGTTCGCGATGCCACTAGCATTGCAAACACCCATAGGCGACGGTAACTGCTAAATACTAAGCGGGCCGTCAGCCTGTCTGCTGTCGTACAGCAATAAAAAAGAAAATACGCCGTTTCATAATATTGTATCTGAAAAGAAAGAATAATAAAAAGCTATTTTTGAAACTAATTTTTAACCGACAAAAATACGGAGGAGGTTATCAAGTCGACGGGTATATATTTTTTTCTTTTTTTTATGTATGACCACGCATAACTTTTGACAGAACTGATTTATTTAACGACCTCGGTGGCGTAACGGATAAAGCACTTCGGTACGCTTGCGGAGGACATGGGTTCGATTCCCGTCTCGCATCTGGATGTATATGTATAATATGTATTTATTCACAAAAAAAAGTATATAAGTAGTATATCAGTTGTCTAGGGCCCATAACACAAGTGCTAATTAGTTTGGGACTAGATGACGCTGTGTGAATTGTCACAAAATATTTATTTAAGCATGTAGTAATTAGTAGATTATAGCCACATAAAATTATGAAATAAAAACTTTTTAACAAAAAAATTAAACCGCTGAAAAAACTGAAAAGCAAAAAATAATAAACCGTCTTTTTATTAACGTTAATAATTAAGTTCTTAAACTAATGTAAGTATACCTAAGTAATTATGAGTCGGCGCCAAACAAGCAAATTAATTAATTACGTAAAGCGTGATGCGCGGCAGCGGCGCAGCGTCACACGCCCCTTCGCCGGTAAATTTCGAGCGTTTACGAAGTTAATGTCAGCGAGACAGCAACCCGAACGGGCACACATGTGGGCAATAGCGCCGACTCAAAATTGCTTAGGTATACTTACATTAGTTTAAGAACTTAATTATTAACGTTAATAAAAATACGGTTTATTAGCTATTTGTTTTTCAGTTTTTTCGGTGGCTTAATTTTTTTGTTAAAAAGTTTTATCTATACATTTCTAAGATTTCATTCTCTTTTATTGCAGGTGGTTGTGGCAAAACAAGTCTTTTAGCAAAGAGCGCGGCGACAGCATTAGATATCTGGTTTGCGGAGGTAAAACCTACAAATATAGTTAGGTTCATTGGAACCACTCCCGACTCCAGTGCGCTTACTCCAACACTTATTTCCATATGTCAACAGGTAAGTGCCATACATTTAAATTGAGGATTTGTTAACGAGAAACTGTTAATGTTTTGACTTGTTACTAAATATGCCCCCATAATATATACAAGTTATAGTTCTTCTACGCGGACGGGAGCTTGTATCGGTATCGCAAATTCACATAGACGCCGGTAACTGCTTGTTATTAAGAGGGCCGTCAGCCTATCTGCTGTTCAATGGCAATAAAACTATTCTATATGTACTTGAAAACGAAGTAATAAAATTTTACATGTTGTATGTTTCAGATATCCTACAACTACGCTCTTCCTTTCGAAAGTATTCCAGATGACTTAGTACCACTGACCGCTCACTTTAAGCAACTTCTGACAATGGCATCGCAGCAACAGCCGCTGCTACTTTTCTTGGACTCAGTCGATCAACTAACTGGGATCGGAACTGAGAACAATAAAGTTTCCTGGCTACCTACCAGACTACCGTCACATTGTAAAGTAACTATCACTACATTATCTCGATTCACTCGAAATAAAATAAGTAAATCTACCCAAAATTCAGTGATTATCTATACTACTATTATAAAGAGGAAAGATTTGATTGTATGTTTGCATTGAATAGGATCCTAAATCCGAAACTACTGACCCGATTTAAAAAATTCTTTCACTGTTGGGAAGATACATCCCCGGGTGACATAGGCTATATTTTCAAAAAAATTACCTAAAATATTATTTAAATCGCATGCGCTACAAAAACTATTGATGATAGAATAAAATAAAGTACTATGACTTTGTAGAACAAATCATTATTTACAAAAAGTGTCGCGACAGCATATGTCTAACTATTATAGTTATGCCACAACAAGTGTTATTTTATTTTAAAAATTTTATTGAAATGCCGCCGCTAGAAAAGGCTCATATAACATATTTGTATCTTGGTATTAATCCTTATCAAAGAAAATTTTTTCATATTCAAGACTGCTTCAATACCTTTATATAACTTTTTGAATTATTCAATTCGGACATTTCATTCGAAAGATATCACGAGTTTAAAAAAGTAAGTATTAGCAAAATGTTGCGTGGTAGCCGCTCACCCTGTTCGGCTAGCTAGGCAGCACCTTATACAAAGTAGGCGTCACTGGGGTTTTTACAAAAATTACAAAAAAACTTATTAAAAATAACAAAAGAATAAATAAAAAATAACAAAAAAATCATTAAAATAAAAGTTCATAAAAATAATAATATTCAAACTTTCTTTATAATTTAATTTTTTTAATAACCTGACGCAAATAGAAGGGTTTATGTGTGTGTATTATAACTTTTAATTTTGAAATTTTTGTTACCCTACCCGTGCCGTTACCCGTGCGAAGCCGGGGCGGGCCGCTAGTCTTAAATAATCTGACGATTTCCGTGGCCGGTTAATGCACTTCGATATGTTTGTCACTGGTTTGATTCTAAAAAATAGTATTAATTTTAGATTTAATTTCCAATAAATTTAAAAATTCACTTTTCATTATTAATTTTAATTTAAATTTATACTATAAATGCGTTACCCTCATCTTCGAGAAAGACAAACGATTAATAAAAGTAATCTGTGTTCTTAGATTATAGTGACTTGTGCTTGCGAAGAAACAAACCCAGAAGTGTCTAAAGAATACGACGTTCTCCGTCGTATGATAGATTCTGAAGATAACTTCCTTGAAGTGAAAGCTTTGGGAGAAGATTTAGCCATGCAAGTATTAAAGTAAGTATTGTTACGCATCACCATTCATTAAAAAAATGAAATCGTTCGCCTGCATTTTCAGGAAATGATGAAAATGTAGTCCTTTTATCTCGATCTTAAGACCCTAAAGGCGACAAGCTTCTGCTCCTCGGCTTATAATAATTACCTCTGTAGATAAAGAAATATAGCTACATCTATTTTCTTACTCCTCTTTGTACAAGAAAAGGATCACGAAATTGAATCAGCGCAAAAAGCTTGCAGAAATATTTCCTTATCTGTGACACAACGTAACCATAGGTTTAAACGAAAAGTATTTAAGATGAAAAGTTACGGGATGAAAAGGTTTTAAGATAATTTTAGTAAAAAGTTTTTCATTTAATGATTATTATCACTTTTTACTTAATAATTCGTAAAAATTGAACCTAGTTATAAAATAACATTAGAATAGTGTCCGTAGTTGTAACTTCTACTTGCCAAAACCCACCAAGATGTGACTATTGAGTTGGTTTAAAAATCGTAATAGTATGTTAGAAGATAAAAGCAGATATAAAATGTTTGGGCTGATTTAATTGAAACTTTTTGAAATACTGAATTTCAAGATTATTACCATTTTTGGAAAAAATATTGTTTTATGTTTATTATTTCTCCGTGCAGGGGTGGTGTAAGAATACTAACCCTTGTTGCCGGGGTCGGTCTGTCGTAAAAGGCGACAAAACAACCTTAGCTTCGTGGTAAGGCCACAAGCCCATCTGGATGGCACACTTGGTCTATAAGTATCTCGCCATAATAACCTTGTGTTCCGGCATTGGAGAATAATTACATATTTATCCTATCTAGAAAAATCCACACCTACACCTACGCACACGCACATACAACGTACACTCACACACATATACTAACGTACGATAACATATACATACACGCACGCGCACAAACGCTCCCTCGCACTCGCGTATAATCACTCATATTGTAAAATATATAATATTCATTTTTGCAGAATTAGTTAATTAAAAATGGGAGAAGAAACTTGCCACAAAGTTACAGTTAGATCTAGTTCTGGAGCAAGTGAAATCAATTATTTTATCTACTTTTAGTCTACTTTTAAGTTTAAGTTTTGGTGCAGTAAAAGCAATTTAATTTAATTAGTGACCCAGATTCCTGTACTCTTGTGGGACAGTAGCGTGTTCGCGGTGCCTCTAGCGTCGCAAACATCCATAGGTGGTGGTAACTGCTTACTACTGTTCCTCAGCAATATCCTTTTTTTTTTCAAATAAATGTAATGTCGTCGCAACTCACATTGACTTGCCTTTCTGCCGTGCCATCCCGAACGAGCCCACAAAACTGTGGGATGGGGACTTTCGAGGAGTAAAACAAGTTTTTGAGTTGCAGCGGACGTGTGCATTTAATTTTGTAAACTTCAGAATTATTGAAAACTATATTATAAATTAAAATCTCAGTAGAGCATGCGTTGTATTATTCATCGTCATCCATTCGTCTCCTGCACTCTTCATTCATACGTCATCCCTTTCACTCTATAACTTTGTTCACAAATACCGTCTTATATCCATTAAATCATGCGTTCAAGAAACATCAGTTCCACATATATATGTATACAATCTTTTTATACAGATTGTGGATGGCTTCGGCAGCTCGAGACTTGACCAACTACCAATGGCGACTGGTCTCCAATGCCATAGGTCAATGTTCTTTACCAATATTTGTGAAATTGGTATTTGCGGAGGTGAGATTATTTTTCTTTTGAATCAATACATACACTTTAGTCATAATTATTCAGTCATCGACTTTATTCGTAATCCTATACTTGCAGATGTTAACATATTCGATGGGCGTTTATTTTAGACAAGAATCTCTGTGTAGAACTGCTATGTTTGTCATGTTTGTCAATTATATTTAGCGTATGAAATAAATTATGATGGTCAAGGTGTTAAGGGTTTTATGAAGATTTTCAGGTCGCAGTTGATCTCACTCAATAGTAGTACGATGCCGGTCACGGACCGAAATTGCACCGTACAGGAATGAGAAGGATAGCTCGAGAGTAGTGGACTGTGTGAGAGAGGAGGGGAGAGCATCGGTCGTTAGAGATACGCGATACCTTGCAGTGGGCAAAGAAATTCGCACAGACCTTGATTTGACCCCTTCCCGGTTCGGTTCAGGTCGCGGAGTAACTGTTGCATGGCACCAGCTATATGTCACGCACTGAACACACAATTTTATGGCATGGTCAATGAGAGTTTAGAGTAAATGTAGAGAGGTCAAACGTCGGTCGTCCCGCGCGTTTAGAAGCTCGCGCGTTACTATTTATATTATTTCCGTCCCACCCTCGCTTTCACCATTTACCTCATCAAGAGTGAGGGTAGGTAACAAAAATCAGGAGGCGGGATTTCAAATACTCTATGCAAGGATCGAACAAGCGTGCAGTCTTCTGAACAACTCATGTTCGACAATGTTGTCAATATCTACGTGAACTTAATAGGCAGGCTTATTTATATAAAGTAGTTTAAAAAAGTTACATCATATCTGAATTTCTTATTTTCAGGTTTGTAGATGGAGAAGCTACACTAAGCCTCAAGATACTCATTTAGCTTCCACGGTCATGGACTCAATCATGATGTTGTTTGAGAGAATTGAGAAGCAGGTGATTAATTTTTTGTAGTATGTCAGACTTTTCAGGCCTACCGACTAAAAAACACGTTGTTCTTATATCTAGAGCAGAATAATACTATATTAATAAACAAATTCTCACCTTGGGACCTTGTATTGCTCTAAATATTGTTTATATGTAGTTTCTACGTGGTAGGGTTCCGATCCTGTCTGGATGGAAACCACATTTGGTCTTAAGTATGCCGCCATAATAACTGTGTTATGTTCCGGCATTAGTGACCTAAGTTTCTGTACCCTTATGGGACGGCAGCGTGTTCGCGATGCCACTAGCGTTGCGGTAATTGCTAAATTGTAAATGGGCCGTCAGTCTGCTGTCCTGCAGCAATAAAAAAAATAACGTGCGTGGGTTAAAATAAATCGAGAGCGCGCAAAGGGTTTCCGCGCCATATTGCACATAGCTATAACTTTATTTTCTTAAACCCAAATTACATGATGCGTTTATTAATCTCGAGCGGTTACTGCTTTTAAACTATCTATTTGGTTGAGTTATTTGATTCTTAATAATTTAATAATCATGTACACTTTTACGGAGCTAACAAAACATTTTTTTTTAAACAATAACATGACTGTTTACTATGAGAGAAAGTTAATTAATTACATCATACAATCTGAAGTGGCCTCTCAGGACTGCCTTATTAGTTACTGCTAAATTATAGCCAATATAATGACATGCATATTGCATTGAAAGGGAGAGCGAACATTTGGAGATTATCTCAGCTACATATTTTTATTATAGTGATTATTTTTTTCAGCATGGTCGTCTTTTAGTATTTCATGCTTTAGCATACATAACTGCGGCCCGCAGTGGTCTGTCAGAGACTGAGCTTGAGGATTTGATCTCTTTGGACGATCGAGTTCTGGATGATGTTTACCAGTATCATTTACCACCCGTGAGGCGGATTCCACCATTGTTATGGACAAGGTAAACAATTTGTTTGAATCTTTTAACAAAAAGTTATATTGGGATATTTCACATAACGCCATCTACTCCCAATCTAAGTTGCATAGCACTTGTGGTATGGATACTAGTTAACTGATATACTACATATATACTATTTTTTGTAAATAAATACACATTATACATAAATACCCAAACGCTGGACAGGAACCGAACCCGCGACCTCCACACCACTCCGTGAAGTAACGGCTAACGTTAACTTCACCTGTGTGTCATAAAATTTAATAAACGAAGGGCGCCGTTTGCTTTAAGTAATCATCTAATTAATACAATATAATTGTAAATAATTTTTAATGTTTTTGTAAGTTATTTGGTTTAAAATAAAGTGTTATCTATCTATCTATCTGATACTTAGTTATTTCCTTCTTTTTATTTATGCTTAGTTCATTTTCTTTACTTGGCGATTATGCATTAGCCAAGAAAAATGACGTTGTGGGAATCACACCCACCATCTCTTCATTGGTGTCTAAGTATGGTATCACGATTTTGTGGTTGATAATAATGTGCCTATTATAGTTGCTAAATACTAAGGGTGGGAGAAAATATCTTAAGGACTCTGCATATCGAAATCACCTGCAAGTGTAACTCTGTAATCCGCATAGTCAAGTGTAGCGGATATGCTGGCTGGAGGTCTGAGTCCATTCAGCATTTGGCAGGTGTTGGCTTTTACACGAGCACCTGCTGTCTGACTTCCCAACCCCGAAAGGAAAGCCGTCGTTAGAGCCTCGTCCGTTATCCAGCAGGGTACGCCGACTTGCAAGTGAGGTTGACTTGGACTTGTAGTTCATTAGTGGAACGTCATGCAAACAAGCTTAGTCAGATAAATCTGGAGATTTATTGAATTTAGTTTTATTTTATTAAATACTTTCGAATGACTTTACTTTTGAGATATACAAGGGGTGTTCAATAAATAATGATAGCCTGTCTGGACATAATATCTAAATATAATAACTTAAAAAAACAATCACTTCTCTATTTTTTTTTAAAGAGGTCGTTGGTTCGCTTCGTGTCGGAACGTGTTCTTAAAAATGGATAAAATTGAAGTTCGCTCGGTAATAAAATATCTCTGCTTGAAATTTTTTTACTACGGAACTGGTAAATCAATACTTGAGAGCAACATTAGGGGTTCGTGCTCATCCATGTTCTACGGTTGCGCGTTGGTGTTGAGTTCAAGTGAGGAAGAATTTCCATTAACGACGACACCCGCACGGGACGCCCTACATGACTGAACAAATGATTAAAAAAGTTGAAAACATTGTCTTATAGCAGTTTTGCGTAAAGGACCTATCTATATGTAATGCATTATTGTAATTTGTGATAAATTAATAAATAAATGGACTGATATTATTATTCTTATATTATACATTAAACATATGTAAATACTATTTGTAGTTATAAAGGCATTTTATATTAATCAGAATCCGCAACGATTTGCCGAACTACCTATCAGAACGCGAAGCTGATGGTGTTTCAGTCATGAATTGGTACCACAGGCAGTTTCGGGACACAGCGCGGGAGAGGTACTTCAAGAACATGAATATGGCCATGTACTTCCATTCCATGATTGCTGATTATTATTTAGGTAAACTCAATTTCTTTAAATACCTTATCAAGTTTTAGTAATTCTTTATTAAAGGTAAATGAAAGGTAAAAGTAATTATTTGTTAAAAGTAAATGGAATAAATGAAACAAGTCATAGTTTTATTTAACTTTTGATAAATACGTTGGAGAGCTGATGGGGAGTAGACACGTGAGAGGAAGAATGCTGTATAATGAGAGAAATGTCACAAATAAGTAATAAAGAAGGTAAATTAAAGAAAAAAAATTGTATTCAATTAGGCGGTCATGAAACAAAAGATTCAAAAAATATATTACAGTCTATACTGTCTTTTAAAAAACTAGTCCATGAACACTTTTTATAACTTGCAGATAAATAATGTTCTATACCACACAGAATCTCTTATAAAGTTATTATTATTTCCATTATTTGTATGTATTATATAGATTTAAAATTTGAATAGAATATTTATATTAAATTTATCTACTTTTGAATATTTTGTTAACTTATTATTATATCCTTCTTCATAGTATTGTATAACTAGATCACAGTAAAATTCCGTATATGTTGTCCATCCAAAGGTTGTCTGGAAGAAATCGCTTTCAGCGATAAGACCGCCAATTGTACGTTTTATTTTTTTATCATTAATGTAACCTGTATCGGTTTTGTATAATAAAGAATATTCTATTCTATTCTATTACAAACACACACACGCACACACACAAACATACGCTCACACGCGATCCGGGGGGACCGAGGGATATGTGGGACTCTGGGAAAGATGTTTGGCCTCCGACTACGCACTAAAAAACTCCTATCGCCTATGCCCGGGCCTACGGATATGTGGCCTGCCGATACACAGGTATTTCATACTTAAAAAGAGGCCCTGACACCATAAAATTATGAAAAACTTTATGTATTTTGAAATAAATAATTATTATTCTTATATAGGAGTTGAAAATACAAATTTCCAAGTTATTACACCATTATCATTTAAGTTAAGCTTAACCTATAAATAGTTTAAATCTTAAAAATTCATTCTTTATACGCTAACACTACGCTAAATTCGGGATAAATGATAGAATTTGTCCATTTTAGATTCTAACCAATTTCATCTAATGCCATCCATTTGTTATGATTGAATATGAAACATCAATTTATTGGAACTTTCACATTTGTTATGGATTAATACAAACAATATGTTAATATTTTTTTGATCTTATTTAAAAAGGCTATGGCAGCGTTAATATATGTGTAATCATCACCTAATAACAATAAACAAACTATCGTAAGAACTATGTCACTATGAGAGTTACATGTCGTTTTGGACAAGAATGGTGGATTTTGATGAATGCACCTGGTTTAGTATATTTTCCTAAGACAAAGCCTAGTTTCATAACTTTATGAGCTGATGTCCTGTAGGACATACCTATATCGCATGCTTAATCATAAACTGACCCATTACGATTTAGGTCTAAAGTGAGTTAATATAACGGGCAGCATTGTCTCGACGCCCTCTATCGACTAAACTAAGATTTATTTCGATATCTCTTTCCCACACTGAGTTACCGCTATTTAGTTATAAGTCAATATATGGGATAAGTAGTAAATGACAAAACGTTTTGTGCGATTTCCCAAAAAACAGGTTTTTGAGTTAGGTCAGTTTATGATTAAGCATGCGATATGTATATACCTATGGTGATTTTTTTTTTAGGTATTTGGGGTGGTGGTATTCCAAAACCATTCAAGTACACAGAAATACAACGCCATCGCTTCAATCTAGCAGACAGGGAAGGTGTAGCTGACAGAAAAGTGCCTCTCCAGCCTTTGATTTTCACATCGGCTGATGGTCTTTCTAAGAGATACAACCTAAGGAAGGTAAGGTCCTTGTAGTTATTTATCACATCAGATGAAGTTTGATAGTAGCGTCAGTGACTGGCACACTAAAAAGTAACATACTACACTCCGGACGCCGAGCAGAAAGAATTTTGTCCATTGACCTGTTATTATCTGACCATCGTCGGTCATTGCTCTGTGCGAGCAAAGCGGCATTATATTTACGCGGGAGTGGCAGAGACAGATAATAACAGGTCAATGGACGAAATTCTTCCTGCTCGGCATCCGGAGTATAGTGTGGTGTGACTAAAAAATGTTGAGAGAAGACTGGCATCTGACAAGGAAAATACTTTAAATAAAAGTAGACGGATTTCGAAGGAGGGACTGACTAAATAAAATATTGATGAATTGCATAATAGATGATGTGGCGAAAAAGGGCAACAGAGGAGAGTAGAAAAAGAGTATACGTTGTGCAGATCCTAAACAATGTGGGTGGGATTCGGGCAGAAAACAGAAAAGCGGTCCATAAAATTTTGTCAAATAATATTTGCAGTTCGGCGAACTTCCCTTCCATTTGGTCAGATCGAAGCGTTTCACGGATCTGTACGCAGAAGTACTCTTCAACTATGAATGGCTACACGCTAAGCTCAACTGCTGTCCGTTACAAGCTGTGCTTGCTGACTTTGAAGATTCGAAGCTACACGTCAATAAGGATGCTGTAAGGTTAGTCAAGAAATACATTTAAATTAAATATAAAGATTTCTAGCTGTGTACACAGCTAAGATATCATCGATTAATAATTACACCATGATGTTAATCATCTTACTAAGCCAATGAGTGTATAAAGAGCGCGTATAAGAGAGCGTTATTCTATTTTAAATGACTCAATTCAAACACGATCATCTTTAGTAGCATTGGCCTAAGTAGCCGAGACTGCCATTTAGAAGGAAGTTGCACAGCGACTGCTAGAGGTCTGTTCTTCACATGTAAAGTGTATGTAGTAGTTAGATTTTCTATGCTGTACCGGTTATAAAAATAAATTGTGAAGAAAGAATTGGCTGTTTTTTGATTAGGTGGTCAGACGGTAATTTTTTAGAGTGTAAACTCTTGCAATGAATAATATTAGCCACATTTATAATCAATGAAGAGGAGATGGTGGTTTGTATGCATATTTATTTGCTATATATATATATATATATATATATATATATATATATATATATATATATATATATATATATATATATATATATATATATATATATATATATATATTGAGAGTGTATGAATACAGGAGTAGAGGTAGACCAAAAAGAGATGAATGGATTGCGTAAAAGATGATATGGCAAAAGAGGGTGTAAATGTTGGAATGGCCGCTAACAGACGAGTAGAAGTAGAGAACATGTTGTGCCGACCCCATATAATGTGAGATAAGGGCAGGAAGAAGAAAAGACTTACAATATCTTTATTATTTCTATTAGTAATTAAATCTAAAATATAGGTACATTGAAATTACATTATTCAAAATTATGAAAGTTGTAAATTTTTCTATAAAAATATTTCCAGGGAACTGATGTTGGTAGCAGATGCTTTGCGTCTTGGAGGTGCAATTCTTGGAGCGTATCCGGATATGTTAGCACCGCAGCTTGTTGGGAGATTACTACCGGAAGCTCCTCAAAATTCGGCTGTGGCTTCTTTACTAAAACAATGCCACGATAAAGGGAAGAATCATTGCGCTTTGTTACCTTCTCATCATTGTTTACACACACCTGGAGGACCATTAAAGGTATTTGAAAAACATTTACAGAAGATTGGTAATTTGTACAAAAGGTTCCTAAGAAACAATAGTAAGCATAGCCCTATTTCTATGTCATTAATGGTCTTCTTCCTGCCCTTATCCCTAACTATGCGGGGTCAGTATAACCTTTTCTCTCCACATCCATTGGGGACATCCATTAATTACGTGAGCTCAGAATGGCCCCCCCCCCCCATTCTGAGCTGGGGGCTCCAATGAAATCTCACCAAATCTCACCTAGGGGGGGGGGGATAATCGAAAATCTCACGTCACCTTCAAAAAATATAAAATATTACAGATATTAAAAATATGTTTTCATCTGTTTTTTTACTTTGTATTTTATTTAATTGAAATTATTTAATTATAGTATACCTGAACGGTTTATTATTTTCCCGAATAGTAAAAATAAATTTTAGTTTAAAATATTTTTAGCGCCAATCTCACGTAAGGGGAGGGGGCGGGGTCCAGGCAAATCTCACCTCGGGGAGTCTAAACTGATCGAAAAATAGCTCACGTAATTAATGGATGTCCCCATAGCTTTTTTCGCCATATCATCTGATACGCAAACTTTTCTTTGTTTCTACCCCTTTTTTGTATAGAAAGAAAGAAGAAAGAAAATATTTATTTGCAAAAATAGCGACGTACTTACATTACTCACAAGAAAATATAAATAACAACATGATTAGAGAATTTGTGCGCCGCATTTTCAACAAACAAGGATTGCACTCAGCTTATTGCTGTGCCGGAATTATATCCGTCTTATTGATATTGGGCATTCGTGAAAGAGCTAAATCGTAGATAAAGGAAGACAGGATTTCCTGTCAAAGTTGGAGACAGGAGTATGTCCAAATATCGGATACTCCATTCATATCAGACAGGAGTTGCAAAACGTGTGTAAGAATCTATTTTCTCTAACGGATTAAAAAAAGCTGAATATAAGGGTATCGACAGATAAAGCCTTAAAAGTGAGGGCACTATACAATGCAATTAAGTCTATTAATATGTAATAATTACAGTCCATATTATCCCACAGCTGGCATCAAATCTTGTTCTATAGAAGGAATAGCCACGGCGGATTGACACAACTCAGGGTTACTTACAGGTCAAGGTTAAGACGGAGCCCTACCTTTTAAGACAGGCCAACCCCGGCCGCAGGGGTTAGTATTTTTCTCCGCCCCTGCACGGAAAAAATAAAAAAAAAATACCAGTGATTTCGGTATGAAGAGTTTCACAGTTGTGATTTAGCAATTACGTTATTAACATTAGACGAGACAAACTGCCTAAGCGTGGAAATCGATAGTCTCCATTTTGATACTATTTGGCTACCCCATTCCTGGTGTGTATTGTATAGTATTACTTATATTATAAATTATGTTCTAGTATTCTTTGGAGGGACACCAGTTCGCAGTATTTGCCTTCCGTCTCAGTTCAGACAAACGCTACGTGGTATCTATCTCCAGCAGAGTCATATCCTGGGATCTCTCCACATCAGATCTTGCCAGGGATCTCTGCCCACAACTAGAGGGGATTATGCAAAATTTGGAATTATCACCGGATAATAAATGGGCAGCAGCTTCTACAAACAATTCTGTTGTTAGTATTTATTATAGATGTATAGTATTGTTAAAGCTTAATTTTAACGCGTTTACTGCGCCTGCGCGCGTTGATCACCGCGTTCACGTATAGCTGTATCTTTCACCCTGGAGCGTATCGATTATCTTTTTAGAGGTGCAGGGGTTCCTGGCCTCAAAAATGATTATTATTAAGCGAAGGTGGAAGAGTTCTTCTTCAGAGGTCTTCCTTGGAGCCGTGGTCACAACAAAAGTTGGATAGTTGTTGATTTTAGGATTTCCATAATATATTTAAATAAAATATGCTATATATATTTATAAAGGTGTTGTCTAAAAAGATGCGAAGTTAACCAGATAAATATATTTGTGTGTGAGCGAAATAGAAGGTGTTTCTTGTCGTGCACTGTTAGAATAGCGCGGTTCCCTGAGCTCACCGCATTCGTCGCACGCGCCATCTAGAGTGACGACATACAGAGCGCTGTGCTGTTGTTACATCTTCTATATTTGTAGAAGTTTGATAAATAAAAATAATGTCATATTTGGCAGATTCAGTAAAAAAGTAAATAAACATGTATACACAAAATACAAAAAAATACACAAAGTTATAATACTTAAATCTATCCTAATGTTACTAGAGAAAAGTGTTTTGCCACACAGCCAGGCATCCAATATAGAAATATTTTTTGTGGCATTTCACACAACGCCATCTAGTCCTAAACTAAGTTGCATAGCACTTATATTATGGGTACTAGATGAATATTTATATACTTTTTTTAAATAAATACATATTATACATAAACACCCAGATGCTGGACGGGAATCGAACCCGTGACCTCCGCAAGCGTACCGACGTGCGTTAGCCGTTACGCCACAGAGGTCGTCAAAGAAATAAGAAGAAATGGGAGCATAATCTCCACTAATGAAAATAAAACTTTCTATATAAGCTCACAAGGTTTCAAACAACGGCACAGAATTTTCATTAAGGCAGATCTATACAAACGAAACACATTTATTCGATGTTAAATTTTCGTTCACTTAAAATCAATAGATATTATCTTATATCTTTAAACGAGCAATTCTTGTATATATAGGTATATATACTTATATAATTGGAATCTCGGAATCGGCTCCAACAATTTTCATGAAATTTAGTATACGGGAGGTTTCAAATGTTCAAATGTCAAAAGGTGGCGTTTGAGTAGTCCCAATTTAAACTGAAAAATGACTCTTCCTGACATTTATCGGCGAATAATAATACTATATTTTTAAATTGCTTTAACGACACAACAACACTAAAGCTATTCCAGCAGATGGCGTTGTTAAGTAACACGAAGTCAATGAGTGTTTGCTTTGAGGTTAGACTAAGAAAATCAATTGTTAATTTCCAAAAAACACAATTTATAAAAAAAAAATACCGAGCAAGGCTCGGTCATCCGTATATTGATTATATATAAACGACCGTGGCAAAATGGCTAATGTAATTCGGTATGTATACAGAGGTTCCAGGGTCAATATTTGTCTTGCATTTGGATATTTATGTATATTATGTATTTATTTACAAAAGTGTGTTTGTAATATATTAGTTAACACAAGTGCCACGCTACTTATTTTAGAACTAGATGGCTTTGTGTGAATTGTTCCAGTATCTTCTTCCTCCTGCCCTTATCCCACATTATATGGGATCGGCACCGCATGTTACATGTTGTAATAGTTGTGGCCTAGTTTCTACAACCGGCCGCCCGCCTGACGTTAACCCCTTTTTGGGGACAAATCTGTCATCCTTTTTATTTCATTGTCAATTATCTAATATATCCTCAAGCGACACTTTTATTGGTTTCTTCTTAAATAAACAACATCCGAGTGTCGGTTTAGGTGTGCAGGGTCCGGCGCAGCGCGATCTGGCGCTGCGCCGGCGAGAGGGGCTCCGTCAGGTCTTGGTGGCGGAATGGCGGCAAAGGCTTCTGCGCCCTACCGCCGGCCTCGCTACCGTCGAGGCGATCCGGCCAGTACTCGACGACTGGCTCGGGAGAAGGCACGGCTCCCTGTCGTTTAGGGTGACGCAGGTGCTGTCGGGGTACGGCTGCTTCGGCAAGTACCTGTGCCGCATAGACAGGGAGCCGGACGCTCGGTGCCATCACTGCGTCCACGGCGGGGAGGACACGGCGCAACACACACTCGCCGAGTGTGTAGCTTGGGAGGAGCAGCGCCGTGTCCTCACAAATGAAGTAGGAGGAGATCTGTCGCTGCCGGCCGTAGTGCGGAGGATGGTCGGTAGCGCAGAGTCGTGGGACGCAGTGGTGTCCTTCTGCGAGGACGTGATGTCGCAGAAGGAAACTGCGGAACGGGAGAGGGAGATCTCGACTCCCTTCCCCGGCCGCAGAAGGCGCACCGGGCGCAGGGGAAGGGCGGATAATGCCCTTTTCCGGCCCCCATGAATGGGTCCAGGGGCGAGGGACTTGGGGAAGTCCCCGCCCCCTATTCGATGGACCCGAGGCGGAGGCGCGTGCGGGTGTCGGCGCGCGCCTCTGAGGCGATGCACGGGGTAGTTAAACACCTCACTACCCCGTGCAGGAGACGAGGCCCGGACAGACCGGGCCAGCACTAGTGTGGGGCTGCGGAAGAATCTGGATTCCCGCGGCCCCGCGCGCACGTGTGAGGAGACACCGGGGTGGTGGTTTTAGCCGGTAGGAGTCCGGCATGCCCCTCCGCCTTTCCCCAGGCGGAGGTAGTCCATGAGGATTTCCCCACCCCGTAAAAAAAAAAAAAAAAAAAAAAAAAAAAAAAAAAAAAAAAAAAAGGTGTGCAGGGTGTCTTTTGTCGGGTCGCCAACTTTTATGGGGTCCGTGCACATATTGTTCCATATATTTTAATTGTTGCAGTACATTTATTTGTATTATATATTTATTGATTTCAGTCGTTTTATAACATGATTGTAATTGTTTTTTTATATACTTACACATTTGATTTTTCTTCCAGTCCATGCTGCTTAACATGCTAACAAGCGAATATGTCACAATTGACAACCCTTTGACTGAAGGTAATTTATTTTGTACCTACACTTATGACACTTCCTTATCCACTAACCTATTAAACTCAAGGTTCCATACTTAGACTCGGGCCCCTCCAAAAGGGAACGGTCAGTATATTTTCGGTTCGCATATTCCTCACGACGTTTCTTCACCGTTACACTAACGGAATAATTCACATTACCAGCTGTATTGGTAATTAAATCCGTGACCATTCTTTTGAGTCTCGAATATGAAGTCAGGGTCAAGAATTTTACTATAGTTTTTTTTCCTGTCCTGTCCTCAACTATGTAGAGTCGGCACAATATGTTCTCTCTTTCCACTTTCCTCTATTAGTCGCCATCTTAGCATTCAAACCTTTTTTCCAGGTCATCTTTTACGCAATCCATCCGTCTTATTTTGGTCCACTCCTTCTTTTATATCCATCCACTTATAATGTATATGTAATACTTACTTATCCTTTTGAGGCAGATGAAACGCCTCTGCACCTGCTGTGCCACTGCTGTTCCCTGATGCATAAACGTAATCTCATATTAGGAAAGCACATGCTGGAACCAGATGAGATACGAGCAGGTCCTGCCAAAAAACTGCTTCGTTACATCAACGGGGCAGGCCTTGCCAATGAGCTATAGTAAATGTGGCGATCACGATAGTTCATTAAATAGGACGCAGTGATACTAGGTTCGAACAAACTAGCATAGCCACCTTTCGAAATAATAATAATAATACTTATCCTAACCTGTTAAACTTAATAACCAATAAGGTTCCATGCCTGGACTTGGGCTAAATTAATAATATTATCGGTGTGCAGATTCCTTTCGATGTTTTTCTTCGCCGACAACGGCGACAGTACAAACTAACGGAGTGGCAATGATATAATGACACTTTAAGCGAAGCATAAAAGCTGTTTAAGTGATAAATGCCATCCATATTGAAAATACAATCTGTAAACATTTGATTGCATCTCGAATGGGACACAACTTGAATGCCACATATTTTTATATTCATTGCAGTACTTAACAAAATAAATACTTAACTTCTTTTAAATTAACAACCATTGAATAATGTTTTAGGAGAAACCGTTAGGGGAGTATATGTTCTGAACCATCACATGATAATATACGGTCCAAAGTCTTGGGTTCAGTATAACATGAGGGGGGAACACGAACAGACCCTGCCAGCGCCTGATACAAGCCCATTTGATGACGTCACTTGGGAAATTCTTTGTAAGTACTTGAAAGTATTAGGTAGATAAAGTAATAATAAGGTAAATCCCGGTTAGTACAAAGTCATAGTCGTAATGATGTTTATGCAGCTATATAGGAATTATGTTTAACAGAAATAAAATAAAACTCACACTAATTGTAAATAATTTCAGCAAATAGAATTATCCGTGTAGGGGCGGAGAAAGAATACTAATCTCTGTGGCCGGGGTCGGCCTGTCGTAAAAGGTGACAAAACAACTCACCCTAGCTACGTGGTAGGGCCTCAAGCCCGTTTAGATGGTGACCACCTTTGGTCTTAAGTATGCAGTTATAATAACCTTGTATTGTATTCCGGCATTAGTGACCCAAGTTCCTGTATTCTTATGGGACAGCAGCGTGTTCGCGATGCCACTGGCATTGCAAACACCCAAGCGACGGTAACTGCTAAATTCTAAGCGGGCTGTCAGCCTCTCTGCTGTCCTACAGCAATAAAAAATAAAAAATACTATTTAGCAGATTATTTTCACCTAAACGCTGAATTGAACTGAATGAAAACACCTGAACAAAGATTTTTAAAATTTTAATAAAAGGGATATTTAGAATCAGCTTTGTATTGCTCCACCACAAATGTTAAATGTATATACACTGTGCACATTTAAATGTAAATATATTATAATATAACGGAGTGCAACGGTGTCCGTTTTTGACGGCGCGAGTGACATCGATTGAAACGAGTGCGTAGGTGAGCGAGTACGTCGCGAGTCACGAAATTCTGGCTAACAATGGCAATAAGGCTATCCCATCGTGACATGGCAATCAGCCATATTTAATGAGTCATAAACTTTGCAAAGGAAAAGCACGTTTTAGGGTCTCCTATCAGGGTTCGGTAGTCTGACGGCTATCGCCCACTTCAATATACTTTCTTGTAGCCTTTTACTATAGAAAAGAAGGACTGTATTTATGGATGCACCGACACCAGTAATCTAACCTTCTCAGTAGCATACACTGTGCTCTGCAGTGGTTGAAGGTGATGACGATTCTTATAACTTGAAAAAAATTTCAGCCATGGAATTCCGAGATCTAGAGAACTTTATTCTGGTAATGTGGAGTGGAAATCTGGATGAAGATCGACTTTTAGTGCAGTTCTGCAAAAGTGGTGGATGGATACAACCTTTGCGATGCAGAGGAGCTTTGGCGTTCAATAAATCTTGGAGCAAGATTTACACCAGCGATCCTGAAAGAGGTTATCAGGTACACATCCTTTGAACTTGCTAACTTTTAAATTAAAGTTATGATGGGTATCTTGGGCTCAACGGTAGTGGCAACCGGGGTTTTTAGTGCGCAAAGTCGGCGGCATTCTGCCCTCGGTCCATCCGAAGGGAGTTGGCGTCCCCCTCGGCAGGTAATCCTACACTCCATATCGGTCTTCCTTCCCCCAAAGACTGGTAGAAGCTGCAACAGTTTTTCTCATTATAAAAAGGTATCATGGGCTAAATTTCCCAAATTTCCCTTATAAGTTCCTATAACATACCAAAATAGATTTTCAGACTGGAAGAAAAGAGATTTGAAAGTCTTTTTGTTATTTAAAATGACATATTCATATAAGGATACATCCTCTTTATAATACAAAACACCGTCAACACTTTGTCCTCTAACATCCCGAACGATTGTTACCTAAAAAAACCTGTTAACTAGTGTTGAATCATGTCACAGGACGAGTGCACGTCCTGTGTCCGTACGTGATACTTTCAGTATCTGAAAATGACGGCTGATTCAGTGTATATAAAACTTAATTTTCAGATATCCATTTATGAGCTGGATGAAGAGAAAAAACGTTGGAACAAGATTGAGGAGTTGCATCACAGAGAAACTGATACCGCTGAGGCTATGTTACAGCTTAAGCGTGGAAAGAAAGACAGGATGCTTTTGGGTAAGCTAAAACCATAATTTTACATAACAAACGCTACTGCTCGCCTTCGCCTGGAATTAATTCAAACTGTCTGGAACCTCTTCAGTCGTGTACGCAAAAGTAGAATGAGCTTCCAATAGGGGTTTACCCACCGTGCTAAGACATTGGGTATTTTAAAGAGAGTGTCATAAACTTTTTTCGAGGCCGGTAACATATAATGTTCTTCGCAAACATCTATAGGTGTTGGTCGTAATGCTGTTCCACAACATTGATAGTGGATGCCTTTATTTACAATGCATTCATAATAAAAGAACTGACTTCATGAAACATATGTTCCATCTAATCTAAGCATATAAGTTCAGAATAAACAGATTAATGAATTTCACGTGGCTAATATATAAAGCGTGATATCAAAATATATTAAATTTTATCCAATAAATCATAAAAATCATCATCATCATCATCATTTCAGCCGGAAGACGCCCACTGCTGGACAAAAGCCTCCCCCAAAGATCTCCACGATGATCGGTCCTGCGCTGCCCTCATCCAACCTATTCCGGCGATCTTGACCAGATCATCGGTCCATCTTGTGGGGGGCCTACCAACACTGCGTCTTCCGGTACGCGGTCGCCCTTCGAGGACTTTTCTGCCCCAACGGCCATCAGTCCTTCGAGCTATGTGCCCAGCCCACTGCCACTTCAGTTTTGCAATCATCCGGGCTATGTCGGTTACTTTGGTTCTCCTGCGAATCATAAAAATAAGTTTCATTATTTAAACAATCGGAATAACTTTTTAGCTACAACGACATACAGTTTTGTCGTGTGGGACTTTGATAATCGAATTCCCAGAGGAGGACATATAATTGAAGATACGAAAAAGAAAGGTGATAATGATAAAAAAGAAGAGGAAGAAGTAAGTAAATTAAGAAATTTATTTAAAGAACTGGTTTTGCGTTTTCTATCGTTTAAACGTTATTAAAAATATTATGTTAGCCTAAATATTATTTTTGCTTTAAGGAAATTGTTGAATAAAACTAAAAGATTTGACTGTTGACAAATTTTATATTAAGAACCCCCCAAATTTAAATGACTTCGAAGATAGTTTTCATGGTATTACCGATATAGTCGTGTTCATATTTTTTTCTAGCTATTTTAAAGTACTTTGTTAATTTACATTAAATAAAAAAATATATATTGGGACATTTCATACAACGCCATTTAGTACCAAACTAAGTTGCATATCACTTCTGTTATGGATATTAGACAACTGAAATACCAGATATATAGTAACTTATTTTGTAAATAAATACATTTTATACATAAACACCCAGAAGCTGCATGGAAGTCGAGCCTGTGGCTTCCGGAAGCGTACCAACGTGCGTTAGTCGTTATGCCAGGAGGTAGTCAAGATACTTGCAAAAAATTACTTACTTTAATACTTACTCAGTTTGGAGGAGTTACATTTTTAATTCGCAACAAATTTTCAGTCTAGTTATAGTCACCGCAATATACTAAGTATTCAAAAACTTAATGATTTTGGTAATTAATGTTCAAGTATACTTTCGTGGGTAATTACTATCAGATAAAAACCATCAAGATGATGAAAAAACCTTCCATTTAGACTTGAAGGACCATATTTTTATGCCAGTTCACAATAATAAATATCCTGTGACATTTCATATTTTCTAAATATTGATTGCTTCTGATATTTTTGCAGGAAAAGATGGATGAACCAGAAAAAGATCACAGTTTAGATGGAATCGTACTGAAATTACCGCACACAATTAGAAATATATCGACTAAGATGACTTTGTCTAATTCTTTTATGATCAGCAACAACAACACATACGCTGTGGCTGGTGTTAGGTATGCTTAATTTATGTTTTAATCAAATAACAGATGTCACCTGGTGTACTAGAAAGATCTTCGGAATTTAGACCAGTTTCTCCTGCTAGGTTTCAGAATCTGATAAACAACAGTCGAAACTAGCCGTTTTTCTTTCGGAGTTCTAAGGTTTTAATGTAATCAAATTCAGTTACGGTCACGCCATTTTGGTCAAGTAAAAAAAGTAACACGAGGAGTATCAATACAATCTATTTGCAAACTAATTGTATTGAACAGCTTAGTTTTAGTTATGAATTCAAAGCTTGTATCAGAATTAAGATATTATCAGCGTGAAGCCCAACTTCTTTCAAAATTAAAAACAACATAATGATCGCTATACGAAGTCTTCATAGTCAGATGACATGGTTCGTATATATATTTTATATGACATTGCCTTGAGTTTAACCGGGTCGAAATCTAGATTTTTCAATCATACGTTATCTAAAAAGTAATGTAAAAATATTTTTTTAGTATCTATTTCAAATGAATTTACAGAAAGAACCTTTATGTATGGAGTCTCGAAACAACAAAGCTGATAAAAGTATTAGACGCACATTTTGGTAGGATTGTGCAATTAGAGCCTTTGACAGTTGGGTCTTGGAACAACGTGATCACATCTTCTATTGATCGTACAGTCAAGATTTGGAATATTGACAACATCTTTGAACAGGTGCATAAGATTGATAGACAGGAGCTACCTATTGATTCAATAAGGCAAGTTACCTTTATAATTTCATGTGATAAAGGAAATGTTATGAATGAGAGTTTAAGGATACAGAAGGAGATATAGGTCAAAGTAAGATTGCGTAAAGGATGATATAGCAAAATACAGTAGATGTAAAGATGACGGCTAATTGAGGAAAGTGGAATTAATGAACACACTGATCACAATGTGGGATAAAGACAGAAAGAAGAGTGAGAACCAAGTCTAATAAATCTATACAAGATCTTGAAAACGTTTATAAGATATTTTTGCAGATTTTTTCACGTTCGATGCTTGCGAAAGCTGAATTATATTAATCACCAGAGACAACAATGTTAACGGAGTGTTTTGTATAATAAATTGCAATATGTGTCTACTAGGATAGGTTTTATTCATTAAAAAAAGTATTGGAGAACAGTGTGAAAACGTTTTGTTTTGAATTCTTATACTTTTGTTACCCCTGCGTCCACTAACTTCGGGTGTAAAATTAAACGTAATGTTTCATATATGCCAATGTAATCAACACTATTTACGATTTAGTTTGGCAAGAGACAAGCAACTGGCTGTTACCGTAACTCGAAGCTGCTGGGGTCTATGGGATACTAGTACAGGGAAGTTATTGGCTCAGCTAGCCGAAGCGCCTCTTGGAGCTATTGTGACTCATGCTGTAATCACTCCCACTGGTGATAACGTAGTTACAGCTGAATCAGGAAACGTTGTCATATGGGACACTCCTGAAAAGCAGGTACGGCTTAAAAAGTATTTATATTGGACATTTTTTTAAATATTTTCTAATTTTGTACATGTTTTAATTGTGCAAATGTAGTAAACAGCCATTTTGTTCTAAAAATATTGAATTAAGTCTTTTTGATTTGATTATTTGAATTGTCCATTTTGCTATTCAGGCGTTGTTTAAAGAAGAACAGAAAGGAGTCAAACAAGTGTTACTTTTAGAAAATGGCGCTAAATTTATCACTATTTCAATGCAAGTTTCTCCAGATAATGTTGACAATGTTGCAATAGCCATAATCGTTGCTAGAACAATACCGGGTCAGTATAATGCAAACGATATTTTATATGCTTTTATTTCCTTTTGCTAAAATTGATATCAAAATAATTCTGAATGAGCTAAATTTGTTAATTTTGTTAAGGCAATATCACGGTGACATAGTTCAAATTCTGCTGCTAAGGCTTGTAGAACCAAAACTTATGTTAAGGCCATTTATAATAATATCATATTCTCGGGCGGATTAAGAATACTAAAGAGCTCCAAGCTCGTCTGGAGGGCAACCACACCTAGTCTCAAAATACCGTTATAATAACCTTGTGTTCCGATATAATCAGGATCCAGTTCCTCTACGAGGCGACGGTAACTGCTTACTATTAAGTAGACTGTCAGCCTATCTGCTGTGCCACAGCAATAAAAAACGCGATGTCATTTGACCGCTCTAGTTAGGTTTAGTGCTAAATGACACTTGTCCAAAGGTTTTAAATAACTGTTAAACAGTAATTTAAAAATGTGCCAAATCGTAACAAGAGGATTAATATTTTCCCGGGCACGCGTGCAAATATTTTTATCCAAAAGGATAATGAGGCTAGTCTTATGAGAACTTTTTTGTGAACTGATGACGGTTTTGACTACAATTTTTAGTCATTGCCTCTTTTCTAAGTTAGATTTTTAGCATTAAATAATATTACGTTCTTTAAAATAAGTTATTAAATACAGACGGTGACAGAATCTTTATAGGAGAATATGAAGTTAGAGCCACAGGATACAAAGCTGCTGTGATAACGGCTGATGAACATCATATCGTCGCTCCAGGAATTGATAAATCATCTAGAGATTGTTTGCATGTGTTTCATGCGAGGACTGGTACAAGATTACATAGGTATTAATTTCCATTTATCCATAATGTGGTATATTTTCATGCAGGGGCCAGTAAGAATGTTAAATCTGGTAAAAACTTAGTGGAGATTGCGTCTCGATAAATGTAGCGTAGGACGCCTGATTTATTATAGTTGTTATACTTTTACGTCTCTTACTACTCTTTGGAAGTGTCATCAAATTAGATTAGATATGGATTGCTGGACACTATGAAAAGAGCTTCTATCGGAAATGCTTAACCACTCTTAGAAAAATCGGATATCTAAATCGTAATGAAAGGCGTGTCTCAATCGAATCTTGGTATTATATGAATTACAATAAGTATATTTACAATATTTTTAGCTAAGTCTAGCCGCGTTGCTTTCAGTATATTTTTATCATATGTTAGTAGTGATTTAGTAACTTCCTAATTCCGTGCAGGGACGGAGAAAGCATAATCTGCGGCCGGGTCGGCCTATCGTAAAAGGCGAAAAAACAACCCAGCCTAGCTACGTGGTAGGACCTCAAGCCCGTCTGGAGGGCGACCACCTTTGGTCTTAAGTATGCTGCCATAATAACTTTGTTTTGTATTTCGGCACTAGTGACCCAAGTTACTGTTATAATAAGGGTTTATAGGACAGCAGTTCGCGATGCCACTGGCGTTGCAAACACTCATAGGAGACGGTAACTACTAAATTCTAAGCGGGCCGTCAGCCTGTCTGCTGTTCTACATCAATAAAAAAATCAGAACAACCACAGCCAAGAAATACCAATAACAATTACTTCAATTAATATAAAAATGAATATCATGACAAATAATGATAACAGATTAATTATAATAATAATTAAAATTTTGTGTTTATTTTAGGATTCCTATAAAAAACAGTGGCATAAAAGATATGCAATCAATAGTTGCTTTGCCACACAAACCATTGTGGATGGCTGTTGTGGGGACTGACAAAGCTGGTATTTTGGACATCAAAAGTAAGAGGCATATACGGTAAGTGTAGGCAAAGTCGATGATTATACTATTATATTTGTAATGTTTTTAAATCGTATTTAAAACGAAAAAGTAAGCATACGGGATTAACTTTTGGTCATTACTAAATTTGAGAATGTCCTGGGTGACATTATTCCTGAACAAAGTAGTAAATCAGGACGCAATTCGGCTGTCATCGGTAGGACCCTACTAGGCAATTCTGCCAACAGTACCGGACACATTTATCTAATTTTATTTGTGGGTTTTTCGACAACCGACTGAAATATGACAACTCTCAAACTCGCTTGTACTCAGGAAGGCTTTGAAAACTACCGAAGCTGAGAACTCGTAGATATTTATAACAGAAATCTGTATTTCATATATAACTATGTAATTCATCAGCTCAATGGTGTTGACCTATTCAACACATTAGGCCCCCTAGCATGACAAGCAGTCTCTCCTTCCTAAAATGCTGTTTTGACAGCACTGATTAGGAAATGCTATAATAAACCTTCACGACGTCGTTAAGGACAGTGTAAAAAATCTCTTTTAACAAACCAACCATTGAATCAGTTTGCCAAATCATCTTTATCATTTCAGCCGGAAGACGCCCACTGCGGGACAAAGACCTCCCCCAAAGATCTCCACGATGATCGGTCCTGCGCTGCCCTCATCCAACCTATTCCGGCGATCTTGACCAGATCATCGGTCCATCTTGTGGGGGGCCTACCAACATTGCGTCTTCCGGTACGCGGTCGCCATTCGAGGACTTTTCTGCTCCAACGGCCATCAGTCCTTCGAGCTATGTGCCCAGCCCACAGCCACTTCAGTTTTGCAATCATCCGGGCTATGTCGGATATGCTATGTTTGCCAAATATGGTCATGTAATCTAAGTTCTAAATTATTACTAAATTATTTTCCATTTAACAAAACTCTCTCTCTTTACCTTACGAGCATTCTTATATTTATTTCAGATCATTCATTTATATATTTCATAATATTATTTTAGGTTTGTGCCAAGATGGAACGGCGCGTGCACTCGTGACGGCAAACTTGGGCTCTGCGCTCCAACTAGAGGAGGCTTAGACGTAATCGAGTTGAAACGAGGAGCTCCACTTCAGCAGCTTATCTGCAGAGCAGCCGAGGGCGTCTTCTCCATAATTACGATGTTCAGTTCTACTGACCATTATGTTTTTTATTATCATAGCGGACGGAAAACCTTAAGAGTCTTCAGGTATTTCAGATTCATACAAAATTTATGATTGGTGGTGCAAAATTATTGGCCAACCCATTGGCCGTTTATTTCAACTCAGTGTACAGTTAGTCCCTTATTTATTAATAGCGCAGTTGGCATCTTGTTAGCTCACTGGCAACACTGACCCTTTCAACCGGGGTCCTCCTATCGTAAAAGGCGAAAAACAAACCAAGCTAGGTGGTAGGGCACTAAGCCCATCTGGATGGCAACCACCCCTGGTCTATAAGTAATAATAATAAAGCCTTTATTTTTCATTTCCCATGCTTCTCTATCCTTTGCTAGTGTTATCCAGTCGTGGTCTACACTTGCTGTCTATCATCAGCCTACCGATTTAATGGTCTACATGTCTTTTTCCACTTGCTACGATCCTTACATACTTGTTTCGCTTCGTCCACTTTCATTATTCCCTTCATACATGCCCTTCGGTTTAGGGTACTCTTGACCTGGCCTTTTTTCAAGACGTCCCTGATCTGGTCTCGAAACGTCCGCCTAGGTCTACCCCTTCCAACACTTCCAATTACACTCGCCTTATACACTTTTTTCGTCAATCGTTCTTCATTCATTCATTCTCAACATGGCCAAACCATCTCAGCATACCTTTCTCAATTTTTGTCATATCCATATAATAAGCTAGGTAGAATACAAGTATCAAATACAGTTTTTGTGGAATTCACCCATGATCTCCCATGGAAGTTAGCCCATGGAAGCATAATCATGATCAGAAATGTTAACTATACAATCAAGCAAATCGTCTTTTGTTCCAGAACTATTGATGGCCGTGGAATAGCAGAATATCGAGCTCCAGCCGAAGTTACGGGTATAGCTAGCGCCCATGGAGGAAAAGCAGTAGCCATAGCGTCGCAGGACGGATGTCTCACAGTCTTAAATATCGTAGATCCTTACGAATAAATGTAGTTTTGTTCTTAGTTATTTAATAGTAATATTACAAAAATTCGTCTATTTATTATTATTTATAAACTAGAAATAAGTATAGGAACTCTTCGTAGCTATCCGAGTAAATCGTAGTTTGAATTAGAATATGCGGGTAGTTTGCTATATATCTTTCAATCAACTGTCACGTAGGATGTTTTAGATATAGATAAAATAAATCTGCGTAGAATAATTAAAGTTAACAATTCTAAAATAGATTCGATGAAGTGTCGAGAACAGATTTGAAAACTTTTAAATACTCGTTCTATCTTAAAATTAAAACCTTTCATCTCGCTGAAAAAAACGAGGGCAAAAAAAGGAATGTACCAACTTTGGAAGACCTACATCAACAATGATGGCATAGCTTATTCCATGGTTATATCTGTTTGTCGTGGCTACGGTTGATTCTCATGTTGGATAAAAATCTGTGATTGGACTCCGATTTTGTTGTTATGGTAAGTATATTTTCACAACAAAGGAGATCCTTAGCCAACCAGTGGTTGAGAACGTGATCAATGATTACGACTTCAAAAACATCCGAACAAATTTGCTGGACAGCTACCACCTTGCTGGTAATTCCTGAAGCAACACGTCGACTGTAGAATCGACGGGACATATTTGATGAGAACAGTCACCGGTAAGGCTGACTAAAAAAACGGTGCGTTCCGCTGGAAGTACTGTAGTGACTAATCGCATTATAAAAATCCTGATAATGCTACCTTGCGCCCAGGACGCATAATAAAAACACACTTTATTCTAGTATTTTCTTAATTATATAAAACGCTTAAAATAACTAGTGTTTATCATATTATTGAAATAAAAATGCAAAATATAAAAACTAAAATTATTTTTATTATAAGATCCACATTAAATAAGGGTCTACTAAATAATTTATGTACTATTTTTACAATTAACAATACTGGATTTTAAAACTCGTATTCTGATACATAGATAGATAACTTCGCCAGAGCTATACCGCCAAATTGGTCCCCACTATGCAGTTCCATAGATAATTCCAGCTCTATACTTTGTGGTCCTTCGAGCGGCCGCACAAGAGACATTACCGCTTCGTTGTTGTGTTGCACTAATCTGTATAAAAGAGAAAGAGAGAAGAGAATGTAACTTATAATTTTTATAAAAAAATCCTTTCATCATACCACACCTTGTAGATTTGATTCCCCAAGGTCTTGACTCTCTAAAGTATCAACGTCAACAACCGACGATAAAAAATATTCATGGCGTAATTTTATCCTACTGGAAATTTACAGTTTGCGAGAGAATGAATAAATTGGTATCTCAACCCAACGAATGCATCAACCAAACGCGCGGAATCACCCATACTTTGGCAGTCATTGCGTATTTTATCGTTCACATTACGGTGAGTGTTCTGAGGAAGTGTTTAAAATATTGCCTTCGTCATCTTTCTACTACGGCACTGCCAGCCGCTGGCTGGGCGCCCATCGCCATTTTCTCTTGTGCGAAACGGTTCTCAAGAACGTTCAAGTTGCGTACTCTCCAGATTTGGAATAAACTTCCAGCTAAGGTTTTCCTACCGCAGTACAATTTTTGAAAAAAGGCGTCATAGAATTTCTTAGAGGCTGGCAGTGAATTGGCAATGCCTATGGTGTTGCAAACGTCCACAGGCGACGGTGACCATCTGCAAGGGCGGGTCGTTTGCCTGTCTGCTGAATTGAATTATTACCTCCCGGAACGTACACATAGCTCCATAGCTCTATCTCTCTCTAGTTCCATCAGACTTTCATCTCATAATTACTTTAAAAATCCCAGAGACTAATTCAGCGAGTACAGAATGCATGTGCTCGGTTTTGTTTTGATATACCATACAGAGGTCATGTCACACCTTTTTTGAACAGTTGCTCAATGTTGAAAATGAAGCTTCGATGTAAGTTAGTTGCACTTGGCGTGTCTGTTGTTTGGGGTTGCTAAGAATAAAGATCCTATGTATCTTGAATAAAGAGGCGCCCAGAGGTCTACAAATATCCGACAATGTGTTGTACAGATCGCTGCCTCATTAAACCATATCACAACTTTTAGGGGTAACTTTAACTACTCATCTACTAAATGTTGGAATAATATTCCTCCTCCTATAAGAAAAGTGTCTAGCACATATCGTTTTAGAGCTAAACTAAAATTATTTAGAGTTGAACACCAAAAGAGGCAGGCAAAGCTGGCACTAGATACCTTATATATGTATATATATATATCAATGTCAATGTTGTATCAACGTCTTTATATTCTTAGCGTATTTGCTCATTTTATCGTATTTTTGTTTCTTCTTACAATCTTTTAACACCTCAGTTTGTGTTTTCTGTCTGAATTTTATCTTTATTTATGTTACTAATCTTTTTTGTTTCCTTTAATATTTAGTACATGTTTGCCAATTGCATATTGTTAATAAACATGATATAAATAGTTGTTATATAGTCACTTCAAGAGTCCTAACGGATGTGTTAGTGATTTGTTTATTTATTAAATAAATATATTTTATTATAGATTATTAGTATAGTTTTAAGCTCTAAATAAATTATTTTTCTTTCTTTCTTCTTTCTATTTTCAAAGTTTAAAAAACTCTTTGTGACATCAAACTTTTGCTGTTGTCTATGTATTTTGAGGTCTCAAATGAACACATTTAAAGCTAGTACAGAAAATGTGTATACCATAGAAAAAAATTAAAGTACTTTAAAAAACATTAATTATTAAAAAAATGTGTTTGAAGATCCCTCTCCAAAAAAATTTCACATTCAATACCTTAAATATCATAAGAGATAAAATATAGTGAAAGGAGCTACTCACAAGAAATAGTTAATATCTGCCTTATCCTTTACACTGGGTGGTGCGTTTACATCCACAAGACGTAACTGGAACCTCATTCGAGCATTTGGCCATGCAGGTCCACGCATTGTGAACAATTTTACCTAAAAAATCATATTTTGATCAGTATCTATTTAATAAAAAAAAATGTAGTCAATTCTATCTATCCCTAGTGTACTATTCAATGAACTATTGAGATCACATATATGTACACTGGCAAAATCTGTGGCGACTTGCGCAGGAGTTCTTAGAAAGGAGTAACGTATACTTCAACAGATCAAGCATATATTTCCCAGCTTTCATTAATGCGTCAAAGAACAACAGATGCAGAAGTGTTATCTGCCTCATTATAGAACCTGCAAGCTTATTACCTTATCTTTATACGGTTCAGGTACTTATTAAGACAATGTTTAGACGACGCGCTTAACAAGATGTACATAACAGACCTAAAACGTTCAACTGCTAGGCTCGGGCCTTAATTTACGGGGAACAGGTAAACCCACCTCACTTGTCCAAGGCGGATTGGCGGATTACACATACCGGTGATCTCGGTATGCAGGTGAAGGAAAATATTGTGAGGTTCACGCGGTGCATGCCACCATGAGATTCGAACCCGGCACCTTTAGAACTAACTGTCTCCGAGTGTAATACCATTGAGCTACCAGGTACTAAGGTGTATAATGTTTGTAACGTCAGTGGCATCGCGGATACGCTGCTATCCCATAAGGATACAGGAACTTTGGTTACTAATGCCGGAACACAACACAAGGTTATTATGGCGGCATACTTAAAACCGAAGGTGGTCGCCATCCAGACGGGCTTAGGGCCACCACGTAGCTAGGGTTGTTTTGTCGCTTTTTACGAGAGGCCGACCCCGGCCGCAGAGGTCAGTATTCTTTCTACTGTCCTAGACGGAAACGCGAACCCAGTGGTGGGACGCTATCCGTCATATTACAGCACTAGGTTATGGAGGGTAATAATTTCTATCTCATATGGGGAAGAAATTGTTATACGGCTGTGAAGCATGGCCGGTGTTGGAGCGACACAAGCAAGAACTGCGTGTCACGGAGATGAATATGCTGCGGTGGATGTGTGGAGTAACGTGGAAGGACCGCGTTAGGAACTCCCGCATTCACGGCAGTCTTCATGCCCGTGACATTGCAGATAAATTGCAGGAGTGTCGGCTCCGTTAGTATGGCCATGTTTTACGGCAACCGGATGCTTACGTGGGAAACAAATGTCTGGCCATGCCACCTCCGTCGGGCCCCGGCAGGAGGGGTAGACCCAAAAAGTGCTGGCTTGATGTCGTAAATGCGTGCCAATGGGTATCAGGAATGCTGAAGACCGTGCGAAGTGGAGTAGAAAAAGTCGGAAAGCGGACCCCGGGCACCGAAACGCAAGTTTGGGTTGCAACCGGGATGAACGCTGAGATGATGATGATGGTGACTTAAGATCAAAGGTGTTCGCCATCCAGACGGGCTTGAGTCTCTACCACGTAATTAGGGTGGGTTGTTTTGTTACTTTTTACGACAGGCCGCAGAGTATTCTTTCTCTGCAACTGCACGGATACAAATTATTATTATTATATTAATATCCTCCTTAAGTAGATTTCTAATGAAAACTTTAATTTTGATCACCTATGCAATTTAACTTTAAATTAATAATCGTTACCTTAGATTCCGGAATGTAGAGTTTGGAGACAAAAGTTATGAAGTTGTGCGAAATCGTGCTAGGCTGGTGGGCGCACTCCCAGTCGCCTGCTCGGCACACGCGCTCAACTTTAGTGCAGCGGCTGGAAATTTATAATACGAGTAGTTGGTTAAGCGGGAAATTACATGAAGTACTCACTCCTCCTATGCGCTAGATCTTATCGGAAACGGCACTACGGGATCTTGCTCCCCTTTTTGATCTTGGCCGAAGCCTAAGTAAACTGCGAGCTGCGGGATATAGAGAGGTCTGGAACCCTCTATTTATATGGTGTTATAGAGAACCGAGCCATGCTCCTCGCCAGCAGCATGATATCCCTTTCATAGCGGGTGTGTAGAGGGATGGATACTGTGGTAAACGGGATGCAGGAACGGGAAGGAGACCGGCGCATGCTCAAACGTCCGACCCATACAACGATTCTTTATAATCCACATAGATAATGTACAAAACAATATTGTATATATGTAAACGCAGTGATCATAGTCTACATGTTTACTAATATTATGTTAACTTATTTTATGATATAATAAAAAGAGAACTTGATTAAAATTATATTGATAAAAAACATTTGAAACGTTACATTATGTAAAGTTATATTATTATAATAAAAACTATTTGTGGGTACCGAAAACACAAATATTTTGTATGCGTGACCAGTTAATGCTCCAACAAATATACTATTATTATCCTAGACTAGACGATAGCTTTCTCTTAGATCAAACTGTTTTAAAATTTATACTTAGTATTTCCGTGGAACTACTTACTCTATCGGAACCAGTGCTTGTTTTAATACAAAACCAGCAAAGCCAACTCTTCTATGCACTTTGTTAAAATTTGTGTATTAACTGTGGGGTTTTCTCTTCTACGCCTGCCATCCTTGTCTAAGTCGAATGGGAGACCAACTCGACTCTGAGATTATTGTAATACATACGCTAGTATTACAATATATACAAGTACACTATGGAAATATGCCTAAGTGACGTCATTGTGGGATGCATACCCATAACTGAATTTGCAAAAAAAGCGTGTGAGCAATTCACATATTATGGCAAAAGTGAAGCTTCAAAAAAGTAAATTACATTTCACATATCATTGTATAAAAGCTACGAAAGCCCGAACAAAGAGGAGACGAGGATGATAGGAAACACTTTAAACTTGTATTTTATCACATTCTCTCGCAAGCTAAATCCTATTTATGAATATATTTGTCTCTACTTAGTGTCGTTTTTTCGTTTCATCGAATTTTTAAATCACAACGGTGCTAAAGAAGTTTCAATTTTTTTTTTTTTATTGCTGTAGGACAGCAGACAGGCTGACGGCCCGCTTAGAATTTAGCAGTTACCGTCGCCTATGGATGTTTGCAATACCAGTGGCATCGCGAACATGCTGCTGTCTCATAAAGGTAATTCAAGTCATTTGTCCTAAATACACTTACTGCTTCCCTTCAAGCTGATACCCAGGCGGACATGTGATTCTATGACATCGATAGCTTCCTCTCGTGTTGAAGCAGAAGTGACTGCTGCCGCCAAACATTCCACTCTTTGCGCAGGTTGCTTCGCCAGTTTCACATTCATCGATATCTAGGCACAGACAGAAATTTTCTTAAAAGTTTAATATACATATATTATTTTATATATTACACTAGCTGACCCGGCAAACGTTATTCTGCCATACAAATAAATAAAAAAATATAATTTAATTACGTTCACCCCTATTTCACCCCATTCAAAATTCATTTTCGCGATGAAAAAATAGGATATGTTCTTCTCAAGAGGCCATCCATAAATTACGTCATGTGAATTTTAGGAATTGTTAGCCCCTCCTCCTGTCCTTGTCACAGGTTGTCGCATTTTTAGGACCCCCTCCCCCTGATGTGACCTCACACATTTTTAAATTTTAAGCATCTTTGGATGCGTTCAAGTTGCTATAGCAATTTTGCATTCACAATTACAGAAAAAGAAAACTGGTTTTTAGGTTATTCCGTGCAATTTTTATCTCCATAAAAACCTTCCTCAGAGTTCAAGGAATAAATTTAAAAAAATTACTCTAATTGGTCCAGCCGTCTTCGAGATTTGCGCGTAGCGTCATATTTTACGATTAATTTTTATTTATATCTAGCCGTTCCAGTCCGCTTCGCTGGGCGAATAACAGAAAAAAGTAAATCTTTAAAAAATCTTATCTTATCTTAAAAATTAAAAAGATTTAAAGGAATCCAAAAAGTAAGTAGCCTAGACCACCATTTACGAAGAATTCCGTATCGAACGGTCCCAATCCGATACCTTCAGTAGTTTTATATAGTATATTGGAGATGAATTTTATTTTAAAACAAATATTTCCAATTATTCGTCACAACAGTTTTAAATATTGTTTGTAAAAAAATTTGGGTGCCTATTTACGACGTTGCGTTTCAGTGACACTGGGTTTTTCCCGTTCAAAGACCCATAACAAAATAATTGCTAAATTTGGTTATAACCCCATAAACTAAAAGGAAATACGAATGATTCCCTCTTCTAACTGTAAATTATTATAGTAAAAAGAACACATATACTAATAAGTGAAATACCCCATTATTACTACCATAAATTACTACCTGGGCACGCTTACCTATACAGCTTCTTTTATCTTCTGACAATCTATATCCAGATGGGCATGAACACCGATAGCTACCAGGCTCATTCAGACACCTTCCTACGCATGGCAGGTTCGCCTTGAACTCTTGACATTCATCGATATCGGAACAAGTACTGGAAGAATAATTTTAGTTACTACCTGGATTTCAATAAGGATATCTGTTTACCAATGGTTTCTCGTTACGCCGTCGACAAAGTGTTCTAACGAGACATTATGCCCTTAATAAAAATCCGGTTCGATGGACCAAGGCCGAGAAATCTTAACGATATATTTTTATGACTAGTTCTAAGTTTTTGTTAAAACTTAGCTAGAATATAGTGTTCAAAAATAGAAAATTATGTCTGTTGCTCATTAGTAAATTATATTAGTAAACTATTCATACGTCTGTGGTTTTATTGGTAAGAGACCATAGATCCACATCATGATTTGCCAGTAGACAACCAATTCAACTTAGTCCTAACACACAAATTTGAGCATATCCAGGGTAATTGACGGGGTTACTAGTATTACATCTAATAAAATGTAAGTAAATCATATAAAACTAGTAAAAAACTAGTTTTATGTTAGTCAAATCGGGGCAGAACCTTTTATTAAAAATTCTCTACAAAGTGCTAGTTTATTAATATATATTGCTTAACCAAATACATATCCTAGAAAAATAAATGATTTACGTTATATAAATTCGCGTAAATCTTCGCATAAAATCTGGCTTTTTTTCTACTTCGTACGAAATACCAGGCTAACTGGAGTAGAAAAGAATGCCAATATGGGATTCCTCGAAAGCAATAAAGTCGGAATATATTAAACTTTACCATGCCAAGCAGTACTTCTTGAGTTTGTTTTTTGTTCAAGCCTCCAAATGGCAGTCTGGTATTTGTTTTCCAAAGAATGCTACCTGCTAGATACCAGTGGTAATCTGCAATTTCTAACGCCATCTTTTTGCCTTAGCCCATACATCCATTAAAACAAATTCAACTCTGTGACCTGGAGTTTTTGTATCGTTCTAGTAGTAATTATGTTTCACTGTCTTTTAGATTAGACTTTCTGATAAGTACCTGCTTTCCATTATAAGAAAAATGTCTGAGATTTAACCGCTCTCTCCATGACTATGAAAACAGCAGTTGCAGTAATAATAAAAGATCGTTTTGATCTATTGAATATTTTTAGCAAGGATAACTGCATAAATATGTTAAGACTTGTTCATAACTAGGAAGAATATCTATAGCTTTTACCAAACTAAATGAAACCTGTATTAGATGTTCATTCAAATTTAGCTTCATTAATCCATTATGCTAAATTATAAATAATTACAAAACTTACCTATTATCAGGATTGAGTCTATAACCTCTGTGACATGAACACCTATAACCTCCCCAAACGTTGTTACATCGTTGCTGACAAAGGCTTCCTGGTTTTGATTCTGTGCATTCATCGACATCTACGCAAACCTACCAAAATAATAACATTTGAAACGGGTAGAAGTACTCATAGAGTAAGGAAGAACTGTAATACTGAACTGATAAAATAATAGAACAAAATAAAGTCAATTCCATCAAGAACTCAGAACAAAGTGAACGTCCTTGTCAGATCCTTATGAAAGAAAAACCTGTGTCATGTGGAATTTTAGGACCAGTCCTATTTACACTATGCAAGTCTAAACTTCGTACATTATTGGTAGGATACATTGTTCGAAGACTTATTTTTAAGCATTGGTTATCACCTATGACATACGATGACAAGAATTGATTGATAGAATTATTTTAAGTGTCCATTATTACCTTATCATTGATTGGCGCTGATCTGAACCCTTTATGACAGTCACAGCGATATGATCCAACCGTGTTGACACAATCAGCGTTTTGAGAGCAGATGGGCTGAAATGAAGATTAGATGTAATATCGAATCATAAGAATCCTAATTAAGCTACCTTTTCGTCGTGGATATAAGTTTAACTTCGGGTCTGTTGAGGTTATTATTGAAAAGTTAAAGAACCTAAAATAATCAGCGTACTATTAACGATTATCATCATCTCACCATACCAGTGCAAATGCAACCCAAACTCTCACTTCGGTAGCCGAGGTCCGTTTTCTGACTTTTCTTCCCCACTTAGAACAGTCTTTGGCATCGCTAATAGTGAGTTAATTGAGACGCTTCACATTTTTTGAGTCTCCCTCTACTATCAGGGCCAGACAAAGGCGACGTGCCTATACATTTGTTACCCACATGAGAAGACGGTTGCCGCGAACGCCATACTGTTACCCTTACGGGGTCTTTCCACAGTACTCCACACATTCACAACAGTATATTCATCTCCGTGATACACAGTTTCGATTTGTGTCGCTCCAGCTATATGGCAAGCAATGCCTAATTGTCTTATATAGTCCTCTCTTTTTATCTCTCTGCCTTCAACTTGATGGATTTTATGGGGTCACAAATGACTATATCATAAATAATAGTAGCCTATAATGTTTTATCCGTGCAGGGGCAGGGAAAGAATGCAGGGACTTCTGCGGCCGGGGCCAGTCTGTCGTAAAAGGCGACAAAACAACCCTAGCTATATGGTAGGGCCCCAAGCCTGTCTGTCATGAATATAGGTCTGGACTACCTTTGGTCTTGAGTATATCGCCATAGTAACCTGGTGTTGTGTTCCGGCATTAGTGACCCAAGTTCCTGTACCCTTATGGGAAAGCAGCGTGTTCGTAATGCCACTGGCGTTGCAAACACCCATAGGCGACGGTAACTACTAAACTCTCAGCGGGCCGTCAGCCTGTCTGCTGTCCTAAAATGTTCCACAGCTAGGCGCAGATCTTCCTAGAAGAAACGAACAGTATACCTGCTACGCTTTTCCAAGCAGGTGTAGCAGTATGCAGTATTCCTTACGATGTTATTTTTCATCGTCAGTGACAATTGTTTTAATATTCACATTAAGCGAGAAAACTACTGGATAGAATTCAATTAAATTTTCTAAGTTTTATTTCTTATACACTTGGCACTTATTTAAAAAAAATTGCGATATCTTCACTTAATATTATTAAAGTTGAATTATTAAGGTTGATTTGATAAAGTTGATAAATTAAGTTATTAAAGTTGTAAGAAACAACAACTTTTATAAGTATTACGTGTTCAGTGATGTGTTTTCATGCCGCGGTGACGTGGGGCAAGCGGTGTAGCTTTCTATTTGACCAAGCTTGTAGTAGCTTTCTGTTATTTGACCAAGCTTATAGTAACTTTCTGTTATTTGAGCAAGCTTGTAGCAGCTTTCTGTTATTTGACCAAGCTTGTAGTAGCTTTCTGTTATTTGACCAGCGAAGCGGGCGGGAACAGTTGATTGTGGGAATAAAAGTTTGAAGTTGGTCTCCAAGTGTGACTTGGCTACCACATGCTTTGGCAGACAGGTAAACGGCCCACCCGATTAAGTGATAACTGTCACCTATAGATGTTTGCAACACGAACCATTGCTAACGCGCTGCTTTGAAAAGGCTCGAACTTGGGTCACATATACCGACAAACAACACAAGGTCATTATGGAGACCTGTTTTCAAAACCAGAGTTGGTTGATCCATCCAGTCGGGCTTGATCGCCTTTTGCGACAGGCCGCCCACGGCTAGATTCAGTATTGCTACTGCACCTCTGCACGGATAAATTGTCAGCCATTTTCAGATAAATATATTAATTTAATAACAAGTAGAGTTCTATATGAAGTAAGACGTCGGTAAATACACATACCGATCCAGCTGATAATATGCATTCGTTGATATCCTCGCAAATATGGTCTCCAGCCAGCTTATGACCTTGAGGACAACTGCACGTGTACCCACCAGGCAAGTTGTTGCATATCTGTAAAGAGCCACATTTTGCTTCGCCCGTCGCACATTCGTTGATATCTAGAAAAACGGTTCATGAATATAGGTGGAAAAACTTGATGCATAGCCCACTGCTTAGGCGTGGTAGGATAGTGTGGAATCCAAGTGGAATATTATCATACTCCCCCATATCTGACAAAAGACGCATATGGTGGATATTACCTACTAAAACCACCCTAATGTTCCTCTACTGCCCAACGACTGGACGGAGCGTCATACTCTTGCAAATGCCTTCAGCCTGTGCGGGCTGAGTCTGGACCAACTTAGAAGTCCGGGTTCAAATCTCTCATGGAATGATGCATTCCGTTTCTGATTTTTTTTAATTGCTGTAGGACAGCAGACAGGCTGATGGCCCGCTTAGAGTTTAGCTGTTACCATCGCCAATGGGTGTTTGCATCGTGAACACGCTGCTGAACCATAAGGGTACAGGAACTTGGTCACTAATGCCGGAACACAACACAAGGTTATTATGACGACATACTTAAAACAGAAAGGGGGTCGCCATCCAGACGGGCTTAGGGCCACCGTGTAACTAGAGTTGTTTTGTTGCCTTTTACGAGAGGCCGACCCCGGCCGCAGAGGTCAGTATTCTTTCTCCGCCCCTGCACGGATAGGCAGTTTTTCTTCATTTCATGTGCATATTTTATTTATACATGGATAAATAATACTATATATCATTTGTCTAGTACCTATAGCGCAAACGTTCTGCTATTTAGTTTGGGTCTAACTGGCGCTGTTACACGGTTGTCAAATAAACAACTCTATTAACTGTCTTACCTTCACATGTATTATCTTCTCCAAGCTTGTATCCCCATCGACATTTAAAGACTGACCCTTGGTCTACTTGGGTCACTTCTGGAACCGTAAACTTCGTACCCACTGTACCGTGGCTGACAATAGTATTCGGGTCTGGAGGTGGTTGTGCTAAGAACAGATAAGAGATAAAAAGAAGATAACATGAAACGTGTGATAAGGGTAGAAAGAAAAAGACCACTGTAAATAATATTCAACAAATGTGAGTTCGATAAAGTTCGGATTCAGGATCCCATAAGCCTAAGTCTAGTTAGCATACGTTAAACATGTATGTCTCTGGAGGATGGGTGGTTGACAGAATGTCTCCTTAAGATATTTCCTTCAGCGACCCATTTTACGACACGATCACGGTATATAAAACGGATTCCCAAAGTGGTCGATATTGACCCCTTGGATTCGAAATCGTTTCCCAGGGGTCAACATAAATGAAAACTGATACTGGGGGTCGACGAGGTCAAAAAATCGACCCCTATTAATTAACCCAAGTTCATATTTGAAACTTAGAAGATATTATAACGTAATTATATATTATATTTTTACGTAATTTGTATTTACTGAATTTTATGTGTATTTAGTCTTTTTAAATTTTGATGATATACTGTCAAGTTTACTCACTTAACTAACTGTAAAGTGTTTAAATTGGTAAGTGTTTTGTATCAATAGGGGAAAACTAGAGATAGGATTTTTAAGTAAATATATGACTAAGGGATAATTTGGTTAGGTTTTTGTGTAATATGTCTGAGGTATCAGTTCATTTTGGAAAGGGGGTCTCTTGCAAAAAGTAATTTGGGAATCCCTGGTTTATAAGATTTAACAAACTTCAATTGAAAGTTAATTTAATACTCACTGGGTTCATTTCCATATCCAGGTGGCATCTTTCCACCAGTTCTAATAGGTACGCATCGATGTCTAACGTCATCTAGTTTCCAGTTCGGTGGACATTCACATCGGTAGCCACCTTCAGTATTCACGCAGATCTCTACTACAGCGCAATTAGCTTGGCCGTTCGTACATTCATTTATGTCTGCAAAGAAATTTTCATGAAACATTCTATTCACTGTTATACCGTTCTTAAGACCGCTCAGTGCGTGTTTATATGCAATATTTTGTGAAATTATATCATTTTTACACCGAATTCGGTTGAGGTTGGGAGACAAGTTACCTAGACCAACAACTCGCTACAAACACTCCCTTATCCACATATTTTCAGTTCAGTTGAACAATACTCATCATGCACTGCACATGCATGCACAATACTCATCAAAGTACTCAGTACTGTCCTGGGTAATCCCAGGACAGTACTGAGTACTTTGATGAGTATGATAAGATCTATGAATCTCAATCCCGCTATACATACCATCACGATTTTTGAGCGCTCGGCGAAATAAGTTGGGAGACTTGCGCATGTGTACACTCGCGCTCAAAATTATTACGAATCATATTATTACGATGCAGACGTGCGGACGATAGCGGCAAGCGACTGATAAACCAATACGGCGCCGGCGCTGGCCACCTCACCTGCCGCACCACGCTCCCCCCGCCAAAAAGATCCAACAAATTACAACTGCGCATTAAACTGCGTTGGGGTTGTCTCGTTTTTGTAGTGCATCGATTATGTTTGCAGAAAATGCTATTGACAGCTTTCAGGCCCTCATGCGTAAACGTTGCGCAGCTACCTCAGCTAGGTTCCGTGATAGCCCTCACAGTATGGTGGCAGTTTTATGCAATCGGTGGGATAGCCCAATGATTCGCCACTGGGTACAGCTGCACGCACCAGTCGCGACATGGACATTTTGATCATTTTATATTTGTGTTTACTAACAATAGATTTTTAAGTTTACTTATAATTTACTAACCCACTATGGATATGATTTTGTAACTGTCTGAAATAAATAAATAATAATAATAATAATTAAAGGCCAGCGCTCAAAACTCGTGAAGGTATGTATACCTACTTTTATTGATTATGTAAAAATACACTATCGCAGGGACAGCAGCAACATTAGCAGGTTATCATTCTCCTTCTCGAAGCAAAATACAAACTTGATGCTACTGTATGATGTGAAAGAATATTACTTCCGTGGACTCTTTATCTTCAGGCACAAGAAAACAACTTTTCACATACATGTTACATAATAACAGACCTTTTGGCAAGAAATACAAGGGAAGCGTCTTTCAAAAATCGAAATATTGCTCTTCCTTTAAAATTTGTGAGTTAGAAGTAAGTATTCCATTCTAAATATTTTACGGCTTTCAAAAACGAGACTGTTTAATACTACTCGTATTATGGTATATAATTTTTTTTATATTTATAACTTTTTTAAATTTGTAGTTTGATTTGAGTTTGTAGTTTCCAAGAACAAATGACTAGGAATCTAGGAAAGGAATCCTGAAAATAAAATAAAACTTACCTTCACATTTGCCAGTCTTCGAATTCAGGTGATAACCAGCATCACACATATTCCTTGGACGGAAGGGTCTAGTAGGCCGTGGTCGGTAATCTGGATAGCCCCAGAAGAAACTACGCCCTGATAAAATATTTTGAGTCATGAAATTTACAAAATCCATTTTCCTCACGATTTTTGGGGGAAGCCAAGTTAGACAAGCCGAGACCTTGCAGATAATTTGCATCTTCACAGCATATAACTTCTTTTCATGCTTCATTCCTTCATTTATTCTTCTGTATGGTCCAGCATTCTAATCCGTACAATTCAACAGGTCTTATTCCAGATTAAAAATTTTCCGGAGATCTGACGCCATCTCATACATCTTATATTTACTTATGTTGTACGTCTCGCTTTATCAACGTACTCAGTAAATAATCCGAAGTATCGGAAATTGAAATAAGTTAAAAGTCAAACAAATACAAAAATTAAAAATCCAACTAAAGGCTCTACCTCTTTCACTTGTAGTAGGTGGTAAAGTAGTTGTGGTAGTAGTAGTCGTGGAGGTGCTCGTTGATGTAGTAATGAAGTCACAAGCACCAGTGATGAGATCTCTCCTGAAGCCAGGAGCGCAGTCGCAGAGGTACCCTCCCATTGTATTCCGGCAGACTTCAGTTAGACCAGAGCAGCTATGACGGTTCGTTGAGCACTCATCAATATCTTAAACAATAAAATCAGTTCACGTAACTTTTAAACAAATGTTGAATATGAAATTTATAGACAATTTCATTAGGCCACAAACTGTCGTTCCGGTATAAAGTGATGAAATTTTATTGGATAAAGTAATTAGTGGCAATGTTCAAAAGTATGATTTGATCGGAGAAGTATACACATAAAAATTTTATGAAGTATTATCTTATATATTTATAAAATGCGATATGTATACAAGAATTTTTTTAGAGACAGTTCATGGCTCTTCGTAAAAGGACAGTTTTTAACACGTCTTCCGTGGGAATGTAATCATAGACGTCTATACCAGCACTCGCATAGCTAGCCGTGTTGGAAATTATAATTGGTCATTACAACAAAGAAAGGGCATCGTTCAATTATTATTTGGGATGGATAGTTCAGACGTTTGTCGGCAATATAATAATTAAAGCCGTATCAATTTTTAAGTATTTCAGTTGAAGATAGAACATGTTGGTGACAATAGTCAGTTGTGCATATCGAGCTGCGAGATGCTTACATCTCGCAGATTTATGAGACTTATCTCATAAAACCGTTTGTAAAATATTCAAAGAAGCATCTATCATAAGAACCAGCTTTGAAGCTAAATACCATACGTTGTTTGGCCAAATAAAATGTAATATATGTTATGTTTTAAATCGTCGATAGAATATATTTATATTATTGATCATCATTATTGATGTAAAAGCAAATTCAAAAAGCATCCAAAGTCTTTTCGTGTAATTTCTTAAATGTTCACACTAAATTGATAGAATTAATTTAAAACCAGAAAAAACCAATAAAATGTATCAACTCACCGAAGCAAGCACCGGATTCATCAACTTCAAAACCAAGTGGACAATCTCTTGGTCTAACAAAGATTTTTGTCCACTTATTTTCAGGCACATCTTTAGTATCAACAACAACCGCACCTTCGTCTGTTCTTTGAGTAGGAACATTTACAGAGTCTTTACCAACATTCACTAAGATTGAATGATACGGCGGACTCGTTCTCTCTGAGACCGGATTATGTGTGGTTTCTGGTAACGTGTCGATAGTGTTTGGTATATCAGGCTCAGGATACGTTGGTTTCTCATTAGAAGTATTTTCGGTAACTGTGGGCGTTTCTGGTACTATTTCATTCGACTCTACTGGTTTGTAACTATTAAAATTTACATCAGGTGGTAGAGATGTGTACTCTGGCTCAGGTATACGTCTTTCTGGTTCTTCTGGTTTGGGTATATAGATAATTTCTGGTCTAATAGGTTCTGTGTATGTATTTCTAGGAGTTGTTTCTCTAGATATATCAGTTTGAGTTACTGGGTCAATGGGTATTGTATAGTAAGTTTTTGGAGTATCAGTATCTGATTTAGGTTCACTGTATGTTATCCCAGTTACTTTAGGTTCTGTGAGGTCTACATCGTTTTTCGTATTTCTGTCAATAGGCGCGTAGTCTATTGAGTTCACTTCGTCAGGTATATGTTCTGGAATTTTAGGTGTTATGGAAGTATTTGTTGGTTCGGTAGGTCTTGTTGTATCTATGCTAGGTTTTTCTTCACTGGTAACAGGTTCTGATCTCTGGGTAGTGGTTGTAGTAGAAGTGGTTGATGATGTTGTTTGCGGTGCTTTTTTTGTTGTTGTAGAACTATTGCTGCTATCTGTCTCTTCTCTGAAAGAGTTAACGTAATACAAACATACTGAATATTTTTGTATCTAAAATAGCAAATCTCTAAAGACATACACTAAAAGTTGTATTTACTGTGAAACAGCAGACACTCAACGACCTACTTAATAGTAAGCAATTACTGTCGCATATATATATTTGCGACACGATGGGCACCGCTAATATGCTGCCATTCACGTAGACGGAACTGGAACCTGTGTTACTTATGCCAGAAAACAACACAAGGTGATTATGGCGACCTATGTAGAGACCAGGAGTGGTTGCCATCCAGATAGGCTTGGAGCCCTGCCAGTTAGCTAGGGTTGTTTTTTCGCCTATTATGGCAGGTCGCCCCTGCACGTAGTGCAAAGTGTCGGGAGAGGCATATATCCAATCATGAACTTCGATAGGCTTCCGATGATGATATTGTAGAAATAAACAGGAATACTTACTCTGAATCGTAGTAGTACTCATACTCGGGCTCTGGAGTAGTGGAAGTACTCGTGACCCGTTTCCTGACGCACCTGAAGGACCCCGGAATGTTGATGCATTGGTATTCTGGACCGGCGCGGAAGCAGTTGTGCGTACCGATTGCACACTCGTCAATATCTAAGAAGAATATAATATTAACCCAGGATCAAGAATAATGAAAGTGAACTGTTGACAGTAATAAAATAATTTAAATATCGGATGAACAATTTTTTATTGCTGCAGGACAGTAGACAGGCTGACGGCCCGCTTATAATTTAGCAGTTGCCTATGGGTGTTTGCGACACCATCGCGAACCCGCTGCTGTCCCATAAGGGTACAGGAACTTGGGTCACTAATGCCGAAACACAACACAAAGTTACTATGGCAGTACACTTAAGACCAAAGGTGATCACCATCCAGACGAACCTGAGGCCCTGGGGCCCTACTACGTAGAATACTTTTTTTTCTATTTAAGATTAAACCATTCACTGCTATAAAATTTAAATGAAAATGTAATATAAAGTAAGAAGGAGCGTATGTAACAACTTCAAAAGATAAATTGATTATTAGTATTAATCGCATTAATAAATTGAATGTTGATATAAACGAATAATTAAGAAGAGAGGTTGTATAGAAAGAATAAACGCAAGAAGAAGCTATAAAATTGGAATTAGATAAATAAAATATAAAGTTATACTTCATGAGCAATATGCAATGTCGTATAACATATGTGACTATTAATATTTGAAATATATAAACATATACTAACCCTCACACTTCCCTGTCGAATGATGCAGAATATAACCGGTACCACAAGATGTGATTCGAATGCATAAGTAAGAACCAACAGTATTGTCGCATCGCTGGGAACCACTGAAACATTCGTGCTGGCCAGTTGCACATTCATTTACATCTAAAAAAAACATATAAATAAGATTTTTTCACGCATTCATAAGCATTATTTCAAGTTTAAAATTCAAATAATTATAACAGATAACAACACATCCAAATTATTGTGGGGTATTAACAGAATATTTTGGCCTAGTGATCGGCAACCCGAGGGTCTTTGACTCCTCGACTACGGCTCTTCCACGACATGTTCAGTCCATGAACGGAATATTATCTATTATTATTTCCGTAATGTCTCCAACTAAAGCAAAGCATGTGTTAAAGAAATGGCTCTTTGAATAAAATTCAATTGCGTTTTATCTATGGCTCAATTAGACGACAAGGTAGCCGGCAACTGTTTTAGTCGTTTGCTTAGTCACCGTTAGATGCTGTCGAGTCCGATCGTCTTATTGGTGTATAACTTTATAAGTACATAAAGTCTTAGACTACCAGGGATGCTGAAGACCGTACAAAGTGGAGTAGAAAGAGTCGGAAAGCGGACCCCGGGCACTGAAACGGAAGTTTAGGTTGCAACTGGGATACTACGCTTAGATGATGATTATGATAAAGTCTTAGTGTCTTCTATAATCGTTGTAATAGTATTGACGTATTTTTTATAATATTTAATTTTGTTAATAAATTGTCAAATAAAATATTACACTTTGAATACGAGATTTATATATAAAACATGATGATAAAATTATAAAAATGAACATGAATGATATATTTATAAAAAAATGAAAAAAATGAATGAAAAAAAATATATATTCATGAAATATAAAAGTTAAAAAAGATATCTTCCTAATAATCTTAGTTTTATACCTAGAAAACCCTTCTAAGATCTAAATAATGCTTGTTTTGATACTATACCTAACATAAATAAAATAGCTTAATTTGCTAAAAGCTTAAGCTAAAATGATCTCGTGTTCCCTAACAATCTCATTACTTACCAAATGAATCATAAAAACTACCAATAGATCATTCAAATCAAAGATGTTAAATATCATCTAATTTTTAGCTCTTTACTCAGTAAAGGGTGTTAGGAAGGGTACTCTTTTTTATAGCTAGAGTTCAGCAGACAGGTAGACGGCCCACCCTGGCAGGTGGTCACCGTCGCCTATGGACGTTTGCAGCACCAGAGGCAATACCAACGCGCTGCTGGCCTCGAAGAAATTTTATAACGCCTTATCGTAACGCGTTAAGAACCCCATATCGTACCGCGCTGAGAAACCCTCAGCCGGAAGCTCATTCCAGATCCTGAGAGTACGCAGCATGAACGTTCTAGAGAAACGTTTCGTACAAGAAAAAAGAGGCTCCAAGAAATGGGGATAAACACCCAGCTGATGGCGGGCAATGCGGTGGTAGAAAAACCACGAGGGCACCATTCTGAATAGTTCTTCAGAACACTCCCCTTTTGTACAGACGGTAGAATACGCAAAGAGAAGCAGTATCTCCGAAGTCCAAGCGTATCTATACCGTCTGAAAATATCCGCGTAGTAATTTAGCCTGTTGACAGACTTGCTGAATAGTAGTAAATAGTAGAGAAAGAAGATATATATATAACTTACCAACACAAGCACCTGTGGTGATGTCCAATTCATATCCCAATTTGCAATGGCATTCATAACTGCCGTTCGTGTTTAAACAACTCTGGTACATATCGCAGAGATGCGTACCTTCAACACATTCGTCGATATCTGCAAAATATTAATGGTGTAATTTTTATTGCTGAGGAATAATAGACAAGCTGACGACCCACTTAATAGCAGTGACATTCGCCTATGTTTGCTAAGGACACCGCGAACACGCTGCTGTCCGCATAGTGGTAGTTGCCATCCAGGCGCACTTGGACCCTACCATTTAGCTTGTTCTTTTGTCCCCTTTTACGACAGGCCGACCCCGGCCGCAGAGAACAGTATTCTTACTCCCCCTCTGCACCCTCCTCCCCCTCTGTAGTTAACCTTTGAGGATTTAAGGGATTCCACCAAGTCCAGTCACACAATTCAATCGTACCTACCAGGTTTTATTTACGAAAGTGGTTTTCAGACAACAGTCGTCGCTCTTGTAAAAACAAAATTAAAACTATTCTATCTTTTGCATCATGATGCGCGTTACTTACACTTTGCTAGTATTTAAAAGTGAATCCCGGACTCCAAAGAGCACCTTTAGATTAATTTTGAACCTTTAGATGATGTTTTTATAATATATTTGACAATTAATACAGCGCCCCAAAGTAAGCAGTTGTGGTCAGGTTGACCCAAATCAATTTCCAATTTTTATACCAAAATCATGTTTATATCATCAGGTATATGTATATCAAAATGTATAATACTGATGTATAATTTATATGTCAAATAAATGATCTAATACATTTCAAATACTCCAACTTTCAGTCGCACGCAACTCACCGATTTAGCTGCACGTGTGCACGATCCGTCTATTGTTACTTCCCGTCACGCTAATTGTACCGTCATTCTTCTGATAATAATAAGCGAAACATGTCGGATGAGTGTAACCTTGATTTTGAGTTATCAGTTGGGGAGTGTTTAGTCCAGGATTTTAATCAAGAAGATAATATCATTGTAAGAAAGAGAATACGAGATGACGTCATGTATGACGCGGAATATAAGTCCATGCACGGAATGGACTACAGTGTCGAAAAAAAGGTGCGTTCAAGATAGTGAGATAAACTTAATGCTCAATAACATCAAAGAAATAAGCATTACATCAAAAGAGGTTTTACCAAAACAGTTTTATTTTTGGGAAGTTTTTGATAAAATAATATGTCAGGTGTGTCTAAAATTAATTATATTAACCAATTTATAATTTTATTGCAATTTGAAGACGAAGTCGGTGTTAATAGTCTACTTTCTTGCCGAGAAATAAATGTGTTCGAAACGAAGTTGCTGGAAATAAGTTTGCTCATTCTAGTAAATTAGATATACGCGAATGTATAGTCATACTCTCGCAACCACTGACTTAGATTCAGCTCCGTTGATTATAGAGTCACATATTGTATTAAAGAATACGCTCTTTTCAAATATCTGCATTTTAATGATTACCTTGACAAGAAGCGCTTCCAGAATTTAGCCGCATCCCATCAGGACAGCTGCAACAATAATTTGATATTTAAGTGGTGTGGTGTGATATATATAAATTTTGTGTCACGATTTATGTTGCCGACGATTTACATTTACTGAACCGATTTCTATCAAATTTCACATGTACCCACCCGTATTTTGGTCTAACTTACTGGATAGGATAGTTATCATCTCAATTATTCGCTAGTGTTGTGAATGTAAACGAATAAAGTGTATCAATTAATTGTTTCATAAGCAAGTGTTTATTTACTGTTTTGTTTTATGAAGTTCTCATAGATGGCGGTGTACGTTCATTCATCGATAAAATTCTTCTATAGTGTTTGACATCTACGTTGTAAATACACCCAATAGATTTCCTCAGTTGCGATTAGAGAAATAAAATATGGCGGTACGAAGTTCGCCGGGTCAGCTAGTATATATATATATATATATATATATATATATATATATATATATATATATATATATATATATATATATATATATATATATATATATATATATATATATATATATATATATATATATATACATATATATGTATACATATATACATACTATATACATTACAACTGGAGAACTTTAAACAGGTGCATAAATGAGCTAGGAAAGTGAATTAATGGATAAGAAGCTACAATTTTGATCATTTAAGTATGTCTAAGATATTACCTCACTTTAGGTCTGCAGTCATATTGACCCAACTGATTGACGCAGATTTCATCGTCTAGGCAAACTTCGTCGTCTTCACATTCATCGATATCTACAAAATAGTATTGTATAAACAAAATCACCCAAAATAAAACCAAATTTTTGAATAAAGAAATTTAATGCATACTTTAATTTTTTGAGAGCCAAGTGACACCACAATTAAGACACTAACCCAGATTCGACCAAAGCATATTCCATACCATAATCAGGTTTTTACGAACCATTTGCATCGTCATCCACTACTAATGGTAGCCCTCTTTATGTATGCGCCACGCGTCTTTAATAATACTGCGAATGCGGGTGTTTTTAACGCGGTCTCTCCGAGTCACACCACACGTCCATCGCAGCATCATCATTTAATATATATGTAGCAATATCTTTTCTCCGTGCAGAGGCAGGATAAGAATACTATTCTAACCCCTGCGGCTGAGGTCAGCGTGTCGTAAAATGTAACAAAACGACCCACCCTAGCTTCGTGGTAGGGCCCCAAGCCCGTCTGGATGGCAGCCACCCTTGGTCTTAAATATGCCGCCGTAATAACCTTGTGTTGTCTTCCAGTATTAGTTAAATCATTCATCTCCGTGACATGTAGTTCCTGCTTGTATCGTTCTAGCACCGATCACGTTTCACAGCCGTAAGGACAGACCCAATGCTGGTCTTATAGACCAGTCTTGTCCACTCAACCGGCATCTGGCACTGGTGACGGTAAAGGTGAGAAAATCTGAGCACCTTGGAAACAGGTGTATACTGCAAGTTCCTTCCAGAGGGAGGTCCAAGTCCAGCAGACAGTTTTATGGACACAAAGATCAACTAATACCTTCACATTTATTCGATGCTGGATCAATTTTGAAGCCAGGTGGACAGTGTTTGGAAGTCTTGTCTTGACAATAGAAAGAGCTGTGTGTATTAATACAGAACTGAGAGATTTTATTACAGTCGTCTTTATGGAGTGCACACTCGTCCATGTCTGAAATTTAAAACCAATGTGTTAAATCATCCGATGTGGCTTTCCTATGTTAAGTTACTAACCGTGTAAGTCGTTTTTAAAATATTTTTATAACCGTTTGTGTGTAAATGCTTTGCGACTAAAATTTGCACTCAGACTCTACTGATCTTCTTTATATCAATAGTTCCCTAATATATATTTTAGCAGCAAAAAGGTATTCTAAACAAATATTCTAGCTAATAGATGTTGAGTGTTTAGTAGGACATTTTAATTATTGGAGCACATCATCTGACTGCCTACCTACGACGGTAATCAGTGATAGTTCCTTGGATACATATAGATATAGTATATAAAATTACGACAGTATCATATTGAGTCAGCTGGCTGTGACGTAACGCTATTAAAAACCGTCACCAAGGACTTATACTAATTTGGACTACCCGCACTACCTACAAAAATTAACTACCCTACAGACTGCTAGTAGGAAATATAACATGGCTAGAATACAATTCCAGTTTTAAACTACTCTAAAGTGCTAGTACCAGTAGTAGTTGGAGTACTATTACTTAACAGGAATAAGCTATGCAGTTATGCTCCTTAACGAGGGCGCAAACCGGGCATTGCTGCTTAAAAAACACCCCAATATCGTAAGGATCGGGAACAGCAATGTCTGTGGATTCGGTAACGAAGCAAATGCAACGCCTATACACCTTCTGTGCTATTGTTGCCCCTGATGCATTAATGAAACCTCATTCTAAGAAACCATATACTGAAACCGGATGAGATACGAGGAGCTCCAGTTAAAAACTGTTTCTTTACATTAGCGAGGCAGGCTTTGTCAAAGAGCTATATAGTTTATAGTGTGGCGATCACAATAGGTTATTAAATTGGTCGCAGTGATACCTTTCGAAATAATAATAATTATTATAGAATAGTTAGATAACATAGGCACTCAAAAAAAAATTCTTACCCTCGCATTCCTCATTGGGTCCTAATTGGAAACCAGGAGGACATTTGTCTTCGACATTTACTTTGGATATATTTACGAAATTTGCTGGATCGCCCGATACTCCTCCACATTTGTAACTACCCATTGTATTCTCGCAGAGATAAGAGGGACATGGTGGATTTGGAAGAAGGCATTCGTTCACATCTGAAATTTTATATTATAATAAACTTAAATTATCTTCTGGTCACGGCTTCTTCAGTATATTTACATGAGTATATGAATAGGGATTAAAAATTTGTTATGAAATATCTTACAAACCGGCAACTTGGCAACGTATGTCTACAATATATTTATAAGTATCTTAAGAAGAAAAACATTGGAAAGGATATGGCCAAAACTAAGATTGTCAACAATTTCAATATTTATGTTGAGGTAGTTAAAAATAATCTTATTACTTCCCAATAACAATAGTATTTCGTCAACTAATGAATACTACCGCTGATAGGTAGTTAAAATATTAACAATAATAAATGACGTTCAAAGGTAGCGCGAGACTGAGATCGTCTATGAAGATTAATTAAGTTTTCAGTTATCTCTCTTACTTCTTTTAAAATTAATCACATTGTCATGATGTTTAAACTACTGTTTCTTGCATTCAAAATTCAATCGCAATTTAATATATCTTATTGTCAAAAGTTGTTCTCAGCTGTCCTGGAAATGATATTTAGAAATTTAGACTGGACCGAATATGGACTTAATATAAACGGAGAGAAACTAAACCACCTGCGATTCGCAGACGACCTGATCATATTCTCGGAATGTCCAAAGGTATTACAAATAATGCTTCAACAATTATCGAATGAAAGTGCCAAATCAGGTCTATCTATGAATACATCAAAAACAAAAGTTATGACGAACTCTGCGCAAACAGAAAGCATTAGAATTAACAACAAAGAAATAGAATATGTAAGTGAATATATATACTTGGGACAATTAGTATCTACAGAAGAATCAATGAAAAAGGAAATAGATAGAAGAATAAATAATACTTGGAAAAGATTTTGGTCTCTAAGCGAAGTCATGAAAAATAACGAAATGCCTATATAAGAAAAAAGGAAAGTCTATAATACATGCATTCTACCCTGCTTAACATATGGATGTCAAACGTGGGCACTTACAGAGCAATTATCTAATAAAATCAGTGTCTGCCAGAACAGCATGGAACGAAGCGTGATTGCAGTTAAAAGAAAAGATAAAGTAAGATTGAATAGAATAAAAGCAAAAACAAAATTCAAGAATGTCAATACAGTTTATAAACAACTAAAATGGAGATGGACCGGACACATGATAAGAGACAAAAAAGAGAAATGGACTAAACTTATAACGGAATGGTACCCCAGAGACAGCACAAGCAATCGAGGTAGACAGAGTAAAAGATGGGAGGATGACATTAAAAAAGTACATCAAATTGCGAAGGACAGAGAAAGATGGAAGTCTTTGGAGGAGGCCTTTGTCGAAGGACAAGCTGTAGTGGAGAAACCAGATGCCGACAACTAAACACTTATAGTAATAGATGTAAATGTAATTCTACAGTAATAAAGGCTTATTTATTTATTTATATTGTCAATATGGACTAATTAATTAAACAACCAAGGATAATCGCTTCCGGAGTACAGAGGGGACAAGGGAAGGAGACGTCAACTGGCGGGTGAGCGCCCGGTCTGCACTGCAGACTCTGCAGTCAGTCGGCGTTAAGCTAGCGTGTGGAAAAGACGCTAATAAAGATGTGTAGGAAATTACTTACTGGATTTCATTTTAATACCTACCATCACACACGTTATTGTTAACATTCCTTGCATATCCAGGGGGGCATTTCCCTTTGTTTGCATGAACTCTCTTCTTTATCGGTATGCATTTGTACGAGCCCTGGATATTGTGACACTGGGTGTTTGGAAGACATACTGGAATATCTAACTGACATTCGTCTATATCTGAAACATCGTATTCAAAATATTTATAGTATTTATTAATATTTATAACTCGTAAGGTTAACCACCCCTCTTTCCATGCAGGGGCGGAGTAAGGCCGGCCGCAAGGGTTAGTACCCTTGCGGCCGGGGTCGCCCTATTGTAAAAAGCGAGAAAACTACCCTAGCTACGCGGTAGAACGCCAAGCTCGACCAGATGGCAACCACTCTTGGTTTATAAGTATGTCGCTATAATAACCCTGTGATGTGTTCCATTTAGCGACCCATATTTCAGTACCTTTATGCGGACAGCGGTATATTCGCGGTGCCCCTTGCGTCGCAAACATCCGTAGGCGACGGTAACTGCTTACTATTAAGTGGACCGTCAGCCAGTCTGCTGTTTCTCAGCAAAAAGCTTTATGGTGATTATCTTTAACTAAGTATCCACATTCCTTAACCAATCAGGAGAATTGGGGCTGGTAGCAGGAAGTTAGAAGAAGAGTAGAAGAAGTTTTTACCGTGCAGGGGTGGAGAAAGAATACTAACCTCTGCGGCCGGGGTCGGCCTGTTGTAAAAGCCGACAAAACAGCCCACACTAGCTACGTGGTAGGGCCTCAAGCCCGTCTGGATGGCGACCACCTTTGGTCTTAAGTATGCCGCCATAATAACTTTGTGTTGTGTTCCGGCATTAGCGACCCAAGTTCCTGTACCCTTAGGGGACAGCAGCGTGTTCGCGATGCCACTGGCGTTGCAAACACTCATAGGCGATGGTAACTGCTAAATTCTAAGCGGGCCGTCAGCCTGTCTGCTGTCCTACAGTAATAAAAAAAAGTAAAAATTAAATATTGTTTCATTTAGATAGATTTACGTACTTTAATGCAAAGGCTTAAGGAGTCACGATTGCATATAGTTGACAGATGAATGGCCAATTTTCTTATTATAAACATTAACTTTACTGTGTCGAGTGCTGCCATGTAGGCGAAATTCAATACCAACCTGGCATTATTTGATTTTTTATGAAACTTACCATGACAGGACATTCCATCAGGCATCAATTCATAGCCTCGTCTGCAGGAGCACATGACTTCAATGCCGTTGTCGTTACATTTGTGCTGGCATGGGTTTTTCGGCTTACAGCGATTTTTTACTACCTGCAACGTTGGATAATATTTTATTCATTTGACAAATTCTCAAATCTCCAATTCCAATAATTCTGACAATTGTCATTTTAGTATTTGTTTTGTTTATCCCACAATCATTGTAATAGAAAGGTAATAATTACTTGATTAACAAAGTATGCTACATGAGACCTATGCATAGCCATTCAAGCGATAAATCCTGAGGACTAATTGAGTATTTTCACAAGCCGCTACTATTGTACTAAGTTGGTACCTGTCCGTGAGATCGTTTTCGGTATTACCAACATGTTGAATATCAACATTGGTTACTAATATAAGAAATAGATGATTTTGACTTAGTTTAGGTTGATTTTTACAGCAGCCAACACCTAATTATGAAAACAAAAATTGCGCCAAAGCCTTGTCAATTGTGTGTTGTGTCCTTAGAACCTTTACAGCCTTGATGTAACTCTTACGGTGAGGATGGCGGACCTTTTAAAATATGACGACCTCCGTGGAGTAACGGCTAACACAAGTCAGTGTGTTTGCGGAGATTACGGGTTCGATTCCCGTCCCGCGTCTGAGTGTTTACGTATGATATATATTTATTTACAAAAGAAAAGTTTATATCGTCGGCTTAATTATCACAATGCGTAACTCCTCAAAATATCGAAATAAGATTTTTAAATTCAACTAGATGGCTAGTAGGGCATTTTGAAACCTATCTATTGGATTACTTCGTATTTTCTACAAAAATATGGTTAATTTATTATGAGTAAAAAACAAAGTGTTTACTTGCTCCTGTAAAGTTTATCCAAATGAAGTTACTTTTTCATAATGAAGCCCACGATTTTTAGTATAGTAGTTGTCTAGTACCTATAACACAAGAGCTTACTTACTCACTTTGGGACTAGATACCGTTGTGTAAATGTCCCAATATACAGAAAAAATATATTCTTTTTTTTATTGCTGTAGGACAGCAGACAAGCTGACGGCCCGCTTAGAATTTAGCAGTTACAGTCGCCTATGGGTGTTTGCAACGCCAGTGGCATCGCGAACACGCTGCTGTCCCATAATGGTACAGGAACTTGAGTCACTAATGCCAGAACACAACGCAAGGTTATTATGGCGGGATACTTAAGATGCCCAAAGGCCCAAAGCCAAAGTTAGGGATGTTTTGTCGCCTTTTACGACAGGCCGACCCTGGTCGCAGAGGTTAGTATTCTTTCTTCTCCCCTGCACGGATAAAAATATTCTTAAATTATAGGACATTTACAATGAGTAAATACAATTTATTTATTTAATTAATTATACATGACATACAAATTTAAAAAATAAATGATACATATCACAGCAGTTCATGTACAACAACTAATTTGACTTAGAGAACATCACACTGGCCCCTGAACTAGTGAATACTGTATCTCAGTGGGCCAGTATTTTTAACATAAGTACTAATATGTAATAATTACCATTATATTAATAATTAAATATTATATAGTAGTTAAATGAGATATAGTAGTAAAAATAAATAATAATTTAAAATAAAATATTAATGAAAGAAGAAGGGAAAGAAAAATATATATGATACATAAACTGAAACAATGATTGTATGTGAATATAATGTATGTAAGTTAAATATAAGTAAAATGTAATATTATATTTAAATAATTGCTTTGATAGTCTCTTCTGACTCTTGATAATGTATCAATGAAATTTAATTAAGGTGCAACCAAAATTCAAGAAGCCATCATAATCATAAAAAACTCACCTCTCTACAATTTCTTCCATCAGGCATCAGCATAAAACCAGGATTACACTCGCATTTATAAGATCCGGGCACAGGTATGCAGTGATGCGCGCATAGTTCGTGCGGTGCAAAATCTTCACATTCTGATGCTAACGCTGTATTTGAAAGACGTTATTAGAATCTAATTGATGTGTTTTGTGGTCTTTCAGTGAATTCATGAAGGACAGAGAAAGAAAGAGAAACCTATCAAAGAAAAAGAAAATTTATGATACATGTATTCTTCCATGCTTATCATACGGATGCCAGACTTGGGCAGTAAATGAACAGGAACTTAAAAAAAATACATGTATGCCAAAATGGGATGGAAAGAAGTGTTATTGGATTGGAGTTCGAAGAAGAGACAAGGTGAGACTACAAATTATCAAGGAGAAAACTAAATTTAAAGTTATATGTACCGTCTACAAACGCCTAAAATGGAGATGGACGGGACATATGATAAGAGAAAGGGAAGAAATGTGGACAAGAATTGTGACACAATGGTACCCACGGGATGGAAAAAGAAACAGAGGTAGACCCCGTAAAAGTGGGCGACCCGGCAAAAGTGCCACCCTGCACACCCAAACCGACACTCGGATGTTGTTTACTCAAGAATAAACCAACAAAAGTGTCGCTTGAGGATATATTAGATGATTGACAACGATATTTCATGTCCTACTTTTAACGTGAAACGAAAAAAAAATATAAATAAAAAGGATCACAGATTTTTCCCCAAAAAGGAGTTAAAGTCAGCCAGGCGGCCGGTTGTAAAAAATAAGCCACAACTATTACAACATGTAACATGTTGTGTCGATCCCATATAATGTGGGATAAGGGCAGGAGGAAGAAGAAGACTTACAGAGAAATAACAATCGGGCGGCGGCGGGACTCTCCCGTCTGCTGCTGAATATTGGCGGGCCGGGCGCAGTGTGCCGCAGGCTCTTTGAGGGAACCGTGCGGTCGATGGCCCTTTACGGGGCCCCGCTCTGGGCGGATCGCCTGACGGCCAAAACGACGGCGCTGCTTCGCAGGCCACAGCGCGTCCTGGCCGTCAGGGCGATAAGGGGATACCGCACGGTGTCCTTCGAAGCGGCCTCCCTGCTGGCCGGATTCCCACAATGGGACCTCGAGGCCCGGGTCCTGGTGCTATTGTACCAGTGGCGCCGGGATGCGACCGAGCGTGGCTCTCGCCCCGCGCCTCGCGAAGTGGAGGTAAAGCGGGCGGAGCTGCGTGACGAGGTGCTCATGGTGGAGTGGCAGGAGCGCCTCGCGCACCCCAGCGTGGGCCTCGCCACTATCGAAGCGGTGAGGCCCGTCCTGGCCGAATGGCTGGAAAGACGCCACGGCGCCCTAACCTTCCGCCTGACGCAGGTCCTCTCGGGGCACGGTTGCTTCGGGAGGTACCTGTGTCGCATAGGGCGGGAGATGACGTCGGGGTGCCACCACTGTGGTGCGGGTGATGAGGAGGACACGATGGATCACACTGTCGCCGTGTGCCCTGCGTGGCGCGAGGAGCGCCACGCCCTCGTCGCCCAAATCGGCGCGGACCTATCGCTCCCAGCCCTGGTTCTGTCCATGGTCGGGGGCGATCCTGGATGGACGGCTGTCGCCTCCTTCTGCGAGGCAGTCATATCCGCAAAGGAGGCGGCGGAGAGGGAGCGGGAGTCAACCACCACACTCCCCTCCCGCCAACGCAGGCCACGCCGGCGGCGTCGGAAGGCAAGTTATGACCTCCGGCCGCCGTAAAAAACGGCCGCGAGCCGCTCCTCGGGGGAGGATCCGCCGCCCGCACTATTGCCGCGAGGGAGAGGGCCGCGTGCTGTTCTGCGGCCCCCCTCAACTGTTGATTCAGAAGAGCGCCGGGGGACGAAATCCTAACCCCTGGCGCCAACAATTTAGAAGGGGCCAGCCGTAACAAAGGGCGGGCCGGCGCCGGCCCGGGCCACGAGATCGGCAGGCCATATATCCGTGGGCCCGGGCGTAGGCGATAGGAGAACAGCGGGGTTTTTAGTGGGTAGTCGGATGGTCGAACATCTTTCCTGGAGTCCCACATATCCCTCGGTCCCCCCGGGCCGGAGGAACCCGTCAAGAGAGGTTTTTCCCCGAGACAAAAAAAAAGGAAAGGTGTAAAGTTAAATTTAGGGATCTCGTTTATTAAAAAAAACGGTTTTACAGGACTAGTTAAAATCATTCATAATACTTACGATCAGAGGGTCTACTCAATGTGAATGTCTTTGGCGCAGCCTTTTTCTCTTTTTCCCTTTTCTCTCTTACAGCTTTCTGAAAACGAAAACCTGATTGAATTTAATCAATACTTTATGTTCTATGTAATTCTAATAATAATATCAACTTGTTTAAATCTTATATACAACACTGTCAACCACTTTTAATTAAAACAATTTTGAAAAAAAATTTACAAGATTTTGATAATGTACCTTACAACACTGCACATAAGCTTCTTTTGGCAAATGTACTTCTGGACTTGAACTTGTGCCTGTCACTGTACAAGCGTCTCCACCCTGAGCAATTCCTGCTTCTGATCCGGCTATGCATTGATCACAGCATCCCTGTAATAATGTCTTAGCATTAGTTTTACGTCATTATCCTACAATTAGACCAGAGCCTTCAATTATTGCGTAAATGCAATAATTGAAATACTACCTTCTATCTACAATAAAATCGCACAACTTAATTGAGTTGAGTTTTGTTGATTGTATATTTTGCTCTTTTGCTCCAATCATTGCGAGGGACCTTTGAACGACCAAAATACAGACCAGTACCACCTAGTTTGAGAGTCAAAAATCCCTCTTACGTTTGGACTAAATTATATCCAGAAGCAAATTTTTAGGTTATATTCGTTATTTATGTTTTTTGTTAAGGTTAATAAAGGTATAACATTATTATTATTTCATCGCAATAATTGCATAATATATTTTTTAACATCTGATACTATAAACTTGATACCTATAGATGTCTATCATAATAGGACTATCGTTAAGGTCTTTTTCACTTATTAGAATAATCATATTGTTTTTTGTCTTGTATCATTTTCTTTCGTTCTTTTTCATTAATAATGGGCACCTTACAGTCATTGGCTTTTCTATGGATACTATTAATGTTTTTAGTGTGTCATTAGCTTAGATGACTAGAAATTTCTTATTATCAATGAGAATATAGTTTTTAATACTTAAATTCTGGAATCAGTGTTTTAGTCAATGTAAACAGAGAGCAGTATCAAAGTGGACATGTTTATGGATGTAATGAAATTAAGACTACGAGTATTTATATGGTATTTTAATAAATGAAGACATTTAAAAATAAATATTAATAACGAGTATGACCTCCTCTCGCAGCGATTATGGCATGTAATCGTCATGTCATGTATGGCATCATGTATCGTCACGTGCTTTCCATCAGGCTTTTGATGGTGTCCTGTGGAATGTGTTCCCACTCAGCCGAGATCACACGTAAAAGCTCCCTGATGTTTTGTGGAGGTAGTTGGACAAATCGTACTCGCCTTTTCAGGAGGTCCCAGACGTGTTCAATCGGGTTAAGGTCGGGGCTCCGCGCTGGCCGATCCAAACGACAAATATCAACCTCTTGCATATAAGCATCTAAGTCGCCATAACGGTGGGCCCAAGCATTGTCGTCCATGTAAACGGCATTTTCACCAATTACAGTCAGTGCGGGTAGTGCATGTTGACAAAGAATTTCTGTTATGTACCTTTGCATATTTTGTGGGCCATTTTCAATTAATACTGTCTCGGTACGATAACTGGAAATCACGCCTGCCCAAAACATAACGGACCCCATACCATAAGGGGTGATTTCTTCAAAACACACGTCGGCATAGCATTCCCCTGGTCTTCTTAACACTCGCCGATGTCGATTCTCACCACGCAGATAAATTTAAACCTCATCGAAGAAGATTACGCTATTCCAGTTACCTAGTGTCCAAGATAGGCAATATCTAGTGAAGGTCAATTGAGCAATCCAGTGCTCACGGAGTATATCTGGGTATATCAGCCGCTAAAAAGCTTCCTCCTCACGATCCATAGGCTAACTTATGCTCCTCGTAACTCCTCAAGGTTTCTTTTCAGGTCTATATAACTGTATTTGAGGTTCTTTAGCGCCTGAGTTACTAAAAAGTGGTCGTCTCGTGGTTGTGTGCATCGTTTTCTCACAGAACCTTGCTTTCTCTTAACGGAACCTGTCTCTTGGTATCGAGTCCAGGTTCTTTGGGCGGTTGAACGACTCACGTTTAACCGCTGTGAGACGTAACATTGGCCATATCTCTCTTCCAGCAGCGCCGTAATTTTATTAGTTCTTATTACTTTTTCTGCAATTACAATAGACACAAATATATCTGTTTTAAGTCATAATAAGGCGGGATTATAAGACAAACATAAATTATTGTACTAAAAATAATGAAAAGTTTTAGTTGCCTAATAAATAACCCTTTAACAGCAAACTGTTAAAGGGTTATTTAATAGTTTTTAGTTATAATATTAATATAACTTATAATATTTAACAGTTAAAGGATCATTTTAATAAAAAGTCATACACTGAAAAAGAGATTAAATATTATTTTTAAAAACAAATTTTTGGATTTAACTTTTTTCATACCCAGACTCTTCGTTAAGTGCCAGTAATACAGTTTAGCTGTTAAAACCTTTTTACGACTAAATTATTACCAATAACGTAGAAAAACCAGAACCACCCGTTTTTTTTTTTGCCAAATAGTTCATGTCATATACAATTTTTTTTATTTTTGTAGGACAGCAGACAGGCTGACAGCCCACTCAGAATTTAGCAATTACCGTCGCCTATGGGTGTTTGTAACGCCAGTGGCATCGCAAACACCTTGCTGTTCCATAAGGGTAAAGGAACTTGGGTCACTAATGCCGTAACACAACACAAAGTTACTATGGCGGCATTCTTAAGACCAAAGGTGGGGTTTGGGGCTCTACCACGTAGCTAGGGTGGGTTGTTATGTCGCCTTTTACAGCAGGCCAACCCCGGCCACAGAGGTCAATATTCTTTCTCCGTCCCTGCGCGGATAAAATATGATCGAAGGAATAATGAAGTTTTTGCATTTGATTTAACTCGTGCACCGGGAAGTGTGTTCAATCATGTAACTAGGTAATTAGGATCCCCTTATCAGTTTACACACATGGCGATAACATTTCCCTGATAAGTCTTATTTACATAGGCTAAGCTAATATAATTTTCTTGATGTTACCGCATGTACGGTATCAAATACCAGATAAATCTGTTAAGTATTAAGTTCAAATACACTTGATGCACTGAACGGCCTACCTCCGTGGGACAACGGCTTTCGCACAGAACGTCTGCAGGGGTAAAGAGTTGGATGGATTTCCGTCCAGAATCTTGTTGTTGGATGTTTCAGTATCTTTACTACTATATAATCACGCCTCTTTCCTGTAGGGATAGGCAGAGACCACTTCTTTCCACTTGCTACGATCCTTACATACTTTTTTCGCTTCGTTCACTTTCATTATTCCCTTCATACGTGCCCTTCGGTTTAGGGTACTCTTGATCTGGCCTTTTTTCAAGACGTCCCTGATCTGGTCTCGAAACGTCTGCCTAGGTCTACCCCTTCCAACACTTCCATTCACATTCGCCTTATACACTTTTTTCGTCAATCGTTCTTCATTCATTCTCTCGACATGGCCAAACCATCTCATCATACCTTTCTCAATTTTAGTCACTACATCTTCTTTCAGACCACAACGTTTACTTATCTCACTATTTCTGATCCTGTCACTCAGTTTAACTCGTATCATATATACTTCTTAACGCTCTCAACTGCATTTATTCTGCTTTCATGTTTCTTCTGCCATACCTAACTTATATATTTTAATTAACCAAAATTAAAATATATAACTGCAGGCACTGCGTAATAATTTTTCTTAAATATATACATAATTTATTGTACATTTATTTATTTTATTATTATGTAATTAATAATTTTACACGAGTGCACCCGGCGTACAAACATAGCTCGAGAAATCGAAACTTGTCTCGCCGGATGTACATTTCACTTTTGCGTTTTTTAGTATTCGCAAAGTGCGCTCTCGCGAATACATCCCAAACTGTTAAGTTGTGACATTGTACAAAGCATTAAGAGTCGTACACATTCCTGTAATCTTAAGGTAATAAGAGTGTTACCGTTACTAAATAAGTGTAGATGTATGATGCCAGTCAGCGCGGGGGCACACAATGCGTTGCGGCGGCGGTGCGATGCCGGAGCGGTGTCGCTGCGTCATTTTACATAGAAATATCTGTGGCATGTCACACGATGCGCTGCGGTGCCGTACCGGATTCGCAACCACCGAGACTAGGCGGGGAGGGGTGAATGCGTTGCGACATCGGGGTGGCACCGTGGTACCGCTCAGACTGTGACATAACAACGTTGCGGCGCCGCACCGATCGCGTGCCCGCCGATACGGCGAAATCTTTGCGGTGTGGCGCCGCAACGCATCGTGTGCCCCCGCGCTCACGGACCGAGATTACGCCGTATAGGAATGAGAAGGATATCTCGAGAGCAGTGGACTGTATGAGAGAGGAGGGGAGAGGAGCGGTGATTAGAGAGACGCGATACCTTGCAGTGGGCAAAGAAATTCGCACTGACCTTGATTCATCCCTTCCCGGTTCGATTCAGGTCGCGGAGCAACTGTTGCATAGCACCAGCTAAATGTCACGCAGTGAACACACAATTTTATAACACGGCCAATGAGAGTTTGGAGTAACTATCAGGGAGGTCGAACTTCGACCGTCCCGCACGTTTAGAAACTTGCGCGTTACTATCATATTATTTCCGTCCCACCCTCGCTTTCACCATTTACCTCACCGAGAGTGAGGGTAGGTAACAAAAATCAGGAGGGATTTCAAATACCCTTTATGCAAGGATCGAACAGTAAGTGTGTAAAAATAAACACGCGATTCAACCGTGTCTCTTTTACTTCTTTATAAGTAGTATATCAGTTGTCTAGTACCCATAACACAAGTTATCCTACTACTTTGGGACTAGATATCGCTCTGTTAATTGTTACAGTAAATTTTTGAAGTGAAAACTTCTTTAGCGGCGTTGTGCACTTTTTTTGTGATGGGTAAAAAATGTTAAACTTGCGTCAGATCACTTGTCCTGATCGTAAGAATTCATATGACGGAGTTTTTCCCCAGTAATACAAACCTTATTAATAATGACTTAAGGTTTATTTTATAATGTAACCTTTAAATGATTGCATTGCACTTTATTACATTGAAATACAGTTGAGTTTTTGAAGTGAAAACTTCTTTAGGCGTGTTGAGCACTTTTTGGGTGAACAATTCTCGGTTTGTAAAGAAGTGTTAATGACCAATTTAAACTTTAATGCTTGATCATAAATAAATTTTAATAAACCGAAAATAATAATCTAATAGCTCGACGATACAATTCACAAGTTATTTAGTTTTTAGTTTTCACTTCTATCGGCAGTCCCCAAAGACTGCCCCGCATGTTTTTTGTGACTAGAATATTCTGTGACAATTTACACAACTTTATATACATATTTTTTTTTTCTAAATATACCTAAATATTATAAATTAATACCCAAACTCGGAATGGGAATTAAATCCGTGACCGCCGCAGGCATACCAACGCGTTATAACCGTTGCCCGCAAGGTAATCTTAGCTTTTTATAATAATGGTTGAATATTTTCCATCGCTACCTGTGATCGAACAAAATAATTTCTTATATTTCACGGCCCTCTGACAGTTATGATCCTACTGACCGGGAGAATTTTAAATACTTCTTCTTCGTCGTCGTAACCTCATGACTGAGGGACGTGACCGCGGTGCGTAGTCCTCGCCACCAGCTCCCTCCAGACACTCCTGTCTTGCGCCATCCGGATGGATCATTAAAGGCGGCAAATAAGTAAATGTACTCCGATAATTCGCACAGCGTCATCCATTATTAAATTAAGCAGTAGAGCGCTGTGTAGTGAGTACTAGATAACAGATATACTACATATATACCTTTCTTTTTTAAATACTATGCTTCGCTTAAATCCAAAAGCTAAATTATTTAGGATATCTTTTGCGTATAAGATGACGCCTAACAGAGGAGAGTAGAAGGGAGAACATTGTGCAGACCCCATTTAATGTGGGATAAGGGCAAGAAGAATAAAAGAGACTTTGGCGTAAATATAGGCAATTGTAATTTTATTACATAGTTTGACTTTGACCGAAATTCCGAAATTTAAGAAGATTATTTTTATTTGCGATTGATAAAACAGTAAATTTTAATTGTTTTATCTTTTAACAGCTAGGAAGAGTGTACACCAACGTTATCATATGTACAATTGAATTAAGACTTTAATTGTATAGCAATAAAGTAGAATAAATTCTACCGTGTGATTCTAGCCAACAATTTGATGAACTAGACTAGGGTTGCCAACCGTCCTGTTTTCCCAGGACATGTCCTAGTTTTTGTGGTGTCCTGGGATGTCCTGGATAGTTTTTAAGTAGCATCCTGTTTTTTAATATTCAAATACTTATTATTAAATAATATTTGTAACTAACTTGTTATACTCTCCGTGCAGAGGCGGAGTAAGAATAACCTCTGTGGCTGGGGTCGACCTATCGTAAAAGGCTACATACCCACTCTGGCTACGTGGTAGGGTCGGTCACAAACCCCTCTAGATGGCTACTATCCTTGGTTTATAAGTATGCCGCCATAATAATCTTGTGTATGTCTATGGGACAGCAGCGTGTTCGCGGTGCCCCTAGCGTCGCAAACATACATAGACGTAGTAACTGCTTACTATTAAGTGGGCCGTTTGCTGTTCCACAACAGTAAAAGAACTAATTCTAACTAAATTTACTTAAGTATTGCAACTATATTACCGCGTCCTGTTTTTAAACTAAATTGTCCTGGTTATTACAACATTATATCCTAGTTTTTTAAATTTGAGGTTGGCAACCATAAACTAGACGATCATTAAAGGCGGCAAATAAGTAAATGTACTTTGATAATTCGCACAGCGTCATCCATTATTAAATTAAGCAGTAGAGCGCTGTGTAGTGAGTACTAAATAACAGATATACTACATATATACCTTTCTTTTTGTTTTCTGTGTGAATTGTCACATTTTTTTATAAACCACTTTTTTATCGAAATATATTCCTGTCTAGAATTTATTTTAAAATCTTTTAAAAATAAAATTACCACCAGATAAAAACGTGTGTTATAAGGAGAATAAACGGCAAGAAATTCTCTAGAAACACACATTTTAATTTAAATTCATGTATATTATAACCACAAATCAATATTCAAATTTTAGCTCAGAATACATAAAAAAAAGAAAATATTGTTATACTAGCTGACCCGGCGAATGTTGTTCTGCCATATAAATAAAAAAAATACTATAATAAAAATACCTTATGTCCTTTTGCAAGATTCACTCTATCTCTGTACTGAAATTCATCAAAATTGGTTCAGCGGTTTAAACGTGAAAACGTAATAGATAAACAAATCAAAATGATCTACAATATAGTCTAGACAAACTTACAAATATAAAATTATAGAAAAATACCTGGAACGCATTTTGTAAGAACCGCTTTTTTATTTTATTAATTATAATTTTTAATTTGATACTCACTTTGCTAAGATCTTTAGTGAGATCACAGTGTTGCGAGCTGGTAGCAATATCAACACCGGTATCACAAGACCTTTTCTTCCTGAAACAAGAAAATATTTATCAAGCTCCACTGTATTTAACACATAAACGGACCCCGTAACCGGGACTTAACGCTCAGATTATATGTGTACGAACATAGTGGATGGATACAAAAGGAGGTCTACAACCATAGAAAAGATGCATGGATTATGTAAAAGATGATATGGCAAAAAAAGTGTGGATGTTCAGATGACAACTAATAGAAGAGAGCGGAAGGAGAGAATATGTTAAGCCGACCCCACGTAGCTGGGATAAGGACAGGAAGAAGGAGTGTAGAAGATAAACTATGTCGATGTTACTTCAATAGGTTTCATTTTCAGCAATTTCTTCAATCAGCGAGATTCCTTTGAAAGTTGGCATATAATTTTTTTTTATATATAAAATCATATGCTGTTACACGGTGTTTACTCACGCCACCACTAGTCAAGCTCACCTACTTAGGAACATAGAATGGTAAAGATCCTGCTTCCACTCCTTTTGGGACGGTATCATAATCGGTGTTGTTAGAAGTGTAGTAACGTATCCCCGTAACTTAAGCGCGGACGCGGGTCCGTGTCACGCAGATTGCTTTAGTTTAATTATTAGTTTGTACTATCTATTCTATATTGTTCCAATACATTTTGTACTCAAGATCTTTGCGAATGTATCTTCGCCCATCACCCCGTTACAATACCAAATTATAATGATATAAATACTCGTACATATCTTTAAAAATAATTATTAAATTTTTCTTAAATATATTCCCATAATTTTGATTACATATTTATTTTTTATATTTAATTAAAAACAATAGGTTATTTTATAATCTACTTACTGCGTTATCTAAAAATGTGGTTTCTCTGGGAATAATCAAAATACCAATTCAATTAATAATAAGGAAAAACCAGCTGAGGCGTAAAGTGTAATAATCTAAACCGTGTGGTTAATGGGTTTAGAATCATGAATTATAACGGTAAGTCCAGAAATAAGGCCAACACCTCCATATGGGTCGAAAAATGGGGTTAAATTTCATACTTTTTCCTGTTATATCTACACACAGTAAATGGAAGACCAAATCGGTTTTTTTTAGGATCGAACGCATGACCATATCAAACTACTTAAATCATATTTATTTGTAATAAAACATAATGAAATTACAAATAAGACCAATTTTTTCCATATGGCAAAATATTTGTTAACATTTTTTTTTAAATTTTCATTATTTAAGGTTATAATAAACAGAAATAGACATCTTATTGTTTGTTAATAAAATAATAATTTTATTGCTGTAGGACATCAGACAGGCTGACGGCCCACTTAGAACTTAGCAGTTACCGTCGCCTATGTTCCTATCATAAGGGTACTGGAACTTGGGTCACTAATGCCGGAACACAGCACAGAGTTATTATGGCGGCATACTTAAGTCCAAAGGTGGTCGCCATCCAGACGGGCTTGGGGTCACGTAGCTAGGGTGGGTTGTTTTGTTGCCTTTTACGACAGGCCGACCCCGGTCGCAGAGGACAGTATTCGTTCTCCGCTCCTGCACGGATAAAAATATAAAGTTCATTATTTGCACATAGTATACATTACAATAATTGTCACACACATAACAATTAAATTTATTTATTACTAGCTGTGCCCGCGACTCCGTCCGCGTGGAATAGTGACTTTGGGTAGCATTTTTTGGATATATCTTATGGTTTATTTTGGATTACAAACCCTATAAACCCTAAAATATAAATAAATGAAATATACAAACTGCGTTCGAACCTACAATCTCCAGCCTAAGCTGAACCCTTATATGATTGATGATATAAATTTGAGGTCAACTTAAATTGGATTTTTAAAAACCCGAAACTGATCACTTTTAACTAAAACCATTTTTTTTTCTAAAATAAAAGTAGCCTAAGTTACTCCTTGTTATATCAGCTATCTGCCAGTGAAAGTCCCGTCAAAATCGGTCCAGCCATTTCAGAGATTAGCCGGAACAAACAGACAGACAGACAGACAGACCGACAGACCGACAAAAATTGTAAAAATGTTGTTTTGATATATGTACCGTGTATACATCCAAATGCACGTAGTAAAAAGCGGTTATTTTAATATTACAAACAGACCCTCCAATTTTATTTATTTGTATAGATTAATATCTATATAACTGTATAAGCGAAGACCACTCATCACGAGATCTTAAAAACTATATACCCGAATGACTTAAAAATTTGCTTACCATAGTTACTTATTTCGCGATGTTAACGCTCACGAAGCACAGATTTTATGAAAATCCTATCCAAAATGTAATTTAATTTAGTTAGTTTGTATACTATCAATTTATTCTTTCAACATATTATGTTTAATAGATCATTTAGTCAAGTAACCACCACTTAACCACTGAGCCGTCGTCAGTTGAAGTATCAGCCAATCGATCGTATATATCAAACTTAGCGGCATTTATTATTATTCTCTTTGGTCAAGAAAATGTCACCGACAAGAACTCACGTCAACATATTGATGTCTTTTTTGTGATACTCAACAACACACCACTGTCTCCGAAGTACAAGCTTCGGATGCAATTGGAAGAAAATATTCCGCCCACGCAGCGATTAAGCCAGGTCATATCTTAGTGCTTTAAGCAGCCATAGGCTGTATACGCTCGGATCCGATATCCTATTTGCATCGTTGAAAGCTGTCTCAACGTCATTAGAAAAAATCAAAACACAATGAACACTTCTGTATATTGCAAAAACTCCTGCACACTTTTCTATCTTCCACAACTCTTAGTACTACGAGTAACTAGCTACTTCCCGCCCGCTTCGCTAGTCGAATAACAGAAAAAAGTAAATCGAAAAAATATGCGAAGTTATCGTATGCATGCGCGCTACACCGTTTGCCACACTTCTCCGCAGCATGAAAACACATACATCACTGAACATGTAATGCTTATAAAAATCGTTGTTTCTTAAAACTGTAACAACTTTATATTAAATGAATATATCGCAATCATTTTTTGTAGATTAGAGATGGATACTGTGAAAGAAACATTAAGGAAAAGAAGCTCGAAATACAATATCCGACTAAATAGCCACGTGAACGTATTGGCGCATTCACTCATTGACACAACACATAATACTGTCCGCCTCAGGAGGGCACATGTCATGGAGCTCGACGAGAGACAATGAGTCGACCTAATTTAAAGACTTCATATAGAGTAGCACATCACTGGATGCTCTCAACGCCTAACTGATTGCCAACAACCCTTCTGATTATAGCCGATAATGATGGCTGATTGCAGAAAGAATCAAAAATGAAAAAAAAATTTTTAGTTAAAGCCCAAGTGACTAAGAAATAAAACAGAAAATTTAATTGAAATCTATCCAGTAGTTTTGCCGCGATGCACGCACAATTGCAGACCTCTATTATTTTATTTATATATGTAGATGATACAGTATAAAAAAATTTAAATGTATTAAAAAACTTACTGGAAATACTCCTTACAGCACTGAGCTCTTGCAATAATACACAAGCTACCAAACGCTTCTGGAATATCTGAAGGTACAGGTAGATTTGAAGAGCACTCATGGGCTGTGTGGTTCCTCGCGTAACCTGTCCCTTCGTTACAGCATAGTTGGATGATCTCGGTCATATCATCCGCGATGTAACCTAGAAATAGAGAATATTTTTGAAGTTCTTTTGGCGCGTTTGTAAAAAATATTATTGTAAAATTTTACTATTCGCGCACTCATCGACAGCCAAAAAGTTTTATATTCACGGTATACTCCGTGCAGGTATTCATCGCACCCGTTCTCTCTCTTTTATCCGTGCAGGGGCGGAGAAAGAATACTAACCTCTGTGGCTAGGGTCGGCCTGTCGTAAAAGGCGACAAAACAACCCACCCTAGCTACGTGGTAGGGCCTCAAGCCCGTCTGGATGGCGACCACTTTTAGTCTTAAGTATGCCGCCATAATAACCTTGTGTTGTGTTCCGGCATTAGTGACCCAAGTTCCTGTACCCTTATGGGAAAGCAGCGTGTTCGTAATGCCACTAGCGCTGCAAACACATATAGGCGACGGCAACTGCTAAATTCTAAGCGGGCCATCAGCCTGTCTGCTGTCCTACAGCAATAAAAAAAGCAATAAAAAAGATTCTCAGATATTCATGAATCTACAACACGTACTCGTACCATATTTATATCAATGGAAATAATATATATATATATATATATATATATATATATATATATATATATATATATATATATATATATATATATATATATATATATATATATATATATATATATTCATAAATATACATGTGTTTATGTGATTTTAAATTATCTATGATGGTGAATGATAGGTCATTGTAAAGAAATGTGGTAAAAGTAACTTATCTTAAGAAAACATGCGGGGCAGTCTTTGGGTACTGCCGATAGAAGTGAAAACTAAATAACTTGTGAATTGTATCGTCGAGCTATTAGATTATTATTTTCGGTATATAAAAAATTGTTTATGATCAAGCATTAAAGTTTAAATTGGTCATTATCACTTCTTTACAAACCAAAAATTGTTCACCCAAAAAGTGCTCAACGCGCAAGAAGTTTTCACTTCAAAAACTCAACTGTATTTCATTGTAATTAAGTCACAATTCGAATAGATATGTATAAGTAATGCAATGCAATCATTTAAAAGTTACATTGTAAAATAAACCTCGTCACTATTAATAAGCTTGGTATTACTCGAGCAAAACTCCGTCTTATGAATCTTACGAATTTTCGATCAGGACATGTGACCTGACGCAAGTTTAAAATTTTTTACCCATCACAAAAAAAGTGCACAACGCCGCTAAAGAAATTTCACTTCAAAAATTAAGTGTATAAAAATTAAGAGTGTGTGTGATTTGAGCTTAATTGTCGGTATGTATTATTTTATTTTATTAATTTATCACTCCTTTTACAAACAAAGTGTTATGGCATACGGGAAGAAATCTCTAGCTACTTTTGTTTTTTTAATGGGTGAAAGTCCTTTTATCCCAAACTCTTTTCTTATTTATCATCATCATCTTAGCATTGAATCCCAGTTGCAGCCCAAACTCTCGCTTCGGCGCCCGGGGCCTGCTGTCCGACTTTTTCTTCTCCACTTCGCACGATCTTCAGCATCTCTGGTGGTCAGTCCATTGGCACGCATATCAACCCCTACGTCGTCAAGCCAGCACTTTTTGGGTCTTTTCTTATTTATCATCCAAACAATATATTCATTTTACAAGAAATCAATCATGGCTGCAATAGTCATACAATATTTGCCGCACGTGGTTCGCATTCTTAGCTCTAGCGGTTCATTCGCTCTATAAATTCTGATTAATGTGATTACATGTCTACTTTGTCTATAATCTCTCACATCCCTTACAAAGTAATTGTAGTATCTAGTTTTACTTTATAAATTATGTTCTTTTTCTACCCGTCCACTCTCTACATAATGTGATTACATTTCTATTTTTTCTAGATTGTTCCTCACGTCCTTTACAATGTACTAATTGTAATATCCAGTTTTACCATATAAATTATTTTCATATGTTCTTTGTCTATCTACTCACTTTCTGCTGTATCTCACCTTTTACCGCAATTTATCGACCTATCTTTGAGCTACTTTTATGCTCCTACCCCCTTCAAATCAAATCAAAATCATTCATTTATCAGAAACAAATTAAAAAGTACACAGTAATCATGTTTGCCAACAACTGGCAGAAGAAATTTAAATTTAATTAAATCAATCAAGCATAAATATCCCTATTTCATATAATTTTATACATATACAATTTAATGTAGTTATTTTTGAGATGTCATTATCATACCATACATGTCATATACGATAAATTATTTGTATTTAAGAAAAAAATTATTTCATAAAAACATTTCTCTAAGAGCCAGTTAAGTAATTTAGTTTTAAACCGTCTTTTCGGCAATTTCCGTATTGATTTTGGTAAGGTGTTGTAAAACCCTTACCGCCATCATATAACAATTTGTCCGGCCCAAAGCCGTGTTACTGCTTGGGGTCATAAATCTCGGGGTCACGTAGTTTAACTATTAAGCTCTTATTGTTAAACTTGTCAATGTTAGTACTCGCAATTTTCTAAAGAGTTGTTTACAAAGGATTTCTGTTATGAACCTTTGAGCATTTAGTGGGCCATTTTCAAATGAATACTATCTCGGTGCGATAACTGGAAATTACGCCCGCCCAAAACATAACAGACCCCATACCATAAGGGGTGATTTCTTCAAAGCACACGTCGGCATAGCATTTCCATGGTCTTCGTAACACTTGCCAACATCGGTCCTCACCATGCAGAAAAATTCGAGCCTAATCGGAGAAGAGCACGCTACTCCAGTTAACTAGTGTCCAAGATCGTCAATGTTTATTGAAGGTCAATCGAGCAATCCGGTGCTCACGGAGTAACTTGGGGGCCCACGTTGGTCGTCGACTGCGTATTTCTGCCGCTAAAAGCCTCCTCCTCACGGTCCATAGGCTAACTTGTGCTTCTCGTACCTCTTCAAGGTTTCTTTTGAGGTCTATGTGACTGTATTTGCGGTTCCTTAGCGCCTGAGTCACTAAAAAGCGATCGTCTCGTGGTTGAGTGCAACGTTTTCTGCCAGAACCTTGTTTTCTTTTAACGGAACCTGTCTCTTGGTATCGAGTCCAGGTTCTTTGGACGCTTGAACGACTCACAAGCAAACACGAATAGAAACGAAGCAGTTTTTATTCTCACGTTCACGAAATTAGTAGTAAATAAAGTAAGAGCAAAAAACCAGGTCTGCATTAATGACAAAACACTTTGGCCTTCCAACACCGAAATATAATCAACGTTTTGGGAATATTTCCACCCCAGTGTTATTCTTCTTCTCAGTCGGATACTCTTGACAGAGCAGTCGCGGTCACGCAAGACGCCCGGCAGCGCTTCACCACCGCGCGCCATTTGTCCCTAGCTGAAGCCTGTCTTGCGCAGTCGTTTAGGGATGTGTATGTCATCGACTTGATTTGGTCCGTCCATCCCAAAGGCGAACGCCCTCGCGATCAGCTGCCATTTACCCGGCCCTGCACAACGAGCCGCTCCACGGAGTCCCCCCGTCTCTCGTCTCTCCCCCGGAGTCTCTCGCCGATGTTAAGCTCCTTCGAGATGGAGACATTGGTGCGGTGCTGTGTCCAGGAGACATTAAGCAGTCTCCTCCAACACCACATATCCAAGGCGTCAATACGCTGCCGCTCTCTTTCCTTCACCGTCCAGTGTTATATGAATCCGATATATCCGATAGCAACCCTTCAGATCGTACACCACATTTTCAATTTTCTATATTTACATTTTCTATTCAATATTTTTACTATGTATGTATGTATCGTTATTTTTATTATGTGTACTCTACAATAGTATTCCAAATTATATTCGATTTTTTGGACATATCAAAATTCCAAATAAAAAAAAAACGAAATACGACGCTATTCTTTCTTTCTGGCTCAAGACTGCGTAATAATTGTGACTCAAAATTGTGTAGATTTATAGAGTTACCAGGTGTGCCGGAAAGTCATAACCGGTTCTTCGGAAAAAACTACATAATTTTCAAGAAAATGGAAAAATTTATTTCTTTAAAGTATTGACTATTTGATTCTATACATCTTGCCCACCTTTCAGGCAAATTATGGATGCCATCCCAAAAAACCTGTTTTTCCTTTGAGCAAAACCTTTCATCGAGTCATTTTCTAACTCCTTCAAAATTGGCGAAGTGCTGCTTTTCAAGCACGTCTCTCATTGCTGCGAAAATGATAGACAGACGTGGCAAGATCTGGACAGTACGGCGAGTGCGATAATATGTCCCATCCAAGTGCTTTCAACGTCTCCTTGACCGGTTTTGCTTTAAGAGAAGGCGCTTTGTCGTGCTGCAAAATCACTTTACTGTGTCTTCGGGCCCTGGTATATTGTATTGGGCCGAGTATATTGTCTCTAACAAATTTTAATTTTCTTATTTTTTAAAGAAAGAAAGAAAGAAAAACAATTTATTTGGTGATTTACAGCTATAATCATTTGAACATTATTTATACTAAACTGCAACAATTAGTACCAAACGAGGTCAACAGTAAATTGATGCATCAAAAGAAATCTACACAGCACTGATTTTCAGAGACAACCCTCATAGTGAGAAATATTTTAGGTAAGTTTTACACTGATGTATATTGGTAGGAGTTTTTAAAGATTATTTAAAAAACATTATGACATCAGAAGACTAGATAAAAAAACAAAAGAGAACCTTCTCAAATAACATTTGATCTTATCGTTTGATTTACAGGAAAATATTGTTTTATTTGTAAATGGGAATTTGAATTCGAAGAACATGTTTTTATCTGTGCGTTTAATATATTATCTATTGTAAACAGTTACTAAGAAATTTAAAACATTTATAAACAAAGTTTAACATCGTTTAGCGTCGGATAACGTAAATGATTGCCTCAAAATAATTCAATTTTTTTTTATATTGCTAAAGAACAGCAGACAGGCTGTTGGTCCACTTAATAGCAGTTACCGTTGGATGTTTAAAGCCAGAGGCACCGTTAACACGCTGCTGTTCATGGGAATAGAGGAACCTAGGTCACTTATGCCAACACAACATAAGGTTATTATAGCGGCATATTTAAGACCAAGGGTGGTCGCCATCCAGATGGGCTTGGAGCCCTGCCACGTGGCTAGGGTTGTTTTGACGCCTTTTACGACAGGCTGACTCCGGCAACAGGGTATTCTTACTCCGCCCCTGCACGGATATAAATATATAATACTTTTTTTAATGAATAAACCTTTTTTTTTTTTTTTTTTTTTTATTGCTGTAGAACAGCAGACAGGCTGACGGCCCGCTTAGAATTTAGCAGTTACCGTCGCCTATGGGTGTTTGCAACGCCAGTGGCATCGCGAACACGCTGCTATCCCATAAGGGTACAGGAACTTGGGTCACTAATGCCGGAACACAACACAAGGTTATTATGGCGGCATACTTAAGACCGAAGGTGGTCGCCATCCAGACGGGCTTGAGGCCCTACCACGTAGCTAGGGTGGGTTGTTTTGTCGGCTTTTACGACAGGCCGACCCCGGCCGCAGAGGTTAGTATTCTTTCTCCGCCCCTGCACGGATAAAACCTATCGTAGTAGACACATCTTGCAATCTTATTATGCAAAATACTCCGTTGACTTTCGTTGTCGCTAGTGATTAATATAATTCAGCTTTCGCAAACATCGAACGTGGTCATATCAAAAATTCAGTATTAGTAGGAAATGTAAAGATCTGCAAAAAATTCTTATAAACGTTGTGAAGATCTGGTATAGATTTATTAGACTTGGTTCTCACTCATCTTTCTGTCCTTATCCCACATTAAGTGTGGTCAGTATGTTTTGTTTTTGTTTTGTCATTTCTTCCACTTTCCTCTATCAGCCGTCATCTGTGTAAAATTGTGATTTATTGTTGTTATATTTGATTACTACTACTTCAAAATTTTAGGGATAGATCTTGATTCCCGTATAAATACTGTACAAATTAACGTATTCGAATCTTATAAATTACATAAGTCACAGACAAAAAGATGAAAATATCAAGTTTGAGGTATAACAATTAAAAATAATACCTATGTCTAAAACGTATATATAACTATTTAAAACTAAAAACCTTAAAAATGTAATAAAATAACTAAAATATATTATTAAAAGGAGTCCCTTTAGGCAAGGTTCCGAAGATACTGGCAGCGTTCCCTCTTTGAATAGCTAGACTAATTCTTTGTCCGAGGTAGCTGCCAGCTCTTCGTTCTCCTGTGATGTAGACTAACCTCTTTGCTATTTCCTTAAAAAGCCTTATAGCGCTAGGACCCTTATAGCTTATAGTTTGAGGTTATAAATACGTGATTAAGATTTCAGTTACAGCTCTCCTTCCGCCAACGCAACACAGGTCAACGGCGTTGGTGGCCATCGAACAACCCCGGCCACCGCAGTAGGCAGCGGCTGCGGCTATGCGTTCGGTAGAGGTTTCGCCACACCTATACCACGAGAATTAAAGCCGTTCCACGTTGCCCCTCTCAATCGTGTAGAAGAGCGCCGGGGGGGGGGGGGTCAAAGAGCCCACCGCTGTGAATGACCTGCGTCGACCTGGACCACGGTATTGACCAAACCATCTGTTTAGACTCAAAGAGTAACATATCTCCATCAGGAGATATTTTTTTATCCGTGTAGGGGCAGCGAAAGAATACTAACCTCTGTGGCCGGGGTCGGCCTGTCGTAAAAGGCGACAAAACAACCCACCCTAGCTACGTGGTAGGGCCTCAAAGCCCGTCTGGATGGCGACCACCTGTGGTCTTAAGTATGCCGCCATAATAACCATGTGTTGTGTTCCGGCATTAGTGACCCAAGTTCCTGTACTCTTATGGGACAGCAGCGTGTTTGCGATGCTACTGGCGTTGCAAACACCCGTAGGCGACGGTAACTGCTAAATTCTAAGCGGGCCGTCAGCCTGTCTGTTGTCCTACAGCAATAAAAAAAGGACCAGCAAAAATAGTTCGATATACCTAAATTGTACATATCTCATAATATTGGTTTTTACATAAAAACCAACGCTGTCCTTCCGATAGGCTCGAAAATATAAACTGTTTGTAATAAAAAGAACTATAAAATAAATTGGAACTTTACCTGGAGACCACACTCGTGATAAATTTGACAGTTCATATAAAATACAATTTAATTACCAATAAATCACGTCTGCATTAAATGCTATGGCCTACTTTCGTATAGCTGCAAATTGGGTTAACAGGGCGTACAGATGTCGAGGAAAATGTTTATACGTTACATTATGAAGGTGTTATTTATAGTTGAATAATTATGTATAGTTCAATTATTTACCTGGTAGCTCAGTGCTCGCTTGGAGACTAAATCCTGGGTTCAAAACCCACGATACATCGCTTAGGCAGTTTTTCTCATCTAATTTGCATATTACAGCATAAATGCTATGTATCCGTGTAATGTAATGTTTTTATCCGTGCAGGGGCGGAGAAAGAATACTAACCTCTGCGGCCGGGGTCGGCCTGTCGTAAAAGGCGACAAAACAACCCACCCTAGCTACGTGGTAGGGTCTCAAGTCCGTCTGAATGGCGACCACCTTTGTTGTGTTCCGGCATTAGTGACCCAAGTTCCTGTACCTTTATGGGACAGCAGCGTGTTCGCGATGCCACTGGTATTGCAAACATCCATAGGCGATGGTAACTGCTAAATTCTAAGCGGGCCGTTAGCCTGTCTGCTGTCCTACAGCATTAAAAAAATTGTATCAATTGTGAAGGGAAAAATGGTGAGGAACCCTATCTACCGAGATCACCAGAATTGGTAACCCGCCAATTCGCTTTGGACAAGCGTGGTGGGTCACTGTCCGTTCGCTCTAATGGTCACGAGTTCGATTGCCAACAAAGCATACTTCTTATGCTGTTTTTCTTAGCTAATGTGTATAAAAATTACAACATAAAACATCTCACTGCTAGATTCGCACCTTCCCCTAGGGGGAACGCAGTACCCTAGAACCAAGATAGTTTAACGTCGTAAAGGCTGATGCGTGCCAATGGAATCTCTACCAAGGATGCCGAAGACCGTGCGAAATAAATTATATCCGTGCAGGGGCGGAGAAAGAATCTGACCTCTGCGGCCGGGGTCGGCCTGTCGTAAAAGGCGGCAGAACAACCCATCCTAACTACGTGGTAGGGCCCAAGCCCGTCTGTATGGTGACCACCTTTGTTCTTAAGTATGCCGCCATAATAATAACTTTGTGTTGTGTTCCGGCATTAGTGAACCAAGTTGCTGTACTCTTATGGGCCAGCAGCGTGTTTGCGTTACCACTGGCGTTGCAAAAACCCATAGGTGCTAAATTCTAAACGGGCCGTCAGCCTGTCTACTGTCCTACAGCAATTAAAAAAAAATAGGAGTCTAAACGTTGTATTCTAAAGCCCTAGATTGATCACCGAAGATACACTTTACTATCAAATACCCTATTATTTATCACCTTATTTAAATAAGAATGAGCCATTGTTGCATACGTAACCAAAGATGAGGTCACACAAATCCAGCACAAAATACATCAAAAGCTAACCTCGATTTTCATTTATGAATAAGCCGGTTGAAAATAATGTTTTTAGGTCAACTTTTTATCACAGAAACATGTAACTGACCATACTAAGTGCAACAAAGCTGCAGGAAACTGAGCAAACTATGTATAATTCTGTTAGTATTAAATTATTAATATTAGAATCACCTATACACTAGTTTATTTAAATTTTATTTATCTATGTTTGGTGTATTTGTTATTTTCTTTAATACTTAGGACCAGACAGGCTGAGCCCTTTTAACAGTATTACAAACAGTTACCGTCGCCTATGGATGCTTGCGACGCCAGGTGCACCGCGATCACTTATATCCGCCTACGGGTACTTTTCAACCCGATCCAAAAATTTTCTTTTATAAAATCATAAAAAGTTTTTATTCTTAACATCTCCATTTTAGAACCGCTATAATTTAAAATTGAAACTCATCAGCAAATATATTTTTCTATGTAATAAATAAACTAAACAACCGGCACGCTCTGATGGCCGTTTAGACGTTTGTTCACTCATGAACTTTCGTATTAATTAGTAATTACATTTGAAGGAGCGAGTTGCTGTTCTTTATTGGCAATAGTGACGTGCAGTTAGTCACAATAAAGAACAGCAATTTGCTCCTTCAAATGTAATTACTAAGTAATACGAAACTTCATGAGTGGGGACAAACGTCAAAACGACCATCATAGCGTGCCGGTAGAGTAATTGGGACAATTCATACAGTGCCCTCTAGTTCCGAAGTATGCAACAGAAAGAGTTATTGGTACTAGACAACTGATTTAGGTACTTATTTTCTTTTGTAAATAAATACTTATTTTCCTCCGTGCAGGGGCGGAGTAAGAATACTAACCCCTGCGGCCGGGATCGGCCTGTCGTAAAAGGCGACAAAACAACTAGCTACGTGGTAGAACCCGAGCTGTCTGGATGGCAACCACCCTTGGTCTTAATACCGCTATAATAAATAACCTTGCGTTGTGTTCCGGCATTAGTGACCCAGGTTCCTGTGCTCCTATGGGACAGCAGCGTGTTCGCGGGTCACCTAGCGTCGCAAATATCCATAGGTGACGGTAACTCCTTACTATAAATTGGGCTGTTAGCCTGTCCGCTGGTGTTTCTCTTATAGATAAAATTCGTAACGAAGAAACCCATAAGAGAACTAAAATGACTGGCATAGCTCGCAAAAAATGCATGCTGAAGTATCAGTAGGCCGGTCACGTCTGTCGTATAACCGATGGACGCTAGAGCAAGTGAGTTCTGGAGTGAAGACCACATCTAGGCAAATGCAATGTAGGGCACCCCCAGCCCGATGGAGCGATAACCTGTGCAAGGTTACCAGTCGCGGCTGTACAGGGAAAGCAAACGAACGGATTTGTGGCGCAAACTTGGGGAGGCCTACTACCAGCAGTGGCTTACGATTAGCTGATGACAAGTAAATATAAATAAATATGTTGTGTCAATTCACATAGCGCCCTGTAGTCCCAAAGTATGTCTTGGAGAGAGAAACGGGTACTAGACAACTGATAGACGAGTACTTACATAATTTTTTATAGTAAATAAAAAAATACACCCAGAAGAAAGACGAGCATATATATATATATATATATATATATATATATATATATATATATATATATATATATATATATATATATATATATATATATATATATATATATATATATATATATATATATATATATATATATATATATATATATATATATATATATATATATATATATATATATTGTGCCGACCCTATATAATATGGGATAAGAACAATAGGAAGATACTTTTGCAAATAAATATTATTAATAATCACCCAGACGCGAGACGGGAATCGAACCCGTGACCTCCGCAAGCGTACCGAAATGCGTTATCCGTTACGCGACAGAGGTCGTCCGTCCGTCCTCGATTAAATCTGGTGTTTACCTTATTGTGTATGACATCCATCTTATTGTTGTGGAATTATATTAATTAAAAAATAAATGTATAAGCAGAACTGTTTTCAGAATTACATAAATCCAAATACAGACCAAATAAATTTGGTGCATTTTAAAAAGTAAATCTTAAAATTTCATAAAAGAATAAAAAAATCATAAAAACCCATATTTTATTTTCTATATGTTTACATCAAGATATAAACATGCTTACGTCTTAGGGTTTGAGTGAAATACTGATCCCTGCGGCCGGGGGGCGGCTAGTCGTGAAAGGAGGTAAGGTTAGGGCCTTACGATTGGCTGATGACAAGTAAAGACATGCTGACCAAGACATGATGACAGCTAGGGCTGGGTCTAGGTCTGGATGGCAAGCATACGTGTCTCCAAATATGTTGCCTTATGTTACGTTCCGGCATAAGTGACCCAGGTTCCTGTACCTCTATGGACAGCAGCGTGTTCGCGGTGAACAACACCCATAGGCGACGGTAACTGCTCACTATAAGTGGGTCGTTAGCCTATCTGTTGTTCTTCTTCTTCTTCTTTCTTTGTGCTTATGGCTCCAAGGCATTTGGCATTGATTTTGCCAATGTCTATGTTAATAATAAAAGTGACAGGTTAAATAAAGCAATAGTATTAGAGAAATATGGTCGGTAAATTGAGTTCTGAGATCCTGAGGACAACACAAGAAGCAAGTTAGTATTAAATGTATATATGTACCCTTATAGGTAAATACTGTTAGTAATTAAAAAGTTAGAGAGTGTATATATTAGCTTAGAGTGCACAAGTGTTAAGAGGAAGTTTACATTAATGGGGCGTGGGATTTGTTTTGGCAATAGGTCGTATATAGGGGGTCGATATCTTTGGACAATGGAAGAATATGTGTTCAAGATTTCCTTCATCATGTTCCACAGCAATAAAAAATGAAGTGCATACACCCTAAAGTGTTAATATCTGTTAGTCTTCAATCAACACATTATAACTAAAACGAACTCGAGCTGAAGTGCTTCCGTTCTTCCATACACACCATTATCTCAACAATAACAGCTATCATAATAAACACTTATACACTACCGCATTCCTGCGATAATGCAATTAAAATTTCTCGTTCTATAAAACTCTATTCACTTTTCTTGATTTATATTCTTTTGGATCTAGCTTTGGAATTGTAAGCAATATCTAAACAAATGTTTTTCTCACAAAAAATGTCTCTTTCATACTTTAAAATACTTTTCATCTGGACCATGAGTACCATGACATTGCCATTTAAAAATTGTAATTTACTAAATTTATACGGGATATTTTACATTACATTTTTTTTCTGAGTTGCTATCTTCCATGTATTATATCTATATACCTATCTTCAATGAAAAATATATACTTATTTTTTTTTATTAAATTCTCTTAAAATTAATTCTCTTAATTTTATTATAATAAAATTAAGAGAATTATTTATTTATTCAAAAATATTGGAAATATAATAAGATTGTTTAATTCTAAGTTAAATGAAGTTTCGAATGGCTTAAAACATTTTGCTTTTAGTAGCGATAACAAAGCTTCGAATAACTTACCAGACGCAACTTGCAAGCTGAATAAAGCGCACAAAAAAATCCACCACATTTTCACTTATTTGTTTACTAATATAAATCACAAACAATCCATTTGTCAACGTAAACAAACGCTTGAGTATAATTTAAGAATGATCCATGGATCCTTTAAAATACGCGCTGGGCAGGAGTGCGGGCGATACGCGTGCGCGACGCGGTCTATTTCGGTCACGTTACTGCAACGATCTCTGTCTTGTCATAGATTAAGTAGTAGAGATGAACGCGGACTTGGTGATATATTTTACGGACACGTGTAAAAAAATTTAAAATTAAATCAAGCTCAATTTACTTGTTATTGTGATTTTTTTTTATCTATCAATCCTATGTAGTCTCGTCTAGAAATAATAACAAGGCTACCTCATCATTGCCTACCCCTAACTTCCAAACTTTGAAGAGGACCATGAAAGTCGAAGTTGCAGCCTGAAAAATTACGTAGCGTCATTCGCCCCGCTGCTTAAGGTGATCGAAGGAACCCTGGGGTGGTTTTTATTGAGTATACCAGTGATGTACGTCACCAAGTGCATTGCACGGGGAATCCCATTAACTTCAAATGAACTGCATGGTGAAATGCTTATTAGAAAATGAACGATGCAAATATATACTCATATGTACCAAAATCGTTTACCCTTATCCTCTATCCTTATGTATGTAATTTAATTATAATATAAAATTATTGCCTTCTCTTAATAAAAAAATATTATCCTTCAGTCAAAAAAATATGATCCTACTCTAATGTTTGTTAATCATGCTTTAATATGTAAAATGTTCATTGAATAATTTATTTATGTCTTTTTTGTAGTAGAGATATAATATATTTTAAAGGAAAAAATGTGACAGATAGAAGAACGTGAATAAAAAATTTGAAAATAGAACAAAAGGTAAAAAATAATTATCATAAAATTTAAAATAAGGATTATGTGATTAACAAAAAAATTAATTTTATTGTAAAAACGGCGTGTTTTAGTTTGCTTTTCCATAAAAGCGTGTTTTTCAGGTTTTTTCAACTATTATTTATTATTAACTTTTTAGTTTGATTAACTATAAAATAGAAGTGTGTTCATATAATTTATTTGTTGTCAATTATCAATCGGTAAATGATTTTATTAATTTAACGTCATCTTCCGGCAGTGTTACTATTAATTTAACGCCATCTTCTGGCAGTTTTATTAAAACATGAAACCCCAGATGTCGTTTCGGTAGAATTTTGAATATTTTTGATTGTTTAAAGTGGGTAAAAATCGTGTAGAAATCCGAAAAATCGAATAATTCCGTTACTTACAGGTCATGTTAATATAAAGCGTGTAAAAAGCAAAAAGCTGCCGTCACACAGTGTTCCACGGCGGTCACCCATCCGGACGAGAACGGAAGTCCGAATATTCATTAATCCTGAGGATCCTGGTAAGGATAATAATACAAACTATACAGATTATTGCAGATACACAGATACGCAAATACATAGATACGTACCAAGCTAATAAAAGCGTGTTTAAAAGGTTAGCAAACAGTCATGTTTGAATACGCAAACTATACCTACTTTTGTTTAGTGACCAGTCTGTGTTTATAATCTTTGCTAATCCCTCCCGCTGGAAGCTCGTTTCGCCGCAGGACATATCGAAGTATCATATATGCAACTGCCATTTATTTTTATGTTACCCAGAATTAGCGTCAAATGTCGATTGCATTGCAAACATCAGAGAACTTTTTTAATTTCTCCTGCACTAAGTAATATACACCCAGAGTAAAACAATTTGCATCAAACAAACATTCCTTCCGTGAGAAATAAACCTACAGACACGACAGGACCAGCGCACTTGCGCAGCCACTGAGCCGTGTCGTCAGTACTTTGAAACCTGCAATCTTTCTTCTTCTTCCTCCCCTTATCCAAAATTATGTGGGGGTCGACACATCATGTTCTCTCCAACCACTCTCTTCTATTAGTCATCACCTCAACATTTACGCCATATCATCTTTTAGACAATTTTTTCTTAGGTTTACCTCTCTTTTTGTCTCCAACCACTCATTTTCTTATGATGGTCACACAGTCACTGGCGCTACTTTTTAAATTTACCTGCTATCCAACCTATAATCGTTCTTCCCTTTGTTTCATGAACCCTGACTCGTGAAGTCAAAACAGCTCGCGTATGCGATGTATGTTTTTATAATTATCAAATCAGCCCTTCTGAAATATACCGCTCCTCACACATATTGAGCGGTAGATAATAGCCTATTTGACCAAATTAGGAAGTTACTTATGGAATCCTATGTAACTCTTCACATTCTTAATTTAGATAGACTTGTAAGCATATATTCCAGGTTTTTCCCTTTTTTAGATCTTTGTATATTCTATTCGTTGTCACAAACTTCTGCGAGCCTATATACGCTGATGTCCGTCCGTTAGTTTCTCTTCTTCAGCATCTTCCTGTGGTAGAAGCTTGGCGCTGAAGACATGATCCACGTAACGCGTGGTTAGAATATTTCTACCTGCTTATCTTTTCCTTCTGTCGAGTCAGCAGTCAGTTCTGTTAGCGTAATATAAACTTCTTTTATAGTCCGTCGAGCGGGTCAGATTTCAATACTATATAAAAAGTTAAAACTAACAATAATCTTATAATAATAGGCTATAACGTCCCACTACTTAAGTCAAGTTACCCCTAGGGGACGGACAGTATTCACGCCGGGCTTGTCCAAAGCAAATTGGTGGGTTACACATACCGTCAATGACAATTATTCTATAATAACATATTAGGCGAAACAAAACTGCCTGAGCGTTGCATGCCATATGCATTGTCTCTGAGTAATACCACTGAGCTTCCAAGTACTATGGAAAGGATCTTATAATCATCTATAAGTATATACTTTTTAAGGTCACTTAACAGTCTTGTCAAGTCAAATGCGTTCCCTGTAACCGTCGGTCAAATATTATCAAATGCATCAATCAAATGTTCAACGAGTAGACTAGACGGCGTGCATTGGTTACTAATTGTTTATTCAAACGTTTCGACAGACTAAAAGCTGAGATATACTGCGAACGTTATCACATTCAATTAGGAGGAGGATCTTTAGGGTTCTACTGACTTTTTGACTGTAGAAATGTTATAGCAATATTAGAAGGTTCGTTATGGAGAAAAATCTCCGTCCATAGTGTCCGTCAAAATGCGTTAAATTAAAGTAACGCTACAATAGCACCAGTGTAAATTTTAAAGGAAAGCGTCAAAAGTTTAGTGGGATAAAGTATTTTAACTCGGCATACTTCAATTTGTCTACAACTGTTATGTTCATATCACTATGACTGGACTAGCGCCATTATGACTCATTTTTGGACTATAATTTACAGCTGGACCCTTTTTCAACTTCATCTATGACAGGCTAATGCCCCACTTAGAATTTAGCTACCGTCGTTTATGGGTGTTTGCAACGCCAGTGGCATCACGAACACTCTGCTGTCCCATAAGGGTACAGAAACTTGGGTCACTAATGCCGGAACACAACACAAAATTACTATGGCGGCATACTTAAAACCAAAGGTGGTCGCCATCCAGACGGGCTTGGAGCCCTACCACCTAGCTATTGATTGATTTGTTTGTTGATTTGTCGCCTTTTACAACAGGCCGACTCCGGCTGCAAATGTCAGTATTTTTTCTCTGTCCTTGCACTGATAAAAATCTCTCCATATACTATTACTAAAACACAATTAATAGAGTCCTTATTTTAGTTCATAGACAAGAAACGTTCTGGTATAGAGATCAGACAGTCCATCGCCATTGGCACTCCGGTGGAGCCGACGTGATTATACCAAGCTTTTTCTCAGTTGCAGTCGCGATGGCATACAGTCTAAGACCTGATCGCCACCCTGAGTCTTATATGGGGGCGTTGCAGGTTTGACTTTTGGTCACTTTGTGACGGTTGAAGCACGGTTCTGGAGGGTGTCTCGGGTGACATTTACCCACGTGATATAACAGGCCTCGTGGATACTCGGCTAGATCGTTTGTGTGTGGTGCGAGAAGATACGCAGGAAGAGATTTTGCAGAAAGAGACCACCTAAAAACAAATTTAACATCATTTATTGTATCGTTTTTCATGTCACTTTGATCAAGAAAATAAATAATTTCCAGTTTGTAGACGCAAAAATGCTTGCTGGCTTTTATTTTGTGATAATACTAACAATATACCTCAGGTTTGAAAGTAACTGCTTCATTCAACCGCTTTAGAAAAGAAGCTTTATTAATTTAAAAATACAAAATTTTATTTACCTTTTTTAACATTATAACTACAGAACCCTAGTCTAGCCTGATATAATAATCTTAACTGCTTATCTTGTTAGCATAAACTTTCAATATTGAGAGTGGAAACGATGTTTTCAATATTTTCCGTGAATTTGTTTAACCTAGACTTCAGAATTGGTTCAATTATGACATGTTTATGATTTATGACCCACCCTAGCTACGTGATAGGGCCTTAAGCCTGTCTGGATGGCGATCACCTTTGATCTTACGTATGCCGCCATAATAACCTTGTGTTGTGTTCCGATATTAATAACCCAAGTTCCTGTACCCTTATGGGACAGCAGCGTGTTCGCGATGCCCATAGGCGACGGTAACTGCTAAATTTTAAGCGGGCCGCCAGCCTGTCTACTGTCCTACAGCATTAAAAAAATGTTTTTAAAGTAGATAGAAGTTCTTTACGGCCACTGAATCTGATATTAATAATAATCTAATACCAATTACAAACTCTCCATCACTAAAGAGGAGTAAACTACTACTGGTAGATGAAGCGAAGTTTGTCTATCCAGGCGGTTACCGCGCTCTTGTTCTGTTGAGAGCTGTACCCTCCATGGGTAGAGGTAAGGTGGCCTATCTCTATTTGAAAATGTAGGTCGAAATGCACTAAATTAAGTTGGCACCACAATAAAATCAGTAACACAATAGTACATTTTTAGCAAGCTTTCAGTATTTCATTGCTAATAAGAAAACTAGTCGCCAAAATATTAAAATTTTAACATAGCACACTTCAATCTGTCTACAACAACTACATTCATATCTTACACTGTATCTGCATTAACGCCATTCTGGCAGGTTTTTAGACTGTAATATACGACGTAGATCTCGTTTTTTTTTTACTTCCCCATTTGAGACTCCTTGCCTCTACTTTCCACAGTTGAAAGGTTATATATATACATACATACTCTTAACCAGGGTTTTGAGTTAAGTTATTGTTATTTAATACTAGTAAGCTAGTATCTAGTTTTTTATCCGCAGCCCGATGTGCGGCGTTGGAATTTGTTTAGCATTACTCTGGGGACACGTGTAGAGTAACATAGGGCATTTCCTACGGACACGAGTTTTTCCTACCGTTTAAAGCTGATCCAGAATAAAACCGATTAGACAAAACTGTGTGCAATTCCCACACGGCAGAATGAAACTTCAGAAATGTAGGTAATACAAAGGCACACACAACACACATTATACGAAATAATACCAAAGCCCAAAAAAAGACTGTCACTTTTTCGTTACATCAAATTTTCAAATCACAACGGTGTTAAAGAATTTTCACTGCAAAAATCTCAAATAATGGAATATCTTAATAACGTTCCTTCGTCATGAGTTTACGACGAAAGAGAAAAAGCTGGAAATGGTGTGTTGTCTGAAAAGAAAAAGCCTTTACATTCTGTGTCTACCTATTAGTCTTACGCGACTACCTACTTCAAGTGTGTCAACAAGTTTCACTTGACAATATTGTAACATCCTTGACACTTTATTACTTTATTTATATACTTTTACTGATAACGTGGTGTCAATAGTTCATTTCTCAAGTTCATTGATAAATTATCGCAATAAATACTATACTCGTATAATATTTGCGTAATGCGAAGAGAAGAATGTCATATAACAAGGAAAGTTACAGAAATAAGGATGGATGGATACTGGACGCGAGGTAAATCAAAGAAAAGATGGATGAATTGCGTAATATGATATAATAAAAAAATGTAAATGAGATGACCGCTAACAGAGAGTGGAAGGAGAGAACATGTTGTGCCAACCACATGCGGGATAAGAGCAGGAAGAATACTTATTGTAAACAAATGTAGGCTTCTTCCTTTAGCTCTACATATTTTTGTGGTTATCACCTGGTATACTCGGATATACTCGGTACTCGGAGACCAATCTCTTCTTGGTGGTTTTTATCCATGTAGGGGTGGAGAAAGAATACTGAACTTGGCGGCCGGGGTCACCCTGGTGTAAAAGGCGACAAAACAACCCACCCCCTTTGGTCTTAAGTATGTCACCATATTAACTTTGTGTTGTGTTCCGGCATTAGTGACCCAAGTACTCTTATGGGACAGGAGTGTGTTCGCGATGCCACTGGCGTTGCAAACACCCATAGACGGTAACTGCTAAATTTTAAGTGGACCGTCAGCCTGTCTGTTGTCCTACAGCAATAAAAATGTGGGTCTCCAAACTCGATTCCGAGAAGAAGATGCACCACTTAGGGAGTTTTACCCAACTATTGTCTATATTATAACATAATTGCAACGGTGAAGAGAAACATCGGGGAGAAATTTGTATATCGTATTCACGGTATTTTTCTCCGTGCAGAGGCAAAGAAACTCCTGCGGCCGTGGTTACTGCGGCCACATGTAAAAGATGACTAAATAACCTTATCTCAGTAGGGCTTCAAGCTCGTCTAAATCGCAACCACCCCTGGTTTCTAAATGTGCCGCTATAATAATCTTGTGCTGTGTTCGACATAAGTGACCAGGTTCAGTACCCCCATGCGGACACAACGTGTTATCGATGCCCCTAGCATCGCAAATATCCATAGGCGACGGTAAATGCTTACTAGTGTGCCGTGTCTGCTGTTCCACACCATAACCAAAAAGTCTTGAACAAGCGTGGCGTGTATATGGCCTGCTCTAGGAAGAAGCCCAAACCCAGCTGCCAAACGCAATGATATTCATCATCCTAGCGTAAAATCCCAGTGCGCTGACTCTTCGCCTCCAGGCTCTGTGAATTGTGTTTGTAGTGAATCCATTGGCACCCATCTCCCAATTACATTAAGCGAACACATATGCAAATATATGTATATATATGTACATATTTATGTAGGTAGTTTCATACATTATTAAATATTAAAATAATGGTCCTTTGAATGCGTGTGGTCTTTTATCTATAAAGGTTAGTAATAAAACTTTACTTCCAACGCCGAAGGTCGCAGTAGACGCCTGTATAGAATTTCAATCAGATTTCGTATATGCCAATTGAAATGTGGATATAAAATATTTGTTTTACATATTACTGGTTGGCAAAGTCAATTTACTCTATAATTAATCGCCCGATTAATATAAGAATAAATATAATTAAAACACGCTTTAATGATAAATTGAACTAAAAAGTGAAAAATAATTCATAGTAAGTATAGGAATAAAATAATGAACGAAAAATATTATTATTATTGTCAAAGAAGCGTGGGGCGCTTTGTGTCATATGTTTCGTACCATTTATGGACTAATCGTATCGATCGATTATTTTCGAGAACTGATTTATCGAACATCCCACTCTTTTTTACCATAATACTAATATTTTTCGTTCATTAATTTATTCCTATATTATGGACTATTTTACCAGCTTTATAACCGGTAAACTGTTTTTCTAAACATTTAAGGGCCTGCAAAGATGTTAGACTAAACTACATTTCAAGAAAATATTATTTAGATATAAAAATTTGGAAAGAAAGTATATATGTTTACTATAAAATAAGGTGAGGAAATAATTGCTGGTTTATATTATGGATTGATGGAAATAAGGTCGGGGGATAGATAGAGACAGGATGAGCGAGTGGAAATATTTTGACAATGGAAAAAATAATGTCTGAGAAAACTCTCACCTAAGCCATACTCGCACAGAGAATGATAGCATACTCTAATTTTAACTAAAATACTAGCGAGCAAATATGTCCTAATTGTCAACGAATAATTGCCGAAATATTTTTTTTAGGAAGACGTCGAAAATTAAGAAATTACTTAAATTGGGTTTATATTGACCACAACGTTTACAGTTATTAAACGAGACTGTTGCCAGGAGTCATTACAAGTCTTAAGCATTAGGGATTTAAAATAATTATCAAAGGTCCCTGGGAAAACATTTAAAATATTTATCACATTCAATATTGGCAGCTTGCTTAGCACAACTGCCAACTGTCTCTATTCTTCCCCAGTCTCCCAAATTCCTGCAGCTTTAATTTTTAGGGGAACAGAAAAGTTTTCTTTGCCACGAAATGGCAATTTGATTATGTCATGTAAATAACTTAAACAGTCTGTGAAGATAATTGACCTTATGATGCGGTGCAATTCTATGTAGTGAACAGCTTCAAGGTAACTATCCTCCCCAGTGAACACTGAAGCGTAAGAAGGAATTTTGTAACTGAGCATTATTTTAAATTTAGGAATCCATACAGTTATTGGAATTTAATTTTGATACATCAGTGAATATAGGACGCCAATTTTGTTGAAGAATGCTATTGAAAATTTGATTAGCTCCTAAGGAGTTTTTGTTTTCTGAAATCTTGCTATAGCAAGATTTCAGAGCAACAACTAACGGAAGATGGAAGATCTGCTGTATAGATGTAAGATAGGGCTAAGTACTGAGCCCTGAGGAAGTCCAACTCGAACAGATCGCGACGGAAGAAACTCACCATAGAAACGGACTACAATCGACCGCTCACTAAACATGATGCAAATAATTTAGACAATCTTCTCTGGAATACTCAGCTGGAGAATTTTGTCGTTGAGCATTGTGGTGAGAGGTTACATTGTCATAGGTGGAGGAAATGTCTAAAAATACACCCATGTTCATTGCATGAGAAAGCAGTTCTAATTTTGGTATTCTAAGTTTGGTTCTAAGTAAGGAAACTTAGGCTATCAATAGTGCCCATTCCTCTTCTAAACCCAAATTTACTATGAGGAAGAAGATCGCGATTCTCAATAATCCATTCTAAACGATTTTTAATTAGGAGCTCCATAATCTTGGCAAGAACGGGGGACAGAGCGATGGGTCTGTATGAATTAGAGTCGGAAAGATTTTCACCTGATTTTAAAATGGAGATAATATTATAATTTGTGTTTTCCAAGATAAGGCCTATCGCCAGTATGAAATATGTTGTTAATCAATTTGAGAAAGAATACTTTTACACGATCAGAAGATTTTGTGATAAAAGAATAGGGGATCTCATAACTCTGCTTAGGAAAATTATAAAGGATCAGGATAAATAAAAGCGGGAGACAGCAAAGAAGTAAATTGACATGGGACATACGGAGGTGCCAGTTTATTAGTGAAATCTGAGAGCGAACATGAGCCATAAGAAATAATATTAGTATAGATTTGGGATTTTTTAAATGACTTTAATTTTCTCCAAACTATGGAAGCGGGAGATCTAGGGGACAAATTTTCACAAAATAACTTTCAACCGAGGAATTTATTTTTAAGTAGAAATCTTTAGGAATTAGCTGAGATTTTCTGGCAATACTTTGACAGGGATGGAGATTTGGAAAATGGTCTTTCTCTAATTTTGCGGTTTTTAGTTATGTCAGTGCATTCAGAGTCCCACCATGCTGGAGATGGAATTTTATCTTGTATACAGTTTTCAGTCGAGATGGACAAATCTGCGGCTTCAGTTGTGAAAAAGACAAATGAAGAATATAAACAATTTTTGCTTGAAATAGGAGGAAGTTGTGTAATTTTCTAGAAGAGTCAGCTAAAGAGGTTAAGATATGTAGATGTCTGCCATATGAGTGAAACAATACTTTCCATGATAATGAGCCAGTAAGAGTTTATGAATATAGAATGAAGTCACTGACACTTTGGGGAGGAGGAACACGGCGAGTCGTAATTTAAACTATCAAGGGATTGTAGGAAATTTAAAGATATTGGATTACAGCGCGAAGAACCCCATAAAGTTTTATAGATTTTGAAATCACCCTGGACAATAAGAGGGAATGGAATAGAAAACTAAATGTTTTCAAGTTATTGAATAATAGTCGAACAGGGGTATGGCATATATAGGGAAACAAAATTAATATTAAGAGAGAAAATACGGACTGCAACTTTATTAAGATCAGATGAATGAGAGAGAAGAAGAATGCGGGAAATAGAAATCTTGTTATTAACAAGGAGGGTACATCCTGCCTAACCGTCGTCTCCATTATCCCGAAAACAGGAGTAGCCTGGGATCCTGAAAATATTCCCAGGCCCCAAACACGTCACCCAGATAGCAAAGACGACTGGTTTAAAGAAATTTAAGAGAGGAGAAATGTCTTGTGTTTTGTTTATTATTTTTATTCTACGAGTGTTCCATTGAAGAAAGATACAGTAAATGATTTTGTAGGCAAGAATTTATTAAATTAGTTAGGGTAGATTGAAGATGTCTAGTACGCTCTATGCTAGGACTTCGCTGAATTTATTGAAAATGGAGACTAAGAGCATAGTCATGAGCTGAGCTAAGTTATCATTTGGAGATGTGTAAATTTCTGTAGAATTGCTAAAGGCACAGAAATTCGAAAGAGAAAAGAGCTGGTCTTCGACAACATTTAATAAGAACTGTTTTTTATATGACATTGCAGAGGGTTTAGAGTGATTGTGAGAAGAATGGCATGTAATAGGGCATGGAGCCTTATTTAGGTAAACTGGTTTAGAATGATCATGCATATTCACAACGTAGGAATAAGGTATACGAACAGGGCGGAATCTACGGGCAGCTTCGAAATAACTTAAATTTTCTTCCAACATGACGATTTTAATAGACTTCTGTCTTGAGAATTCTGGGCATTCGGTGTCTGTTGCCAAATGGTTGCCGGAGCAAAATAAACAGATAGGGTTTTTTCACTGTGCACAACGTGCATTAGAACGGCATTATTCTTACGCATGACCATAGCGACTGCATCGATGACACTGTATAGTAGGGAGGTATATACTTATATTGGTAGGGACATGTTACAGCAATACACAAATTCAGGGAGATTTTGACCTAGAAAAGTGAGAACAATAGTGCCTGTTGATTCCCACTGAGATTTACCATCCACAATTTTCTTTCCGTTTAAGTGTCTGGCCTTTATGATTGGTCGGTATCCTTGACGACATTCAGTTAAGCTTACCAACTCTTCTAGAGTCTAATCAAGAGGGATACTAAGAAGTACACCCTCGGTAAGATGTAGATATATGTATTGTAGAAGGTAAGATGATATCGATGTGTAGTAGTAGACAAGTTGTGTTGTGTGATAAGGGGAGAGGATAGGAAGGAGTTAGCGTTGGAAAATGATTTGAAGGTTATTAACATTTTGTTACGACTCATATTGCGAATTTCATCAACTCCGGGAACATTGTTTTTATTTAAAATTTTAGCAATCTTTAGTAATTTCATACCATTGGACAAGGACAATAATGCTTTCTCTATGTGAAATACATGGATAAGGAAGTGACCAGAATCAGAGTATTCGAAATCCAAGGATGACTCGAATCCCGGGCGGAAATAGATATGTTTCACTGACGCTTTTGCAGGGAGTAGAGTAGATATCGTGAGACATTTCTAAAGTATGTTAAAAGCACTTTTATCAGCAGGGTTAGATGAAGCAGAGATATCACCCATTTCCACATCAATAGAACGCCTCCCCCTATCAGGAGGGACATTTTCCCCACTGCAGATGCCATATACACATAATAAATATATAAACTTACCAATATTAAGTACAAACCACTACAAGCACATATAAAGACAATACATACCCTAATAAACGCCAACTACCCTCGACATAAAACGCCCCTAGATAAGTCTTGATTGAATCACATGTATTTGTTTACGTTTTTTTAAATTATATCGAGGATAGAGTAATCAGTTTCCTAAGTAGTCGAATGAATGAAAACTCTTTATTGTTCCACCAAAAACACATAAAATAATTTAGAGAAAAACAAAAACTTACAAGCTACAGAACAACGGGCGGCCTTATCGCATAAAGCATTTCCAGGCAACCCTAAATAGTTGAAAATGAAAATGGAGTATGGAGTAGTTAGTCGAACAGCAGTCGCTCCTGTAAAAACTATTTCTAAAGTAGAAACGTATTCAGAGACATAGAGTTTGGAGCCATATCACCTAGCTGGGATTGTTTTGTTACGAAAGGCCGACCTCGGCCGCAGGAGTCAGCATTCTTACTCCGCCTCGATATGGAGCACGTTAATATCAATGGTCTGATAGCCTTAAAACAAGCGTTCTGCTACTAATTTTATAATTTTTTATAATATTTGAATCTAAATGTCGCATGTGAATTGCCACAGTATGTATTTGTATTTTATTACGTTGGAAAGGGTTGGAGTCACTATTATTAACATCTCCTTACCAAATAATCAAATATCAGGTTTTGCAAAATTGATGTCACTATGCCATATTTGTGTTTGATGAAATAATTCTTTTGTTTGACCATTTTAAGAGGGATTTTAGCATATTTGTGTCAATTTTAAACCAATACATCCATACTTTAAAAGCAACGCACACAACAGATTTTAATTTATTTTATTGTTCGATTATAAGATTTTATTTAGGTCTCGGGGAAAAACCCTCTCTTGACGGGTTCCCCTCGCCTGGAGGGACCAAGAGATATGTGGGACTCCGGGAAAGATGTTCGGCTATCCGACTATCCACTATAAAACCCCGCTGTTCTCCTATCGCCTACGCCCGGGCCCACGGGTATGTGGCCTGCCGATCTCGTAGCACGGGCCGGTGTCGGTCCACCCTTTTTGTCGTGGCGGGCCTCTTTTATAGTGCTGGCGCGAGGGGTCAGGATTTCGTCCCCCCGGCGCTCTTCTGTATCGCCTTAAGATAAGACTTTCGCTTTATGTTTTTTTTATCCAAATTTAAATTGAGTATTGTATTTTAATTTTAAATTCAATATTCAACAGTTATAATTTTTTTTGTGACAATTCACACAGCCATCTTGTCCCAAAGTCTCTTGTGTTATGGATACTAAAAAACTGATGTACTACTCATATACTTTTCTTTTGTAAATAAATACATATTATGCATAAACACGACGCGACGCGAGACGGGAATCGAACCCAAGAACTCCACTAGCGTACCGGAGTGCGTTAGCCGTTATGCTATACGGTCGTTGTTAATATGTTATAATTATTAGCATGATTTTTTTATTGCTGTAGGACAGCAGACAAGCTGACGGCCCGCTTAGAATTTAGCAGTTACCATCGCCTATGGGTGTTTGCAATGCCAGTGGCATCGCGAACACGCTGCTGTCCCATAAAGGTACAGGAACTTAGTCACTAAATGTGATGGCAAATAAAGTAAATGTCTCAAAGAAAATTGACATTTACCGTGGTTCTGTGGATGCAACATTTAACCTGCAATCTTATCTATTAGCCTTAATATATCCTGATAATCCTAGGACATTGGAATAATAAATCTTGATGCTCTTTTATGTACAGCAAGAGCGAAATTTAATCGTCAGGTATTATCTACTTTAGTAAGAAATATAAAGTAGTAAGTCTAAGGAGTATTTAAAGGAGGTGATGTAATCCTGGTTTGCCTTGGATATCTACGATATTAATGAACCGTATTTATTGGCATGATAAAACATCTACGTGGGTGCGTAGTATTTTTGACCGGCATGCAACTTATAAGGGAGATGTTGGCAAACTATGCAAATTAATCGACAATCTATTTTACAAGGTTACAACCTAGAACAGTTAAAGAATTGTGATTTTATTCGGATATACTATTTTAAGTAGCTTGTAATGAACGAAATGAAAAATGATATTTCTGATTCAACTTCCACTCATAAATAAGTCCTGTGGCAATACATCCTAACTAATATTATAAATGCGAAAGTGAATATGTTTGTTACACTTTCACGCCTAAGCCGCTGAACCAATTTTAATAAATTTCGGTATAGTCATAGATTGGACCTTGGAGAAGGGCATGGGCTTTTTAAAATTCATATGGAACAACGTTTGTTGGGTCAACTAGTTAATAATAAATGGATCGAGCCAATAGCGAACCATAGGTAATGGCAGTAGTTTATTCTGACCGAACTCACAATAAAAAAAATATATTAGATTTTTGTGTCAGTACCCACGAAATTATTTTGAATGATTATTACAGATAGGTATTTTTTTTTAAATACCATCGGATTTATAAATGGTTTTGTAAAAAGTATTGATTAATATAGTAGTCATCAAGAATATTTCTTTCACTAATTTGGCAATCCGTTGACGGCACACAGCACCCCACAGTCCCTTAGGTTCAAAAGACTTGTTAAAGGCTATTTGATAGTAGTAGATTATAAGTTTGCTTAACCGTTTTATTAATGCGACTCTTTTAAGTGCTTATGTTTTTTAAGATGCCTAATTGCTTAGGCTTACTTACAACCTATCGTAGAGTAATAAGCGGCCTGGTAAAATCCACACGCCCCGGCCTGTGAGGGGCACACGAGCACATTGCGCGGATCCTTCACTACCTCTTCGCCAGCCACCGGCGATGGAGTGTGCATCAAGCATATTCCACCTCACAAAAAAGGCTTCATTCCCAGGAAATACAAAGCCTCCTTTCATTGTTACTACATTATCATGGTACTCCGTATCAAAAATGACTCGTCGTTTCTTTAGACGTTAGCAGCTAGAAGCTGTCCTGTAAGCTTTGGATGTTTCTCAATTTGGGTATTCTTTATTGCTGTGGAACAGCAGGTAGGGTGATGGCCCACTTAATAACAAGCAATTAGTGTCTCCTATGGATCATTGCAATGTCAGGGACACTGCTAACACACTTCCGCCTGTATAGTGTATCTAAAACCTTGGTCACTTATGCCAGAAGACTTCTTCTTTGGCGTTACACTCTTGCCAGAGTGATCGTGGCCGTCACGTTGAGGTTTTTGTAACCTGTTTTACAATACGACGCCACTCTTCGCGAATCGCCGCTCTCCTTGTGCATTCGTGCAGAGGAACGTCGACGGCGCCTTTCACTTGGTCCGTCCACCTCATCGGTGATTTCCCGCGTGGTCGGGTGCCCTCAAACTTGCCCTGCACTACCAGGCATTCGATGGATTCGCCTCCGCGCTGTGATACGTGTCCAAAAAAAGTGAGGATGCGAGCCTGCACTGTGTTTGATAGCCTCTGATTGATGCCCAGCTCTCGAAGAATAGACTCGTTGGTTCGGAATTCCGTCCACGATATACCGAGCATTCTTCTCCAGCACCACATCTCAAGAGCATCATTCCGTTTTTTCTCACTTTCTCGTAGGGTCCATGAAGCCAGATTACTAGGTGCCAGAAGACTACACAAAGTTATTATGGCAGCATATTCAGAGTTATTGGTTGCAACCCAGACGGGCTAGTAGGCCTAACCGCTATGTCTATTTTATCGCCTTTTACAACGACCTTCCGCGGCCGCAGGGGTCAGTACTTTTATCCTTATACAACAGGAGAGGTAAATTTACAGTAGTAATTATCTACATCTAAAACTATTTTATTAGTTGGTAATTTTCTGTGGATAAAATAACTATTATATGTGAATGCAAAGAGCTAAACTAAATTGTCCTGTGATTTGGAACGGTCCTTGAAGGTTACATACCAGATGCCTATATTAACATCATCGGTAACGGTATACGGTTAAGGTACCAGATGCCTTTTTTTTTTTTTTTTTTTACGGGGTGGGGAAATCCTCATGGACTACCTCCGCCTGGGGAAAGGCGGAGGGGCGTGCCGGATTCTTACCGGCTAAAACCACCACCCCGGTGTCTCCTCACACGTGCGCGCGGGGCCGCGGGAATCCAGATTCTTCCGCAGCCCCACACTAGTGCTGGCCCGGTGTGTCCGGGCCTCGTCTCCTGCACGGGGTAGTGAGGTGTTTAACTACCCCGTGCATCGCCTCAGAGGCGCGCGCCGACACCCGCGCGCGCCTCCACCTCGGGTCCATCGAATAGGGGGCGGGAACTTCCCCAAGTCCCTCGCCCCTGGACTTATTCATGGGGGCTGGAAAAGGGCGTTGTCCGCCCTTCTCCTGCGCCCGGTGCGCCTTCTGCGGCCGGGGAAGGGAGTCAAGATCTCCCTCTCCCGTTTCGCAGTTTCCTTCTGCGACATCACGTCCTCACAGAAGGACACCACTGCGTCCCACGACTCTGCGCTACCGACCATCCTCCGCACTACGGCCGGCAGCGACAGATCGTCTCCCACTTCATTTATGAGGACACGGCGCTGCTCCTCCCAAGCTACACACTCGGCGAGCGTGTGTTGCGCCGTATCCTCCCCGCAATGGACGCAGTGGTGGCACCGAGCGTCCGGCTCCCTGTCTATGCGGCACAGGTACTTGCCGAAGCAGCCGTGCCCCGACAGCACCTGCGTCACCCTAAACGACAGGGAGCCGTGCCTTCTCCCGAGCCAGTCGTCGAGTACTGGCCGGATCGCCTCGACGGTAGCGAGGCCGGCGGTAGGGCGCAGAAGCCTTTGCCGCCATTCCGCCACCAAGACCTGACGGAGCTCCTCTCGGCGCAGCGCGATCTGCCGCTGCGCCAGCTTCGAGCCCCGTGCCCGCTCTTCCTCGCGCCATCGATATAATGACGCGAGTACTTTCGACTCTAGGTCCCAGGGCGGGGATCCGGCCAGGACGCAAGCCGCCTCGTAGGAAATCGTGCGATACCCGCGGACGACTCTGACGGCCATCGCCCTCTGCGGTTTACGCAGAATGGCGAGAGTGCTGGCCGTCATGTCCAACGCCCAAACAGGGGCCCCGTACAGGGCCATGGACCGCACGATTCCCACGTACAACCGCCTACAGGCGGCGCTCGGGCCCCCCAAGTTGGGAAGCAACGTCGAAAGCGCGCCCGCTGCACCCATCAGCTTGGGCGCCAGCCGCCGGAAGTGGGGCCCGAATTCCCATCGGCTGTCGAGCACCAGTCCCAGATACTTCATGGTGGACTCGACAGCTATCCGGGCCCCGCTGACCACGATGTGTGATCCCGGCGCCGGCGCACGTCGGGGGCCATGAAACACCATGGCCTCCGACTTGTTTAGGGCCACCTCCAGGCCCAGGCGCCGGATGCGGTTCACCACCTGTGACACCGCAGCCGTGGCTATCAACGTCGCCTCCCTGTGCGAGCTCCCCCGGGCAGTGACAAGCGTGTCGTCCGCGTAACACGTCAAGTCGGCGCCCGACGGGAGTTCGCCTCTCAGCACCCAGTCGTAGCCGATGCTCCACAGGAGCGGTCCCAAGACCGATCCCTGTGGAACACCGCACGACATGAAGTGCCGACCGGCACCGTCACGTCCCCGATAGGTGACGCATCTACCCTCCAGATAAGCCCCTACCGTACGGCGGAGGTAGGGAGGCACGCGATGGTATTTCAGAGCCTCCCGAATACAACTCCAGGGTAGGGTGTTGAATGCGTTGGAGATGTCTAAAGATACCGCCAGCACCACCCCACCCCGGGATACCGTCTCCTCCGCCAGGGCCCTCACGCGCATGATGGCGTCTATGGTGGAGCGCCCCCGACGAAAACCAAATTGGTTGTCGTCCAGGTCCGGCCCCTCTCTGCACAAGTGGCTGACGAGGCGATCTGCGATAATGCGCTCAAAAAGTTTGCCCGCCTCATCGAGCAGCACTATGGGCCGATACGCGGACGGCGAGTCCGCGGGGCGCCCCTCCTTCCTGAGCAGGACCAGCCTCCCCTCCTTCCACACACTGGAAAACTGACCCCGCTCGAGACATGCCGTGAAGAGCCCCCTCAGCTGGGGCTCTAGCTTCTTCAGAGCCAGGACGAGAGCTCGACCAGGAACTCCGTCGGGTCCGGGCGCTGTGTTCTTAGCCCGGAGTCGCGACACGGCCGCTCTCATCTCTGCTTGCGTCACCTCGGGGACATCGGTGCTCTCCTCTTCTGGAGATTCTGTGGCTGAGGGCGAAGCCATCGCCGGGGGAACGTGTCCCACTCGCTCAGGGAAGAGGGCCGATACCACCGCCTCTAGCAACTGGGGTTGCATACTTTGTACCAGTGGAGGCGCCCAGGGACGCAACTTGCCTCGTACCCAACGGTAGGGGCGCCCCCACGGATCCCGATCTAGGGACCCCAGCAGCTCCTCCCTGGCACGCGACTTAGAGTCGCCGATGGCCAGCCACAGAGTCTCCTTGGACGCGCGGTACACCTCATACAGCGCGTCTTCCTCGACGGAATCCCGTCGACGTCGTCTCCGGTATCGCGTGTACTGGCGGCGAGCCGCAACGCACTCAACGCGCAGCCGGGCGATCTCGTCCGTCCACCAGTACACCTGGCGCCTTGCGGACTGTTGGCGGACACGGGGCATGGACGCGTCGCAGATCTGCATCATCGCCCCGCGAAACCACAGCGCCACCGCTTCGACGTCGACGGGGCCGTCCGTCGTCGACTCCCAAATCCAGGACTGAACTAAGGCAGCTTCCTCGAGTAGTTCCTTGTCGATGCGCTTAAGCGCCCAACGCGGGCCGTCGTTAATCGGGGCTGTTGGATGGCGGCCGCTCGCGGTCTGGGCAGAGACGTCGAACCGGATATACCGATGGTCCGACAGCGTCTCCACCTCCACGGCGACACGCCAGTCGCGGACTCGGCTAGCGACAGAGGGGCTAGCGAACGAGACGTCCACTATCGACCCGCCCCGCTGCCGCACGCACGTGTATTCCGAACCCCGATTCAGGACGACCAGACCAGTCGTCACCGCCCACTCTTCCAGCACCTCGCCCCGAGGGTCAGTGACCGGAGATCCCCACGCTGATGACTTAGCGTTGAGATCCCCGAGCACCAGAACGGGACGAGGGTGATAGCGGCCTACTACGGCGCCCAACTCGACAAGAAAACTCTCAAAGTCGGCGAGACTCTTGTTGGGGGAGAAATACGCCCCCACAATGACGATGCCGCCCGAGACCGCAGCAACCCAGCCGCGGCCACGAGACGGGTCGATCAGAGCCTCGCCAATAATGGTCACCAAACCGTCAGCGCACCCCAGCCAGTTATCACGGGCGGGGATGAAGTACGGCTCGGCGACCACAGCCACGTGGATCGACCACTCTGCCATGCTCTGGAGTAAAAGATCCTGAGCTCTGGCACAGTGGTTGATGTTGCCCTGGAGGAAATGGAGTTGTGCCATTATTGACATTCCATTCCCTCGGCAACGGTCCTGGGCCGGGAGTCGGCCGCGGAGCTACTAGCCTGCCGGGGCCGCGAGGTTTCCCCGGCAGGTTTAGAGCTCCTTTTCTTCTTCTTCTTGGCCTTGCTGGCAGGCGCGCCACAGGCCCCTATATTAACATCATCCAAGACATGTACCGGGACTCCGATGCCGTAGTTAGGACCGCTGTTGGCGACACAAAAACTTTCCCCATCACCGTCGGGGTGCACCAAGGATCCGTCCTTAGTCCGTTTCTGTTTGGCGTGGTATTAGACGTATTGTCAGACAGCATCAGAAACTCACATGAGCAGCCCCCGTGGCTGCTCATGTATGCTGATGATATCGCGCTGGCAGATTCGGACAGGGGTAGGCTGGTGCGACATGTGAAGGCGTGGAAGGAGTCGCTTTAGAACGGTGGTCTGAAGCTCAATGTGGTGAAGACCGAGTACTGTAACTCCACAGATCCCACACCCGTACGCATAGGCGGCGACACGGTCGAGCGCACGGACCAAGTGAAATACTTGGGATCTGTGTTTCATGCGTCTGGTGACATCGATTGCGACGTCAGGGCACGCATTGCTGCCGCGTGGGCCAAATGGCGTGAGGTGACTGGTGTCATTTGTGCCCCAAGATGCCGGTAAAGTTGAAGGGACAGGTCTATAAGACCATCATTAGGCCTGTCCTTTTATAGGGCTGTGAAGCGTGGCCGGTGTTAGTACGACGTCGTAAAGGGTGATATGCGTGCCAATGGGCTCACTGCCAGGGATGTTGAAGACCGTGCAAAGTGGAGTAGAAAGAGTCGGAAAGCGGACCCCGGGCACCGAAGCGGAAGTTTAGGTTGCAACCGAGATACTACGCTTAGATGATGATGATGATGATGATTGTAATTATTTTACAAAAAATTTAATTTGTAAATGATATTGTCAATAAATAACTTCGCTCGCCGCTTATGCTCCGCACCGTCGCCGCTCTCTACCAACATCTAGGCCCTGGTTTCTCAACCAGTGGGTCGCGGGCCCTAGGGGGGTCGCGTTTGTTCTTAAAGGGGGTCGCAGTCTGTTGAAAAATAATAAGACATCGAAACATACAAACTATAGAAAAAATTCGTTTATTATAGGAATTAATTTTAGTGTCATGTTATAAAATTAAATATTACGATGTAATAAATAACAACATGAAAAAATAAACGTATAGCTTACTTTATTCAATTAAAATGTTTAATCATGAACATTAATGAATTAATAGCATAGTAGCAGTATTTGTTAACGTCTTGAATATGTATGTGTTTTATTATTTTTTTCCTTCTCTTTTAATGGTATTTGTATTTTACTAGATTAATCTTATTTATTTAATGTAATATTATTTGCACATCATTGCTATGTATTTTGTTACAATTTACTTACTTCGGGTTGCCTGGAAGAGATCGCTTTAAGCGATAAGGCCGCCCATTGTCATACAGCGTTATATTTTTGTATACCTGTTTTATGTTAGTTTTAAGTATCTGTATGCAATGAAGAGTTTTCATTCATTCATTCATTAATGAATTAATGCAATGTTTAGCATTTCTTCTCACTTAAAAGTATTTCTATACGTGGATCATCATTGCAAACACTTATAAGTAAATTAATGTAGAGTGATTTGATTGTGATTTATAGTGAGTGAGTCGGTTCCATCTTATTTGATTTAAAACTGAATAATTTATTAATAATCAAATGTAAATAATATAAACAAATAGCTGTGTGTGTTTGAATACTCTGACGAGTGTAACATCAGTGGGCCCACGCGAAATAAGGACGAGTACAGAGAATTGTGAGTACCCTTAATATTTATTTCCCTTCGCTAGCTCTTCGCTTATCATAGGGAAATGAATAAACGCATGCCCAATACCAGCGCGAACAATTTTTTTACAAATGTTACAATGTCGAGACGTAATAAAATAAAAATTTGTTATTAAATGTATAAATAAATAATAAAAATATTATAATTTTATAGTATGAGGTCGGGAGACTTTTTACTTAACTTTTTGGGTCTTTTGTGGGTCGCGACATATAAAAGATTGAGAAACGCTGATCTAGGCGATGCGCGTGCGACGTAGGTATACGGAGATTTTTACCGAACAGTACGGCTACGCGTTTCAAAGAGTGAATGGGTACTTTTAATTCATCCATACAATATACCAAAATGTGATTATTTTACTCAAAATGTATCAATACCTTTTCCAGATACATATCTAACATAAAGTTATACTTGATGACAATTACTTCGGGAAATAAACTCATCCTTGTATTAACAAGAGTGAGGGAGACAGAATACTATCAGTCTAATGATTTCGGTCGCATACCTATCCACTATAAATGTTTCAGATGCTTAATCATCATCATCGCAAATAGTCCCGATTGAATCCTTGCCTGTCACGTTTTGTTTAACTAATACAGTACTGTCATAGAAGGATTTTTGTTATTATTGTCGGTAGCCGTCTATGAGATAAAGAAAATGGACGATTTAAATAATGTTTAAAGTTCTTTTGGCACATTAGAAAAAAAATTATGAGAGTAAAGTTTTTACGACGTGCGCACACTGACAGCCGAAAAGCGACAATATTAAATTAGCTGAGAACTGTCTCTCAAGTTTCCGTGAATAGTTTCCCTGGTTTCTCAAGTATTCATAAATATTATGATATAAACACATATTTATTCTTACACACATTCAAATACACATGTGTATATGTGATTTTAAATTATAAATGTTGGTGAATTAAAAAAAACTAAAATTCGTGATAAAATAGGCTTTTATTTAATATTTTTTTGTTTATTTAAAGATTTAAGGTTAATTGTCAGTATGTATTATTTTTATTTTATTAATTTATCATTCCTTTACCACACAAACAAACAGTTATAGCTTACGGGATGAAATCTTTGGTTATTTTTCCTGTGTTAAAGCAAAGAAGTATAACTTCTTACGTGTGTGCGTAAGTACACACAACCTAGCTTTTACAGCCTTTATTAGTTTTCATTCTAGCGCTCAATGTATGAAAAAACAATTTAGTTATAAAATATTTAATCAAGAAATACATAATTCCCAATCCATAATATACCAATCATTATAACATAATATATTTTCGTAACGATATGTTTTAATACATTTATAATCAAAGTACAATCTTGTAACTAAAGCTATGAGTAGCTAAATAATATAAAATGCTATATGATGTAAATATATGGAAGCACATTTTACATATTAAAGAAATTAGACTTTATAAATAGTCTAGTTTCTACTAATAAATATATCTAATAAACATTTAGCTACTTCTTATTACTACAATAAAATATTTCAATATTGAACATGGTTATATACTTTATAAATTGTTATAAATACTACGAATGTTCACTAATTTTTATATAATTTTAAAATTGACATAAAATATTTCATTGAATATATGTTTACGAATTCTAAAATATTCTGATTAAAATATTGATAACTTTAAATATTTTCTAGAATAAGTAGTTATTAAAAATCTACAGTATATAGTAATAGTTTTATAAATAGAATAATTTGATTTGGTCTCCAAATTTAAGGAACACAGAAGTTATTTATTATATTTATGTTTTTAAATACTTAATGATTAAAATTAAAGCTGAACCAATTTCATAAATAACTTCAAATTATATTAAACTAATTATAATATTTATCCAACTAAAATATATAAGTTAATTACTGTTAAAATTAATAATGACACTCAAATTCAAATACACGTTAATTAGCTATTACCTTAATATTAATAAACTAAATATTCACTCCACATATTTTAATTAAATATCATTACTTAATTAAATATGCAGTCAAAATATGCTTTAACTTCACTATTGTATTTTTACCAGGCGCAAGAATTACATTAAGGAGGTTAGTTATTCGTTGTACATATATTCAAATAGTTGGTAGTAACGTAAAAACGGGAAACCATTAAAATAGTTTTTTAGTTATATCTTAAACATTATGGTTATAAAATATGAGTTAACTTTTTAAACCATAAACAATTAGTATTTGCTTTTAAATAAAGTAGGTAAACTGATTTTCTAAAAAGATGTAAATACATTCTAAAACGTTCTAAATATGGAAGACGATTATATGTAAGATTCATAAATTAAATCTACTTAAAACTATTTTATCTAAGTTAAATCGTAAAATATAAACATACATGAACGCGTCGCAACGCACCCACAGGTAAGGAAAGTCATCAGATTATCTTAATTTAGCTAAAATATGTTTTATTTCTAACTTAACCGGTTAAATTGAAGTTATTGTAATATTAAATCAAACTATCATCGGACATCCATTATATATGAGAACAGCAGAGACGGTGTCGAAAAATACGTTGTTGCATACATTTTCTAAAATTGCAGGCAAAGTTTAATCAATGCAGTCTTGTTATATGATCTACACTCATTAACAAAACAATCAAACCTCCAATGATTTGCACGTGACTTAAGTTTTTAAAACAACAGAACAAAACATGGCACTTATTGATTCCCGCCCGAAACTGATGATGCCTCGATGGGATTGAATGTTTCAACAATTTTAAAGGATTTGTCTACATATCCTTGTTCTTTAATGGCTTTTCGTTTTTAAAGGTTTTCTAATTAATACGGATTATTAACGTGAACTCACTCCGGATTTTTTTACCACTCTTGATTTAAATATTTATGAGGTATAATAATTTGTTTATAAATGAAAATGTATAGTTTATTAAGGCATGAAATTAATTAAATTCCTTTTAGAATAAAAGTTATTTAAAATTACAATGAAATCAAGATATCCGCGGTTTGCAATATTCTAATTGATTAAAATATTTCATAAATATGAATAAATATTGCCCGTAATATCGGGGATCTAAATATTTATCGATTATAAATGTTAAACATTGATTAATTGATTATTATACGTTTATATATTTGACGTTATATACTTTAGTTAAAATTGTGCGTAATGCTTTTAGAATAATATTTATATTGAATCTTAATTGAATAATTTACCTGTTATACCAAGCCACAACTATTTCGTTTTTAATTTGCTGGCAATTTACGTTTTCATTAACGTGTGGTTTAAAATTTTGCTATAAGAACCTACGTAGTAGTACACATACTAACGTGTGGTCCAAAAATTGGATCTCTGCAGCGTTAAAATTTGTAATTTCATTATTGTGTTAGCATTTCAGTAAATTATTCAAAAAAGATCTATTATTTATATTTTCCGGATCTCCTTTTTGTTTTGAGATCGCGGAGTATAACAAGCATTTTATAAGTCAAATTAAAGAATCCTACTATGTTCTTCTTTTTAAATAGGAAACCCTTGGATTTAAATATGAAATAATATACAGTATAGATTGGAGTAACTTAACTTTGTTGCTATTTTTAATATTGATTAATGTAAAATTTTATTTAAATTGACTTGCAAAATGAATTGTAGATTCAAATTAGGCTTTAGCGTGTTTCGCCTGTTCTTCTGCCTGCATCTTCGTGCGAAGAGAGGGCACGTCTTCAGGAATACGCACGATTTTATGAAATTTCTGAAAAGCGTATTTAGTATTAATTACAAATATTAAATATAATTAAGAACACGGTCACACAAATTCGATTAGTTATAAAATGTGACTCTTTGGTTATTCGTTCTGCTAGTTGTGACTTCAAAAGAAGGATGACAAGAAAGATAGAGAAGAAAAAAGGATGCAAAGAAGAAGGATTCTGTTTTGCATTTTCAAATGAGGAGTATTTTGACAATTACTTTTCATTTTAAAATACTTTAAAATTAGGAATGTATGTGTCAAGTAGATAAGTACCTCTCTCCAAGTGCCAGGAGTGACTCTCCAAAGATAAATCATGTAGCCAGGGATGCAGAGCATCGAGGAAAGTGCTGTAAACCAACCGAAGGCATGCGACCACCACGGGTATTCATAGTTCATATACTTGATCGGGGTCCATTGCACGATGTTAAAGATGAACACGCTCTGTAATTTAAAACAAATAAATTTAATTCATACACATGTCATTCATCAAGTAGGTCACATCATTATAATTGATTTTTATAACTTGCCATAATTATTAATGAAACTGTATTAGAACTGCGAGTATTTCAACTCTTCTATCATTATAGTTTATTTACAGTCTACTGACAAGATACTTATTATCAAGGTACTATAAAAAGAAGCAACAGTAAAATATATCAGTCTACATATATATCAAAATATTACTTACAATGCAAATGGCAGGAGTGAATCCAACCCAGCAGAACTTCCACCAGATAGTAGGGTAGTATCCGATCATTTCCTTAATACCATCGTAGAAGCGGTTGACGCCAAATGCCCAAGAAATGGAGACGCATTCGAAGAAGATCAAGAAAAGTAAGCAGAAGCCAGAAACAGCGTAGGAGTCCAAAATTTGGAAAACATACATACCACCCTGGAATAAAGAAATACATTAAAGATTTTTTTAAACAAATATTTCAACATTCACATCAAATAATAAATTAGGTTTATTGAAAATTTTATAATTTGTAATAATTTTTTTTATTGCTGTAGGACAGAGACAGGCTGGCGGCCCGCTTAGAATTTAGCAGTTACCGCCATTTATGGGTGTTTGGAATGCCAGGCACATCGCTAACGGCGTATCTAGTACCACACTGGACCTGGTCACTTATGCTGGAAAGGTTATTATGGCAGTATATTTAAAAACCAGGGGTGGTTGCTATCCAGATGGGGTTGGAGCCTTAGCACCTAGCTTAGATTGTTTAGTCACTTTTTACGACAGGCCGACCTCGGCCGCAGAGGTCAGTATTCTTTTTCGCCCCTGATCGTATAAAAATGTTTATATAAAATTGTGAATTTTACCTATTTCAATCACAATTCGACATATTTTTATAATATAATCAATCAATGTGATTATGAGATTGCGTTTCTATAGATTGTTGCTGAAACTCAAGAAATAATTCTTTTAAAAGAGTTTTTAAATTAAAAAATTTTGTAAGAAGTTTTAGTAACATGCTTGAAATGTACCTCAGATATACAAGACAGTCCAACCAAGTACGAGATGACACAAGTGATGGCGATGAAAATTTCCTTCCTCCTACGTAACAGTTTCGGCCACTCATCAATAACAGCGGTTATGAATCCTTCCATTGTACAGAATTGACTGTCGAGACCGATGAGGAGGAGCATAAAAAAGAAGAGGCAAGACCACAGAGGAGCGCCTGGTAGTTGAAGAACTGCTGATGGGTAAGCAAGGAAAGCCAATCCTGGACCTAATGATAAAGCAACCCTTTAAATATGTGGAAATAGTTTATCAAGTTATAATAGAAACGATGTCATTATTACTCGATATTATGATATTTGTTCCTGTTGAAAATAAAGTCTTCATTTTATAGCTCGAAGCAAGCTACTAACTTTCAACATCCTAATGTCAAATATCGATTGAAACCAAAACTTTTGCTCCAGTGCTCCGGATGCGCTTTTCGATTGTATCTTCTCCACTTCACACGGTCAATGGCACGCATCAACCTTGACGATATATTGCCAGCACTTTGTGGGTTCTCGCCTCCCACTGGAGCTCAGAGACTGTTTGGCTAGACAATTATTTGCCACGTCAGCCACTAAGCATTATATATTCCACAAAGTGCGAAAATTTTGTACTATTTCACTTGATATTTGTTAATATTAATTTTATTTCTCAGAAACTTTGCAAGTCAATATAGTAAATGAACTAATAATTAACTAAAAAATTGGTAAAATACCTGATGCTGCTACTTCTGCGACTGGGCGTTGCTGTTCATGAGCCATAAATCCAACCACAGAAAAAATTACAAAGCCAGCAAACATGGATGTACTCGAATTTACTGAGCAAACAATCAGTGCATCCCTAAAAGAAACATTTAAATTAATTCACATTATTAGAAAAAATTTGAAAGCAGTATTTACAAATAAAATATGTCTAATACACAAGTTAGTAAGAAGTAAATATATGTTTCAAAGGACAAAAAATAAAACGCGTCTACAAACTTTTTAGTTTATGTAAAGAGGCTATTGAGTCCGAGGCCTTCCGGCTATTGGATGTCTTCTCCAATTGACACCTAGATTTCGATATCTACATCACTATAGTAACTTTGCCGCTTTTGTTGTTAATCACCCTTTAATAAGGTGAAATACGACCAGTGGGTCAACGAGAGACTAAAGTAGACCCATATAAAAATAATGTATGCTACTTGATCAGTATTCCAGAATCAAAAAGGTTGAAAGCATTCTTATCGACATACTTACCCATAATGTCTCCGCCTTTGTAGATCAAATTCAATTAAAAATACAGTTTACTAACTTGTACACATTATTGGTGAATTTGTTGTAGCTTCCAAGCGCAACCAGCGTACCCAATCCAAGACCATAAGAGAAGAAGATTTGAGTAACAGCATCTATCCAAACTTCCGATTCTAGAAGCTTTGACATGTTTGGCATTACATAGAATTTAATGCCCTCCAATGCTCCGGGAAGGGTAATACCTATGATAAAGAAAATTATTTAAACATCTTTGTAAGCTAAGAACAGTATTAAAATTTCCCTTAAAATTTCAAACGTTAAGTTTATTTAGGTCCTCTAGTTAAAGATAATATACTCGTTTAATTATCATCTAACTACTATTTCCAACATAAAGTTTAAAATTGGGGCCTAAAATTCACCTAAAGTATATTAATGCCTACATCACATAACACAATTTGCTAAAATATATGTAATAAATAAAAAAATACAAACCTCTTATAAGTAAAACAGTCAGCAAGAAGTATGGGAATAAAGCAGTAAAATAGACCACCTTTCCGGTCCACCTAACTCCCTTCCAGATGCAGAAGTAACAGAGGACCCAAACTAAGAGGAGAGTTCCAGCGAGTTCCCAACGGATGTTACCAATATGTTCGATACCGCTTGAAATTTGAAGTGCGCGACGTCTGATGATAAAAAAATGTTTTGTTTGCAATTTATTTCATATATTATATCTATATTAAGCAAAATCTGATAGAATTAGAACTAATTGACATTAAAACTTACTCCCAAAACTCCTTAACGGGATCAGAAAGAATGGCTTTGCTGATATTTCTTCCATTCAAGGTACAGTAGGTTGTCATGTCAATAGGTGAGGACCAGCAAGTTAAATTTTTCCGAGTGTAAGGATTAACACATGTGTTCGTGTTCCAGTAATTATCGCAATTACGCCATGGTACATCTGGGAAAAATATCCGGATTGAAAATTCTCATTCAGTTAAGAAATATGACAATTAGATAAAAAAGATGTGGTTCTAAATTATAATTTGTTGGGTTTTAAAATTCATATTTATTCATAATTCATAAAATTAAAAATTTACATATAAATATTCTCTGTGTATATGTGCCGTGACATCATTTAAATAAGGTTCCAGCGGAAGATCAGCGCTGGCCTTATTGACCAGCAAATGCTGAGCTGGACCCTATTTTAAGACAAGCACATTTTAGATCGCACATATTTTTATTGATTTTTTTTTCTTTGCCCTAAGTTATTGTTGTTGTTATTACTCAAGAAACTCTTTTTGCAATTGAATAGCTTGTTCTGAAATAAAATATTTCTTTCTTTCTTTCTTTCATATATAAACTATTACAAACTATGTGGGGGGTTGCACAACATGTTCACTCCTTCCAACCCCTTCTTGAATAGAAGTTAGTCGTCATCTAAACATTCACACCTTATTTGCCGTATCATCTTTAAAATTATAAATCAAGGTTTTAAAATTGTGCACCGAAATGAAATAATTTTTTACTCTTATAATAATAATCATTTAATTCAAACTTGATCCGTAAATAATGACAAAAATTATGCAAATAAATATAAATTACATTAAATAATCAAACTATACTATTTTTAGCTACTACTAATAGTATTTAGACCAATGTTTGTTAAGAGGTCCATTCGCTTCTAGCAGAGTAATCACTGTTCTAATTTGGGGTTTCTTGCTATTGTTTTCGCTACTCTTTGTCTTATTAGGGTTGCAAACCCAGTAAGCCCTATTGTCCGTAAACATTTGATTGATGCTACAAAATTTTGGCAATTTCAGCAGGATTCGTTGAGCATTATCATCAGGGTCTTTAGGGTCATTGTTATGGAATGTCCAAAGAAAACACAAGCGAGAGAAAACACAGAGCTTATGATCTATGTTTAACTATTTCTAACTACAGGATTGTTTAATAGCCTTCATATTCATTTCCTTCTATTTCATACTTCGAAATAAATATTTCATAGATCTTATACGTATAATATATTAGGTATAGTTTTGTGGAAATGTTTCTTGATATTGTGAGGCATACGAGATATATTTAAATTGTAATCATACTAATATTATAAATGTAAAAGTAAGTTTGTTTCTTACGCTTTCACGCGAAAACTATTAAACCGATCATCATGAAATTTTGTACACATATTATTGGAGGTATTAAAAGTAACATAGGATTACTTTTTATTGAAAAGAAAAAATATTTTTTACCAAGATAACTCTTTCTCATTTTTTTCGATTTAATTTTGCCCGTTTATCGCCCAGTGGAGCGGGCGTGATCGGCTAGTCATATATTTATATAAATAATATATTTATATACTTATAGAACATTGGTTTAAACGAATGAATAAAAAGATGGCGAGTAAGACCAATTAGAAATACCTGATCGCATCGACATGAAGAAGTAGAAAATGGCCCAAGCAAGGATTACAATGTAGTATACATTCATCCAGCAAGACATCACAGCGGCTGCATACCCGATACCTACAAGTATAACACGAATAATCGATAAAAAAAAAGGCTTACACTTAATTTTAAGACTTATTATAATTACTTACACTAATTTTTAATAAAAACTTGCATTATCTACAAAAAACTCAAATAATCAGCATGTACTGGTTGAAGCGGCGTAGTTCTTTAATTTATACCTAAGTTACTCCAGAAGAAGCCCACCTCTACAAACTTTTAAATTTATTATTATGCTTTAAAAATAAAACAAGGACTGAATCTGGACAAACCAAATTATTACATGCTTCAATATTATATCCGATATAATATTTTATCCGTGCAGGGGCGGAGAAAGAATACTAACCTCTGTGGCCGGGGACGGCCTGTCGTAAAAGGTAACAAAACAAGCCACCCTAGCTATGTGGTAGGACCTCAAGCCCGTCTGGGTGGCAACCAATCTTGGTCTTAAAGTATACCACCATAATAATCTTGTGTTATGTTCCGGCATTAGTGATCAAAGTTTCTGTACCCTTATGGGACAGCACCGTGTTCACGATGCCACTGGCGTTGCAAACACCTATAGGCGACGATAACTGCTAAAGTCTAAGCGGGCCGTTAGCCTGTCTGCTGTCCTACAGGAATTAAAAAACAATTCCTCCTAAATATAATAAATTACAATGCTATAATTTAATTAATAGTATAAATTTAAAAAGTACAAAGAAATTAAATCCTTGAGCTACTTCAAATAATTTCAGGAATTTCTCGACTAAAATTCAATACCTGAAAGAAACTGGATTGCACTCACAAAAGGGAATTCATAATTCTCTGTAAATGGAAACATTCACTTTAAAGGACCGTAATTATATTAAATGCCAGCATTCCTAAAATTCCATTTAGTATACATATCTTGTCAAATGCTTCAGATTAAACTTTTTGTAGACAAAAGGTTACATAGATCTTGTTCTATTCATGTTCTTTGTCTATATTAATCGTTTTATCCGTGCAGGGGCGGAGAAAGAATACTAACCTCTGTGGCCGGGGTCGGCCTGTCGTAAAAGGCGACAAAACAACCCACCCTAGCTACGTGGTAGGGCCTCAAGCCCGTCTGAATGGCGACCACCTTTGGTCTTAAGTATGCCGCCATAATAACCTTGTGTTGTGTTCCGGCATTAGTGACCCAAGTTCCTGTACCCTTATGGGACAGCAGCGTGTTCGCGATGCCACTGGCGTTGCATACACCTATAGGTGACGGTAACTGCTAAATCTTAAGCGGGCCGTCAGCCTGTCTGCTGTTCTTCAGCAATAAAAAAAAAAATTATATTACAGTTCGAGAATCTCAATTATTCTTTAAACAATGTATAACAAAATGTGAAGTTCGTGTACTAGAATAATTTGATATAACAAAATTAATTAAATGGAAATTACCTTTAAAAATAGGAGCAATCTTAAACACTCCCAATCCGCCGATGGTGAGCATCTGTCCCATTGCTAACTCCATAAAAAACATGGGTATTCCAGCCAGGAATAAGGTCAAGAAGTAAGGGATTAGGAAAGCACCACCACCATTTTTGTAGCAGAGGTAGGGGAAACGCCAAACGTTGCCTAAGCCAATGGCTAGGCCAATTACGGAGAGGATGAAGTCTAACTTGTTGGCCCATGATCCTCTTTCAGGTAAATCCGACTTTACTGCAACGTCACTGGAAATTAAGGTACACTATTACAAAGTATACTTTAAGATGGATGAAATAGCGACAAGAAAAATCTGCAATTCGCCATTCTTCTTTTTCGTCGTGTTCTTCATTCCTGAAGATCGTGCCCGTCTTGATAAGCCTTTACGGAGACGTTGACGAACTGCTTCCACACTACTCTGTCCTCGGCCTGTTTCAGAGCTGGTGGCAAAGTGAGCCCCGTGATTGCCTTATTTTGATCCGACCATCGGATAGGCGACCGTCCTCTGGGCCTTTTCCCCTCTATTTTGCCCAGCACTATCAATTTCTCGAGGTCGTCTGACTTTCTTCGAGCGATATGGCAAAAATATCCGAGTATTCGCTGGTAGCAGGTTGTGGACAATCTGGTTCTGACATTCAGCTGGTCGAAAATGGATGTGTTGTGATTCGCCATAGATATCCTCTATTCAAGTATCCCACTCGGAGATGGTCCCACTATAGCATCCACTACTCAGTAGGTTTTCTTGCTTGATGTGCATATAATAATAATAACAGCTCATTGCGTCCCACTGTTGGGCTCGTGCTTCTCTCTAGAGGAATCGTTTACCACCACGATTTTCCAAGACGGATTTGGGTGTTCCACATACCGGTAATCTTGGTATGCAGGTTTTCTTACGATGTTTTATTTCACCATCGGTTCATGGCAATTATGTTATAATATTCAGATTAGTCGAGAAAACCTGCCTAAACAGTGCATGCCACCCTGGGATTCAAACTCGGTACCTTTAGATTAGTTTCCGAGAGTAATGCAATTGAAGTACCTACCTTATATTATAGCATAATTACCACGTACCAACGGTAAAAGAAAACATCGTTAGAAAACATCTACTTTCTACTTTTTTTATTGCTGAGGAACAGCAGATAGGCTGACGTCCCACTTACAGTAAGCAGTTACCGTCGCCTCTAGATGGACAAAGGGTGGTCGCCATCCAGACGGGCTTGGGGCCCTACCACGTAGCGTGGGATGTTTTGTCGCCTGTCACAGGCTGATTGCAGCCGCAGGGGTTAGTAGTCTTACTCCGCCCCTGCACGGAGAATACTACTGTTATGTTATATTGATGTATATGGAACCTGCTAGTTCTCACAGGACTGACGTGACATCAGCCAGAAAATGAACAGTATACCTGTACTGTCCATTCCCTTAAGGGAAATCCAGCTGTGGAACGCTATGAACTGTTCTTATAAATTTAACATTTATGAGGCGATAGTCATCTATACTCCTAAAAAAGCTGAAACTCCTACATTATAACTTATAATACAAGCTAGTGAATTGAACGGAATATTCGTCTTCCCCTTGTTAACCAGGAACACTCTAAACTCTTCATTATGCGATTACTCACCTGGGTTTGGTACTGCTTCCCTGCGCGCTAAGCTCGATGTCGTCGACACAGCATTCATTTTTTGTGTCCATCTCTTTTTTTTCTATTTCTCTTATATTCTTCTTTTGCTTTAGTTTCTTTGAAACTACGTTTTATTCCTTTAAATTAATTCTAGTAGCGTATCAACATTTTTAAAGTACATCGACTAGAATGGGAGTGCTGTTGTTTGTTTTGTTTATTCGCTGCAACAATACAAATTACGTTTTGACTAGTGACTTTGGTCTTAAAGATTTTGCTAGGATCCCTTTCTAATGTCTAAAAGTTAATATTACTAAAATTCATATTAAAATCGACGACTTCAGTGGTGGATTCTTGTCCAGTTCGTGGACGTTTATGTCCAATATAACATGCATTTATTAACAAAATAAAAATATGTAAGTATATACCAATTTGTCCATTACCCATAAAACTAGCGCCGCTGCTTCTTTTGGGACTAAATGACGATATGTGAATTGTCACGTTATATTTATTATAGATATCGATAACATATTATATTGATTTCAATATAAAAGCATGTTTGAATTAATTTTGTACAAATTGAATAGATTCAGTAGCGGAACTTCAGTAGATGACTTTAACAAGTGATATATAATCTAACAACTAGGGTGGACTAACAAACACAACAATGCATAATGAGATATAAATACTTAATCCATGTAGTATGTTTTTCACGTCATTTACCCTCTAATACTTATTAATAAGCAGAAACAGCTAGGAGTAAGAAGGAAGAGTCAGATGACCAAGATCTTAGACTCGAATCACAAGTCGTCAATTGTCTGAAGGTCAACATGGTTTTATATAAAGTCACAGTACAAATAGCAGTCTTCTCGACTTTGTGTCATATGTTAATTCTACTGCCAATGCAGGATTTCAAATTAACACTTATGATTTTGATTTCCAAAAGTCTTTTGATTTTGTAAATATGATATCAGATTATCAAAGTTGATAGCAACAATCATGTACTCATGTAATCATGTACTCAAAATTTGCTACAATTTTTTTGCTTTTATGGTTGATCAAAAACAGTAGTCATGTGTGCTACTAATCGGATCCGCACTATACTAGGTCTGGGATTAGTCAAGGCAAGGTAATATAGGCCCGCTTTAATTTATCATCATGATCAATGACGCTGTGCTCGACACATCGCAAGTGGTGTATACGTGTTCATGTTTTTTTTTACTATTCTAAAACTAATTGTTAGACAAAAATTTAGTTAAACAATTGTTAGACAATTATTAAATAAACTAATTGTTTAAAATTTTGTTGTTAACGTAACGTCACGGAAGACTCAGTGCTGGTTTTTAACCAGTCATACTGAGTTACAATCTTTTTAGAGCTGATTTTAGGTTAAGGTTTTGTTTACATTTACATTGTTTTAATTGTAGCTCTAACTAAATGTATTTTTTTTGTTTCTTTCTTTCAAATTTGGTACTATTAAAGTTTATATGGAGGAAAGTGCAGAAAGCTATATTTATGCCTAAAATCCACAGAAGCACATTAAATTAATTAAAATAAACATTACACACACTACTACTCGAATGATTCACAAAATACACGTACATGCATACCTTACTTACTCTTTTGTTTTTTTTTTTTTGTAAGCGTTCATGGCGTTATGACGAGAAGATTAAGGTTAATTTTATAATAACATAATATATAATATTTAAATTCATAATATACATTATTAAAATTTTAAATAACTAATAATTAAATATACATATAATAATAATAATAATATATAAATAACAATATTATACAATTATTAATAATATTTATATTTAATAAATTAACATTAATTGTTTTATTCTCTTTAGTCTTATTGAATGTCAAAATTTACAATAACAAGGAATGAAACTTTGGAATTGTTTTTATTTGTATAGTTATTTATAATTTGTGAAATACATCTTGCTCATGCATAAAGAAAATGATGTACCTATATGTAATCTGAATTGATTTACTCTTGCCTATTTGTGAGAGTAGTGTTTACAAAATGAGAATATATGGTTACGAAGCGGATTTACAATGCAGGTTTTTGCAATGCAAAACATTTTAAAGTTTTACAGTGATCCTGTTCAAACTGATGTAGAAAAATATCAAATTAACTGAGTAGCCATGATGAAAACTTTGATAATAGAGATAGTTTAAAAGTTAAATGTATTTTTTTATTGCTCTAGGAAAGCAGACAGGCTGATGGCCTGCTTAGAATTTAGCAGTTACAGACGCCGAATACGCTGCTGTTCTGTGTTTGTGCTGTGCACGCTGTTTTGGTTGAATTTCGACCCGTAGTATTTATAACTGCTCCTATATATGTACTATGGGTACAAGCGTACATTTAAAACTGCACTGGAGAGCTCGATAGGTCCCAATTCACTAATAGAATAACGACGTATCCGTTTATACCGATCTGGGCTATTACTGAACCGTTTATATTCTATACGCTCTTGGTACTGGAGTCATGTAAACTCGCCCCAGGGTTTAAAAAAATACTTTCAATCAATTGGATTTATAGAACTATTTGGGAGTGTGGTAGCTAATAGGTGTCATACAAAGATCGTGAGTTTGATTTCTTCGTGGCAAGTACGTGTAGCAAAGTGGCATAATTCAGATAACAAATTAAAGGTCGTAGGTTCGATTTCTACGTGGAGATATACTTAGATATTCCTGACTTTTGTACATATAACAAATTGCCACGTAGACTGTGAACAAAGATATTGTGAGTAAACCTGTACACTGAGATCACATGTATGTAACTCGCTAATCTGCCTTAGACAAGCATGGCGGAAATATTTTCCGTTCCGGCTAGTGGGGTCCTAAGCCCAAAAGTTGGACCCTATTAATACGTAAAAATTACGCGGAATGTGGAGTATAAAATTTGGCATATTTAAACTTTATATAGAGGAGTGTGCTTTTTTACTAAATTATTATAAGATAACGACTAACGACGACCTCCGTAATATAACGGTTAATGCATGTCGATACGGTCACGAGTTCTAATCTGTTCCTGCGTCTAGGTATTAATGTATTACCTAATATACCTAAATGCATATAAATTAGGTATATAGCTATATAAATAAATATATTTACAAAAGAAAATTATATATGTAATATATTAGTTGTCTAGTACTCCTTTCACAAGTGCTGTTACTTAAGGACTAAATAGTGTTGTAAAATGACTTAATATTTTTACTTAAAAAAAATTAATATTATAAGCATGTTTAACATATACAACACATAGTTAAAAAAAATTAGTTATTGAGGTTGTATTCCTTTATCATTGAGTTACTAGTTATTAAATGATAGTTATTACTACTTGTTATTAAATGATGAGACGCTTGTAAGAAGGAAAAAAGTAGCTATAATAACCAAACCAAATAGAAACCTATTACTTTTGTTGCTTAGTTAATAATTGTCCTATAAATTGTAAATGAAATTACTCTAAATTCACACAATTGTAATGCGAAAATGCGACATTATTTATTACCGCTCTCTCCCAAAAATGTTTATTCTATTATAGAAAGAACGATGAAATAAATAGGAAATTACTTAAAACTAAATTGCAATAAAATTATAATGAGACGTATTAAATTAATGTTATGTGTTAGTAATTAATAGACTTAAATTTGGACGATTTTATGTTTGTAAAGTGTTATTCCGATGCAACCACAAAGTAAAGTCACCTAGGTTCACGTCTATAATTTCTATTGTACCAATTGATACATATTTGTACTGCATGACATACAAAGCAATATTAAAAACAAAAAATAAAATAAAGTTAAATATTGAAAATAATAGATAATATAAAAAATGAAATAAAACAAACATTTGCAGGAATTTTTTTTCAATATAAGTTCTTGGATATTGCACATTGAATGTCAAGAATTTACTAATAAACTTCTTCAAAAAACTTGGTTTAAAAGTCTCGTTACCAGGCAATAAAATCATATAAAAAATCTAAAAACTTTCTCAGTTCTAAAATAAACTTTTTATTTCATATTTTTTTCTGAAAAATAAGACTAAAATCGAGTTAAATAAATATAGATTGAAACTCACTAAAACTTTTTACTGTAATGGAATAGGCTTCTGACACTCTTGATTCAAATATCTCTACATATAACTATCACCTTTAAATTCGTAACTGTATTAAACTTACGTTTAAAAAGAAAAACACAACATCACATCCAACATATAAAAACACTATACAATTCCGCGTAACCCCCACGCTCCCTCAAATGTCAGAAGTGGCCAATTCGCGTCTCCCTGGACAATAGCGTGTTGCTAGTCTGAAGCCACATGCTTGACTGCGAGTGACATGAACACGCATATTCACAGGATGGTATACATGTGAACTCCGCAACTGTCAGAGTTAGAAAGAATTTATGAGTGTATCGCCAGCAATTCTGACCCTCCGGAAGGATTGGGAATCATGGCGACGCGAATGAGGCCTGGCAGACTTACTATATGACGTAAGCCTGAAATGTCCTGTACTTTTAAATGTACTATTTGAATTTAATATCACTATTAGTAAATTATTTTAAAAAAGTATGCTATAGGATGTCCAAAACTCTTTGCAACCCTTTGTTTGAATCTACCTAAGACAATTTAATTTTTAGACCAAAAATTTATCTAAACCAAGGCAAATTGATAAGTATTCAACAGAATAAATAATTATCCATACAGGGGCGGAGAAAGAATACTGACCTCTGCGGCCTGGGTCGGCCTGTGGTAAAAGGCGACAAAACAACCCTAGTTACGTGGTAGGGCCCCAAGCCCGTCTGGATGGCGACCACGTCTTAACTATGTCGCCATAATAACCTTCGTTGTGTTCCAGCGTAAGTGACCCAAGTTCCTGTACCCTTATGGGACAGCAGCGTGCTCGCGATGCCACTGGCTTTGCAAACACCCATAGGCGACGGTAACTGCTAAATTCTAAGTGGCTCGTCAGCCTGTCTGCTGGCTTACAGCAATAAAAAAAAGAAAGAAAATCATCTTTTGATAAAAATTTATATGAAAGATGACCATACTAGTTGTCCATATTTACAGATGCTTCCAAATTAAGTAAGGATGAAGCTCTGCATTTTGGAGTATCATGTTATTCTTAAGGTGGATTTATATTTGTCTGACGTGTCGTGTCGTGACGTGTCAGAAATATATCGGTTTCATACATTTAATATGGTTAGGGGTAACGCGTTCTATCGTCTGTCCTAAATGCATGAAACCGATATGCTTCTGACGCGTCACGACACGACACGTCAGACAAATATAAATCCACCTTTCAGTCATAAACTTCCCATTCACAGTTTAATATTTACAGGAGAAGCTATTGCAATTCCTATGGCGGTATTATTTATTGATTTCCACCACATTCACCACATAGTAAGGCTTCTTCATGGATAAACTTCCTTTTCGTCAAAAGAAAACTTCCCAATTACTTTAAAAATCAAGGAGGTTTTACTAAAGTGTCACACCTCGGGCTCTGAAGTTGTTCTAGCCTGGATCCTCGGTCATAGCTGAATAAAAGATAATGAGACTGATCAGTGCAACTAGGATCGGTCTGACTACATACAATAAGTGTTTCAGCAAGGACCTAAGACGTTAAATATGTTTAAGGAATGGAATGAAATTTGGCATAGGACTAAAATTACTGGTCTAATACGTTTTGTTTCCCTTGAACCTGTTGTTAATTTCTCGAAATCTTGGTTTTCTCGCCATAAATTTCTGCCTAAAAATGTCACTTCCACCACTATACGTTTGATCATGTTGGTTCTCCAGTTTTTCTGGCAAAAATAAGGGTACGGGACCATTCTTTATGCGAGTGTGGACTTGACGAGGGTACTATTGATCATATTTTTCCTCTGGCCAAAAATCTCAACCCCCATTCATGAATTTATTCCTGGAGATATCCCTCGCCCCATTAAATTGCACGTTAACTCTTGTCCATACTAATTATATTCTAGTTTTGTGTTTTTTGTTAAAAATATTATTTACTTATAAGTATCCTATTATAATTTCTAACAAATACTAATATTTTGTGCTGTCTAGGATTCCAGATAACGTTAGTTTCTTTTCTTAAATTATAACCTGTCACTTATGGATAAAAAAAAATGTCTGAAATAAATGATTATTATTATTATTATAGAGCCATAAGGAATAATATAATAACCATAAGAATTAGACTGAATTTAATATCACAAACACATTTAAAATATTGCCACACCCAGTTATTTTAATTACATATTAAATCCTAGATCAATTATACTTTTTTAAGAGAAGGTTGGCTAGAGCAAACTTTGTAAGATATCACTTAGATAGTTATTTTTACATTTTAGTGAAATTAATAAATATATTGGGATATATTATACAACGCTATCTGACCCCAAAGTAAGTAGCATAGCACTTGTGTTAACTACTAGATAACTAATATACTACATATATACATTTAAAACCATTTATACGAGTAGTGACATTGTTTAGCTCAACATATCGGTTATATTGACCAACAGTAAAGGTCCCGGCTGAATTTGCACCTCGTGAACGTCAACGAATGTTACAATTTTTTTATAGCTAGAGTTCAGCAGACAGGCAACCGGCTCATCCTGACAGGTGCTTACCATCGCTTATGGACGTTTGCAATACCAGAGGCATTAACAACGCCAACCTCGAAGAATTTTATAACGCCCTTTTGAAGAACCCCATATCGTTCCACGCTGAGAAAATCTCAGCCGGAAGCTCATTAAAAATCCTGAAAGTACGCAACATGAATGTTCTTGAGAACCGTTTCGTACAAGAAAGAAGAGGCTCCAGGAAATGGGGATGAACACCCAGAGGGCACGATTCTAAATAACTCCCCAGAACACTCCGTGTTGTATAGACGGTAGAATAGGCAAAGAGACGCAAAGTCTCTCCGAAGTCCAAGCGTGTCTAGGCGGTCTGTAAGTATGGGATCGTTGACAATACGAACTGCGCGCCGTTGGATAGAGTCTAGGGGATTAAGCTAACAGGCGGGTGCTCCAGCACATAAATGTGAGCAGTACTCCATATGCGGTCTGACCTGTGCTTTGTATAGCACAAGTCGTTGCCTTGCACTAAAATACTACTTGAACCGGTTCAGCACATCCAGCTTTTTGAGGCAAGCTTAGCTTTGCCCTCCAATTGTCCTCTAAACTGCACATAATTCGTGATGCCGATACCACGGATCCTAATACTGCTTGAGATGGAAAGAGAGTACCTTAAAACTGTGGCACAGGTGCGAATGGGGTTTTTATGGTAGAGAACACGCATACTTGTATCTTCGAGTGGATGAACTAATCAAGGTTTTTTCGTCCCCATTCAGAAACTCTCTCTAGAGAGTTCTCTACTTCAGACACAAGTCTGACCCGACTTTCTTCCACAACCGCAGGAGAGAGGTTTACACGACCAGTCTACTGTGCATCGCTTTGCACCATCATCTGCATAGGAATGGATGCCATCTATGGATAACATGTCATTGTTATGCAGAATAAATAGCGTCGGCGACAATCCTGGGGCACACCAGCATTAATAGGCTTTACATGGGAGCAGCAACCGTCAACAATTACCTTAATATCACGCCCAGCAAGAAAGCTGGATAGCCAGGTGCAAAAAGACTCCCAGGTATTCCGTAAGATGGAAGCCTCGCAAGAAGAACCCTATACCAGACCCGATCGAAGGCCTTAGCGATGTTTAGGCTAACAGAAAGGCTTTGCTCTCAACGGCTTCAGCTCAACGGTGCATTAGGTAAACCAGAAGATCCCCGAGAGCAGACCGACCATGCCGAAAACCATATTTGCGATCATTTAGCAGCTGGGAATCCTCCAGGTAACCCAAGAGTTGTGCGTTAATATCCGCTGCATCACCTTTGAGATCAAAGAAGTTATCGCTATAGGTCTGTAGTTGGATGGATCCGTCCGCTCACCTTTTTTGAGAATGGGGTGAACATGGGCCACTTTCCTCGAAGCCGGGACACAACCTGTGCGGCCGGATAAGGTAAAAAGTCGGGAAAAGACTGGAGACAACTCAGCCGTGCACATCTGCATCACAATGAGGGGATACCATCTGCCCGCTGGACTTCTAAATGTCGAGGGATCGGAGGACACGTCGAACGGCTTTTTGTGAAAACCGTACCTCTGACATTGTGGAGCCTCCACATCTTCTAATAGAAGGCGGAGATTGTCCCCGTCAAGTGGAATTGGCTGCAAAGATTTCGCCCAAAAGTTCGGCTTTATCTTTGGCAATATGAGCCAATGACGTTTTAAAAGATTCTTTTGTAAATAAATATATATCATACATAAATACCCAGGTGTTGATCCATGATCTGCACGTATCAAGTTGTTATGCCACGGAGATCGTCGAAATTGTAAGGAAACCTACAGACTGCTATTATTGAAATTGTAACCCGCCAATCAGGTTGAGACAAACATAAGGTACTGTCCGTCAATCATATGGAAAACTCAATTTCTATAAATCAACTTTTGTGGGATTTTATGAATTGTTAAAATATATTATATTAAATAAATAATATTAAACGATTAGAAGAAAATTTTGCGTGTGCACAATTCATATAGGGTAGAAGTGAAACTTCAGAAAAGTAGCCTTAGAGAGAATGAGATCCCCACCATGGGACCTCGAGGCCCGAGTCCTGGCGCTGTTATACCAGTGGCGCCGGGACGCGGCCGAGCGTGGCTCTCGCCCTGCACCTCGCGAAGTTGAGGTTAAGCGGGCGGAGCTGCGTGATGAGGTGCTCATGGTGGAGTGGAAGGAGCGCCTCGCGCACCCCAGCGCGGGCCTCGCCACCATCGAAGCGGTGAGGCCCGTCCTGGCCGAATGATTGGAAAGGCGCCACGGCGCCCTGACCTTCCGCCTGACGCAGGTCCTCTCGGGGCACGGTTGCTTCGGGAGGTACCTGTGTCGCATAGGGCGGGAGATGACGTCGGGGTGCCACCACTGTGGCGCGGGCGACGAGGAGGACACGGTTGACCACACTGTCGCCGTGTGCCCCGCGTGGCGCGAGGAGCGCCGCGCCCTCGTCGCCCAAATCGGCGTGGACCTGTCGCTCCCGGCCTTGGTTCTGTCCATGGTCGGGGGCGATCCTGGATGGACGGCCGTCGCCTCCTTCTGCGAGGCAGTCATGTCCGCAAAGGAGGCGGCGGAGCGGGAGTCCACCACCACACTCCCCTCCCGCCAACGCAGGCCACGTCGTTGGTGCCGGAGGGCAAGCAATGACCTCCGGCCGCCGTAGAGAGCGGCCGCGGGCGGCCCCTCGGGGGAGGATCCGCCGCCCGCACTATTGCCGCGAAGGAGAGGGCTGCGTGCTGTTCCGCGGCCCCCCTCAACTCCTAGAGTTGTTAGGAGAGCGCCGGGGGGACGAAACCCTGACCCCCTGGCGCCAACACTTTAGAAGGGGCCCGCCACAAGACAAAGGGCGGGCCGGCGTCGGCCCGGGCCACGAGATCGGCAGGCCATATATCCGTGGGCCCGGGCGTAGGCGATAGGAGAACAGCGGGATTTTTTTAGTGGGTAGTCGGATGGCCAAACATCTTTCCCGGAGTCCCACATATCCCTCGGTCCCCCCGGGCCGGGGGAACCCGTCAAGAGAGGTTTTTCCCCGAGACCAAAAAAAAAAGAGAGAATGAGATAACGACCTCCGGCCGCCGTAAAAAGCGGCCGCGGGCGGCCCCTCGGGGGAGGACCCGCCGCCCGCACTATTGCCGCGAGGGTGAGGGCTGCGTGCTGTTCCGCGGCCCCCCTTAACTCCTAGAGTTGTTAGGAGAGCGCCGGGGGGACGAAACCCTGACCCCCTGGCGCCAACACTTTAGAAGGGGCCCGCCACAAGACAAAGGGCGGGCCGGCGTCGGCCCGGGCCACGAGATCGGCAGGCCATATATCCGTGGGCCCGGGCGTAGGCGATAGGAGAACAGCGGGGTTTTTTTAGTGGGTAGTCGGATGGCCAAACATCTTTCCCGGAGTTCCACATATCCCTCGGTCCCCCCGGGCCGGGGGAACCCGTCAAGAGAGGTTTTTCCCCGAGACCAAAAAAAAAAGAGAGAATGAGATAACGACCTCCGGCCGCCGTAAAAAGCGGCCGCGGGCGGCCCCTCGGGGGAGGACCCGCCGCCCGCACTATTGCCGCGAGGGTGAGGGCTGCGTGCTGTTCCGCGGCCCCCCTTAACTCCTAGAGTTGTTAGGAGAGCGCCGGGGGGACGAAACCCTGACCCCCTGGCGCCAACACTTTAGAAGGGGCCCGCCTCAAGACAAAGGGCGGGCCGGCGCTGGCCCGGGCCACGAGATCGGCAGGCCATATATCCGTGGGCCCGGGCGTAGGCGATAGGAGAACAGCGGGGTTTTTTAGTGGGTAGTCGGATGGCCAATCATCTTTCCCGGAGTCCCACATATCCCTCGGTCCCCCCGGCCGGGGGAACCCGTCAAGAGAGGTTTTTCCCCGAGACCAAAAAAAAAAGAGAGAATGAGATACCTATAGAGTATCTTTTTCCTTTTATTGCTGTAATACAGCAGACTGACGGCCCGCTTAGAAATTAGCAGTTACCGTCGCCTATGGGTGTTTTCTGCGCCAGTGGCATCGCGAACACGCTGCTGTCCCATAAGGGTACAGAAACTTGGGTCACTAATGTCGGAACACAACACAAAAAACACAGTGGGTTGTTTTGTCAGCTTTTACGACAGGCCGACTCCGGCCGCAGAGGTTAGTATTCTTTCTCCGCCCCTGCACGGATAGACGTACCTGGAGTATTAGGATAATTATAAGACTTATTATTTTTATAATATTTTTAACAAGCTCAAAAATTATATTATATATTAATGCAAATTATTAAATCTCATATATTAGTGTATAAAAGCTACGAAAGCGCGAAAAGAGAGGAGCCAAATATTATAAAAAATCGAAGGATAAAACCTATTTATTATGTTTGTTTATTTTGGTGTCGCTTTTTCATTTAATCGAATTTTCAAATCACAACGGTACTAAACAACAACAGCAAGGTTTTTTTCATGAGATATTTGACATTATTCCGCATATCTGGGACTTAGGCCGGCTGCCTGCCGACACCGGTTCACGTAGTAGCTACGGACCTCTCTAACCAAGGTTAATTATGGTTTCTTACTAAGTTACACGAAAGTAACGTCAATACAATTTCGTATGTACCCACATCATACCCTGTCAATATTGTAAATGTATAGAATATTGAACAGTCTCCCGTAACACCTTACAAATACTGGCATCATCAGTAACTGTCAGGAAATGAAAGGCGATAGTGTAACCGGACTACGGTTACAGTTTTCCTTAACACTTATATGCTTTTTGTTCGAAGGAGTATAGTCATATCAGAACATGGCAGATGGCACCAGCATGTTTTAAAAGGTGCAAATTGCTCCCTACTGCGGAAGTATTTTAGTGGATTTTACTATGATCACATATATCCCAGGGAAGTGGCAATATTCCCAAATAACGTAGATCTGGAGTGGGTGCAAATAATCCGGGAATAAAGACCCCTGTTTTTAAATGTATTACGAAAGTAGTTTTTATCCGCTCTGCGGCCTGGGTCAGCCTGTCGCAAAAGGCGACAAAACAACCCACCCTAACTACGTGGTAGGGCTTCAAGCCCGTCTGGATGGCGACCACCTTTGGTGTTAAGTAAGCCGCCATAATAACATTGTGTTGTGTTCCGGCATTAGTGACCCAAGATCCTGTACTCTTATGGGACAGTAGCATGTTTGCGATGCCACTGGCGTTGCGAATTCTAAACGGGCCGTCAGCCTGTCTGCTATTCTAAAGCAATAAAAAAAGCAGGATTTATCAACATTGTTGAGAAACAGCAGGCAGACTGACGGTCCGCTTAATAGAAGGGCGTTAGCGTCGCCTATGGATGATGTTTGCGAAACCTGGGGTACCACGAAAACGCTGCTGACCCATATGATTAATAGAACCTGGGTCACTAATGCCGGAACACAACACAAGGTTATTATCGTGGCATACATATAGGTTACGGACGGTTGCTATCCAAACAGGCTTGAGAACCTACCACCTAGGGTTGATTTGTCGTTTTTTGTAATGGGCCGACCCTGGCGCAGGATATCATTCTTAATCCGGCCCTGCACGGAGGAAGTGCTAAATTTATCCTTGATATTAGTATTATATATTATAGTTACTAGAGCTACTTGATTCGAATTTATTTTGGGCATCAATTTAGATGGGAAACTCCAGTGGGGCGCTCACATATGTGGCCTTGCAGGTTGTTAGTTCTGCCGCATTTGCGATTAGAAGAGGTCGACCGTTCACAGATGTGGACACAGGACTGGTATAGTTACCAATACCAGTTTTGCTGCCTGTTCGTCTCTGCATTAACTGTTATAATATCAAATCGTATTTCATTTATTTATTCATTAGCACGATACATGGTATTGGAGGTGTTACAGCAGTAATATATGACATCGTGTTTCGCCAATAATTGGCATGCTAATACTAAACATATACTCGTAAAGTAACTTTAGATATACTTACACAAAACAATACAATATTAATACTAAACATATTAAATTAACATTATTTATTATGAGAATTATATAGTCATTTCTGTATACAATACAGTTTCATTTCATTAATAAATTATACCATCTCTTATATCACCTTGAATTCAATAATTTAGTCAAAATTTAATTGTTTTCTATACTAAGTCATATAATATTCTTCTATGGGGTAATAATGAGGGCTTTGGTGCTTATATAATATTTTTATTTTATGACAGCTGCGCATTGTTGTTATTGTTGAACGTAGAAATGTTCATTACGAGCGTGCAAGGCGCAGGGTTATGCCGACGCAAATGCAGCGTTACAATTGCATAAAACAAACTACATACCGCAGTGGCGGTATTGTTCGGATACGAGCGGTACTTTGCATCAAAGTACATTATTATACACAAGCTAACCCGACAAACGTTCTGCTATATAAATTAAATTAAATTTTGAATAGAAGAAAGTGTTTGCATTTTTTTTTATTGCTGTAGGACAGAAGACAGGTTGACGGCCCGCTTAGAATTTTACAGTTACCGTCGCCTATGGGTGTTTTCAACGCCAGTGGTATGGCGAACACGCTGCTGTCCCATAAGGGTACAGGAACTTGAATCATGCATTACAGTCCTTTTCGAAAAATTGTATCATAATAAACATAATTATCACATATCATTTTTTGTAATAAGCATTATTATTACTTATACCGTCAGAATATTAATATTTATAATTTATTATTATTTCGACACCAACAATTTATACTAAGCTAACTCATAAAAGTGTACTTTACAGTAGAGACTTATGAAAAAAAATGTGATAACTTTTATATTAATTATGATACTTATTTGAAATTTATATTTGAAATTTCTTCATGAATTTTTTATTACATATAAAAACCCACATTTTAAGCAACTTGGCATAATAAAACGAATTTACCTAAAATTCGAGTTAGCATAGTATAAATTGTTGGTGTCGATTTATAAGTAATTATTAAAATAAAAAAGAATTATAATTTTAAGTCTAAATTCAATGAATAAGTAGTAAGAGGTGGCTTATGCAACGATGTTAAAATACACCATGAAAAATACATCTAACGTTCTAGTCCGTAAATCGTTGCTTATGTCACAAAATAACTTGGGAAAATAATTGACTTGCCTGTTATCCAAAATGTCTGATGATGCGTTCACCTCGTTTGGAGACAAAGGAATATTACGGGATTCAGATCCTGGAGTTTAGACATGCGCAGAGGATGTTGGTCCTTCCAACCACTACTATAAGTGTTGGATCTGATATATTTAGTATGATAATATAGAGACACGTTAACTCGATTTATTTTATTCGATCCTTGCGTAAAGGGTTAATTGAAATCTCGCCTCCTGATTTTTGTTATCTACCCTCACTCTCAGTGAGGTAAATGGTAAAAACGAGGGTGGAACTAAAATAGTATCGCGCGAGCTTCTAAACGCGCGGGACGGTCGACGTTTAACCTCAACGAGAAAGACTCCAGAGCAGCCAAGGTCTCGATAGAGTCAAAGACTTTCTTATAGTCAAGAAATGCCATACACAGCGACTGATTATACTCCTCGGTATTCTGTATAATCTACCGAACAGTACGGATGTGGTCTACAGTGCTGTAGCTATTTTCAAACCCAGCCTGCTCCGGTGGTTAAAAGTCGTCAAGTCTTCTGGCGAGACGATTCGTGACGACTCGAGCAAACAACTTATAGGCGTGACTCAATAGTGAGAGGGGTCTGTAGGGGATTAAATACCTGCGCAGGATAAAATATTTGTCATCATCATTTCAGCCAGAAGACGCACACTGCTGGACAAAGACCTCCCCCAAAGATCTCCACGATGATCGGTTCTGCGCTGCCCTCATCCAACCTATTCCGGCGATCTTGACCAGATCATCGGTCCATCTTGTGGGGGCCGTACCAACATTGCGTCTTCCAGTACGCGGTCGCCATTCGAGGACTTTTCTGCCCCAACAGCCATCAGTCCTTCAAGCTATGTGCCCAGCCCACTGCCACTTCGGTTTTGCAATCATATTATTATGTATTATCTGCAAATACTTTGTTTTGGTCTGGATGAAATGCTTAATAAATTAAACTGGACGATTTTTTCAAAAAACATAATATATTTAATAAATTCTCAGATTATTTTCAGATTTTTTCTAGATTTTATTATTTTCTCCGTGCAGGGGCGTAGTAAGAATACTAATCCTTGCAGGCAGGGTCGGCTTGCCGTAAATAGCGACAAAACAACCCACTCATCTACGTGGTAGGGCCCCAAACTAGTCTGGATGGCAACCACTCTTGATCTTAAGTATGCTTCCATAATAACCTTGTGTTATGTCCCGACATTAGTGACCCAGGTTCCTGTACCCCTAGGGGACAGCAGCGTGTTCGCGGTGCCCCTAGCGTCGCAAAACTCCATAGACCACGGTAACTGCTTACTGTTAAGTAGGCTGTCAGCCTGTCTACTGTACCGCCATAATAAATAATAAACAACAATTCTCCAACAGGCTATAAATATTACTTTGTCCAGAGATGGCGTTGTATGATATCGTGTTGCGGTTTGATAAGTCTCAACAAACTTTTGATTGCCTTGGTACATACTTGTGTAATAATAAGCTATTTTACTATCGAGAACCGGTGGTAATATCTTCCAAAGGTTGTTAAATCCAGTTACTCAAAAACATTGATCTAAACTGAACTGTATGTTTCAGTACATAACACTCATTTTCTTTCGACATTGTTCATCTTTCAAATTTTAAATCTACTCTCATTTTCATTTATACAACTCATTCAACCTTCTCAAAGAAAATTAAATTTTAATACTTTTGTATTAAAGTATATTTTTAAATAGTTTTTGTATAACAAAGCTTTCTGCAATCTGTTCGAGGTTTTGTTTCTCATTCTCAACAGGTACATAATTTCCATGAACTTTACAAATAAATTTGATTAATTATAAATTTTAGAAAATGAATGCAGCGAAATTTCTTATTTATTTTATAAAAAGGATTCCTGGAGCATTTGAAATGGACTTGCTTTAAGACGGTAGACGCGGACAAGAATAAGTTGTTGCGATGTGTGAAGGTGTCTTTTGAATCCTGGTAAACAGCAGAAAAGCTGGCGACTCACTTAATACTAAGCAGTTAACGTAGCCTATGGATGTTTTAGATGCCATTAAACTGAAACCTGGGTCATTGCCATTCACGGGTGGTTGCCATCCAGCCGGGCTAGGAGCACCACCTAGTTCGGGTTGCTTTATCGTCTTTTAGGACAGGCCGCACCCGCAGAGCCAAGTATTATTTACTCTGCCCCTGACAAAGAAAAAGCCTCTTTTAGCAATAATGACGTCTGCTGTTTTACTTTCAACTATTGTTCTCTTTTTATTAGTGTAATCAAGAGCATTCTTTCACTCATTCATTCAGAATGAGTAAATGAACTGTATTTATGTACTGTTATTATGAAAATAGGATACATAAAATTATCTATAATAGTTTTAGTTACCTGCTTTAAATTTTTAAGTGGTATATTACTTTAGAACTAAATCGCGTTGAGTAAAATGTAATAAATAAATGTAATATATTTCTCAAATAAATTAAATTAGATTATTGTACTTTAAATTAAATTAATTAAAATTAAATTAAACATTATGACGGTGAAACTTAAATACTACAAACTTAAATAAAATGACGTTTTACTTAAACTTAAGTAAAACGTCATAGGATATTTTTATTATCTTTTTATTAGATAATACTATAAAGGTTTTCTTAGTTTCCAAATCCGATTAGCGGGTTACACATTCCAGTAATCGCAGTGTGTAGGTTTCTTTATGTTTTCTTTTTGATAACCTCTGCGGTGTAACGGCTGACACACGTCTGTACCATTGCGAAGATCATGATTCGCGTGCAGGCGTTTATGTGATATATGTATATTTATTTGCTAAAGAAAAGTATAAACTATGTAGGGATATAGTAAGAATACTAACCCCTGCGGTCGGGATCTGCCTGTCGTAAAAGGCAACAAAACAACCCTACGCGGTAGGGCCATAAGCCCGTCCAAGTGGTTCCAACCACAATGTGTCTATAAGTATGTCGTCATAAGAACTTTGTGTCGTGTTCCGGTATTAGTGACCCAGGTTCCTGTGCAGCGGACAGCAGCTGTTCGCGGTGCCTCTAGCGTCGCAAATATCCATAAGCGATAACTGCTTACTATAGGCCGTCAGCCTATTTACTATTCCTCAGCAATAAAAAAGATGGTTTGATGTTTCTTGATCTCTTGCAGGCAAGTCACACCCATGATGTCTCACTGCCACATACAATGGCAGCAATTGTGTTATAATGTACACATTAGCTGAGAAAAATTGCGTATTCTAGATTGGTCTCAAAGTATGTTCATCATCATGCCAGCGTTATTAATTTCGGTTGCAACCAAAACTTCCACTTTGGTGCCTGGGGTCCGCTTTCCAATTTTTTCTACTCCACTTCGCACGGTCTTCAGCATCCTTGGTAGAAAGTCCGTGCAGGGGCAGAGAAAGAATACTAACCTCTGCGGCCGGGGTCAGCCTGCCGTAAAATACCCTAGCTACGTGGTAAGGCCTCAAGCCCGTCTGGATGGCGACCACCTTTGGTTTTAAGTATGCCGCCATAATAACCTTGTGTTGTGTTCCGGCATTAGTGACCCAAGTTCCTGTACCCTTATAGGACAGCAGCATGTTCGGCGATGCCACTGGCGTCCGCATCCATAGGCGACGGTAACTGCTAAATTCTAAGCGGGCCGTCAGCCTGTTTGATGTCCTACAAAAGATCCCCATAAATTAAATTATACGTCCCATAAAATATGTTTTGAAGGATAATTAACTCCAGGTGTGTAAGGAGTACACCAATTTTCGCATTGAACCTTGACCGAGTTTTCGTTGGAAATAGGTCACAGATCGATTTGGGTCACATTTGTTTTCCATTATTTACAGATTACTTGTGATTTAATCAAATAATGGATTATATTGATGGATTTTTGAACGCATTATTTTGTGAACGGAGACTGGAAATAACGTAAACAATATTGGCACTTAAAATGTGTACGTTGAAATTATTTTAATGACGGATAACAGTAAAGTCAAACAAATTAAAAAAATTATTAGGTGATTTTTAGCAAGCTTGAAGAAATATGGTCAAAGAGCAAATTTAAAAATAGGACTATGTATTTCTTATTATTTCGAAAGGTGGCTATGCTAGTCTGTTCTAACCTAGTATCATAATAATAATAATAATGTATTTCTTACTTACTAGTTTTTAAATAAACTTAGGAATATCTCCAACAAAAATATCAGATTTAAAAACTTAAACACTGGAACCACAATTTCCTTTTTTGTACAATATTTGCTCATTCATTTCACATATTTTAATACATTTTTATAAATTTCAAAAGGATATATTCCGTTACGATAAGTTTTCTCCAAGTTACAGCTTCATCGAAATCAGTTAATCTTATTATATCTTATATTTATCCTCTCTTGTGTTATTAATTAATAAAAATTCATATTCCGTTAGAGTTCCATTTTGAAGGATGTTATATTTTTTCGTTTACGTGAGTTTTCTTTATGTTGTTATATCTCGATAACATTTTTGCACTCTCTTTGTTTTATTTTATTAATCTTGATATTACCAAATTGATTCATGTTTAAATATGTTATTACTTGACAATGAAAACTTGATGACAATTGAATTGTAAATGCTGTGCACTCCTATGGATCCACACATTAGAACATTTATATTAAATGATTTGTAATGCGACTTAATAATGTGTGTACTGTTGGTGTGCCATAAATAAATAACATGAGTAAAATGGAACAGGAAAGATGGAGAAAGAAGCCTTCAGCCAGAAGAAGCCAGCCTTCTGATCCTCTTCACCGTAAGAAACATGTTACTCAGTCAACTATTTTACACTCATTTCCGGAAGAGTGCTGTAATATCGGGTTCTACTAGTGCAATATGCTGACATTTAAAAATAAGACCTTCAAAAGTTCCTCTGTATATTGCGTTTTGTAGGCAGTAGGAAACGGGTTCATTCCTCGCATAAAACACGTGTTACCTTAATTGCTGAAGGTCGTGTCCTTGAAAATAAACCGTGGCCTGACTCGTAAGCTCCAGGAGTCCAGTGACTTGTGGTTACTTGGTACACCAGCGGCTAGGTGATCGGCCACAGGGTCGCTTTCCACCCCCCTTGCCCGTCACGATCAGTTTATCCAAGTTATCCGACTGTCGTCGGGCAATGTGACCAAAGTACCCAAGAATTTTCCGGTAACAGATTGTTGAAAGCCTGACTTTAATGCGTTTATTGTTTAATGCGTGTATTACAATTCCTTATCTATACATACTAGTTGGTTGCCCAGAAATAGAAATTCGACCAACCAATTTTTTTTATTTACTTGTGCCTGTTATTCGCCTAGCGGAGCAGGCGTGATAGGCTAGTATATATATATATATATATATATATATATATATATATATATATATATATATATATATATATATATATATATATATATATATATATATATATATATATATATATAGAGAGAGAGATTGATATAATAATAATAATTAAAAGGTTTGAAGTTTGCTATTTTAAAAAAATTGTGCCACACTGGGCGTGCAGTGTCGAGTCCCACGGGAGCGCGGCACGTCCGGTGGGGTGACACGGATGTGACAAAATCCGGCATCGGATATACACACGATTGGCACGTTAGATGTGTCCGGAGACAAGTATTAGTTTAGTCGGTTTTTAAATATTTTTAAAGGTAGTCCTAATAAGGACTTGATGTATTCATTCTTAAGCGTATTTGGAACAATGTTGTGATTCATAGCAAACGTGAAGAGAGTGAGGTAGCTACAATGACTTAAATTAATTTAAAATAGTAATAGACTAGCCTGGTATGGCCATATAATGCGAAGAGAAGAATGTCATGTAAGAAGGAACATGCTACAAATGACACTGTCATTAGATCATCACATCACAATGGATACAAAAGGAAGGGTAGACCAAAGAAAATATATATACATTTTTTTTATAGCTTGTGTTCAGCAGACAGGCAAACGGCCCACCCTGGCAGGTGGTTACCGTCGCCTATGGACGTTTGCAGCACCAGAGGCACCACCAACGCGCTGCTGGTCTCGAAGAAATTTTATAATGCCTTTTTTGAAGAACCACATATCATACCGCGCTGAGAAAACCTCAGCCGGAAGCTCATTCCAGATCCTGAGAGTACGCAACATGAACGTTCTGGAGAACAGTTTCGTACCGGAAAGAAGAGGCTCCACATTATGTAAAATATGACATGGAAGAGGTGTGAAAGTTTAGATGACGACTAACAGAGGAGAGCGGAAAAAGAAAACATCTTCAGTTATCACAGATACTCAATACGACGTAATTTATATAGAAGGTTTGTATTTTTTTTATTGCTGTAGGACAGCTGACAGGCTGACGGCCCGCTTAGAATTTTGCAGTTACCGTCGCCTATGGGTATTTGCAACGCCAGTGGCATCGCGAACACACTGCTATCCCATAAGGGTACAGGAACTTGGATCAATAATGCCGGATCACAACACAAAGTTATTATGGCGGCATACTTAAGACCAAAGGTGGTCGCCATCTAGACGGGCTTGAAGCCCTACCACAAAGCTAGGGTGGGTTGATTTGTCGCCTTTTACGCTGTCGTTTACAGGCCGACCTCGGCCGCAGAGGTTAGTATTCTTTCTCCGCCCCTGCACGGAAAAATATATATGTATATAGACTCCTCTGGCTCTCTCTCTCTCCAGCCCTCTGATTATTGATCTTCGCTGATCTCTTTTGATTTGTTAGACTAGAATGCAGATGGCCGCAGATGTCAGATGGTAGAATTATGGATACTTCTGTAGGTCAGTAAATAGTAAGTTTTGCTCACTACAGGCGAGGCAATCAAGGAGTTCCGTCATCAACAGCTCACCAAGCTAAGACAGGTCTAGGGTAGGTACAGCCGCCATACGCTGCTAGATGTTGTGCTCTAGAGGTTTCTCTCCCCCTCATCATCATCATTTCAGCCGGAAGACGCCCACTGCTGGACAAAGGCCTCCCCCAAAGATCTCCACGATGGCGACCGCGTACCGGAAGACGCAATGTTGGTAGGCCCCCCACAAGATGGACCGATGATCTGGTCAAGATCGCCGGAATAGGTTGGATGAGGGCAGCGCAGGACCGATCTCTCCCCTGATTATACTCATTTTGGAGTCAGTGTAAAAAATAAATTCTTAATGCCCCAATAGCCTTTCAGCAAGGCGATATGCAATATGAACATAAGATTGACACAAAAAGAACAGTTGTATTGTTTTACAAAAAAAAAAACGTTTATTTTCGACAAACTCGCAAATCGAGTGGTTATTACTCGCATTTGATTCCTGGCAAAGTTGAAAGCGGATACTTCGTTTCCGTTCTATGGTCTCTAGCAACGACTTCTAAAGATTTTTTATTCGGTTAGTTTTCAAAGAGATATGGCGGTTATTATTATAATTAAAATAAAAACATTTATCCTTTGAAAAATAAGCACCAAATAGTCATCTATAATTAGTCTATCCATATACAAATAATTTTTTTACAGATTATGTCGAAATTTCGTCCTGAAATAAGTCACAGACAAAACATTCTGAGACTTCATTCTCATCAATTGATACTGTTTAAATATAAATACTTTATTCCAAGGATTAAATATATTTGATAGAAAGCAGGTAAAGTTACAAAATGCGAATGTACGCCTTTTGGAGTCATGCCCAAAATTTCGAGCTTTTCGGTTCAAAAGCCTGTAGAGTACCCATTATGATTTGCATTGTTTCATATTTTTTATCCGTGCAAAGGCGGAGAAAGAATACTAACCTCTGCGGACGGGGTCGGCATGTCGTAAGAGGCGACAAAACAACCCACCCTGGCTACGTGGTAGGGCCCCACGCCCGTCTGGATGTCGATCACTTTTGGTCTTAAGTATGCTGCCATAATAATGAAATGAATGAATGAATGAAATGATTTTTATTTGCCAAAAAACAACATTAATTACAAAAGTAAACAATAAAAAGATACTCAAAAACACAAAATAAATAAATGTTGCCTATGACAAATAAGGTTGGCAACTCAGCATTATGCTGTGCCAGAATTAACCGACCCAGCGCTGGTTTTCAGTGCCAACCTCACAATTTCTCATGAACAGGTTGACCCAACACGTATGTGCGGAGGATGGTCGGTAGCGCAGAGTCGTGGGACGCAGTGGTGTTCTTCTGCGAGGACGTGATGTCGCAGAAGGAAACTGCGGAACGGGAGAGGGAGATCTCGACTCCCTTCCCCGGCCGCAGAAGGCGCACCGGGCGCAGAAGGGCGGACAACGCCCTTTTCCGGCCCCCATGGTCCAGGGGCGAGGGACTTGGGGAAGTTCCCGCCCCCTATTCGATGGACCTGAGGTGTCGGCGCGCGCCTCTGAGGCGATGCACGGGGTAGTTAAACACCTCACTACCCCGTGCAGGAGACGAGGCCCGGACAGACCGGGCCAGTACTAGTGTGGGGCTGCGGAAGAATTTGGATTCCCGCGGCCCCGCGCGCACGTTTGAGGAGACACCGGGGTAGTGGTTTTAGCCGGTAAGAGTCCGGCACGCCCCTCCGTCTTTCCCCAGGCGGAGGTAGTCCATGAGGATTTCCCCACCCCGTAAAAAAAAAAATTAAAACACGTTAATATGCTACACGTTAATAACCTTGTGTTTCGGCATTAGTAACCTAAGTTCCTTTACCTTTATGGGACAGCAGCGTGTTCGCGATTCCACTGGTGTTGCAAACACCCATAGACGACGGTAACTGCTAAATTATAAGTGGGCCGTCAACCTGTTTGCTGTCCTACAGCAATAAAAAAAGGCTGACTCCGGCCGCAAGGGTTACTATTCTTACTCCGCTCCGGCACGGCGGGGGTCTCTTCAAATACTCTACGAATCTTTATTTTATTAAAATGTCGCAAAATATGTATTCAAAAATAACAATTGAAGAATGTCAGTTAATTTTTGTGTATTTTAGAATTGTGCCACACGGGGCATGCAAACCAAATCTTACCTTCAAAATCCAATAGGAAAACGTTAATCGAACATAATATCCAAATAAGAAATGTGTAAACTCGGTATTTGCAGAATTAAGCAATTAAATTCAACATATTAACAAAAGTTTTTGCAAGTTAAAGTTCAAATAAACTGGCTCAAATAACAAACGCATGTGCTGCCCTCTCTTATTTTTTTGTGCAATAAATCGAAATTGTCATTGATACTTCCCGTTACGAAAAAATTTCGCTAGATGACGTGATTCCAAACTAGAAATATCGGAAAGGAAAGAAAAGATATAAAGGAAGGAATATCGGAACGAAGGAAGGAAAGGGACCTTAATACCTGCGGGGGTCACATTACGACCTTTACCTCTATTAAATATACATTTCATTGTATTTTCCCACCTAATTACTATAGTTCATTAAAAAAAATTACAACAACTGTACTCTAAAAGTAAAGTCAACTTTTTTTGTCAGACAGATCACGGAGATATCGTAATTCACTCCACGATTTTGATTCCAAAAATGCGTAAATTGTACATATTCTAGGTGTAAATATGTGTAGAGAATTAATTGTTTAGAAACGGGATTAATGTAAAAATTGCAAAATATGAACTTGAATATTTTTATTAATTCCAACAGCCAAGGTAACTGACCATACTACAAATAAATATGTCACTAATGTCACCTAAGTCACTTATGCCTTATGTATGAGATATGTTTTGTCTGTCATTTTGGAAAATTTAAAGTCGAACGCAAAAAAAACATTTGATGTTGTTGTTGTTGTTTTAATTTGCCAATCTGGCAGGCAAAGGACTTGGTCCATACAGCTTTGTCAATTGTAATCAAAAAACATTTGATATTTGATTGAAACATTTGAAACTAGGGATGCAACATCGGCCATAAAAACATCGATGTTAGGATATCGTTGTTTTCAAAAGTTAAACATCGATGTTAATAGTATCGATGTTTATCATCGATACATCGATGTTTATGAACGATATATCTATGTTTTTATTACCATTTACATAAACTTTTGACGCTTGTTCCTGTGATGCAAATAAAACATCGTTTTTTTTAACATCGAATTTCGTGACATTATCATATTTTAAATTTCCACACGAATTTCGCATTTTAGCAATTGCTCCCCCGAACTTATCAATGCTCATCATCTGATCCGAATCACCGTCAGATTCTAATAAGCTGGTTACATTTCTGTCCACTTTTAGATTCCTGAACTCTTCTCAATTTGCTGAGCTTCTGTTTCATCAGTAAGATTTGGAAATTGATTTGTAACATTTGCTATTGAAGCAGTCTTTAAAAATAACATCTTGAGGGGACAAAAACTGTAAATCTTTGAAGAGAGAATTTAACGGCAAACAACTTTTTGGTTGAGATGAAAGTTTAATCTTAAAAGAATGTATGTATATTTTCCATAAACTTTACTAATTCGCTTTTCGAACTTTGGCCTCTCGATAAACTTGCTGACACTAATACCCAGATACCTTTTTTTAATGTACAGATTTATATCACATAGGGCGTTTCAAAGGGCATCAAGATATAGCGGATAAGTTCTGTGCCACTTCAAGATTCTGATTCACTGCAAGATTCCCACTCTAAATCAACCATGGTCAAAAATTTAGTTTTCACTTCTGAACACTTTTCAGAAAAATATTTTGTTATGATAACGAGCATTTTCTTTGACATTACATACAGATGTAACGAAATTACAGACTTTCGTCTATAACTAAAGAATAAACTGTGGCACGAGTTCTCACAATATTTCAAATCTTCGTGCATTTCTTTTTCAAATTCGGGTTTAAGGACATTATAATGTCCTAAACCCCGTTATAAAATCGTTCACATGTAAAAGAACAAAAGCAGCTTTTGTTCTTATAAATGTGAAGATGGCGCGTTATGTCTATGAACAAAAAAGATAAAACATCGTTCATAAAACATTGTTCTTGAACACCGATGTATCGTCGATGTTTTGGTTTCAACATCGATGTTAAAACATCGATGTTTATGAATGATAATTTGCATCCCTATTTGAAACGAAATTTGTTTTGTTTTGAAATAATTTTGTATTTTTGCACACGATGCTTCTTTTATTTTTGCGTAGTCCCTAGGTGTTCGGAATCTTTAGTGAGAATTTACAGACTACATTTTATTTAGTATATTTAAATATCAATGCAAAAGTGTTACTATAAGAACTCAAATAAAAGAAGAAGAAGAATTATTTATTGTTGAATGTAAACATAAACTATTTACCTGATTAGAAAATGTTTCATGATTTTTAACCATGGAGTGTCATTTAAATGATAATTTCAAAGATCGCATTTGTCGATTATGTTTAACATATTGTGATGATTTGAGTTATGAACTGAGTGAGAATAGGGAATTAAACAATAAAATTGACACTTTTACGCAGGCTAAGGTAAAATAATTTTGTCAATAGCTTTGTCTTATTTATTTTATTTGGTATTGTTTATTGAATATTTTATTTAGTATTTTTATCTGTGCAGGGGCGGAGAAAGAATACTGACCTCCGGCCGCGGCCGGGGTCGGCCTGTCGTAAAAGGCGACAAACCAAGCCACCATAGCTTCCTGGTAGGGGGGCCCCCAAGCCCGTCTGGATGGCGACCACCTTTGGTCTTAACTATACCGCCATAATAACTTTGTGTTGTGTTCCGGCATTAGTGACCCAAGTTTCTGTGTCCTTGTGGGACAGCAGCGTGTTCACGATGCCACTGGCGTTGCAATCACCTATAGGCAACGGTAACTGCTAAATTCTAAGCGAGCTGTCAGCCTGTCTGCTGTTCTACGCAATAAAAAAAATTTAGGGCATAACTCGCTCTCTTCACTTTGTTACACAATACAAGGAGCTAGACACACATGAATAAATCATTATTAATCATTATTAAGAATCCAATACACAGATATTTTCCTATTTACGTAAGGCTTTTTTGTTCCAGATAACACTCAATAATGCTTTTCCTAACAGTATTTGTAATACTTGTGTTCAAACAATAGAAGAAATGTTTACATTCTGCGAAAAAGTTAAAGAAAACCAATGCAAATTGAATTATCTATTTAATTTAGGTGAAAATAATTTAGAAAACTTTTATGTGACCTTAAATTATAACAACAAAGTAAAATTTGAAATAAATAAAATAAAAGAAGACTCTTCTGATGATGACTTTTCATCAACATTTAAAACAGGTAATAGACATAATGATTTTTTTACTGAAGATATTAGTACACCCAATGTTGAATTATTGAATAATAAAGAACTCAATATAGATATGCATAATAATATAAATAAAAAATGTAGAAGTACAAAGAAAGATGAAGAGATAAAAGAAAATATTGATAATGAATCAGGTAAAGATTTAAAAGAATATGCAATGACATTTAAATGTTTGATGTGCTTTCAATTGTTTGAAAATAAGGCTGATTTACGTAAACATTATATAAAACATATGAATTTGTATGAACAAGATAATAAAGAAATGGATGGGCGGTTTATAATACATAATCAAGATATAAATAAGTTTTTATGCGCAATATGTGGGAATATGTATGAAAACAGGCAGGATATTATAGCACATTTAGAATGCCATAAGGATGGTCGACCATTTTGCTGCAAGATTTGTGGTGAGTTATTATTTAATCCATTTTATGTTCTTGAATAATTCTTTTGATCAATAATGAAATGTGAATGTAACAGTTATTGTGAAACTTAAAAGTAACAGGCTAGTGTGGTTTGGCCATATAATGCAAAGGGTAAAAAACTATATCACAAAGAAAATTATAGAAATGAGAGTTGATAGAAGGAAGAGTGGTCTTTATTCGTGCAGGGGTGTAGAAAGAATACTGACCGCTGCTGCCGGGGTCGGCCTGTCGCAAAAGGCGATAAAACAACCAACCTTAACTATGTGGTAGGGCTCCAAGCCCGTCTGGATGGCAACCACCTTTGGTCTCAAGTGTGCAGCCATAATAACTTTGTGTTGTGTTCTGGAATTAGTGCCCAAGATCCTATAAGCATAAGTGACAGCAGCAGTTTTGCAGTGCAACTGGCTTTGCAAACACCCATAGGTGACGGTAACTGCTAAATTCTAAGTGAGCCGTCAGCCTGCTGATCCCACATAGTTGGTGTAAGGCCAGGAAGGAGAAGAATCAATGTATATAAGTGTTATTATGTCCCGAATGAATCATTTCCTTCTTTCAGGCAGTACATATAGAAATGTGTATGAAATGATACGACATGGTAGAGTCCATTCCGATCAAAGACTCCACTGCTCGTATAAATGTGGGTTTAACACCGCATACAGGGGAGCTTTAAAAGATCATGAACAACGACATACTGAGACTGATAAAAAGGTATATAATTAGCCTTATTCCGAATTTATTTTTAGTAACACACAGTCTTAGAGGGTGCGGTGGTCGGTGCGAATTGGTGGTTTTGGGTGCCTTAAATGTTTAAGTGTCCATGGGGGGCATTACGAATGTCTGCCGATGCAGAGCCTCTGTGCGAAAGATAAATTTGTGTGTGGAACAAAATTGTGTCTTTCATGTCTTGACAAATGTGCAAAATGTTGAATTTTTTTTAATCGTTTAAAGTGGGTAAAAATGGAGTCTGAAAATTCCTAGATACCAAACAGGTCAAGTTAATAAAAGTATGGTAGGTAACAAAAATAAGTTGAAAAGCTTAAAAATAATATGGATAAAGGAACAAATAATAATATTCATATAAAGTATATCAACTTTAGGATACCGAGCAATAAGGGTGTTGAGTAATATGCGCACATGGTGGTAGTTTGTCACTGCTAATAATAGACATGTCACTGTAGCAAATTCATATTCAAGACAATGCAAAATAATCGCTTAAGGACCCGTTGTCGTCATCATGTCCGTGGGGCATTGCAGATAAACTGACAGAGTTTCACCTCCATTGGTGTTTAGGCCGTTGATATTATTAAAAACTTTGCTCGATATAGGTATTCATAATACACAGTCATGCGATAACACCTTATATCTCGTCTCCTTCACACCTGTACATCCTATGACACTATCCTGATACCTATTTCTCACTAAGAGATGGCGTGCTGCCGTGACGCATGTGTTTCAGTGTGTGTTAAACCCTTAAAATATTGACACTGTCCCTGTGTGCGTGTGCTTTTATATATTTTAAGAATAATACCTTATTGTTTTCGGATTAATAACATTTCTGTAATTGTGTACTACACACTAGTGATTTAAAGAATAAAAGGGTGAACAGCGGCAGTACGAGAAAAGAAGACCCGTCAAGTTCAGTGAGTCCCTTCAATTCCCGTCCTCTATCAATAGGGTGTTTTCGCATGACGACAGAGTTCCATAAAATTTACCCGAACCAGCGCCTACAGTTGATGTGACCATGTTTTGTGGTAATAGGCTACTTACGGAACGTATCCATACCACGTGGCCTATTTCGGCCAAAAATTTACCCCCTCCCTCCTCTTGATGGCCATGTGTTGTAGTATATGAAGAGACCGCCCCTCCCTCCTTCCTAGTTTTCATGTAGTAATTTATAAATACGGTTTTCTATCAGTTTTTACCAGCAGAAAGTAAAATAATTTGGTTCATATATGTCCTTACAGCGCTTACCGCGTGACTCCAAAAGCGCATGCATACTTAAAGTAGCAAGTAAACACTAAAACCGCCATATTTGAATAAAGCTTCAAAAAGTGGGGACCTTCCTATGACCAAGAGCGGTATTTTGAAGACCTCTCTACCCTTGAACGGGTCACGTAGTATGAATATTTCCCCTTACGTGGGGAACAAATGTCTACCTATACCGCCTCCGCTGGACCCCGGGCACCGAAGTGAAAGTTTGAGTTGAGACCAGGATTTAAAGCGAAGATGATGGTGATACACAGCTTTTCTTACTTTGTTTTATAAGTCTGTTCTTTTTTATTTATTTTATTCTTTTGTTTTCCAATGGTCTATTGTTTTATTTCTCCGCACTTTTCCGCCATTGCAGTTATTTATTCGTTACACACTTTTACGTTGCAGTATAAATGTGAAGAGTGTGGGAAAGGTTTCCAAGTGAAGTCATGGTACGAGCAACATCAGAATATTCATTCCGGGGAGAAACCTTACGTCTGCAAAATATGCGGAGTAGGCTTTCATATGCACAGGTACAAATTATAAGATTGATGTACATTCCTAAGTAGAATACCATTACATATCCGTTATACAATTAATTTTGTTGTACAAATCAAATGAAATTATAATCATTTAGTTGCTCAAAACATAGTGTACGATGCTTACACGGACCGAGATTGCACGGTACAGGAATGAGAAGGATAGCTCGAGAGCAGTGGACTGTATGAGAGGAGGGGAGAGGAGCGGTGGTTAGAGAGACGCGATGCCCTGCAGTGGGCAAAGAAATGCGCACTGACCTTGATTCCACCCCTTCCCGGTTTGGTTCAAGTTGTGGAGGAACTGTTGCACGACACCAGCTAAATGTAACGCACTGAATACATAATTTTATGGCACGGCCATTGAGTGTTTGGAGTAACTATCAGTCTACCGTCTCGCGCGTTTAGAAGCTTGCGTGTTACTACTATATTATTTTTGTCCCACCCTCGCTTTTACCATTTACGTCACCTAGAGTGAGGGTAGGTAACAAAACTCAGGAGGCGGGATTTCAAATAACATTTATGCAAAACAAGTATGTAAGGATCGTAGCACGTGGAAAGAAGTGGTCTCCGCCTATCCCTACGGGAAAGAGGCGTGATTATATGTATGTATGTATGTTCATGCAAGGATCAAACACATACTTACAAAAGATATTATAGGATAATAAAAGTATACATTATATTTGACCATTTCAGTATGCAAACACATAAATATAAATATATTTTTATATAATTTATGTCATATATATACGAGGCATGTCTTTTAAGTTTTGTCTTGTCAGCGACTCTAAATTTTCCTCAATTTCGATGGCACTACAGATAGCATCTGATCACTAGAAAATTGAATTCAACAACAACTACTACGACCAACGATCGAATGCTACCAAATCGACCACCAAAGAAAACGACAACAACGACCTCTTTAACTATTATTAAAACGAACAAACAACTAAAATAAAACTCAACGCTGCAGATGAAACTCGTTTATTGAAAAACATAAGCGACCCCAGGTAAATGACATTAATGAAACTATAGCGCGATTCAAAAATGTACAGCGCCATCTAGCGCGCTCGAATGTTGAACTAATTTAGCCTGTGTAATCATTCAACTCACCAGATAATGTTTGGTGTTAGGATCTTATTAGACAGTCTTTTGAAAAAAAAACACAACTAGAACCTTATAGTACTTTTTATTGGCTTTGAAAGTATTCACCACATAGCTTAATACACTTTTCCATTCGCTCCTAAAACATTTATTCCACCTAAAGTGGGGATGTTCAAAATGACTGACTTGAAAGCGTCGACTGCTTCTTCACCGGACTGGAACCTTTGACCATGAAGACTTTTCTTAATTTTAGGAAATGTAAAGAAATCTTTAGGGCTTAGGTTAGGAGTGTATGGGGGATGGTCAAGAATTTCTACTTTTTCCTGCTTCAAATACTCAATCGTTTGACGACCACTGTGTGAGCTTGCGTTGTCGTGGTGCAGGATGATGCTTCGAGTTAAATTTTCGAAGTTCGGCGATGAGTTGTGGTAAAAAAACTGTAGTATACCGCTCTGCGTTAACCGTTATACGATCTTCAAGTGCAATAGTCGCAACATGAACGGTTTTTCCAACGAACGTTTCCACCATCTTCTTTGAAGTGCTTCGAGAACGAACAACTTTAGTCGGCTTTGGCTCGTCTTGAAAAACCCAGATTGTAGATTGTTGTTTGAAATCGGGATCGTAGGTCTAGATCCAAGATTCGTCACGACTGATGATGTAGACGTGATTTGACTCCTCGGTTGAACCTTTGCAGAGTTTTCTTACACCATCTGACGCGGGCCGCCTTGTGATCGTCGGAAAGCAGATGCGGTATCCAACGGCAAACTAGCTTTCTCACACCAAAAGCTTCATGCAAGATCTTTTGAATGGTTGTCCCAGAGATGCCTAATAGAGCCTCTATCTCTCGATATGTGACATGACGATCTTCGAGAATTAGTTGTCTCACAGCAATGATGTTATCTTCATTGAAGGCGGATTTTGGGCGTCCTTCGCGAGATTTGTCACTAACACTAGTATGTCCAAGCTGGAATTCTAAATACCAGCGTTCTACAGTCCGCAGACATGGGGCTTCATCACTGAACACACATGTTAGCTCTTCAAAGCACTGAAGCCGTGTCAGGCCTCTCTAAAGTTGTAGAAAATTATTGCACGAACATTTTCCTTAAAAAGATTTATTTTCGTACGGGACCTGACAGATTCGAATCAACGCTGTGACTAAACAATAGCATTAATCCTAATACTTTCAACTGTTTTGAGGTCCAAAATTTAAACACGTTCTAATATAGAACAGTTCCAAATTCAAAATTACCGGGAAATATGGAAACGACAGAACTTAAAAGGCATGCCTAGTATACAATGAATGTTTGTATATTTTTTAACCAAACAGGAACTGGATTTCATTATGTGCGTCCATTTTAAATCTAAAGTTGAAAATTTTCTTTTAAAATCAAGTTGGCCATGATATATATTATCATGAACATTTAAAATTTTAGAAGTGAAACTTCTTTGCGCGCATGAGGGTAATTTTTTACGGATGAAACGTAATATTAGTGTTACGAAGATCTGAAACGTTATTTTTTTTGCTCCAGTAATACTAACCTTATTAATAACGGCTTAAGGCTTATTCTATAATATATAATGTAATTTTTAAATGATTGCATTACTTATACATATCTATTCTAATTTTTTTTTAATGCTGTTGGACAGCAGACAGGCTAACGGCCCGCTTAGAATTTAGCAGTTACCATCGCCTATGGATGTTTGCAATACCAGTGGCATCGCGAACACGCTGTTGTCCCATAAAGGTACAGGAACTTAGGTCACTAATGCCGGAACACAACACAAGGTTATTATGGCGGCATACTTAAGACCAAAGGTGGTCGCCATCCAGACGGGCCGACCCCGGCCGCAGAGGTTAGTATTCTTTCTCCGCTAATTGCGACTTTATTGCAATAAAATACACTTGAGTTTTCTTTAATATGATATAAAATAATAATATTTCATAAATTCTCTTTTCTAAATTTATTAGAAGATTTAAAAATTAGTTTGCCAAAGAAGTTTCAATTCTGAGATGTGTACTTTGTACGCACATACTTTTATTTTCAATACAAGTACAATTCATAAGTCAAAAGGCAGAGCAACTTGGATATCATACTTTTATTCGATGAAAGATACAGTCTCTCGTATTTTCTCCATTATAGATACCTAACGAGTCACACAAGTAAATTACACCCGCAAAGTTCTGAAATAAAAAGATATGCATGTATGCACTGTTCACTGCCGTGCGGCAATAAAAATAGTCTTACGATACATATGGAAAAGGTATGTATTCACCTATGAATGTAGTTTCTTAATTAATTTAATTAAATTTCTCCATACAGGGGCGGAGTACTAACCTCTGCGGGATCGACCTATCGTATAAGACGATAAAACAACCCTAGCTACGTGGTAATCTTAAAGCCCGTCTGGATAGCAACCACCCCTGGTCTATAAGCCACCGTAATGACCTTGTTTCGGCATTAGTGACGCAGATTCCTGTACCCCTATGGGACAGCAGCGTGATCGTAGAGCTCCTAGCGTCGCAAAAATCCATAGTCGACGGTAATTGCTTACTATTAATTGGGCAGCCACTTCCTTACCTAATGAAAAAATTACAGGTGTTCCTTTTAAGTATAGTCAGTAGATCTTTTCATTGAGTGATTGAGGTAGCAAAGAAATCCTTTCATTAGGGCACCAGGAGCAAATCTATGTCCCTGAATGTGATAATCATGAATCTAGTGATGGGAAGTGAAATTTTAAGTTGCAATTGTATTTAATATATGAATGATAATGAAATATTCCATATAAGGCTCTCACATATGTTTATATAAATTTCTGTTATAACTTTTATCCGTGCAGAGACGGAGAAAGAATACTGACTTGCGGCGGGGGTTGGCCTGTCGTAAAAGGCTATTTAAACATCCGACCTTAGCTACGTGGTAGGGCCCCAAGCCCGTCTGGATGACGACCACCTTTGGTCTTAAGTATGACGACATGATAACCTTGTGTTGTGTTCCGGCATTAGTGACCTAAGTTCCTGTACCCTTATGGGACAGCAGCGTGTTCGATGCCACTGGCGTTGCAAACACGGCCTGTCTGTTGAGCAATAAAAAAATTTAAAATATATTAAAACTTTATTGCCAGTGCCTTCAGATTCAAATTAACTTATATTAAGGGCTCTGGTAAACATTTCCAAGTTAAGAGGGACATAAAGTCTTGCTCGCACACCTGTGTAAAACAGCCCTTTTGCATAATAGTATCATCCTTTTTGCCTGAAAAATTTGAAAGTGATTTGACCGATAACATCAATCTGTATTTATTGTAGAAGAGAGATCTCTATGTTATTGCCATCCTATTCACTCTTGCTATTTATTAGGCGGCGAGCTTAATGCGTTTCAATTAATATTTATTCCACTAACCGTTGTCTAAAATAAAATTAGGTATGTTACCTGTATAGACTTCAATTCCACTCACCATTATTGATACGCAAATAAGGTGTCGTACCAAACCGTACTTTTCTAGTGACATTTGACAGATAGAGGTCAATGACCTCTATCCAAATAAGAGTAGGAACGTCATTGACGTTATATGAATCGCGTTGTACTGTTTTGTTGTCACTCAACAAATTTCGTATGAATGTATGGTAGGAATATATAAATTGTAATATTTTACGAAAGTTGAGTTTAAGATGGGAATAATATTATATTTAAGAATTGTAATTACATTAAGATGTTTTTGCGACATAAAAGACAAACCCTATCTGCTTTATTGTGGGTGTAGAATGGTTGTTTGGTAAAATTGAAGGTTTTAATAAATAAATGAAGAGAAATGAACGAATCCGATCACATTAGTACCTAAAAATTCTAATTTCTACTTTCAGGAGCATGGAATTAAGGCGACTTTTCTTTGCGATTTGTGCGGAAAAGCGTTCCCGAATTCGGTGCAGCTGAATTACCACAGGAACATACATTTGGGAGTAAAGCCATTCTCCTGTAGGTTCGTATAACCGTTTTTTTAACTCAACTAGGTACAGAATAGCCTGGATGTGGATCTTCCATGGGGAATCCATATCTAGCCATACCCCTTTAGCCGGGCCCTACGGTTACAGGTACACCCACGCGTATGCCAATGGACTCACTATCCAGGATACCGAGGACTTTGTAAAATGGTGAAAAAAAAGTTTGAAAGCGGACCTCAGGCATTGTAACGCAAGTTTGAGTTGTAAACCTGGAGATGATGATAAGTGGGCCACACTGCACGAATAAAATCTATCTTACTTGATTTTACTGGACAGTACCAAGAGTTGGGACGATAAACTTCTTCTTCTATTTCTTCTTCCTGCTGGGATAAGCCAGCTGTGTAGGGTCTGCAAAATATGTCCTCTCCTTCCACTCTCCTCTTAGTAGTCATCTGAACATTCATACCTTTTTTTCTATTTTTTTAATGCTGTAGGTCTGTAGACAGGCTGACGGCCCGCTTAGAATTTAGCAGTTACCGTCGCCTATGGATGTTTGCAACGCCAGAGGCATCGCGAACATGCTGCTGTCCCATAAGGGTACAGGAACTTGGGTCACTAATGCCGGAACACAACACAAGGTTATTATGGCGGCATACTCAAGACCAAAGGTGGTCGCCATCCAGACGGGCTTAGGCCCTACCACGTAGCTAGGGTGGGTTGTTTTGTCGGCTTTTACGACAGGCCGACCCCGGCCGCAGAGGTTAGTGTTCTTTCTCCGCCCCCTGCGTGGATGAATTATATATTCATGAATTTTCTTCATTTTCAGTACATGCAGTAAAACATTTGGAAGGAAATTCCATTTAAAAATCCACGAACAAACGCACACCGGTGAAAAGAATCACGTTTGCTCCAAATGCTCGAAGCAATTCATACAGAAGAGCACATTAAACAGGCATATTAAGAGGTAATTCTCTCTTTCTGTGTGAATTCATAGGTCTGGACCCTACATCCGGTGAAGGAGACGGCGCGTGAGAGCTGCCACTCCCCGATTTCTCGCTCGATCGAAATAATGTCACTTGGAACATCATAGGTGGGGACGCACTGGCGTGGATAGATGGAGTGTCGCAGAGCAATGACTGTAAGACCTTCCCGTGAACACCCCCCCCCCCCCCCCCCAACATATCCGCGTCGACTCCCTCCGCAACTTTGACGCGTTACGGTTTAGGAGTAATTATCGCCCGGGAAAAAGAGGGTATTTAACCTACATTGAGGTTAAGTACTACCCCAAGATGTACTAGAACAGTCATCGTTTACAATCCAATCCAATCAGTATTAAAGAATTATGTAATAAAAACCCCAATGTACGATACAGTAGAATGGCTACGTGGTAGGGCCCCAAGCCCATATGGATAGCATCCATCCTTGGTCTATAAGTATGCCGCCATAGAAACCTCGTGTTGTGCGCCGGCATTAGTGACCCAGGTTCCAATATCCTTATGTGAACTGCAGCGTGGTGCAAATCTACAATTTTACTAGTATATAATAAATTTTCATTTTAGAACCTCTGGAACAGTTTGTAATACAGTGCTTTATTTATGCAATCAGGCCTTAACCCCTCCCATCATGAAAAACCAGCTTCACTTATCTATATAGTGTTAACGCGTCATCGATGCAGGCGGGGGAGAGGTGCGGGGTGCGACTCGCACCTTTTTTTTTTAATGCTGTAGAACAGCAGACAGACTGACGGCCCGCTTAGAATTTAGCAGTTACCGCCGCCTATAGGTGTTTGCAACGCCAGTGGCATCGCGTACACGCTGCTGTTCCATGAGGGTACAGGAACTTGGGTCACTAATGCCGGAACACAGCACAAGGTTATTATGGCGGCATACTTAAGACCATAGGTGGTCGCCATCCAGACGGGCTTGAGGCCCTACCACGTAGCTAGGGTGGGTTGTTTTGTCGCCTTTTACGACAGGCCGACCCCGGCCGCAGAGGTTAGTATTCTTTCTCCGCCCCTGCACGGATTAATACCTTCCCCCAATAATTACATTTGATGCAAATTATTGCCTATTACCGGATCTCTCGGAAGATACCGTGCTCACACGATGCATAAGAATTTGTAATAATAAATCTTGCAGGTCAATTATTCTATTACTTTAATGATCGATAATGAACATATGGGAGTTATTTAGTACATTGAACGCCGCGGAGGTCACCGGTGACCACCAGTATACTTTATGAGCAATCGCCGATTCGAGATATCGATAATTTTCACATATATTTAGTTCCCCAAGACCGCGCTGGGCACATTTAATATAGTTTAGTGCTGCCCTTCAGCGAGAATATTATTAAAACACGAGCCCGTCCCGCGGTCACCGGTAAGCACCACGGCCTAAACGACACCACCAAATTGGCGTTTATCGTGTTTAGGAAATAAGTAAATAAATATATTGGGATATTTCACACAACGCCATCTAGCGAGCCCTGAGTTGCGTAACACTTGTGTTATTGTAATTTTCTTTTGTAAATAAATACATATTATACACAAACACTCAGACACTGGTCGGGAATCGAATCCGTGACCTCCGCAAGCGTACTGACGTGTGTTAGCCGTTACTCCAGAAGGTCGTCAATATAATATTATTTTTACTTTGAATGAGTGAGGGTAGTCTACTTAGACTATGTGAATACTTTTGTATTCTCAAATACTAATAAACTTTTAAATTTGTTTTTTTTTTCAGACATCATCCGTAAGATAAACCGAAAGGGTGCATCGTTAAATAAATAAGAAATTTTATTTTTACTTTTAGTGTTTTATTTCGATGAACCTATTTTGTACATTGATGATTTTGACTTTCTCACTTAAGCGTGGATTATTACGTTTTTAAAACTTTTTAAACGACCGGCAAATAAAAAACAATATTGCACCAAAACCTTTGTTGATAATCAATTTAAGTAAACTTACTTGTAGGGCATTTTTTTATTGCTGTAGGACAGCAGACAGGCTGACGGCCCACTTAGAATTTAGCAGTTACCGTTTCCTATGGGAGTTTGCAACACCAGTGGCATCGCGAACACGCTACTGTCCCACAGGAACTTGAGGCACTAATGTCGGAAACAACACAAAGTTATTATGGCGGCATACTTGAAACCAAAAGTGGTCGCTATCCAGACGGGCTTGAGGCCCTACCGCGTAGCTAGGGTTGGTTGTTTTGTCACCTTTTACGACAGGCTGACCCTGGCCGCAGAGGTCAGTATTCTTTCTCCGCCGGGATAGCACAGATAGTGTAGGGGATGGCATGTGCACTTTTTAAAAAGATTGAAGGTATATTTCACTGTTGACAATAACTTGATGCAAAACTCTGTAACTATGCCACAAGTATTAAAAAATATGTAACTCATCGTTTCGCTAATGAAGGACCAAGGACCTCATCATTAGCACGTTATATATGGGGGTGTCATGTAAATATAAATTTAGATATACGCTTTCAATATTGTATCTCAATTACAAATTAAGTAATTTCATAAAAAATTATAAAAATAAATTATGAGCTAAAATTACAAGACTAAGTTCAATATCTCCTAAGAATAAAGGTTCCAACAGATTGCCATTTAGTTATTTACAAACGGCAAAACATTCAATCCTTTTTATAATCACTAAACGAGTTCCGTGCACCAGCTGGACCGCTGCATGTGGATCAATTGAGTACCACACTGAATGGCAAGAGTTTTTTATTGGGGTCATGTCGACTTCACCGATGAAACCGCACCTATTCGAATCTACTACCGTTTCGGAATGTGTATAGTTGGAGAAGAAACGGCGAAAGAAACTCCTGCAACACATTCTACGAGTGATTTTGTATTGTGAAGGCATCCCTAAACCTATTTCGTCAGGCTGAACCGTGCCGGACTGGGGAGAATTAGGTACGTCCGCGAGGACATTCACTTTAGCGTCCTAGTGATAGGGTTGGGTCTGTCCGTGAGCACGTTTCGCGTGCGATGACGCGCGGGAGCGGCTCGGCGGTTCGGTTGGGCGTGTAACTGACTGCCTTCACCACCAGCGGATTGGGGTGGTGGGGGAGCGATGCCGAAGAAAGATCGCGATAGGAAAACCACGTACTCCTTCACGGGAAGGAGTTCCAGGTCGCGGTGTAGGTCCGCGTTGCGCATGTAAAGTAGCGTCGGAGCAACATCGACGATGCGCCCGGGTTTTTTTTCCACCTAATTAAGTTTAGAATGAACTAAACAATGTTTACTTAAACATCGTTTGGTGATTGTTAAATAAACGTTAAACAATTATATTATTTGATCTAGGTGCCAACATGTTTTTCTGCCAACAGAGCTGCATTGTTCTCGTGTCGAGGTGTTTACATTTCATGTCGACAGAGGTCTTTATTCTGGTACCGAAGTCCTTTGTCTTGCGCCGACATATAAATAATTTACACACAGGGAAACGATGTGAATGCTGAAATGGATGAACAACATTACGATAATAAAATTAGAAATGAAAATATCCAGCATAATTTGAGTAATGGTTGATATTTTAACAGTAAAAAAGACCGTATAATGCGAAGAATGTTAGATGTCAAGGAATATTATAGAAATGAGGGTTAATGGGTACAGAAGGAGAGGTAGTCTAAAGAAAAGATGGATAGATTGCGTAAAAGATAACATGGCGAAATAAGGTTTGAATATTATGATGACAAGTACCTTGTAGTGAAGGATGGAATTCCCTTGTCCATGCGGTTTTTACCGGAAGCGTGCGTCTAAAAATAGCCAAAGTATTAAGCTTGAAACCGAAGTGCAGAAAGAATCCATAACTGATGTTTAAATTAATAGTATTCAAACCATATTAAAGTCTGTTTAACTCTTTGTATGTAATTATGAAAGTAGGTCTATGATTAAAATGAGATTGTACAGTGTATTCAATCCTAGTTTGTATTTGGGTACCTTAGACCCTAGAAGACTATAAACTTGTTATCTTGAATAAGATGATCCTATTTGACATTGGCCAAATGTGCAAATGCCGGCTTTGCCGCCATGCTATGGCTCAAAAAATAGAAGAATTTGAAAAGTATTTTGAAAAAAATAAAGAATTTGAACTTTGAAGTGTTTTGTGACTTAGAATTGCTGATAATGAACTGAGAAAAATTAATGATTTACATTAATGAACGGTAAACACGTAATTATATGAAAATGTCGAAGCACACACAGACTATGAGAGTAGATTGTTGCTACAGCTGTTTGTGTGACTGTAATGAACGTCGCTTACACGATTATTTACTATCAAGTGCATATTTAAAAACTTTGTTTGAGGTAAGTTTACGGAAAAATCTAATTTTGAACTTTGGCTGCAAACCCCCTTTAATAGGAAACTAAAATGTGCTACAGTACAACCTTGAATTCGTTTAAATTTTCGTGCTTGGTGTAAAGATTTGTCGCTGACCAATATCATTTAAATATTTAAATAAGTATTATTTTCCGTGCAGGGGCGGGGTAAGAATACCGCCTGCGGCTGAGGTTTGCCTGTCGTAAAAGGTGACAGCTACATGGTAGGGCCCCAAGCTCGTCTGGATGGCAACCACCTCAGGTGTGTAAGTATGCTGCTATAATAACCTTGTGTTGTGTTCCAGCATTAATGACCCAGGTCCTTGTATCCCTATGCGGACAGCAGAGTGTTTGTGGTACCTCTAGCATTGCTAACATCCATAGGCGACTGTAAATGCTTAGTATTAAGTAGGCCATTAACCTGTCTAGTGTTCCTCAGCAATAAAAAAACCATTAAAACTTCCTTCCTTTCCATAAAAATAGTGTTAGAATCCTTACTAATATTATAAATGTGAAAATTTGTATGTATGTTACTCTTTCAAGCAAAAACTACTGAATAGATTTTAATGAAACTATAATAATATAGCATAAACATCAGAATCAGAAACACATAGGCTATAATTTATAAAGATATTTATCTTAACCAGTCTTACAAAAAAGCCTGTGATAATGTATCTATCTTTTATGTGTATGCCATTATCACATTTTACTCAAATATCGGAGTTCACCGGGTCCTCTATAATAAATATGAATGTAACTGTCTGTTACATTTTCATTTTGATGAATTTTGGTAATAGACATAGATTGGACCTTGGAGAAGAACATAGGTTTTTTTATTTATATGGCAGAACAATGTTTGCTGAGTCAGCTGGTATGTTATAATATTGTAATTTATATTCCAGCAAGAAAGAATAGTATTATGTTACATATGCAAGAGGATAGCTAGACATGCTGAGATTTTTATTCAAAATGTTAAAAATAATCAAATCGGGCTGAAATATTTACATGAGGTAAGCATCGATTAAGAATTTAACACATCTTAAACGGGAAATGAGTAAAATCGTCATACCCTTTTTTATAATAAAATGCGGGAGAGGAGTTGTTCTGTTGTGCGAAGTGGTAAGGGTGGTAAGGCGCGCAGAAAACTTGTAAACAAGGGGCTCTAAACGGGTGGTGACACGTGGCAATCTCCAAATCAGCTAAGGATAAGCTGAAGAAAATATGGAGGGATTGAAACATCACCAAAGCCACCAAAACCAGACTTGTCAGGGCTCTCATATTCCCCATATTTCTTTATGCTGCAGAGACATGGACCCTACGAGAAATGAGAAAAAAGGGATTGATGCTCTTGAGATGTGGTGCTGGAGAAGAATGCTCGGTATATCATGGATGGAATTTCGAACCAACGAGTCTATTCTGCTAGCTGGGCATCAAGCAGAGGCTATCAAACACGGTACAGGCTTGCATCCTCACTTTCTTTGGACACGTATCACGGTGCGGAGGCGAATCCATTGAACGCCTGGTAGAGCAGGGCAAAGTTGAAGGCACCCGACCACACTGGAGATCACCGATGAGTTGGACGGACCAAATAAAACACGAATGCACAAGAAAAGCGGCAATTCGTGAAGAGTAGCATTGTATTGTTAAACAGGTTACAGAAACCTCGATGTGACGGCCACAACCACTCTGGCAAGAGTGTAACGCCAAAGAAGAAGAAGAAGAAATGGGTGGGGGTACCCAATCTATTTACCTGCTGATACATTGAGTTTGATACGAAACACGGAGACAGAAAATGCCCGATTACATAGTGTTAACTAGAGTATTTACTCTATACTTATAACAATTAAGCTTACATATATATAGTAAAATCCTCATAGAATACACAGGCTGAAATGTCAATCAGTGAGCTGGTCATGTTTATTGTGGGACTGGTGGCATATAGAGCATATGACTGGAATGGAGACCTCACTTTGGAAAGTAGTATAGGATGCTCCCTGCCCAATGGAGTGATGACTTGGTATTGCAATGCCTCTGTTTTAAACACTTAACGGTGATGGTGTCCACCTACTGTTGGGTAGGCCATTCGCCTGTGTGCACATCTCAACTATAAAAAAAGGAATATAAAGCACTCAGACCAGACTATGTAGTTATAATATATATATTTTGTTTGATATTGAACCTATTGGTTTTCTAAATGTGTACAGCAATGTTAGTTAGCTTCTCTGCACACACATACACTTGTTTGTTATGAATTCAAGACTGAAAAAAAACACGAGGAAAGTTTCATAACAGCATAGCATGAATAATTTGTGTTAACAATAATTCTTTAAAATTTGTAAGGTATACTATCTATTGTAAGAAGAAGCTTAAGCATACCTGGCATTAACCCTTAGAGCGTAAATAACCAATTAAAATATGCCTCTTACACATAACAGAAATAATTCCATCTACATTTGAGGAAAATATTTAATAAGATACTTTTTTCAAAAATCCTTTTGCAATTTATGCAAAATATGTGAAAATATACTTAGCACTAAAAGAGGTAACGTCCCTGCTATGAGAGCACACAAACAATAGAGAGCTATTGTTGCAACACTGATCAGAAAACTGCTCCAACTTTTCTCTGTGCAGAGGTGGAATAAGAATACTGAACACTGTGGCCACGGTCAGCTTCTCAGCCTGGCAACAAAACAATCTTAGCTAGGTGGTATGACTCCAACCACACCCGGTCTATAAGTATGTTGTCATAATAACCTTGTGTTCCGACATTAGTGACCCAGGTTCCTGCACCCCTATGTGAATAGCAACATGTTCATGGTGCCCCTAGCATCGAAAATATCTATATTTAATGGTAACTGCTTAACAATAAGTCGGGCCATCAGCCTGTCTGTTATTTCACTGTAATATCAAAAATACTAAAGCATTTATCATTTACAGGCAATTGCATTCCAGAAGTTCAAAAATGAAATAGAAACATCAATAATTCTCAGTAACCAAAGTTTAGGTCCTACAGAATATATTCAACATGAATATACACCTGAACAATCTGAATTTGTAATCAAATTAGAGAAATTAGAATCCGAATTACCAATTAATAATAGTGATTTAAATGGTAAAAAATCTAATGAATATAATGATGTTGATGACATCCCTGATGATATTTATGACAATATGTCTGATAAAAATGTTGATTATGAGGTCAAAAAAATTGACACTGAATTGAACGATGGCAACATTATAAATGAGATTTTTAATAATGGCAATATTGAGGGTATGTTTCTATTTTTAATTGCTTTAGCTTAACATAAGTAGATTTTAGTTCCTCCTTTTGCGAGGCAGTCATGTCCGCAAAGGAGGCAGTGGAGCGGGAGCAGGAGTCAACCACCACACTCCCCTCTCGCCAACGCAGTCCACGTCGTCGGTGCCGGAGGGCAAGCGACGACGTCCGGCCGCTGTAAAAAGCGGCCGTGTATAATATATCCGTGGGCCAGGGCGTAGGCGATAGGTGAACATCGGGGTTTTTTTAGTGGGTAGTCGGATGGCTGAACACCTTTCCCGGAGTCCCACGTATCCCTCGGTCCCCCCGGGCTGTGGGAACCCGTCGAGAGGTTTTTCCCCGAAACCAAAAAAAGTAGATTTTTGTTATTTATAAGAAATTATAAATTATGTCTAATAATAATAATTACAATGGCGTCTCACTTTTGGGTCAGGTCTCCCCTAAAGGGAACGATAGCCATAAAGCTTGTCCAAGGTGGATTGGTGGGTTACACATACTGGTGATTGTATGTGGTTTGCTCACAATGTCACCGTCACCATCGGTACATGGCAATTATTCACTGACCGGAGTAGTATGTAATGAAATCTTTCTTTAGTGTTATGTGGGGTTTAGTACCCCTAGTACCTAAAAAGAACTGTATAATACATTACACAGCAATTAACACGTTCGGCGCCGCATCACCCGTACTTAGGTTACGGGTATGCTTCCGTGGGGACCACGTCACCCACATATGGGTGACGCTCTTCTTGTTCAAGTTAAAGTTGCATTTTGAAAACAAATTTAATGCAACAAGTAGAGTATTTCAATTGTACTTTCACGCCGTCCAGTGAACATTTTTTGAGATGAAAAATTACTGATTTGCGTTTCAGAAAAAGTATGTAGAAAAAGTATTTTTTTTTATTGCTGTAGGACAGTAGACAGGCTGACGGCCCGCTTAGAATATAGCAGTTACCGTCGCCTATGGGTGTTTGCAACGCCAGTGGCATCGCGAACACGCGCCTGTCCCATCAGGGTACAGGAACTTAGGCCAGTAGTGGTGGAACACAACACAAAGTTATTATGGTGGCATACTTAAGACCAAAGGGGCTTTGGGTCTACCACGTAGTAGATAGATAGATAGATGTGTATACTCGAGCAAAACTTCAATCAATATTAATACAATATGCAACATCTAATCAACATCTAATTGTGTATTCTTCTCTTTGTCATTTGTCATAAACAATTTTCAATAAATAAAATGCAGAGTTAGTTTAAAAATATATTTAGAATAATGACATTAATTTTCTCGTCAGTAATTTTATTCTTATGATAAGAATTATTTTTTACTTCTTAGTTTGATTAATTATAAAAGCGTGTTTTTTAGTATTTTTAAACCATAATTTATTTGTTGTCAATTTCCAATCGGTTAATGATTTTATTAATTAAACGCCATCTTCCTGCAGAAGGAAAAGAAAGCGTTAATTTTGATTAGAACTATGGGACAAAATTATTAAATATGTGTATTGTCATCAAGTCCTGACGTGTGAAAAATTTTATTTGATCGTCCAAAGTGGGTAACAGTGGAGTCTGAAAATTCCGTTACATAGATACAGGTCGACTTATTAAAATTGTGATAAAGAGGGTTTCGTGCCTCCAGCACTGTTAATAGTATTTTACATGTTTCAGTTAATAGAATATGCTAAAAATGCTACATACTTTCAGATTATAGTGATGTGAGTATCAAAGATGAAGATAATTACCCCTTAAAAGAATTGTTGAAGGCGGATCTTAAAGAAAATAATGTGACAAGTTTGAACAGAGATGTGAAACATAAAAAACTGGAACAACATATACAAAAAAGGAAAAGTAGTATATTTGACAATGTATCAAGTGAGTATGATAATTTAATATCAATAATATATGTATTAAATACATATATATTGGTTTTAAAGAAGATGTAGTGACAAAAATTCAGAAAGGTATGCTGAGATAGTTTGGCCATGTCGAGAGAATGAATGAAGAACGATTGACGAAAAAAAGTGTATAAGGCGAGTGTGAATGAAAGTGTTGGAAGGGGTAGACCTAGGCGGACGTTTCGAGATCAGATCAGGGATGTCTTGAAAAAAGTGGTATCTGCCTACCCCTACGGGAAAGAGGCGTGATTATATGTATGTATGTATTACATGTATAGATTGAATATGTTCATTACTTTGACCTTTGCGATGCAACATCCCTCGATGTTGGAACATGTGGGGGTCACGGGTTACAAATGTCAATTTATTTACATAAGTCTTGTATATCATATCAAAACACAATCTCTGTTACTTACTTTGTTACATTCGCGTTGTGTGAATAGTAAACGGCATATCATTATTTACTGAATGCTTTTTTGCATCAGAGCCTCGTTCAATGGTAAGAAAAGTATTATAGTAGAGATATTTGTCCCCCCCCCCCCCTAATAAAATGTTAAGTAACCACCAAGTGACTATTTTTACCTAAAAGTCACAATTATGTGGCGTAAAATACCGGGAAAGTCGCTAAAATACTTTCGTTATTGTTTTAAGCGCCTTAATATTATTTATTAACATTTGAAATGTCTTGTTTTTCTTCACTCTACGCGACCGTTCTGAAGGGTTAAAAAAAACAATGTTACGTAACGCGTAGTTCAAAAAATGTTTTACAAGTTTTTTTCCACAGTAATTAAAAAAAACCAATCTTTAATCTTTTTCAATTTTCAGTAAAGATCCCACAGATTGTAAAAAAGTTCTATATTACTAAGAAACAGTGTCTAAAGGAAAGATCTGAATTGGCCGAAGATGAAAAATATCTAAAAAGTTTATACAAATGTACGGATTGTGTTAAAGGATTTGGGTTCAAACCCAGCTATGATAAACACATGAAGTTACACAGTGAGGTAATTTACTATCTTTTTTAATTGCCGGAATATTTACACGCTTGGTGGTGCAGAATAAATACCCTGTCACCTAAATTTTTTCCGGGCCCCTTCAAAGCCATGGAGTATTGTTGGACCTTCGACATTTTAGTTTTCACGCAGGGGTGATCTAAGCGCGCGTGGTACACCACCGCTCGCAGTAGGGAGTGACGGCGTCCCATCCGATTTGGCTTCCAACCATCGCTAGGATGATAGCGCGGGATCTGTTCTTGTATGGCGATGGGAAGTTGGCGCTCCAAAGCCATATGGGACACATCTGGAGGCTGTGCGCCGTATTCTTGTCGCCGGCGCCATTTGGTAGAAATTTAGTATATTTCCCCACAATGGATGAGAACTGGTATCACAAGCTTTTGAAACAAACTAACTATCTATGTTACGAATATGGTGTACTGTACATACACAACAAAACAAATTATTTATTGTTCATACATATATTTTGTTTTGTTCTAAATGGGACCATAGACACGACCGTCCAATATTTCTAACATACCCACTGAAACATATTTCTTATCCATTCATTTCAAATATTTTGCCCTGGTCTCAGTACTTGTGCATAAATGTTTCTAAGGATCCATGGAATACACCTTTTTTTACATAGTATGTAAATAAAGTAAATTTATAATATAGACAAATAAGAATATCCCCGCCATAATTGGAGGCGAACGGAAACCAACCGCCCGGGCGTCGAGCTGTAGGGGAACACTCGTGGTTTTAGTGGCTACATCAGCGACGTGCTCCTCCCTTATCATCTGTGGGGGTGCACGGGCGCTTTATACAGCAGTTACACACTATCCCCAAACAGTGAGATGTGCATCTCAAATGTGAGTTATGCGGAGAGCAGTGTGTTCGCGGTCCTAACATGGCAAACATCCATATGCGACCATAACTGTTTGTTGTTAAGTGGCCCCTCAGCCTGTCAGCTGTTCCTCAAAGGAGTTAATTCTTTGTTCTAGAGCAGTGGCCCCTACCAATGCGATATTTGTAAGCAACGCATGGAAACTGAGGATAAATTAAACAGCCATAAGAAAAATACACATTCCATGTAAGTTTATATAAGTGTAAATTTTTCTTTCTTGCTCACTCGCAGCGCATGCCATATGTTTATCAGATTTGCGCGGGAGAGCATGGTCATACAAAAATTAAAAAAATAATACGAAACATAGACGAAAAAAAAGTACTTCATAAAATTTTCCTTTTTAAATAACTCTTTTTTGCATTTTTAACACACAAACAAGATTTTCAATACAAATAGATTTACATATTTTAATAGTAATGTACATACCTAATATAATAATAATAATATTTTGACAATTCACACAGCGCCATCTAGTCCCAAACTAAGTAGCATAGCACTTGTGTTATGGATACTAGACAACTGATATACTACTTATATACTTTTTTTTTGTAAATAAATACATATTATACATAAACACCCAGACGCGAGACGGGAATGGAACCCGTGACCTCCGCAAGCGTACCGAAGTGCGTTATCCGTTACGCCACCGAGGTCGTCAAAAATAAATGTATATTATCCATAATGAATTGAAATCTTTTAAATAGGTACGCCATCTTACGAAGGTTGAACATCGGGTCTTTCGAACTAAATCGAAATAATTGTTATTACACAACAGTTTACATTATATACCTACAAGAGTAACTTCATTCCTTAGTAAGATGACAGTCCTAAGCTAATAAGTATGAAGGGAAGATACCAATTCATTGAATACTAATTATATTAATGAATAAATAAGATAATTTATTGTTCTATTAAACTGTTCTCATTCAAAAATATCACAAACAACACTTCACAGTTTGCTAAATACCTTTTTTTTTTTTATTGCTGTAGGACAGCAGACTGGCTGACGGCCCGCTTAGAATTTAGCAGTTACCATCGCCTATGGATGTTTGCAACGCCAGTGGCATCGCGAACACGCTGCTGTCCCATAAGGGTACAGGAACTTGGGTCACTAATGCCCGGAACACAACACAAGGTTATTATGGCGGCATACTTAAGACCGAAGGTGGTCGCCATCCAGACGGGCTTGAGGCCCTACCACGTAGCTAGGGTGGGTTGTTTTGTCTGCTTTTACGACAGGCCGACCCCGGCCGCAGAGGTTAGTATTCTTTCTCCGCCCCTGCACGGATAATCGTAATCATTTAAATAATGATCCAACGATCACATTAATCAAATCCTAATAACGAACTCAGAACTTGAGATTAGGAATAGGCAGATTGAGATTGCTTGCTAAGTATTGCTTGTGAATGAGATTAGGATGATTATGTGGATTAGGTATTTCTTAAGATTAGGAACAGGTGGATCTAGTATCCGATTTACCTAGTACGACACGAGTGATACGACCCATCTCTAACCCCAATTCAAAAACCAACTAAGTAAGGCAGACAAGTCATGGTTAGCGGAAAACACAACGATACCGCGATTTAATTCGGTACAACGCCATCTCTCGATTCGTTTTTTACAACTTTTAGTCTAGTATTGAACAGAAATAAAACTTCGCAAATAATTGACATGCTTCGTATATTCAATGGTAAGCGTAAAAACGTCCTAGAGAAGTCCGTACTGTATGACAGCTTATGCTCGAATTGGCTAGTTTTTTTTTTTTTTGGGATAGGTGAAGGCTGTTTTGGTCTCGGACGACGTAACAGGGACTTCGGGCGGAAAAGGCATCCCGACTCCGTGGGAGCGGGGCCGATCGACCGTGGCAGCGTTCCCAGCTCGATCGCTGCATGGGGAACAAACGAGAATAGCCATGAATGGCAAGAGTTTTTATTGGGGTCATGTCGACTTCACCGGTGAAGCTCTTCCTACTCGAATCTACTACCGTTTCGGAATGTGTATAGCTGGGGGAAAAACGGAGAAAGAAACTCCCCGCCGAATTGGCTAGTGGCGACAGTGCGTGCGGCTGTCCCATAAAGGTACAGGAACTTGGGTCACTAATGCCGAAACACAACACAAAGTTATTATGGTGGCATACTTAACACCAAAGGTGGTCGCCATCCAGACGGGTTTAGGGCCCTACCACGTTGTTGTTTACCCTGCACCGTGAAGTGTGTGAAATGTACCCGCCCACAACTAAACATAGACAAACGAATCAGCGTACGTATGCTGTTTATCCATACCATGAATTTAATCATATATACACTACAAGTAGTATTGTGTACGCCTGTTACATAATTCTTATAAAAAAATTTCAGTCGATATAAATGTAAAGAATGCGGTCTGATGCGAAACTGCCGCAGTACAATAGTGGATCATTACACGGCGACCCACTGCCAGAAGTCTTGCGTGTACATGTGTCCACATTGCACGAAGAGTTTTCAGTAAGTATACCACTTTGACTCGTTCACCTTAGCGCTCTTTGTATATTTGTACCATTTCTAGCAACTCCGGCAATATCTAATTCCGGCCTAATCGCTCAGCAGTTACTGTCGGTACTGTTTGCTGCGTGTTGTCACAGTATATATAAATATATTTTGCAGAAGATCGGGTTCCCTTCGCAAACACATATGCTACAGTCACACGAATAGAACAAGGGTTTTGTGTCAGTATTGCGAAAGAACGTATAAAAATGAAGAAGGACTCAAAAACCATATGAGTTTGTAAGTAATTTGCTCTTTTTTTAATTGCTCTAGGGCTGACGGCCCACTTAGTAGTCAACAGTTACAGTCGCCTATGGATGTTTAGTAGTGGTTTGTAGTGGTACTGGTCTGGAACCTGGTCATTTATGACAGAACACAACACAAGGTTATTTTGGCGGCATATTTAAAAATCAGGAGTGGTTGTCAGAATCCCGACAGGATTGTAGCCCCACCACCTAGCTTGGGTTGTTTAGTCACCTTTTATGACAGGCCGACCCAGAGGGCAGTATTCTTTCTCCGCCTCTGCAAGGATAGAAAGTATGTTTATAAAACAACAACAATGCAACATAAAATATGGTATATAGCTCGTTTGGAGCACATGGCCAAGGACAGGTTTTTTTATATTATTAGTCTATGAGTGTGTGCGTGCGTGCGTGTCTGTCTGTGTCCACTTATATCACTGAAGTGTACCCCTGTCTGCTCTTCATAACTATACATGGAGACAAAAGACTCTAAGTATTTTGTAATGAAACTAAGTAAATTATTCCCTTTACTTCATTATTAATGTCTTTATCACGCGCTGGCTTAACAGACTGACTGCTGACCGGTCTCCTTCATTTGTCCCCACTACACTCCGGAAGCGATTCTCATTGGTCGTTTATACTCCGAAAGTGATTCTCATTGGTTGTTTAAATATTAGATTCTCATTGGTCGTCTACACTCCAGAAGTGATTCTCATTTATTGTTTTAAATATTAATCAATGTTGCCAATAAGACAACTCTAAATTGAGATTATTAGTCAATGCTGCCAATAAGATGATATTAAATTGTAACTGGATCTTGGATGAAAGAAACGTTATTATAAACGTCACGACAATAGACAAAGCGACATTACACAGCTAAATGTGTTTGTTACTGATTATACATTTACATTCAGTCATACATTGAATACATAGACGGAATATGTTATACTATGTTCTTGACTCCGGTTCCTGTACCCTAATGGTTACGCGTGTTCGCGGTGCGCCTAGCGTCGTAAACATCAATAGGCTACGGTAACTGCTTACTATTAAGTGAGCCGTCAGCCTTTCTGCTGTTCAGAAATATATATATATATATATATATATATATATATATATATATATATATATATATATATATATATATATATATATATATATATATATATATATATATATATATATATATATATATATATATATATATATATATACTTAGAATGATTAGACCTTTTGATTTTCAGGAAGCATTCGAACGAGGTTTCAGCTATACAGAACAAGAAGTTATACACGTGCGACGAATGTGAGAAGAGTTTCAGAGCTCCATCGTATCTGAAAAGACACATGATTAAACACACGTCGAGTCGAGATGCGTATTGTGTGGAATGTGACAAGTGAGTTCTCCGTGCTGGGGCGTAAGTATACTAACCTCTGCGGCCGGAGCCGGCCTGTCGTAAAAGGCGACAAAACAAACCTAACTACGTGGTAGAGCTGCGAGCCCGTCTGGATGACAATCACCCTTGGTCTATAAGTATGCCACCATAATAACCTTGTGTCGTGTTCCGGAATTAATGACCAGGTGTTAACAGTGCCCCTAGCATCGCAAACAACTGCTTTTTTATAGCTGAAATCGGCGGACAAACTAACGGGCTACGTTAATAAATGGTCACTGTCGCCAATAGCTGTTTACAACACCAGAGGCATTACCAGGTTTACCAGGTTTTCCAGTTCTTCTTCGAGACCAGCAGTAGAGGATATTGTTACAAAGTACTTTCAGATACTTTCAGATAGATAGATAGAAGCAACGATGCGGTCGACGGTGTGCGGTCAACGTGTGACAAAAGAAAAAACACTGCATTGTGTGTGAATTTCGTGTACCTCATATTTTTACATACATACATATAATTACGCCTCTTTCCCGTAGGGGTAGGCAGAGACCACTTCTTTCCACTTGCTACGATCCTTACATACTTGTTTCGCTTCGTCCACTTTCATTATTATATTTTTTGACTTATATTATTGGCCGTGCCAAATCTTTATAAAACAAAAAAGTGCAATCTACTTAAACGAGAATTTGTAACTTAAGTAAAGAATCCACACTGGGAAATCATAAGGTTTGTGGAGCTCCTGCCTTTCTAGTGTGGGGACCGGTTCACAATTATTAATATAGTCCACTAATATTAGCGCATTTACTCGCCATCATTTACTCGCCATCATTTACTCGCGGTGCGACCTTTGAACCTAGTCCATCGCCCTACAATTTATATGTAAACCAACAACTGTAATATTTTATTTACAGGACTTTTAAGTCTGATTTCATTCTACAGCATCACTTGAAAACGGCCGCACCACACGTCGATATGAAAGAGAAACGGTTAGTGTTAAAATAAATTAATACTACGATACGATACTGAAAATAATACATTTACATATTTAATATCATTCTACACAAAACATATTTTACTAGTATTCTAAAAACAAGACATATTTTCTATTCTGTCATAAACGTTCTATTGTTACATAAATTCTAAATTTATAATACGACATTTCAGTAAAAAACATAAGGTAAGAAAAAAAGGATCTTACAGTTAGTTCACATTAATATATTTTAATTTTTATTAATTCTCATTAATAAATTAAAATTGTTATCCGTGCAGGGGTGGAGAAAGAATACTAACCTCCCGTCTGGATGGCGACCACCTTTGGTCTTAAGTATGCCGCCATAATAACCTTGTGTTGTGTTCCGGCATTAGTGACCCAAGTTCCTGTACCCTTATGGGACAGCAGCGTGTTCGCGATGCCACTGGCGTTGCAAACACCCACAGGCGACGGTAACTGCTAAATTCTAAGCGGGCCGTCAGCCTGTCTGCTGTCCCAATGCAATAAAAAAAATTGTAGAAATTGTGTGTGCAATTGACACACACACGCGCACGTACGCAAAAACACGCACATACAAGTAGGCAATACGAAGCCCCACGCAATATTTTTATCTAATCTATATCTTATAATATAGATGTCCTATAATATCTTGTCTAGCAGGCTAAATCCTATTTATTAATATGTTTGTCTATTTTTGGTGGCGCTTTTACATTTCATCGAATTTTCCAATCACAAAGGTAAACGAGGTTCATTTGAAAAATTTGTTTGAAATGTATTTATCAGATAGGTTGGAGAAGGGAAGAAGAGTTGTTGAGAATTATCATAGACAATCCGTTTCAATGCAGAGACACTTTTTGCCACGATCAGCATAAGAAAAAAGATGTAGTTTTTATTGATATATGGAAAATGGGGTCCCTTTGACGCACCATCGCAACAAAACTACTGAACATATTTATTTTTTTGGATTCCATCGACCCTTTCTCATTTTATTCGATTTACTTTCGGCTAGTGTGGAAAAATTAAAAAAATAGTCTGTATCTACGTTAAAAATGGTCGTGTTAGAGTCGTAAAAAAGCAATTTGAAGCTTAAAAGTTCATATTTGTGAGATTTATAGTTAACTAAAAAAAATTCAAAGCAACGTGCAACGCTAAATCCTAACGAATACCATAAAAATTTCGGCTATTTCTTTTTAGTCCACGGACTTGAAAAAAAATTCTGACCTAATCACCATTTGGACCGGATAACTTATTTACTTTTTTATTTTGATACGAATAATTTTCGCTGAGATATCGAACTTTAAATGGAAAGGAATTACTTCGGAAAAATATGGATTTTTTTGATCATTTAATTTTCTCCATTAGTGTAATATTATATTATACTAGCTGACCCGGCAAACGTTGTTCTGCCATAAAAATAATAAAATGTCAAAAAAAAATTAGGGGTGAACTACCCCTAACATTTAGGGGGATGAAAAATAAATGTTGGCCGATTCTCAGACCTACTCAATATGCTCACAAAATTTCATGAGAATCGGTCAAGCCGTTTCGGAGGAGTATGGCAACGAAAACTGTGACACGAGAATTTTATATATTAGATTAAACCCTATGGTTTTTTCTTCTGTATTTTAGGTATGAATGCAAACACTGCGACAAAAGGTTTTCCGTGCGTCGTGACGTGGAAACGCACATGAACAGGGTGCATCTTAATAAAAGACCTTACAAATGTGATATTTGCGACAAAGTGAGTATGGGATGCGCCATTTTTTTTTATTGATGACAGTAGATAGGTTAACGGCCCACTCAATAGTAAGATATTACCGTCGCCTATGGATTTTTGCGTAGGGATACAGGAACCAGGGTCACTAATACCGGAACACAACACAAGTTTTGACCGGTAAAGCCTGTAGTAAAAGGCAACCACCCTTGGTCTATAAG